>OY720026.1:518637-1219353 GCA_963082485.1 Eudonia mercurella | reverse complement strand
GATAAGTAATGTCACTTAATTATATAAAAGCATCTTAAGTTTTTTTTGTTACTGTTCCAAATACAATGTAGTTTTGATACGGCATCACAGATGGCGCTGGCCGTCTGTTGACGCCTTATGAAAAAGAGTGCGGCGCCGCCCGGTCTGCGCGCACGCGAGCGATGGCCGCCATCTTAGTGTCTCGGCTTCCTTCGTGTTAGACACACGGAAACCACGCGTTTGGAACGCGCCCTTGTTTTGTAAAATATAACTGGTGAAATCGGTCGATTCGCGTTTGTTCACGTGTCCTATGGGAGTGCCGTGTTAAACGTGACAAATAAGTACCAAGGAACTGTACTTCTATGCGTGCGGAATGACAATTCGCCTACTGGTAACCGTGTAGGCGCGTGTGAGTGCGTGAGTGCGTGGTCGTTCAGGGTTTGGAGCTCCAAGGGGGTCGCTTAGGGTTAGTGACATTGCCACCACATCGCACAGGCGGTCGGATCTGACCCAGGGAGGGTCGCCCGCCGCTTCGGCCAGTGAGTACACGGGAGTGCACGTAAGTGTCAGACATTCAATTAGGTTAAGTAGTTTTAAGCATCTTAAGAATTGTAAACATTTTCTGGTAGCAAGCGTGGTTAATCTCGCCTCAACATTGTTAAAACATTGTTAAATTCAACACTTTTTTATTTTTATTAGTTAAAGTGGGTAGGTAGGTATCTCAACTTGTTGTTAGCTAAGCACTTTATAGTGACGTCGTTAACGTTAACGACTTAACTTTATCAGCCTATACACGTCCACTGCTGGACATAGGCCTATCCAAGTTGGTTATTGTATTTTGGTTATTTGATATTGTTATTTTTTGTTGTAACGTTGTAATAACATTTTGTTATAAAGTTTATTCTAGCGGCCTAGTTTAAGTTAATTTTAGGTATTACCTTTTGTTTTGTTTTTACGAGTGTGGCACGTTACTTGTTGTTGCATTGTGCACCTCACAATTTGGGAAATTGTTATCGTAGCCATAACTTGTGTTAGGTACTACCACTGTCGTCTGTGCTATTGTCGGCGGTTTTCCCGCTCCCGCTAATATCAACTAGGTAGTTGTTTATTTATTTTACATCTCCCTCAACGCGATGGCGAAGGCGGTCCTTGCGAAAGAGTTGCGTTGGTTCCTGGCAGTACGGGGGTTATTGACCCGAAAGGATAGGGAAGATGCCGTGTTGGCGCGGGCGGAACAGTTGGGGTCGCGGGTGACCTCGGCGGAATCGGCTATGATGGCGGTGTCAGAGGCCACCCCGCCTCCAAGCGAGGAAGTCTGGGCGTCCTGTGAAGCGGATTTCGCCCAGATCATGGAGATCTGCGACGAGGTCACGCAGGTGGCTTGCGACATCAGACGCCGCAGGGAGGGCGAGCCCGTACCTCCAGCACCATCGCCAGCGGGAGGAGCGGCGATTGTGGGTAGGCTTCCCACGATACAGCTGGGCAGTTTTGACGGCTGCGTGGAGGAGTGGGTCGCCTACCAAAACATGTTTGTGTCGCTGGTAGACAGCCGGGACGACTTGACCCGGGGTCAGAAGATGGCGTACCTGCTGTCCACACTGCAGGGCGAGGCAAGGGCACTCGTCCAGCATCTAAAGGTTGAGGATGCCCAATATGGGACGGCATGGGAGCTCCTCACCAACCGCTACCACAACGTCCGGCTGTTGGCAGATGCCCATGCCCGCCAGCTGTTGGCGTTGCCCGGGGTGCACAGTCGGGCGGACATAAGGCTGCAACTGTTGACGCCGGTCACCGTTGCATGCAACGCCTTGAGGATGTTGGGGTTGCCGGTGGACCAGTGGTCCTTCCTACTGGTCCACATCATTCTGACCAAGCTGCCCACGGACGTCCGCTCCCGCTTTGAGCGCGAGGCGGCAGAAAAGGAAGGGAGTGCTTTGCCCACATTGGAGGACCTGATGAGGTTCCTCGAGTACGAGGCAAGGGTCGTGGAGACCTCGCCTCCGGACCTGCCGCCACTAAGAGCGCTCCCGTGTAGGTGCGGCACCACACAGGGGCGCAGGACGCCCCAGGCTGCTCAACAGCAGCGGGCACCAGGACGCACGACGGCGCGGTTGGCGGCGCTGACGACAGCGGCCGGCAGGGAGCCGGCCTGTTTGCAGTGTGGCCAAATGGGCCACCCCCTACTACGGTGTCAGGAATGGCGGGGGATGCCGGTGGCGGATAGGCGGCGAATGGTGAAGCGCAATGGCCTATGTTTTGGTTGCCTGGGCGACCACTTCGCCCGAGACTGTACCAGGGCCCAGAGATGCAGCGCTTGCGACGGGTCGCATCACCTGCTGCTCTGCGCGAACCGGTCGGGCGCAGCCCCACCGACCCCCCAGCAGCGGCGCCCCACGGGCGGGGGTGCTCCAGGGCGGAGCACATCCCCACCCACTCAGAGGCGCAATCCGGCGCGTGACGCGCCCCCACCGCGGGAGGTGAGCCGTGGACAGGCGCGTGCACCCATGGAGGGCCACGCGTCTGCAGGCTACCAGGCGGCCGGCCCAAGTGTGAGCTGGGGCCCTACGGGCGGGGGCCCGACAGCTGACCCGGGATCCCCTCCTGCATGGGCACCTGTGCGCGCTAGCGTGGAGCAGCGCGACCCGCCGGGGCCAAGGCCGCTCCACGAGTACCCCCGGCTGGAGTACCACCCGCCCTATTCCAGATATGGTAGGGCGGCGGACTACGCCCTTCCGAGGATGGCCATGTGCACCCGCCGGCCATACTTTTATTTGGGGGCCCAAGAGGCATAGCTAGCCTGCCCCCCTTCGAGAGCAGACCCGCGGACGGTTCTGCTCCCTACTGCGGCTGTCCGCGTTTGGGGCCCTCAGGGAGACTCGGTCACCCTCAGAGCCTTGTTGGACTCAGGGGCCCAAGGCTGCCTGTTGTCCACTCGAGTGGCACAAAAACTGGGTCTGGGCATGGAGGCCCCCTCGATGCCGCTACTCGGGGTTGGTGGCATGGAGGTTAGAGGTTTGATGGGCCAAACCCAAGTCACCTTCTCCGCGGTACATTCCTCTACTTTGAGGATTTCGGTAGCAGCCACGGTGATGGACACCATTGTGGGCTGGCAGCCTTCTACCGATCTGCCCTCTAGTACACGCGCAGTTACAAAGGGCCTAAATCTGGCCGACCCACTCTTTGATCATCCGGCTCTGGTGGATCTCCTCTTAGGGTCGGATGTCCTTGGATGGATCCTGCTAGGATCCCAAAGGGCTTTGGGTCCCTCTTCATTGGTGGCAGTGTCCACGCTTTTTGGATTTTCAATTATGGGACCGGTCGTTGACGACCCGACTCCGGATGAGTCCAAGATCATCTTGTCTGCATCCTTGGCCAAGACGATGCAGAGGTTTTGGGAGATTGAGGAACTCCCCCTGGTCCCAAGGGTGGATCCCGACCATGTGGAGTGTGAGGCCTTCTATCAGGCTAACACGTCACGATCTAGGTCCGGGAGGTTTGTGACCAGGCTTCCTTTTATTGCCTCCCCTCCTGTTCTAGGGCAGTCCAGGGCTTTGGCGGAGAAGAGGCTGCTGGCCATGGAACGGCGCATGCGGCGTGACCCAGTCCTTCGGGACAAATACATTGCGTTTATGCGCGAGTATGAGGCTTTGGGTCACATGTCTCCGGCTCGAGTTGATTGGAGCTCAACTGGGCACTACTTCTTGCCTCACCATGCCGTGGTAAAGGCTTGCTCGGGCAAATTGAGAACCGTGTT
This sequence comes from Eudonia mercurella, assembly GCA_963082485.1. Taxonomy (NCBI): domain Eukaryota; kingdom Metazoa; phylum Arthropoda; class Insecta; order Lepidoptera; family Crambidae; genus Eudonia; species Eudonia mercurella. The sequence continues at coordinate 1,215,620 of OY720026.1, read as the reverse complement.
TGACGGATCAGCCCCCACGTCTACGGGGGTATCCTTGAACCAGTGTCTCCATTCTGGTCCCAAGTTGCACCGGGACGTTGTCGATATCATCCTGAACTTTAGAAGACATCAGGTGGTGTTGGGAGCTGACATCCGGATGATGTTCAGACAGACGGTCATTCATCCGGATGACAGGCGCTACCAGCTCATCCTCTGGCGTGAACACCCGGAGGACCCGGTGACCGTCTACGAACTCAACACCAACACATATGGGTTGAAGTCCAGTCCATACATCGCAATCCGATCCTTGTTGGAGCTGGCCGAGCGAGAGCGGGCCCGCTTTCCCCGTGCCGCCGCCGTGCTGACACGTGACCTGTACGTCGACGACGTGTGCACCGGGGCCGAGAGTGTCGAGGAGGCCCTCACACTGCGGGATGAACTGATCGCACTTCTTGCAGCTGGGGGATACGAGTTGCGGAAGTGGCTGTCTAACGAGCCGGGTCTGCTAGAGGGGATACCAGAGGAGCACCAGCAGAACCCCACTTTGTTCGCAGATGCGGAGGACCCCAACATGATAGCGGTGCTGGGTATGCAGTATCAACCCGTACACGACATTTTCACTTTCCAGGTGGAGCTGGAGTCCCGGAGCATTTGGAGCAAGAGGACGGTGCTGTCCACTATTGCACGCATGTTTGATCCGAACGGGTGGATTAGTCCGGTGATCTTTTCAGCTAAGTGCCTGTTGCAGCAGCTGTGGATGCTAGGCGTCTCATGGGATGAGCCGCTCATCGGGCCGCCATTGAACACCTGGCTCGAGTTAATCTCCACCATGGAGGAAGTCAACCGGGTTGCCTTACCTCGTCGAATTTTGCCTCCGGGCAAATCTCAAGTGAGCCTGCATGGCTTCTGTGATGCTTCCGAGCGAGGGTACGCTGCGGCAGTGTATCTACGCACCGTTGATTCCGAGGGCCGGGTCAACGTCGTACTGCTCTTAACCAAGAGCAAGGTTGCTCCAATCCGAACCCGTCTGACCATCCCCAAGTTGGAGTTGAGCGGGGCTCATCTTTTAGCCAGGCTGTTAAGCCATGTTCGTCGGGAGTTAGCCGCCACCGTAAACATCCGGGATGTCTTTGCGTGGTCAGATAGTCAGGTCGCGCTGGCATGGTTGCGCGCGTCGCCACATAATTTGGAAATCTTTGTAGGGAACCGGGTTTCCCAAATACAGGAGATGGGAGTTCTAATCACTTGGAGATACGTCCCAGGCGACATAAATCCAGCGGACTGTGCTTCCCGGGGCTGCACTGCTCCAGAGTTGGCAGCTCATCATCTCTGGTGGGGACCAGGGTGGCTGAAGTCGCCCGAGACCTCTTGGCCTGTCCAGCGGCTGGACAGGACGGTCCAGATTCTACCCGGCATGCGTGTGCATACACTGGCCGTGGAGACAGATATGGACCCCGACTGGCTGCCTGAACGATACAGCAGTCTGGACAAATTGCTGGCGGTGACCAGCTGGATGAAACGGTTCATCCACAACTGCCGACATCCGCGAGACAGACTTTTGTCCCCAGTTGTAAGTGCAGAGGAGCGTCAGAGCTCGCTACTGCACTGGGTCCGGGTACTGCAGGAGGAGCGCTTCAAGGCTGAGCTGCGGGTGCTGCGTGAGGGTCGCGCCAAGCTGAAGGGAGCTGTCGCTCGGTTAAATCCTTTTACAGATCCGGAGGGGCTTTTGCGTGTTGGAGGCCGATTACGGAAAGCCGACCTGCCTTACGGGACTCGACACCCCCTACTCCTGCCGAAGGATGGACCGCTGGTTAAGCTCCTGGTGTCCGATCGCCACATTCGTAATGCGCATGCGGGGTGCGGCGCGTTACTGGCCATCCTGCAGAGGGAATTTTGGATTTTGTCGGCTCGAAGAGCCGTTCGAGGAGTGCTGTTCCGGTGTCTGCCGTGTTACCGGCTTCGGGCTTCACTCATGCAGCCGCAGATGGGGGATCTGCCGTCGGACCGAGTCACCCAGTCTCGTCCATTTTCGGGGGTAGCCACGGACTTTGCCGGACCGTTCTCTGTGAAGACGACCACTCTTCGCAACGCACGGGTCGTAAAGGCATACTTGTGCGTATTTGTGTGCTTGGCCACGAAGGCCGTCCACCTGGAGGTGGTCTCCGCGTTGTCTACGGAGGCTTTCGTCGCCGCGTTGGATCGCTTCGTGTCGCGTAGGGGTCTGCCCTCACTTATCCGTTCCGACAATGGCACAAACTATAGGGGTACCGCTAACTATCTAAATGATGTCTACAAATTTTTAGAAAATAACGTAGATAGTTTAAGTCAGACGCTCGCCCGGAAGGGGGTAACTTGGCGGTTCAGTCCACCAAATTGCCCACACTGGGGAGGAATCTTTGAGGCGGCTGTTAAGTCCGCAAAGACCCACCTCCGCCGCGTCATTGGAGAAACGGTTTTAACCTTTGAGGAGCTTGCCACCGTGCTTTGTAAGGTGGAAGCGGTCCTCAACTCTCGTCCTCTCTGTCCCCTGTCCCCTGATCCAAACGATCTGGAGGTCTTGACTCCTGGACATTTTTTGATCGGGCAGCCGCTCACTGCTCTGCCGGAATACCCTTGGAGGGAAGAACGTACCACCCGGTTGTCGCGTTATCAAATGCTGCAGCAGATGGGCCAGAATTTCTGGTACCGCTGGTCCGTTGAATACTTGCATTTGCTGCAGCAAAGGGTGAAGTGGACAGACAGGACTGAGCCCCCTCGGGAAGGGGATTTAGTATTATTGAAGGAGGCCAACTTGCCTTCCTTGGTTTGGCGCCGGGGCCGCATCTTAAGGTTATTAATGGGTCCCGATGGGACTCCACGCGTCGCGGAGGTGTTGGTCGGTGGTTCGATTCTGAGACGAGCCATGGCAACACTCTCTCGTCTCCCGGTTGAATGAGCTAACGGTCTGAGCCTTCAGCCCGGGACGGGGGAATGTTCCAAATACAATGTAGTTTTGATACGGCATCACAGATGGCGCTGGCCGTCTGTTGACGCCTTATGAAAAAGAGTGCGGCGCCGCCCGGTCTGCGCGCACGCGAGCGATGGCCGCCATCTTAGTGTCTCGGCTTCCTTCGTGTTAGACACACGGAAACCACGCGTTTGGAACGCGCCCTTGTTTTGTAAAATATAACTGGTGAAATCGGTCGATTCGCGTTTGTTCACGTGTCCTATGGGAGTGCCGTGTTAAACGTGACAAATAAGTACCAAGGAACTGTACTTCTATGCGTGCGGAATGACAATTCGCCTACTGGTAACCGTGTAGGCGCGTGTGAGTGCGTGAGTGCGTGGTCGTTCAGGGTTTGGAGCTCCAAGGGGGTCGCTTAGGGTTAGTGACATTGCCACCACATCGCACAGGCGGTCGGATCTGACCCAGGGAGGGTCGCCCGCCGCTTCGGCCAGTGAGTACACGGGAGTGCACGTAAGTGTCAGACATTCAATTAGGTTAAGTAGTTTTAAGCATCTTAAGAATTGTAAACAGTTACTTTTTTTCAAACCAACGAGCAGACTTAAGAAAGATAGTTATTACTTTTCAAAACAAAACATTTAACTAAAATGAACTACAACCCTCGCATTTCTATTAAACTCGATCAAAACCACCAACCCTGCCCGTCCACCAGCATTCTGATCGCCGCTAACAGCTTGTACGCCACATGGTGATCGTCGGCGTGCGGCAACGCGGCCAGCAGCAGCGGCGCCGCCCGGCCCTGCGCCGCCGCCACGCGCTTGTTGGCCACCGGCACCGTCAAGTTGCGGAGCGCAGACAGAACTGCGTGCTGGATCTTGGTCACGGTTACCGGGTCGATGGGGTGAGTGGACGGGTCCTTTTTCATGCGGAGCGCAAAGCCGTGGTATACCTCGAATATGTCTGGGGGAAAAAATAATGCTATATAGTTAGCGAAAAACAATTGTAACAGCAGTAAGTTATCCTAAAAATAAAATTAAAAAAAAATTCTGGGTGGAGACAATTATGGCATGTGTTCACCGAGAAACAATTGTTTACAAACTGGTCTGGTTGCGGAGTGCGGGTAGCACCGCGTGCTGGATCTTAGTTATGGTTACTGGGTCGATAAAGTGGGTGGAAGGGTCCTTTATATGCGTAGCGCGAAGCCCCGTTATACCTCGAATGTGTCTGGCATAAATATGGTTGATTAAGCTCACCCAAAAAAAAATGTTACAAGTCTCTTTATTTTTGTTTGTTCCACTAAAGTTGTCAATGTTTTAATAAAAAGCGGTTAGGGTTGGGGTGTTTTGAGGTACTGTTGTCGTGTTTAATGTAAACTGCATTGATCTCAAGGTTTTTTTATAATGGTAGTTTATATTATACATATGTAGTAAAACCCTATGTCCAGAGCAAATTACGGGATATTAATAACTACAGTTCGATTTTTAAAATATGGTTTTACATAACTTTACTATTGCTTCCCTGAAACCAATTTCTTTTCAACTCTTAGTTTCGAACTGCATCATTCTGACTCATTTGGACTGCTCACCTTGAGTGCGTCTAAAATTGTAGTGACTTACACGGTTTCTATTCCACTACTCTTACAAAAACTAGATCAACTTGGAGTACGAGGGACTGTGCGTGATTGGTTTCGTGACTACTTAACAAACAGAAGTCAAGACATTTTTGTCATGAACATAATCTTCCACTTTATAATAACCTACTGTGGGTGGAGGGTCGATAACCTGTATTTATGTGTAAATTGTTCTCTCATGTTCCGTCGAGGGATGTATGTATGCGAGGTTGTGATGATGGTAGGTTCCATGGCGATGGTAAATAACGACTGCGTCTCTTATGTGATGTTGTATATTTGCAGTGACTACATTGTTACTAACTAACTTATTATCTAAACCTTACACGACTATTTATACAGTACTACTATGTAGATGTTGGAGGGAGGATGCCGTGACATATCTTTATCGGATCTGCACGCGTTTAGGAATGTGCTTACAAACTCTTTAACCGATACGTGATGATAATAAATTATGTGGCGACTCGGGCCGCCACAGTACTCCCCTTCTTGAAAAAGGGAATAAAAAAAAACATCAGGTCTTCAGCTTGGAGATGCCAGTGGTGCTCTAATCCACGTTAAGTCGTGATGAGCGTGCTCAAGTCTTCATTGACAAAACGAGCGTTCTCCAGTCTACGTGACTCGAGACGAGCGTGTGCTACCATGTCTGCTGTGAGTCGAGACGTGTGGAGTGCGACGGTACTTATTTTGACCGTCGAGTGATGCCGAGGATCCAGGAAGCGATACGTTGCTGCGATGGAACCTTGAGGCAGGCTGGCTTGCTGAATGCTGCTAAGAGAGCTGTTTCCTTGTATTTGAACAAAATACTTATTATAGTATACCTTTTAAAAAACCATCGGTCGTTTTACATTTACGTACACGAATATTTTTTATAATTCCTCTCAACGTCATAATATTATTTTTATATCACGTTATACCAAGACTATAAATAAACACACAAATTAAGTGGCATAAACAAGTACAGCTTTAAAATAAGCATATTCTTGCAATGAACTTTAAATTACGCATTACATGTTAATAATAAATTGAACTATTTAGACTTAATAAAATATATAATAACAAAACATAAAAATTAGAATTGACTAGGATTAAACATTAAGTACATAGAGATAAGACATGTTGCATTCAGTATACATGCTTAATATAGGGAAATAAGTGCATAGCTAAAAAATATTATTAAAATTGACTAACATCTTATTATTACTTTAGTTACCCTAACATGGTTCATTTTTGTGCTGTATTTTTATTGCACAATCAAAGCATTTTAACTTGTTGAATATCTTCATTTTGAGTACAACTTCATTATAGCTTCATAATTATCCTCGAACTGGCGTATTCCTTGGCTCTTTACCAGATAACCGGAGAAATCAATTCGCCTGGAGGTAGCTAGTAGCATATAAGCGTCTTATGAAGTGTAATAATATCTCATAAAACCATCGACTGGTAAAATAATGCTTCTAAATATCTCTTCCCGTAATTATAAATAACATACCTCAAACCACTTTGTCAGTCGGTAAAAGTGAGGCGGTTAAACGGGTGAATACTCGTTGTATACATATTATGCTTATTTTCCTTTGTTTCATTTTTCATTATCGTGATGAATAAGTGATATATTGTGTTCTTTCTGCAGTGAACTTGACCTTGCGCAAGCGTAGAGTAAACGGCGAAAAGTGCTGCGTCGGAAATTCTTGCGCGTTCGCTGCGCTGCACGTAATGTGTGCAGTTATGAAATCGTTAGTATATTCTATATCGTATTGTTTTTCTCGGTACCTTATTTCTTTTGCCTTTGTCGATAAAACGTTCTTAATACGATGTGCCGGAAAGGAAGCCAAAGTTGTGGGAGCCATAGAATGATGTTAAATGACGCAGTCGCAGCTCGCTGTAGCTCGGCATAGTGATTTAATTTTGATAATCTTGTTGCGTCCGTCGCTGAACAGAATGTTACTGCCATGGTTGATGTGTAGATATTACAAATGACTCACGTGTTTTTTTTTTTGGGTACTCCATTGGAAGGTTGCTTGTTGCTTGAGCGGGGTCACCAGTGTTCCGTCGAGGGATGTATGTATGCGAGGTTGTGATGATGGTAGGTTCCATGGCGATGGTAAATAACGACTGCGTCTCTTATGTGATGTTGTATATTTGCAGTGACTACATTGTTACTAACTAACTTATTATCTAAACCTTACACGACTATTTATACAGTACTACTATGTAGATGTTGGAGGGAGGATGCCGTGACATATCTTTATCGGATCTGCACGCGTTTAGGAATGTGCTTACAAACTCTTTAACCGATACGTGATGATAATAAATTATGTGGCGACTCGGGCCGCCACATCTCACATTCACATTGTTCACAATCTGTAAATTGTTTCTCTCAATTTTTTTTGTAATTATTATATTTTGTATGTTGATTGTGGTGTGAAATAAAAGTTACTTATTTATTTACTTACTTACTTACTTACTCATACATATAAATAATTCATTACTGTAATTTTGTCTATGCTTATAAAAATAGGTTAGCGAAAAGTTGGTGCTGTCTGACAAAGTTTTTTTTTTAGAAAGATATTGCTATTGGCTCCCGATAGCGTAACCGGACGTTTTGGGCGGCGAGAATCTAAAGGTTCCACAAGCAACGTCGATCGAACTTTGTCAGATTGCTTCTAGAGGTGATGGCATCACAAAAAATCGGAATAGAGAGCGAAACAACTCGAGGGCGTCTCTAAAAGCTAAGACCTCGGCTCGGGTTGACCGAGTCGTGAGACTGACGTGGTAAACCATTGGGCCAAACGTACCAAGGAGCTTATCAAAGATGTGGTTCTCCATGAGCTGCGTGCAGTAGTCGTCCTGGCGCGCGAAGTTGCCGACGGCCAGCACGGCGGTGGTGAGCAGGTGGTAGCGCGGCGACTCCAGCCACCGCACCATACTCAGGTACACCTCGCCCACGCCATTGTTGTACAGGGAGTGCATCGCCTCGTCTAAGAGCAATTGCAAGTTAATAACCCCGGTCGGTAAGCTTTTAGGAGGAAAGGAACATAGTGATAAAATGGAAACTAGGCAGGTGTTTATGATTTTGGTAAAAGTTAGGTACATCAAAGAAAATGCAAAACCACAAATAATAAAATACCTAAAAAGGCTACACGGCTTGGAGGCTTATTGTTTGTTGTTGTTAATGGAGCTCTATTGATTGGACACCTAAATATTAATATTACAAATTTGAAATAAGGTCAAAGACTATGAAATATATTAACGTGTTGCCCCTTAAGGGGTAAAGGCGTTCTTAGCTGAGGTGGGTCAAATCAGATACATCAGAGCGTGTCCACATACTTTCCTAGGTTTGTTGGGGGTTTGTGTGAGAATGGAGAGACAAGATCTGAATTTATCTCTCTAGCACTCTGCTCAGGAATGCTATGTCATATCTGTATGAAAGCTTAGTGATGTATTTGAGAGTGAAGAGGTAAGGATGAACTCTTCTGTTTTATTATGTAGATGACTATGTAAGTATGAACCAAGTTATGTGTATCATTACTTACCACCAGTTAGCACTATGATGATCAGATCACAGGCCTGCTTTATAATAGCCTCCACCTCAGAGTCTTCCGCAGCAACATCTCCTTCATCACACTTCACCATCAGCTGCTCCAGTCGAGAACAGACTAATTGTAAACCTCCTTCACTTGCTATTAAAGTTTTTACAGAATCTGCAAATATTTTTTAATATATCTTACGGGTAACACAGTGCCTTTATCTAACCTGATGTTGTGATAGAATAGAATAGAATAGAAATCATTTAATTAAGGCAACAAATTATGTACAGATGGTAAGCTACATTGAGGCCCATATTATAAATACCTTACAGGCTAACATACAATTTATATATAAAACTAAAACTATGCTACATGTAAGGACGGCGATGTGCGACGCAGTGTGGTGTCCGCCAATGATAAGGCCAATGGTGGAAGCGCACTTCACTTGTAATCCTCAACAACTGAGGCACTGGCTATTTTATCTCTCTTATAGGAAATAGGACACCTACAATATCTTGTTCACATAATGCAGTACTTATTCAATAAAATAGATAAATATATGATATTTTTAATGCTTAAAAACCCTAGCAGTGAACCAGTTTATTAAAATTAGTGATAAAATGCTCTTACCATGTTCAGCCTGGGCATGTAAATGGTCCAGACACAATTCTGATATCTCCACATTGCTAGTTTCTCGAAGCACATTGAGGACTGCTTTGTTTACATTGTCATCAAACAAGATCTCTGGATTATTATCGCTTATTACACTTAGTATTAATAGAGCTGTAGACACCATTTCATCGCTCATTTCCTTTTTGTAGAGCTCTAGCACAAGGATTCTATGCAATAATTCTATTAAACCTTCTTGTACTATCACCTCTGAGAACTCCTGTCCACCAATTGCATAATTCAACAACCCTTTGCAGGTCAACATTTTTATTTCATTGTATACTCGATCATTCTTTTCTAAAGTACGCTCAATTAATCTTTTGAACTCCCGAATGCCATTACTTGCTAATAAAAGTTTTCGTGAGATATCACAATCGCAACACAGATTGCCAATAGCTCTGCAGCACTGTTTCAGGAGCTCTGTCTTGTCAGAATTCACTTCATTGTGTAGTATTCTGACAATGGGTTCAACAATATCCTTCTGGGCATAACTCTCTCTTTTGTCCTCGCACTTGGTAAGTTCGGAGATTGCTTGTATGGTGAGCAGCAGTATTTCTTGGTCGGAACTATTCAATAATGTTTTTAAGCACGAGGAAACATCATATTCATAATCTTTCCCGGTTTTTATGATATCGTTTAATTTTGATTTCAAATCGTTTAGATTTGTTATGTTTTGAATGACTAAGGTCTCCAATGAGGTAGATTTTTTTGCTGAAGAACCTACAAACCACGAGACAGGGATAAATAATTATATTGTAAATATTCGGTATTATGCAAATTCTTCCACTTACCATCCATTCTGAGCAACACAAAGAGAGATGAGTGCTAATAATATAATGTTTACTTCTTTGTTATTTTAGCGTAAACAAAGCTTTATCACTTTCATAATTTATGGCTGAATTAATGAAAAACTGAAAGAAAACGCAAGTGAAACTGCCTCTACCAGTTACCACCGAGGCAATCAAGGGTATGTTCCGATATGCACTGCGAGCACTGTAATGTAAGGTGTGACGTCAATTTAGTATACTGCGAAGCCGTTCCTTTATAGTTAGCTATACTGGTTACTGTTTAAAACGGAACGCAGTCCAGTATACTGTCATGTCATCCATGCTGTCATCCACATCTATGTCATTTCTGGACGCTGTTGATCACGTTACAAAGCACTGAGAGCACCTTACCTCGAAAATGCCAGTGCTTACAGTACAAAAATGATTTGTGACGTCATATATTTCCCTAGGATACTGCGGCAGTATGCTGTCAGTCTATAACGGAAATCAGGGGTGGGTTTTTTTTAATAAATTTATTACCGACATAAAATATACTTCAACATAAAAATAAACGCAAAGTCGGAAACCTCATAATTTATGAAAAATTGCTCACATAAAATACGAAAATGAATCAAAAAAAATTTGCTTGTCGCGCCTCAGCTTTCAGTATAATTTAATTCAGTTTTTTAGGGAATCAAGATAGTTAGAAAATAACAAAGGAGCAGATTATGTTACAAGAGCAACATAAATACTGAATAATTTTATTTTTTAAAAAAAAGAAATATTTTGCTTATTGGGATAAGATCTTTAACATGAAATATTTTTTTTAAGCGACATCGCCAAAATAAAAACCGAAAATTACTCATACCCCAATAAGAGCACTGGACCGTGCTCGCAGTGTATATCGGAACATACCCCAAATCAATGGTTCTGTCAAATGCGTTTCGTTTCTACTTATTTTCATGAAGCTGTCACTTCAGTAACATTGCGTTTAATTTTAACAAAAACAAAAAGTATGGCACAGTATAACTCTTCTCGTTTTACACCAGGAGGCGCTGCTGCATCAAATCTTCAATGCCATGCCATGATGCCATGCCACACTGAATCAAATCAAACTCGCAGTTGGTGGAATTTTTACCATTGTAAAATTATCCGTGGTTGCGGCAAACGGGAATATGTTGAAGTTAACATGTCTAGTAAAAATCCAACTTTTCAGGGCAGCATTTTCAAAGAGTCTTTTACCCATAGGTAAAAGAAAACCTATACTCGTAGATTTCTGCTATGGCAGAAATAAGTACTTCAATATTTATTGACACAAAATATGTACCTACGTAGGAAGGTAGTTAAGTAGGTACCTAATAACCTACATGATAAGTAGGTATACGCACGGTAAAGATAGTATTACCGTGGTATACGTAAATCAAGTAGGCAACTTTCTACTTTTGGCTGTGAATATTATTTAGATCGTTACAAATTAATTACCTATTAAGATTTATGGACTACAGTAGGTAGGTAGGTGCCTAAATAGTGGAGCAACAGACAAATAGGTATATCAACGCTCGAGTCCAGATCCAGTAACATAAAATTTTGTCTAGTAAGGAACCCCACGTAACGTACCTATCTAGCAATCCTAGCATAAGTAGGTGAGCACTATGAAAGTAAATAAAAAATGTCCTTGCCAAGTTTCTTGCGGTTTCCTCTATGCAATGCCATACATATACCTATGAGGCAGTTTGATTAAATAATAATCAATACCACAACCTAAGTTACAGTAATATAGGTACATAGCCTAGGTACTGCTCATTAAAATCAAAAGACAGAATCAACAAATTCAGCGTAACATACGTAGGTATTATTCGTTCTCATAAAATTATATAAGTTCTATGTAAATATAAGTTTGTCATAGTGATGAAATTTTACGACTGCCATATGGTAAAAATCAGTTACGAAAATGAAACGAACGCTCGTAAAATGAGTAGGTACGCCATAAATAAGCCATTGTAATAACTTTACATACCACAAACGTACCTACGATAACTCACGCGCCGTTTATGTGTTCGGTGTGAAGCATCTACTGAAAGCTTATTTTACGCATGCATTTATAAAATGTGTCTATAAATTATGAAGCTTTTTGTAAATAATTTGTTAAATTTTTGTATATCTTTAGGAATATTATGTACTCTCAGCTCTAGTCAGTCGTATTTTTATGAAAAGATGCACCACTTCGGCCGCGGTAGACGTATGATGTGAGTACCTGTGAGCAAATTTATTTACCGGTTAATTGTTGTCTTTGAAACTCGTGAAAGTGAGAAAGTTTTTACATTGAGGATGCATTCACATCATCGCCAGCTAAGCTTTTCCTCATAAACCAGAAGAACAGTCACCGTGGCTGAAATCGACCTAGATGACTATTGTCGTCGTATGTTTGGATAAGGTTTTTTAGTTTGGGTTTGAGTAAGTATCTAAAAAGTGGGTAGGTAAATAAAAGACTATCCTATGAAGTGTTTACGACTACCTGCAGACAGGTAGACATAACAGTGGTACTCGTAGACCTAAGATGAGATGGTATGGTATCGAGATTACCCAGCAGTGGGGCATTGAGCATGTTAAGTAAATTAAAAAGAAAATGGAAGCAGTGTCAATTCGCCAAAGTCGATCCTTAGCAAAAAGTAAAAAAAATATATTGTATAAATTTACACTTTGTCAACTGACTTACTGGTGGCATCTTTTACAACTCAAATCATCCATTCAATTCTTATTTCCTGTTTCAGACCAAACCCTCGTCGTATGATTGGGATGAGCAATCAGAACGAGTACCCTGCATCCTTGCCCTCGCCCAAGCCTGACGCCAAGGATCTCATCCCGACCCCCTACCACAGCATCTACCAGGGCAAGAGGCAGACGAACGACACGAGGGTGTACCGGAGACAGTTCCAGTACGAGGCTCAACCGTCCGGACACCATGCGTTCTGCCAAGGCTCGTTCAACTGCTTAGTAAGTTGCACCTACGAATTTTTAATATCAATAGCAACGTTTGAACGTTTTCACACTAGTATTTCGTTAGCGTAGGCGTTTCATAAATGTATGCGGAGACGCCACGACAACGCACCGCATACCTACTACGTCGCGTCGTAAACACTCTTCATATATGTCATCATGTATAATAAGATCACGTTTCTACCTGAAGTAGTATTATTGAAATGTTAGTGAGGAGCTCGATGGCACAGTGGTTAACGCGTCAGTCATCGGATTGGTGAAAAACTATATATCATCTTAAGCTCCTCCGTGCTTCGGAAGCCGTTAGTCCCGGGTGCATAAGCAAGTCATTAACAAATACCAATCCGCACTGGGCCCTCGTGGTGGTTCACGGCCCGTTCTCCCTATCCATCCACAGGGAGGGCTCGTGCCTTAGCAGCAGCGGGGACATAAAATGAGCCGGTGATGATGCTTGATTGCTTAATTAAGTGCTTGATATATTAAGTCACGATAAGACCGTAGGTGGAAGCGCACTTCACTCGGAATCCTCAACTACTGAAGAACTGGCCGTTTCATCTCTAAAGGCGGCTGTACACGTTGGCGTATTAATCGAACCTATTAGTTTAATGACAACGCTTGATAATAACAATTTTAGGTTCGCGATTCACTTAACCATTTCGGCTGTCCAAAAGCAAAGCCTAAACTAAACATTTAACATTCAACATTCAACTAAACTAAACAAACATTTTCTTCTGCCGTTTAGAACACAACTACTTTTTTGTAATTTTCTTGTATTCATATGGATGATTATGACTTGCTTTAGTTCACGATATAGTTAAATTGAGTATACCTATGTGTATTTGGACAAGTTTTATGCCTTATTTTTTTAACCCTTACTAAATAAAGATAGTTTATATATTTCAAGATATGTATGCACGTATGGTACCAAATCCAAAATGAAAACCTAGCAAGGTCTATAACTTACTATAGATATTATGATTATTCGATAAAGAATGTATACCAATACCAAAAAAGCGTTGCCGAGCAACCAGTGACAGGCATGTATTGACAACCTTTTCCAGTTGGTCAACAGGAAATATTTTACGTAAAAGATTTATTTATATTAAAGATTGTATGAAAAATTTAAAACTAAAAATCATAATAAATATATCGTTTAATTTTAACCTATGTGAGTGAATAAATTAGCTACCTTGGGATAATTAAAAACAGCACCTGAAGATTAAATTATTTATTTATTACATAAATTAATTAACTGCTGTTAAAATCCAATTTTCTATAACGTGTGTGAATGTTTGTTCTGCATTGCAAATGCACTGTTTACGCAGCAGGTTTCAGAGGTATATAAGATAATCGACCTTTTAATAATATTCTGTCATCTTCATTTGGAATGCTATTCTATAATAAAGAAATTGTTTAGAATACCACTCTTTTAGTAATGACATTTGGATGATAGGGTTATCAAGTGAAAAAAAATAATCTTTTACGTTCTTCGTATTATTACGTTTTTAACCACGATGCGTGACTGATTTAAGTGAGATGAGTAGTGAGAATAATGAGTCTTACAATATCTTTCATGTAAAATGCAGTAATCAAGTAAATAATACAAAAAGTGTAAACACATTTGTGCCCAAATTTCTGATGACCCTAATTTGGTTTGTTTACATTTATTCTTTATCGAATTTGGCTAGAGTACCTATTGTTCTGGGTCTAACATTAAAAACAAAAAAAAACATTAACTAGGTTTCTGAATTAGGTTTTTATTGTTTTCTAAAGTTTACGTGAACAACTACACATTTAAATGAAACAACTTTTACGGATCTACTCGCATTTATTTTACACATTACTTTACATTATTTTTATCCTGACGTTTCGAACCCTTTGCAGGGTCCATGGTCACAGGGAGACTGAGGTTTTGGTCGTCTCATAATTAGTTAGTAGCTTGTATACCCTCATTTAAATTTAATCAGATGCGTTCCGTTTTACGCAGAAAGAGCTTACAGTATCTTTTGGTCTGGCAGTATGGTGTTGGTGCTGGGATTTAATGTTTTGTATGATGGGATCCCAGGCTGATGGTAGATTCCAACCATCTTCTCTATTAAAATTAGGATGTTTTTTAATTTCAATAGCCTCGCGTATCATCCTACTAGGGATGAATCGTTGTTCTTTAGCAAGTATTTGTGGTTTATCAAATCTGATGTAATAGTTGGGCCCCTCTAGGGCATGTTCGTTTTAATTTGTTTTTTTAACTAAATGTCAAATGCGCCTGACTTACTATTTTTTACTTATCATAAATCTTGTTCTACCTTTATCTAATTTTGTGAACCCAATTCCAAGCTTAATATCTAAGTAAGGGACCGATTCCAAATTCATAATTCTAGTATGTCCATCCGCAAATTCAAACACATAACATGTACCGCACTTAATAGGTTTTTTTACTTGGAAATGTCACTTGCTAAGTTTTTGATGTTGTTTTTTTTAGGAGTACGAATGACACTTGCTAGGTTCGCGCATGTCGATAAATCTAATTCTAATTGAGATAGAAATACGGTTGTTTTTGCATTAGACGCACCTTAACATTTTAGGATCTTTGTTGAAAAAAAAAGCATTTTACAAAAAATTTCCCTTGCTAGGTTTTGATTTTGGACAGCCGATTTGTCTTAATACATTTACACTTAGAGCATTGGTTTAATGCTCTAAGCATTTACACTACATTTACGCTACATTGTTTTATTTTAGACTTTTTGTACCTATATATTTAATAACGATGTAAGTACACCTATGTGGTATGCAATAAATAATTTTGATTTTGAAATTGAATTAATTGTGCAGTTAAGTCACGTGGCAGTTGAAACAGCAGGAGGCATCCCTTACATACTGCGAGGCGGCGTGGGGTACCACTTTTTCGAGGTGGTGGCGCGGGCCAGGCCCGGGGACGAGCTGACAGGCAGCGTCCGGGCGTACTGCTTGAAGAAACCAGTCGACTACTACGCAGAGAATAATAAGGTGGTTTAGGCTGTTTTTCCACTAGAGCTCTGCGAGGTAGCTAAGTGCTGCGTGAGTAAAATCCACCAATAGGATTACTCCATTTTACACCGCAAAGAAAAGGATGCTTTCCTATTGGTGGGATTGTTCCTCGCGGATCATTTTGCTTTCCTCTCAGCTCTGGTGGAAAAGCAGTCTTAAGCAGATGATATGGGAAAGGTTTTTGAAGGGTAATCATTTTAGAAATACCTGGTACTCTAAATTATCAAATAGAGGAGTCCATTATCTAAATGCAACAAATTTTATTGATTAAAGTAACACATTACATATTAATTACGTAGTTTGTTATGTAACATGTTTCTATAGGATCCTGCATTTTCTCATTACAACTGATATAAGAAAATTTCACTTGTACAGAAAAAATTTGTATCTACCTACGTAGGTACCTACTCAGGAAGCCAGAAAGGTCAGGTTTGGTATTTTTAGTAAAAAAATTTAGATCTATTATTATTTATTTTACCACATAAGTAGATGTTATATTAATAAAATGTGTTCTTAAAGTTAATTGTGATTTAATTGTTAAGTCTGTCATCCTGGTCAACTCAATAAAATTTAACCAAACATTTTATCATGAAACATTTAATAAAACTCGCACTAGACATAGGCAGTGCAACATGCTGAGTTAATGCCATTATACATATTGACATGTAATTATTACATTATAGACACCTATATTTTTTAAATGCTATCCTCCGCAGTAGTATTTTTTACTGAGATGCGTAGGATCACTCACCGTCCTCTATCTATTGACCAGTTAGAATTGACACGCGCTGACAGTTTTTTGTATATCAATGCAGTTTTGTTATGACTGCCATACAAATAAACAAAGATTAAGGTCCGAATGGTTATTCCATTTTTTGTTCCTGTCATGTAAACGTCATTTCAAATTAGAGCAAAAGAGACAACACACTAAATAACTATTCGGACCTTATTCTTTGTTTATTTGTAAGGCACTTAAGTCTATTTAGGGCTGATTTTTCAATCGTCACTTAAAATTTATTCATCGAATAGTTTTGACATAATGACAGATTCCCCATAAAAAATATGTCACAATGACAATACTATTCGTTGGAAAAAACCATAAAGTTAATATTGGTATATGAACTTTATGGATAAAACTTATCTGAGGATTGAAAATTCTTATCTAGTCCTTTTCTTTTGTTTTTATGTAAATAGAAAGAGGCAGTATGATTGCCGTTTTAGTGTCCGAATTGCAGTTGCAACTTTGCGATAACATTAATTAGAAGAGTTATGATTAAATATTGATAACTTCAGGTCACAGATTATATAGTTATGTGCAGGTTATCAAAATTTTCTGCTTTTAATGAGTATGTGGTGTGTATTTTCATAAAACATCGTAAGACTTTTCTTTTCGCCAGTCCCAGAAACTGAAGGGTACCAAAGCGGGACTTTTTAGTAGGCATTTTGTGATGATGCCATAGCGGAACCATACCATAGCGGAACTAACCCGAAAAATCAGCCCTTAGTCAATACTATTGTAACTACTACCAATATTATTGCGCATACTAGCACATTCATATTATGTTTTGTAATTTAAATAATCATAATTAAACATAATATTACGTTAACTTATATCAAGTTGTCTAGGTCATGTGTGTTTTGGGTTAATAACCTGTTATAGTTACTGATAAAAAATATTTACACTGACGACCTCAACAATAATATTCAATTCGTGACCTAAGATTATGAGACTGTTAATTAGTGGTTTAATAATTCAAGGTATATACCTATTAAAGCTACAGGTTGATTGCTTAATTATGTGGTCGATCTTTAAATCACACATCACACGAATGCTATTAGTATAGTAGCATGGAAGTAGTAGCCTACTACTTCCAGTAGGTATGGTCGCGCCAAACGTCTAGTCCCCCCTGGAATTGGCGCGATTCGCGTCGCAGTAGTAAAAAATAGGCGTCAGTAGGGCGAAGGCGGGGGACGAGCGGTAGGGCCTGACTGTACAGCTGCGCAACGAAACAACTTCAGAGGAGACCAGAAGTTTGGCGCGATCGTATGCCTAGTAGTAGCCTGAGAACTCCTTTCAAGCTTAATTACGCAGTGACATTTTACTCTTAGAAGTCGCACGTATGGCTAGGTACCGGGCAGGAGGTCTATCTAGCGAGAGTTTTTCCATTTGATCACGTTAACGAAAACGACAACAAACATGAGAAAGGAAGAAAGAGACGGGAGACCTAGTTTATAATATCTGCTAGTGTCAATGTACTGAATTGTATTTTGTAGTTGTGCCATTTAAATAAAGAAATAAATAAATATAGCAAGATTTTAGCACTCCTAGTTTGTCACCAGTAGTAGGCGCTGCTTCAATGTCACACCAATTTTCGATTTATTTAAATGAAACTCTCACTCGGCAGGCACCCAGAACACGTCTGAATGAACACCACCCTCATATCGCTTTTTTTCTTGACGCGACCAAAAGCGACCTCATACCTCATTCTTTGGTAAACCTACCCATGCCGGTATAAGAAATAAGTTTATTAGACCTTGGTAGTGTTATGTTGGTTGGGTTGGTAGTTGTTGGGAGGTTGGTTATGGACATAAAGGCATTATGTATGCCTTAGGCCTCAAGTTCAAAATAACGGTCTCAGATCATCCTGGTAGCACGGAAGGGTAGTGCAGGAGTTTTCATGCCCTCCTTCCTCCTTGGGGGGGTCAGGGGGAGAGTCCTACATAACCATTAGCTATCTTTGGGCGTAGTTGTTAGCGTAATGCATTTATTCCTGTATAAAAAGACCCTCTGGTTTTCACCAGTGAGTTATACCCATGTTAGCCAGATCCTAGCTGTAGGGTATTTAATGATTGAATGAATGATGGAGACTAATGAATTGTGCATCTAGCCTTGAATAAAAGTATAATATAACAAGGGGCCATTAGTATCGCCAATACGTCTCAATAGCTGTTCGCCTGCTCGCGACTGAATTGTACACAATTAACAACGCGGTTCCCGCAGGATTGAAGCGGTTCATACTAGGTTACTTGGGGAAACTACAGGCCGATTGTTATGTGGGACATCTTTGATTTAATATTCCGTATATTAAGAATACTTTAATGTTTAAGATAACGATCGTAACTATATAACCAAATATGGTTATATTATGGTTACGATCATTATCTTAAACGTTAAAGTATTGTATTTGGAGTTTTGAAAGCTGGATTTGAGAGGAACATACGACTAAGGTAAGATGTTGGAAGCTGGCTACGGATTTGAAACAGCCCAAACCGAATACAGTTAAATATTTGTCAAGTGGAACTAGAACTCTGGTGAACTCTGTAGGTACGCCAAAGAAACTGAAGTTACATGTATACTAATATTATAAAGAGGAAAGCTTTGTATTTTTGTATGTATGTTTGCAACGAATAAACTCAAAAACTACTGGACCGATTAAAAAAAATCTTTCACCATTAGAATGCTACATTAGCGCTGAGTAACATAGGCTATATATATATGAAAAAATATGTTTAAAAATAAAAGTACACCCGTGCGAAGCCGGGGGCGCAGCGGGCCGCTAGTAGGTAATAAAATTGTAATATTTTTATTGGCATTTCTAAATAAAAAAAGTAGCTAAATGTCATTGTAAAATTATTATATCATTCATAATTCATTATTGTCAAGAGCAAGACCGGGGACGTATCAGATAAATCGAATTATAGACCAATCTCGCTAGCGACTATTATAGCGAAAGTGCTTGACAGTGTGCTTAACTCATTTTTAAACCAACACATAAAGTTACACGACGCTCAGTTTGGTTTCCGACCTGGACTGTCCACGGACACTGCTATATTAAGTTTAAAGCATACTGTTAGGTATTACACGGATAGACGAACACCAGTTTATGCGTGTTTTCTCGATCTGTCGCGGGCGTTTGACCACGTTTCTTATGACGTTTTATGGCAGAAGTTAGCAGCAACAGGTCTCCCGAAGGAGTTACTCCATCTTATCAGGTATTGGTACCTAAATCAGGTCAACTATGTGAGGTGGGCGGGTGAGCTGTCGGATCCGTTTAGGCTCGAATGTGGGGTGAGACAGGGGGGGTTGAGCTCGCCTATAATCTTTAGCCTGTATATAAATGAGTTGCTTGAGCGGCTCAGCAGCATGCCTGTCGGGTGCTATGTTGACGGGGTGTGCGTCAACAACATTAGTTATGCTGACGACATGGTGCTGCTGGCCCCGTCGGTTGGTGCGGTCAGGCAGCTGCTCGCGGTCTGCGAATCCTATGCTGCCTCGCATGGGCTGACTTACAATGTAAGTAAGAGCGAGTACATTGTCTTTAGGTCGGGAACCAGGAGCCCGTCCTCTTTTGTGCCCATTATGCTGAACGGGGTGGCTTTGAAAAGAGTCCAACAGTTTAAATATCTTGGGCACTGGGTAACCGAAGACCTAAAGGACAATGTGGACATAGAGAGGGAACGCAGAGCGTTGGCGGTTAGAGCAAATATGTTGGCACGCAGATTTGCTAGGGGTACGGACGCAGTCGAAATAACTCTTTTCAGAGCTTACTGCACGTCGCTTTACTCCGGTAGTCTGTGGGTCAACCATACCCAAAAGTCGCTCAGCGCTCTGCGGGTCCAATATAACAATGCCTTCAGAGTGTTGTTGGGGAGGCCTCGTTTCTGCAGCGCGTCTGCAATGTTTGCAGAGGCGCGTACTGACAGTTTCTCATCTGTAATGCGCAAAAAAATGGTATCTCTGTTGCGCACAGTAAGGGGTAGTACCAACACCATCCTGAAGGTTATTGCTAGCAGGCAAAATGTTTGTCCCATCATGTGGCACTTATGTCAGGCGACTACATCTATGTTAAATATAGAATACTAACATAAGTAATAAGGTGTTTCTTACTAACATTTTATGAAAGCGATTATTATTATTATTATTATTGTTGTTTTTAATTTTTATATTGTGATCAAATTAATTAATTTATTTTGTGACCGTTCGTTTAAATTTAAATTATAATTATTAATTATAAATTAAATTATACACAATGATAATATGTACTACTTAACAATAGCTCTTAAGTTCCTTTGTTACTAACCATTATGAGTCTTTGTTACTTGAATAAATAAATGTATTATTATTATTATTATTATAATGGTAAGTATATTTTGATTGTCACCGAATTATGTACAATTAGCGTTATCGAAAGTAAACGAAAGCTGACCAACAAGATAGCAGGCAAACAACACCCTATACATCAGATTGTTCTGTAGATTATTAACAAGCAGTACACACGGCGCGAAACAGTTTAACGACTCGGGAATTACAGACACAATGACAGCCAGGCGACAGATACCCTCGCGAGAATTGAAACAAAACTTTTAGACTCGCCCTCAGTTTGAGAAGGTTTTACTAAAATTCCTTTAGTGGTGTCTGTTTACTAGTGATTGCGTTTGAAACATGTACCTGTGCAGTGTCTCGGAGTTTTTTAGGAGAAGAAGACCGAATATTGAGATGGTGAGTTTTGTGCCATTTTCATAATTTTTTTACATGTAAACCTACCTATATCTCTGATTTATTAATTCAAAAGATAGTGGCTATTTTTTGTGCAAGGTTTTAACCTATAAAATATGTAAGTTTCAACATGAAAATGTGAGTATAAAACATAGATTTCTTAAAAATATGATGAAAGAGTTGTTGAATAAAATGTAAGTTATTGTAATCAGTGAATCAGCAGCAAATTAAACTCCGAAACACATAAGGGATTGTAGACTTATCATATTTGAAACAGAAAGCTGTTCAGTTTTTTTATGATTATTTTTAGTTATATCATTTAACACATGATGATACCCAGTTTATAGAAGAATATTTTTAGTCCATAAGTGTATAAGTGTGTATAAGTGTAGTAGACACTAGTTTATTTTGATGACAGCGCATAACATTAGAACTGGTACTTCAGCGGTGCACACCTCCACCACAACCATACCCCCCGCCCGATCCTCTAAATATCACTACACATTTACAGAATACACTAAACATGCACACTAGCTTAGGTCCAAGACACCGTACTCGTAGAACAAGGGTACGAAGAACCGGTTCACATGCGTTCTATACCAGGTACAGACATGTACCTGGGCGCTTCTCTCCTCCTCCACGGCCCGGTCTACCCGAGCCGAGGTCTGAGCCTTTAGAGGCGCCCTCGGGTGGTTCCGCCCCCCGAGCCGATCCGAACCCTTCGGAGAATCTAGTAGGGCACGGGGACGCGCACTAGTGCGCGATGCCGTTCCCTCTAGAAAACCTCCAAAGGTAATTCGTTTCACACGGCTTGAGGGACCCTTTACGTTCCTCGCCGCCCCCAAAAAAAGCCCGGTGAAGCTGAAAATGCCGTCTGAGGCAATCAGCAAACTCTCTCAAAAAAAAAAAAACCACAACCATACCGTTTGAGGTCGAGTTCGCTAACATCCGCGGACTCCATGCAAACATGCACATCACTCGGCCTGCAGAGCAGTATTAACATGCTCGGTATCTCCATCCGAATCTCTACCGAAAATCTACCGAATCTCCATTCGCTGCGATCTGAACCAGAGGGACTACATCGAAGCCGTGATAAAAACAGCCTCACGTAAACTCGGTGTCCTGAACAGGGTGCGGCGATTCTTCACGCCAGATCAGTTGTGTCTTTTGTATAAGACGCAGGTGCGGTCTTGCGTGGAGTATTGTTCGCACCTCTCTGGGACGGTTCCGCAAAGTACCTTCTCTATGCCTTGGACAGATTGCAGCGGCGCGCCATACGCATTATTGGCAATGCAGAGGTTACTAATACTCTCGAACTCCTGCAATTGCGTAGAGATATAGCGTCACTCAGCGTCTTCTACCGCTTATACCACGGCGAGTGCTCTGAAGAACTCTTTGACCTTATCCCACCTTCTCCCTTCCTCCATAGGAGTACGCGTGCTGCTCTCCGGAGTCACCGCTGTACTGTCTCGATCATTCCATGGCGCACTAAGAAATTTGGTGACTCGTTTCTTTGTCGCACTTTCCAAAGATGGAATGGTCTACCAGCACACGTCGTTTTCCCTCCTTCCTATGACATGGGGTCCTTCGAACAAGGCGTGAAGAGGCACCTTGTGGGCCGGCAGGGTGAGGGTGACTGATGCTGCGTTGTTTTCACGCTGCACCAGTTGTGCTTGCGTCTGGACTCCGTTTCCACTTAACATCAGGTGGAGTGGAGTCATTGCCGAGCCAGGTATAAAAAAATACAAATTTGTGAAAGGTGTACAGTGAGATGACACTTTAAACTTCGGTTAATCTAATCGTTTTGTGACAGCTTCTAACATTCATCTATACGAGAAGCAAGCAAGCACATTCTTTTTCGTAATGTTGCTATAACATAGTGAAAATGTCTTTAGTGCAAAGAAGTTTTTTATTTAAAATAAAAAAAATAAAATAAAATATGTTTATTTTCTGTAACAATATTTAGTTTTACATTTTTTAGGGACAGGAGTCTCCTTTTAAGCTGTTAAGCCTGTTCCAGGAGATACCGCTCTTCCATAGCATGGCTATCTTATTTAATAATTATATTTATACATTTTATTTAATAAAAATTAGAAATTAAAATTAAAATTAAAATTAGTAATTATGTGTGTGGTTCTGTCTTTACGTGCGCATGTGTGTATATGTGTGTGTGTGTGTGTGTGTGTGTGTGAGGGTGTATGTATGTGGGGGTGTGTGTGTGCGTGTATGAGTTTGTGTGTGCGCGCGTTTGTATGTTTATATGTATGTGTGTTAGTGTGTGTGTGTGTATGATTGCCT
Source organism: Eudonia mercurella (assembly GCA_963082485.1). Taxonomy (NCBI): domain Eukaryota; kingdom Metazoa; phylum Arthropoda; class Insecta; order Lepidoptera; family Crambidae; genus Eudonia; species Eudonia mercurella. Next base: position 1,192,291 of record OY720026.1, on the reverse strand, counting down.
ATGCGTCCATGATCATCTGTGTTTGTTGTGTGCTACGAATTTTGTTTGATTTACTTATCTATTTTGTTTGGATAGTGTTATACATGGTTTAATTGCTATTTATTTAAAAGTAACTCCGTATCTTCATAATTCAATAGTTTAAGCCATTTAGTAATAGTAGATTTATTTTCTTTTAGTATTTTAGTATATAAATCTAACTGCTTGTTTAATTTGTTGTATAATATCGCAGATCGCTTATCATATTGCATGCTAGCCATTGATGTTTTTGTTATGGGATTTTCTGCTACGATGTCTTTCCTCCTTTTTGTTATTTTATTTTTATCAAAAGGCAGTTCTTTATGCTTTTTTAGAACGATCTGCAATATGTACAACTTTCTTACCGATAACAGGTCTGTAATCTGATATAATTCTTCTGTTGGGAATCTTCTTTTTTTAAAATACATTATTTTTATTAATGCTCTCTGTGCTCGCTCCGTTTCAATGAACTTTGTTTTTGCCGCCCCACCCCAAATTGGGATGCAATATGTCAAAACGGATTGAGCCAGAGCAACATATATTTCGTTGAGGAGGCTCCTAGATGTTTTATTAGGATCTGTGATTATTTTTTTAGGTACTACGTGTCTTAATGTTTTAAAAATCCAATTTAGTTTTCGAACTCTGCCACTAACATATTCCAAATTATTGTACCAGGAGAGTCGTTGGTCTATGATAACGCCCAGGTACTTAATGTGTGTCACTTTGTTAATAATAGGACAATCACAGTTTTTTGTCGCAAGGTCACTACATTTGTGTATTTTTAGGCTGTACTCATCACTTGGCTGTTTCTGATCGTGAATAGAAAAACATATGTAATTGGTTTTAGAGTAATTTAGGGACAAAAGATGGTCTTTTAGCCATTTAGCGATCCGAGCAACTCCCGTTTCTGCTACATTCCTCACATGGTCCCATGAATCCCCAGTGAAGACTACAGCTGTGTCGTCAGCATAGGATTGAAGATATTTGCATTTTTTATATTTAAACTGCAGAGACCATTAATGTAGACTAAGAACAGCGTAGGACCCAGTACGCTACCCTGGGGTACGCCATAGGTCACATCTGTGTCCTCACTAATATAATTCTCTAGTTTAACCTTTTGAATCCTGTTAGAAAGGTAATCTTTAAAAAGAGCTAAGGGAACCTCTCTTATTCCGATATTTTCCAACTTTTGCAACAGAATGGGGATAGAGACGGTGTCAAATGCTTTTTTGATATCTAGAAATACAGCTAGACACTTTTTATTTTTATCGAGTTTTTGTACTACTAGCGAGCTTAGACCAGTTACTGCATCTTCTGTTGATTTGCCTTGTCTAAATCCGAACAGTGAATGAGATAGAACATTGAATTGATTAAGGTATTTTTGGAGTCGGACATTTAACAATTTTTCAATAATTTTGGACATCGCAGGTAGTACCGATATGGGTCTGTAATTGCTGATATCGTCTCTATCCCCCCCCTTGTATATCGGAGTAATCATGGAACGTTTGAGAGGATTAGGGAAGATGCCTTTATTGAAACAAAGGTTAACCAAATGCGCCAAAATAGGTACCACTTCCTTCTTTACAAATTTAAGATATTTAGTTGGAATATTATCACAACCCGTTGCACTGTCTGATTTCAGATTCATAAGTGTTTTTTCAACCTCCTCAGAATCAGTGTCTAGAAGGACAAAAGAATTGGAAATTTTTTATTTCATAAGATTCGCGCCGATGCGTTATTACTAAAAGTAGGTATAGATCCAAGCCCATCACATACAAGTTACAACAGACATAATAATTATGTAAAGACAAAATCTCGCAAAGCTGTACAAATAACAATCAAATGTGAAGGTTAAACCCATTTATTTCTATTTAGGAACCAATCAATCAAACGCATACAAGCGTGGTCCCCTTCAGAAACGGCCGGACCACTTTCCATCACTTTGATGTGGCGTTGTGTACCGTCTTATAATGCTCCTATTCAAAAAATACGTCTGTCTGTACGGTTTCACAAAATAAGGAGATCCCAGAAGGTAAGCTTAAGACGACACCTCGTTTTGTGATCATTCAAAAACCTAGCGCTAACCGTAGCGCCTGCGACAATTGAGACCGCAAATTTAAAAAAATCAAATTTTTTTATATGTTATTGGTTTTAGTTACAAAATATGCAGCTACTAAATTACGAATATTGATGTTACCAATATATTTAACTGGTTTCCAATCATATCAACTAAGCAATTCTGTTGTAATTTGAACAATAGTGTTTTTTGTGGTTTTCGTAAATGATTATGATCGAGTCAATATGATACAATCGTGTATTTGAGCAAGCAAATTCAAGATAAAGACATGAATTTACCTATATCAACATTTCAGATTCGTGAGTCATATTATAATAGTCTTTAACTATTCGCCGAAAGTTGGTGCATTTTTTCAGAGTGTCGCCTTAATACATACCGCGCTTGAGCAAAGCACACTAGTCTCACGGCCACGGAATCTCGGACCAATCTCAAACTAGTCCGAGCGAAACTGTTGCGTGATTCTGTGTCGGGGAGAGGTTGTCTACGTGCAAATGGGCTTATGGGCCGGCTCGCCCGGCGTAATACCACCCTCTCACAGAATATCGGCGTGAAACAATGGCACTCGTTGCTGTTGTGTTTCGGCCGGTGAGTGAAAGTACCGGAGGCCCATCTCTTACCCCTACTCCCCCTCAAGATCCAACTTCTTCTTCAAGGCCGATAACGCATCTGCAATTACTTTGGTTTTGCGGGTGTCCATGGGCGGCGGTGACTACTTTTCATCAAGTGACCCGCCTGCTCGTTTGCCTCCTTTTAACATTAAAAAAACTCAAACCAGTCTGAGCGCAGCTGCTGTTGCGTGATTCCGTGTCCGTGAGAGGTTGCCTATGTGTGCGTTGCTCAAGCGCGGTATGTATGAAGCTTACCTTCTGCAGTCAGCTTGTTTTGTGACGGTTCATTAAAATAAACGACCACCGATTCTGAGTGTACAATATTAATATCGTTCCCGTACAAATCGGCGTCAACAAACTCTCTGAGGAGCGCGAGTCGTTTTAGAAGTGTGACGAAATAGTTTTTAGCTTTTATTTGTTTCTATTTAATTTTTTTTAGCACTATATTTTTAATCTCACCCATGATCTTGAAATAGTTTATTAATTTATTATTAAGGTTAATAATGACAAAAATATACCATCATCAGCTCATATTTATGTAAGTGCCCAACATAAAAATGAGTCACGAGCCTTCACTATGGATGGAGGGAGAACGGGCCATGGTTTATGGCCCGCTCACGGGTCCAGTGCGGTGCGGTTGTTGTTAACGACTGCTAATGCAGCATTCCGAAGCACAGAGAAGTTCGAGATGATACATATTTGGTCACTCGTCCGATGACCGGCCTTTGCGAAAGTTGCTTAACCTCAGCACTCGCAGACCGGGCGCGTTAACCGCTGCGCCATCGAGCTCCTATATCCTATTATTTATTGCTGTTAGATAAATTATAATTATTTATGGTGCACCGACGTGACGACGAGCCCACTTCAAACTCAAATATTTTTTGTCCATCCAAAGGTTGTCTGGAAGAGATCACTCTTAGTGATAAGACCGCCCTTTGTACGTGTATTTTTATGTAGTTTTTTTGTCAACTGTTTTATTTTTGGTGTACAATAAAGTTTATTTATCTTATCTTATCTTATCACATCATGTCTATAAGTGAAGAGTACACTGTCGCATAGTTTTATTAAACTCGCGTTGTTAGTACATGTTCTTTCCGTTTTAATTATTGTTACTATTATCAATGCAACTACCAAATATTCATATTTTTATTTATAAACGAACTATATATTTACAAACCTTCCTATTCAAAAGTATGAGAGTTATATGTTAAAACTCATAAAATATATTAAACGTTACGTCACGTTAGACTGTACTGTACATCACAGCATTACTTTCGATTTGTACCCAAAAAAAGTATTTATTAATTTCATTTCAAATCCAAACAAATATAAACATAAGCTTTTACTTTAGAAGCTTCAGTGCGATTACGCTCACAGCCAATTTTTTTACTACTAGAGATGTCTTAATAGGTGCTTAACTAATTGTTTCGAAGAAGAACTGCCAAGCAAAAGTGACAGCAACTTTCTTCCGCTCCGCGCTAACGTACGCATCGGCTGATCCAATTTTAAATGTCAGATAGATAATTGTGCAACTGGCTGGCGAACAGTCAACACCGTTTCACACGTAGACATGTCTCCCACAGAAATACTTCAGTGGCCGGCTTTTACCCGACGCGTTACCCGCCTTACCGGCCCGCGTTACCCTGCGTCACCAAAGCGCTTTTACCGCCCATTTAGCGAACAATTGTGATAGTTATTTTCGGTGTGAGAAATGTTTGATTCGAAATAGTTTTGTGCCAGTTCTGTTTTTGATTAAGTACTATGGAAAGGAAAAGGTGATTGGTCTCTGTTAGCAAAAGCAGAAGTTTGTCAAAATGATTTTGTTGTTAATATAATCTACTCCGATTGGCATAACGAAATTTTAATTTATCTACAAGTCTTATTAAACATGAATTTGCAAGCAATTTAACAGAATTTTACCCGTTTCTGAAAGTTTGATTCGTTTGAAAATTTCCTTTTCTTTAATAATTAAATGTAGACAGAATAGAAAATGGATAAATAACAGTACAAGACTTAATAACAGTAAAGTATTTTCCTACTTCTAGATTAACATTGCATACAAGTTAGAAACTGCACTTATACAACACTATCGCCCTTAAATAATGAGCATAATACGGTATGAGCAATGCCATGCCATGTCCAATCAAATAGTTTTTAGAAAGTGTCTAAAATGCATCACTATTTTAAAGGCTTTGTAAAAATTTCAGTCAAGAAAGTATTATTGATTAATTGATTAATTAATTTTATTTAATAACAACAAAAGCTATATAATAATAATAATAATAATGATTTTAAATAAGAAGAAGAGAAGGTACTAAATAAATATTTTAGTAACGTACTTTATTATTGTTTTTGATTTTGCATTCGCTATAGATTAAACTGAATACTGAAAACCCATCAGAAAACTGAAAGCAAAAGACAATTAAACTATAAAGATTTTAAAAAATCTATCAAGTTAACAAGCGCATTAAGATCCTAGTACAACGTCTCCAGATGTAGAGATACGATAGTGGCTTTTAACTGTCTGCTGTGAATACAGACACAAAAGAATTTTCATAATTAATTTCATAATTTTATTGTTTCACGTCAGGTGTACAGATATTACCTTTTTATTGTTTAATGTGAGGTTAAGAGCTTAAACTATCATATACATCTACCAAACTTTCAGAAACCGGTCATAACTAAATGTAACCTTACAAACAGCGCATAAAACAAACAACAAAAAAGCTTAACAAAACATCTAATCTAAGTGGAACCGCTAACCATGTTCCGCCCGTCGCTGGTGCGCGGACTGAGCCTCGACTCTGACCCTGGCTATGGGCTTGCCAGGAGCCGACGCGCGTCGCTGTCGGCCGAGCAGCGCCGCAAGCTATCCATGCTGCGGACGTCCAGCATCCCCACGCCGCTGACTCCGGTGAGCCACATTTACCATTTGGTCCCCTGCCCGAGAAACTGCTGTAACCAGGTATTCATCATTCATGGGTGCTAGATTGTATGTGGCAGCAGCTTTGTGATACAGCTTGACCGCTTGGACAGGACCACGGGTGGTTTGCGGCACGCGCGCGATTTCTGTGTTCATAGCGTTCATTCCATTGTTGTGACTAAGGCTGCGTTAGTATGACGCCACAAAATAACGAGACTGCAGAAGGTAGGCTTCGTACAAACACGGTCGAGCAACGCACACGTAGACCCCTTGCACGGACATGGAACAGGGTGCCTAGTGCGAGTTTCATTCGCCATTCGATTACGTAACGAAAACGAGAATTTGTATGGCAAAATTTTAACTCCTCTCGTATGCCGCCAGGAGGAGCTGCTTCAATGCCATACTAATTTTCGTTTTCGTAAACGTAATCGAATGAATACGGATACTAAACAAAACTCACACTAGGCACCCAGCTCGGAACAGTCCGAGCGTTGTTGTTGCGAGACTCCGTATCCGTGAGAGGTTTTTTCTGTTTTTATATTAACGGGTAAGCACAGTGCCTTGATCTCACCTGATGTTAAGTAAAGATAAGGCCAATTGATGAAAGCGCACTTCACCCGGGATCCTCAGCTAGTCAGGCACTGACTATTTTATCTCTAGCTTCCGGAACACAACAATGCTACACACATTGATGTTATGGCGACATATTTAGATAAGATGGTGGTAGCTAGCCAGGCGGACAAACAAGCCCTACCACCAACTAAACCGAGTACACAAACATGTACCTTCGCTGGGAATCGAACCCGGGACCTCTAAGTCTAAACCGGTGGTCTTAACCACTAGACAACAGAGGCGGTTAAAAGCTTACCTTCTGGGTCTCCTTATTTTGTAATGACGTGTTATGAACTAGAAATTTGTCGCTTGCCGCGTCGCAAGATGCTCGTGCTCGTGCCCGAGGCCATACAGTTATAAACTTCTTTTTAATGGAGAACTTGTGCTCAGCCAGCAGCTTAAAATAAAAGGGCTACCTTACAGCTTAAAAGAAAATATTAACACGTTTGATGGCGTTGCCATAGAAGTGTTACAACACCAGCAGCAATTTATTTTGGCGCACCTTAAAATAACAACTTATTTAATAATTTTAATTTTTAATAAAATACCTACTACATAACCCTAAGTAGTTAACTTTTATGTTAATTATATTTTTTTAACCAAATTAAGCTTGATTTTTGCCAGCGAAACGTAACAAGTGGTCGCAAAGCGTTGTCGTGTTTACAGCGTGTTTTGTCGATGTGGTAAAGAATTACTACAAAATTAATTCCAACATGTTTGCTTTAAACGCACATTTTGAAAATGTTTTATGCACCGCATTCTTGCTTATTATTAGGTGTAAGCTCTAAACATTTTGAGAATAATTGAGCTGTTAATAGAGACTGACTGTATTGATGTATAATGAATACTAAGTATCTAAAAACTATGATGAAGTTATGATGTACCTAGTAAGCTTTCGAAAGCTTTCGAGGTTGTTCGCTCGCTACTTACGCTCAAGGATTATTTTATTTGGGTGAGTTGCACCATCAAACGTTATCGTTTAATCGTCGACCGGCAACAAAACAAACAAATCATTCGTCCGCTTAAGAACACCCGTATCCCATGATGGACCCCTATATCAGCGCAACCTACCGGGTCCATTGTAAATCTAAACCATTCTCGAATCTACTTGAACACACACAGAAAATTTCATCCAAATCGGTCCAACCGTTTAGAGGGAGTTCAATAACATACACACGCACAGAAGATTTATATATAAAAAGATTTATAACAATTGCGTAGCTATTCTAAAAAAAAATGTATCTCATTGGACTAGCAATAGCAACCCTTTTAACTTTTACGTTAGCAAAGTATCGTCAATGTTAATTATATTTAACAGTTATATTAACCGGAGTTTGGTGCAACCCAACCTTAGGCAAATGTATTATGCAGCCTCCACAGCTCCTGGGGTGGCGTTGGATTTTCAACGGAAAAGATCAAGAAAAAACCGTTTTACACATAATTCTGTTCTGCTCTTAAAAGTCGAAGTTCCATAATTTTATGTAACACTATGAATGCGCTAAAAGCAAGCACTGTCTCCAAAAAGAGCACCGCAAAATTAAGATGCAATCTATAGAGAAATTTAGAGAATCAAATAAAAAAAAGTACGTGGGCGTGCGTAACAGTAGTTTTCAAAATGTAATTTAATTGAATGGCCAAGATGTTTACTTTTTTGTCGTCACGGTTTTTACAATCTGCTCTTACGTTACGCAGTCTCGCACTCTCATCGATGACGGCGATAAGCAGATGAGGAGAGAAATTATGTACTTAAAGGAATTTATTTCCAGAAAAATAACATAATTTGTGACAATTTTTTTATTCATAGAATACTTAAGTCCTCTGCTATTTATTTTTATTTTCTAGATAATTCAGGTTGAGTTCTAGATAGTCAAGTAACTTTCGCCATGTCGTACCTATAGCCTTAGAGCTTGAAGCTCAGTTTATTTTTAGTTCGAGCGCGCGAATACCAGACACAATAGAATTTTAATTGTAATCGGCCACTTGGTGGTCGATCGACGCTCAAGGGGTTATGTATGTTAGCCATTAGTTCGTTGTTGCGTTTAAAACGTCCATCAGTTCCATTTCATAGGTTTCACTCAGTTGCGTATAAAATAAACAGGAGTTGCAACAACAATTACATTGTCGTGGTGACGCATTTAGCCGACCAGGGTCTGCGCTGACGTCGACTAACGGCTGACGAGAGACGTCTCCTCGCGTAAACAATGCTTTGTATTTGCGGTCAATTCGTGTTGAGTCTACATATCTAGAAGCCGGGATATGTAGCAGTACAGCTGTCTGGTTACTGACAACTTTAGCTTTTATGATGACTGATGCGATTCAAATACCATGGACTAGATTCTCGAGAGGAGCTTGATGGTGCAGTGGTAAACGCGCCCGGTCTGTGATTACTAAGGCCGGTCATCGGATGGGTGACCAATATTTTTAAGAATACCGGGAAAGAGAGTTCGGGGCCGTCCAGGACGCAAATGGCTGGACGACATCAAACAGTGATCTGAACTTTTAGCTATTGTTAGTGAAACTACATGGGATCGCAAGAAGTTTTGTGTACTGACCACTGATCTCCAACCTTCAGTATGAAGATGGCACTAAGTGATGTTGATGTTGCGATTATTGTGTTAAACAGTAGTAATAGTGTGATTATTAACGTAATTCTTACCATGATTTTTTGCTCATAAATACCTGTCCACCGGCAGTAACTTCAGTACCAACATCCGTGATTATGGAGCGTGCAACTGTGCCGGAATATCAAATACTCAATAAATAAAAAACAAAACCGGCCAAGTGCGTGAGGGCCACGCGCAATGTAGGGTTCCGTAGCCCATCTCAATAATGCGGACTCTGAGAAGAGGGCTTTTATGAACATTTATTTAACGATGGCTCATATACTTAAATGTAGATACTACCGGTTTCACACACCTGACAACGTTATTTAAGTAGTTCCCAATGAGGAATTTATACTGCGCCAAGTACATTTTATAAGTTGGTCGACTGTTACTCGTAAACTTGTGAAGCTTACTTAGCTGCGATAGTTTTCCTTTTAACTTCGTCATATATACAACTACCGTGAATTTATTCACGTATCCAAAAACAACCATTTGGCTGGCTGGAAGGGGGGACACTTGACTCTAACAAAATTTTGCACTTTAAAGCTTAATAGTTCAAACACAAACGGATGCCTCAATCAAAAAACTGTTTCCACAAACCCGCAATATTTTTGAAATTGCTATTCAACAATACCCCACACTATAGGGTAGACAAGCAAAAAAAATTACATCCCCACTTCACGTGTAGGGGAGGTAACCTAAAAAAAAAAATTTTTCAAAATGTTACTTCACCACTTTGTCGGCGTGATTAATATGTATATCCATGACAAATTACAGCTTTCTAGTACTAAGAGTCTATGAGCTAAGCTGGGCACAGACAGACAGATGGACATGGCGAAACTATAAAGGTTCCTTGTTGACTACGGAACCCTAAAAAACATGGTAAGAAACTCGGTAATATATACTCTAATGCAATGTAAGTGACCATGAAAGAAAGAAAGAATTATCTATTCTTAAGACACGACAAAAAATATGTTTACACAAAATATTAAGTAGGTGTGACAAAGTCTCCTTTGAGTAATGTAATAGAATCATAAGAATAGATTTGTTTGGCTCATGTGGCTGTACTCAACAACTGTGGCTGGCGCGTCCGTCGTTGGGGTTACGATCTTAAAAGTTAGGCAACTATTACATTGGTGGGTCACCGGTGTTCAAATTAAAATATAGGTATCAAGTATCGAGTTTACATGACGTGTTGTTTTAAGATGAAACTAGTTAAAACTCACTAACCCGCATTTGGACTGCGCGCGGAGTTTTTTTTATATTAAAAGGAGGCAAATAAGCAGGCGGGTCACCTGATGGAAAGTAATCACCGCCGCCCATAGACACCCGCAAAACCAAAGTAATCGCAGATGCGTTGCTGGCCTTGAGGAAGGAGTTGGATCTTGAGGAGGAAATAGGAATTGGAAGGGGGTAGGGGTGAAGGATGGGCCGCCAGTACTTTCACTCACCAGACGAAACACAACAGCAACGAGTGCCATTGTTTCAAGCCGATATTCTGTGAGAGGGTGGTATTACGCCGGGCGAGTAGGCCCATTTTGTGCTGCAACGCAGCGTGGCTCTACCACTTAGACGTGTCACTCATTTAGCACCATCCAGGGGTCACGTGTAGGGTCTCAAGGGTAAACATACGGACGCGAGTAACTTTAACCCCCCAAGGAGGGGTGGGTTACCTATAGCCCGATCTCTCATGTGCGTTATTTAGGAACACTTTTAGGCGTTATCATTCTGTCAGTAAACGGTCGAGACGAAAAGTGAAAAGAACAGTGCAAACAAAAAAAAGTTAATATAAAAAAACACAAATGTTGAAAAAATTTCCACGAGCAGGATTTGAACCTGCACCCTTCTGACATTCCGGGTCAGGTGCTCTTCCAATTGAGCTATCGTGGTTCTAACCAGCCCGCCGAAATTATTCAACACTTTTTTACTTTGTAAGCCAAAGGCGCCAATTCAATGTCAACAACTACCGTCATTAACATCCGATCATAATATTTTTACAAATATTAAAGATCAGTTAAGAAATAAGCAAGCTATTTTATAAAATGTTCAAAATGATTTTTAAAGCAAATTTTGTTGCGAACAAATTACAAAAACACAAATGTTGAAAAAATTTCCACGAGCAGGATTTGAACCTGCACCCTTCTGACATTCCGGGTCAGGTGCTCTTCCAATTGAGCTATCGTGGTTCTAACCAGCCCGCCGAAATTATTCAACACTTTTTACTTTGTTCAAAGGTTCAAATCCTGCTCGTGGAAATTTTTTCAACATTTGTGTTTTTGTAATTTGTTCGCAACAAAATTTGCTTTAAAAATCATTTTGAACATTTTAAAAGTTAATATCTTAACCATTTCAATGTAAAATGTTTAAATCTTACTTAAATGTTTAAAATTTCCACGAGCAGGATTTGAACCTGCACCCTTCTGAAATACCGGGTCAGGTGCTCTCCCAATTGAGGTATAAATTTTTTCAACATTTGTGCATTTAAATGTATTTTTTGTTGTTGTTTGTCTCAAATAGCGATGCGCGATTATGAATGATACTAACTGAATCATTTGATTATTACATTCATTCGAATAATTCGAATGACGTTTAAAATGTATTACTTAATTACTAAGCAGTACTAATCGGGTGCTAATCAGTCAGTAGTAGGAATCAACCACTAACAAATACAGAATTTTGCAACTGAATGGTCATTCATTGATAATAAATTAATGATAACGTAAGTAACTAATTTTCGATTATATCTCTTGGTAACCGCTATGAGCCTTATGCTGTGGCGTTAAAGTACATTTTAGCTTTCTTTCCTTTAATGTCAATAATCGTTCAATTTTATTACTAATTAGTACTTAAATACTAATACTTATTCGATTATTGAAATTAGTATATTACTAATCTGGTATTCGATTTTTGAGATTAGTATTAGTAGTTAATTCGATTATTGAAATTAGTCATAATCGCGCATCGCTAGTCTCAAGGAAGTACTTAGCTATTAATTTCACTCAGAAAATTATATTTGAATGGCCAATGTATTTATTTTTTTCTCGTCTTTTTGCAAAATTGTACAAAAGCAGATACATGGTTTTTATATACATACTGCTTTTACGGGGCCTCGCACGTCCACCGACGAATAGCATAGATTACGTCCCATATTGCTGGAGTTAGGTCAATCAGTGGGATGTATATTTTCCTATCCGAACGCCGTTCTCTCTAATGAGCCTACTCTGAGGTCGTTCGATCACTACAGATTGAATAAACTTTAGATTCTGCTGCTAAGATAACTGCACCACAAAAAAAGGAGACTGCAGAATGTAAGCTTCATTGAGCAACGCAAACAGACCCACCCTCTCATGGACACGGAATCTCTGACCATCTCGAACCATCCCGAGCGCAGCTGTTGCGATGAAGCTTATTTAAGCTTATCTTCTGGGGTCTTATTTTATGACTGCACACAAAAGCAACCTCCTTCCAAAAATAAAAGGACGGTTATAGGCTGAAGTGATCTGTGCTGATAATGATGATGATGATGAACGCGACTTAATGTTGTATTTGTCTCATTGAAAACAATCGTCTAATATGTTAAATTGTATGTAACTGTAATCCCTGTCTCTCATGTGGTGGCCGTCATGTATTGTAGACGCGTGAAATATACCTTTCAGTGGGCAGCTATTCAGCCGTTATATTTGGCTCGGCAATTACGATGACATACGGCTGTGCGGACGGCACTGGCATGGCGCGCCACACACGCTCACACCACAAAATAAGGAGGCTGGAGAAGGCAAGCTTCATACATACTGCCATAGTATTAAAACTGTGATACCGCACTCGAGCAACGCACACAGACTTTCCCACGGACACGGAATCAGGGTGCCGAGTGCGAGTTTCATTCGCCATTCGTTAACGATAATGAAAACGAGAATTTGTATGAAAAATGTTAACTCTTCTCGTATCCCGCCAGGAGGCGCTGCTTCAGTGCCATACTAATTTTCGTTTTCGTAAACGTAATCGAATGAATACGGATAGTGTAGCAAAAACCCTTACCCTATAGTATTATTATTAATTTATTTAATAGCACAATAAAACTCACATTCTTTTAAAAGGTGTATTTCTTCCAACAACCAGTACAGCTCAAAATCAACCGTCCACCACGAACGCCTAAGCCAAAGTGGCCGTCATCTAGTGACTCGATCCGCCATGTTATTTTCCCGCCATTCGTTCCCGCCAACACTCAGTGTTGCCAGTGAAATAAAAACATTGAGTTCGTTCGGATAAGAGTATCAATTGGGATATAAATTACTAAATTATTAATCAACCTAACAATAGTAAACAAAACTCATACTAGGCTCCCAGCTCGGAGCAGTCCGACCGTTGTTGTCGCGAGATTCCGTGTTATGACAGGTTGTCACGTGTGCGTTGCTCGAGCGTTTGTTTGAAGCTTACATTCTGCAGTCATCTTATATTGTGCGCACAGTCACTGTAGTCGGTTGGGATTCATTAAAATGTAATGATTAAATGATGAATGAATAAGGAGCTCGATGGCGCAGGTCGGTTTGTGATTGCTGAAGTTATGCTACTTTCGCAAAGGCCGGTCATCGGATGGGTGACCAAAAATGCATCATCTCGAGCTCCTCCGTGCTTCGGAAGGCACGTTAAGCCGTTGGTCCCGACTGCATTAGCAGTCGGGACCAACCACTAATTTGCACTGGGCCCGCGTGGTGGTTCATAGCCCATTCTCTCTATCCATCCATAGGAAAGGCTCGTGCCCCAACAGTGGGGACATATAATGAGCTGATGATAATTGAATGATTGATTATGTACAATTTATTGTTTATTCTGTAGTTCAGTCTCAATTGTACTTTGCTGCCGACCGCGACCAACGTAAACATCCCGTGATCAAGGAAAGTTTGGAAAATCCTGTCTTACCTACCCCTTGCCTACGCGATGACGAGGACCTGCTACCACTTATCATCAAGAAAATATAAAGTCGTAAGAACTAAATAAAGTATAACTTTCTTCTAAAAGGTCATTATGAAATCAATTAAGTGTATTATTATAATTAATTAATATCAAATAACACTTATTCATGATTGTTTGTATGATGATATAGTCTTTATTCCACTAAGCTGAATATAGATTAGGGTTATCATCAGCCTATAAACATCCCACTACTGGGTTCAGACCTTCCCACATGATCAATATGGGTACATGGGGTGATCGAGCTATGGGCTATGATAAACGCTGTTTTAATAAGAATTGGTGGGTTGTTAACGACGATAACCGGGCTTACAGAATAACATACAGACATTACTATGAACAAATTGACAACATCATCTGCACCAGAAAAATATTTAACGAACTTCATTGCAGCAAAATTATGATAATTCATAGACGGCTTTCAATTGAAATCTTTCGTTAAAAATCTGTGACAACGTAAAGCGATAGTAACGTAATACGGCTCATGACAATACTTTAAAACAAAGCTATAGTATAACTAAATTTTCGCATTGAAACAAAAACTATTACAGTTTAACGTTTGCACATGAAAATAGAAATTGAAGTTTATGTTGATTAAACGATTGCGGGGCCCGTCCTTTGTTCTGGCAGATGGGTTGCGGGAGTGCGTCTGTTTTGATGTCCGCCAGTTATAATCGCGCATTAACGAGTTTATGGCCCGTAAAACGATTGCCAGTTGCAGTGCGCGATAGTTTGTGAACTGTTAAAAGTGTTAACGAGACAACGGATGGATACACCCCATGTTTGTGTAGTATACTGCGTAGTACCACAAAATAAGGAGTTAAGGAAACTGCAGAGTGCCTATAGTGTGTGTTTTTTTATTATCAGGGTGCCTAGTGTGAGTTTTGTTTCGTATTCATTCGATCACGTTTACGAAAACGAAAATTAGTATGGCATTGAAGCAGCGCCTCCTGGCGGCATACGAGAGGAGACAAAATTTTGCCATACAAATTCACGTTTTCGTTAACGTGATCGAATCGAATGGCGAATGCAATCACACTAGACACCCTGTATTCATTCGATTACGTTTACGAAAACGAAAATTTGTATGGCATAATTTTAAGTTAACTCTTCTCGTATGTCGCCAAGAGGCACTGCTTTAATGCAAATGACAAATTTTCCTTTCTGTTAACGTCATCGAATGTCAAATGAAACTTGCACTAGGCACCCAAAAGGTGAGCGTGCTCGAGCAATGCACTCATAGTCACCTCTCACAGCACGGGATCTCGCAACAGACTGTTCCGAGATCCCACGTCCGTGAGAGGTATCACCATCACCGTCATCACGCACGCTGTTTGAAAGTTATATAAATTAGCGTTTTTTAAAAACATTGAATGGCAAATAAAACTCCCACTTGGTACTCTGTACTCTAGTACTCTGTAACTAGGTGCCTAGTGTGAGGTTTTTTTACTAACCGTATTCTTTCGATTACGATAACATTTTGCCATACAAATTCTCGTTTTCGTTAACGTGATCGAATGGCGAATGAAGCTCGCAGTAGGCACCCTTGTGTTACGAATGCTACGACACCGTACAGAGTACCAAGTGCGAGTTATATTTGCCAATCGATGTTTAAAAAAAACGCGAATTTATATAGCTTTGAAGCAGCGCGCCCTGGTGATGACAAACGAGGCGAGTTATTATCGTTTTTATTTGAGACTTCGTACCGCATTTTTTTTTAAGATAGCCTATATTACTCAGCGCTAATGTAGCATTCTAATAATAAAAGAATTTTTTAAATCGGTCCAGTAGTTTTTGAGTTTATTCGTTGCAAACATACATACATACATTACATACATACAAAAATACAAAGGTTTTCTCTTTATAATATTAGTATAGATATTGAATGGTAAATAACACTTGTACTAGGCACCCAGTACAGTCAGGTGTATTAAATATATTATCGGGTATTTTAAATTCCATTTCCTATACAAACTGTAATGTTTTAATAAAACGTACTTCCTATTATCCTTACAAATCTTACGAATGTAAATTTTGTTTTAAATATTTTTGTAAGTATCTATAAATTGCCTTGTTTAATTTTTTTTAAGTACCTAACTACTTTTTCAATTATACAATTGGAATGTTATACCTATCATCATTTAGGTTAAATTAAACATTTCTAAAACTATACACCTAGGCAATTTAAAAATTTCGCGTTCCATAGTTAAAACAAAGAATTTAAATGGGGATTAACGCAAACTAATTAGTAAAAAGGTATCATACCTTCTATATACCCGACGTTTCGACCGAGTTACAACGCCATGGTCACGTCACTAAGGGTATGTTCCGATATACACTGCGAGCACTGTAAGGTGTGACGTCAATTTAGTACCTATACTACGAAGCCGTTCCTTTATAGTTAGCTAATACTGGTTACTGTTTAAAACGGAACGCAGTCCAGTATACTGTCATCCATGTCATTTCTAGACGCTGTTGATCACGTGATCAAAACATTGAGAGCACCCTACCTCGAAAATGCCAGTGCTTACAGTACAAAAATGGCGACGATTTATGACGTCATATATTTCCCTAGGATAGTGCGGCAGTATATTCTCAGTCCATAACGAAACAAATTTCTCACCAATAAGAGCACTGGACAGTGCTCGCAGTGTATATCGGAACATACCCTTAAACTGTCCTTAAAAACGTCATTTAAATGACATGCAATCACAACATTTTTTAATATTTTAATCAGTTAGTATAAATATAAAAATTGAAACACACCGTTCTACTATAATATGTGTGGTCTACTGGCTAAACCACCGGTCTATACAATGTATATACCGGAGGTATACAATGTACCTACTCGGTTTGGTTGTTGATTGGACTGTTCTTTGTCAGCCTGGCGAGTTGCCACCGTCTTATCTAAGTCTGTCGCCAAAACAACAAGTTTAAATGTTAGAAGCATTGTTGTGATCCTAACATAGATCCGTACGATAGCCAGTTCTTTCGTGTTTGAGGATTGAAGTGCCATCTTCGACCTTATCGTCTCTTAGCGTCAGGTGATATTAAAATACTGTTATGGACTGTATACAAATATAAATACATGCATACGTAGGTACTCTCTTGTCCTTCTTCCAAAAAGGAGTAGACTGAGCATCAATACCGCTTCACTGTCACTGTCTCTAATATTCCATCGCGCACTAAGAAATTTGGTGACTCGTTTCTTTGTCGCACCTCCAAAACATGGAATAGTTTGCCAGCACACGTTTTCCCTCCTTCCTATGACATGGGGTCCTTCAAACGAGGCGTGAAGAGGCACCTTTTGGCCGGCAGTAGGGTTGCCAACCGTACTCTAAAATAGAGTACTGTACTCTATATAATGTAGGCGTACTCTATAATCTATAACACTAATAGAGTATGCTAAAATACTCTTTTTTACACAATGTTTACTATACTAGTGCCAGCCATGAAATATTATGCAAACCCATTATCGGAACCAAAAAAGTCCAAAAGAGCTCTTGATCAATATAATTTAGACTTAGAACGTTAGGACTCATGCAATTCTTTAAAAAACCATGAAAAATTGTTATGTGCTGCAAAATGTACAAAAAATACCTTTTTAAAAATGTAAAACAAATGGTACTCTTTTTTGTAAGTCCGTACTCTTTATTTACCACCTTTGAAATCAGAGATACTCTATTTCTTTTCATAAAAGTTGGCAACCCTAGCCGGCAGGGTGAGGGTGATTGATGCTGCGTTGTTTTCACGCTGCACCAGTTGTCGTCGCATCTGGATTCCATATTCACTTAACATCAGGTGAATTGGAGTCATTTGCCGTGCTACGTATAAAAAAATATATATCAAGAAATTTTGAGTAAACTCGCTGTTAGTAGCCTCGACGCCACATTTAGCATAATCAAAATTGGGCTCTGAGGTGAAATAGAACAAATATGAAGATATGGATTATTATAACAACTAGTGGTCGCCCAGTGGTCGAAATTCGACCGTTATTTTATTAAGGCTGCACGGATTGTATCCTAAGCAATGAAAAATTAAAAAAGATCGAATGTGAGTTTGGATTGGCATTGATAGATTTCGGCCGCTCCTCATCCATTTTTTGTCATATACATGATAGTGTGTGTAATGTTTTTTTTATTGATTTAACGTATTTTTTATGCATAATTTAAATAAAATATTAATATTCTGCAATTCTTCTCTATATAAACTATAAGTGTGCGAAATTTCATACTCCTCCGTCCACGCAATTTTCGTAAAAAGGGGTACAAAGTTTTTGTTTCACGTATTAATATATAGATATCATGCCAAAAAAAAACAAATAGCAGTGATAATATTATGTGCGGTCTAATAATTTGTTGAGGATCATAATTAAATAGTTTGTCAAAGGATAATGAAAATATCTTACCTGTCGCATTCTTACTATTATTTGTCAGTGTGTTATACTGTGCATGCATCTGACTATTGGAGCAAACCCACCACCATACAGTTTATTCGCAATCCTGCAAATTATGTTATCAATAAATATGACTTTACCAATCGACACACAAACATTAGTCACACTGCGAAAAGAATATTGCTCTCATGTATTTGGACTTCTTATTTCATTTGAAATACTAGATATTGTAAGTGTAAGACATATTGTTTCACGTGACACTTTTATTAGACTCGTACATTTTTATAACTGACGTTTTGCGACTGTTTATTCTAGAGTTTTTAAATATAAGACTTGTACAAATGAACCACTTTTGTCTATCATTATAAACAAATGCTTTCCAAACAAACACTGTACAGTTTCTCATCGTCTATAAACTCGGTTACACTGTAAATGTCTCAGAACTCTCAATAGCCTAACGGCCAACAAGATCTCGGACAGAATTCAGGCAAACAGCGCTAAAAAAGCGACAAAATAAATGTATAATATCAAGATAGATAGGTTCATGTAAAAAAAAACGTGAAAACCGCAGTGTGGGCTTGTATTGTTTTGAATTACGACTTTTAACATTGTATAAATTTATGACGATGTCCGATTTTGAGCCGCAAACGACCCACGCGCCGTAAATGCCTACACCTGTAAAATTGAAGACCGATGTGACCCTGAACAATTACGGAAATAACTTACGGTACCTACCTACCTACACGACTCGACGTTTAGCGAATTGTATTTTAGATAAAAAAAAATGTTTCCACGAAAAATATAGATTTAATAGTTAAGAGTTTTTGATTGTTGGCTTGTTATAACGTGTATCCGTTTGATGGGATTGTTTTAAAGTGTTCTATAGAAAGAAAGAAGATGGAAGAACCTTTATTGACACTTACACACACATTTACAATTATAAACATAGCGGAATTATCCATCAAAAACATGGAATAACCACATGTGGTAATGGAATTCAATTTAGTTTGTTTGCTTTTCTCTTTTAATGATAATGGAGCTTGCAAACGAGCATACTAGCCGTTTGATGGAAAGCCCAAGGACGCATCATCAAGGGTTTTGCACGCGTTGCCGAACCAGAAGACTCAGTTCTGATGACTCATATTTTCACTGGTCTTATATTCAATTTTAAACTATCGCGTTCCATTTCAATCAAAGGGAAACTTCTATGGGAGAAAGGGAATCTAGCGGTGCCCCGCGATAATTAGCGAACAATCTATTTAAAAACTATTTTATTTTCCTCAATAAATGGACTTTTCAACACAAAAATAACTTTTCAATTCGAACCAGTAGTTCCTGAGATTAGCGCGTTCAAACAAACAAACAAACAATCTCTTCAGTTTTATAATATTAGTATAGCATGTTTAAAATCAAAACCTAGCAAGAGACATTTTTTGTAAAATGCATTTTTTTCAACAAAGATCCCAAAAGGTGCGTCTAATGCAAAAACAACCGTATTTCTATCTCAATTAGAATTAGACTTATGGACATGCGCGAACCTAGCAAGTGTCATTCGTACTCCATCAAAGACTTAGCAAGTGACATTTCCAAGTAAAAAAACCTATTAAGTGCGGTACATGCATGTTTTTGAATTTGTGGATGGACATACTAGAATTATGAATTTGGAATCGGTCCCTTACTAAGATATTAAACTTGAAATTGGGTTTACAAAATTAGATATAGAACAAGATTTATGATAAGTAAATAATAGCAAGTCAGGCGCATTTGACATTTAGTTAAAAAAGCAATTAAAAACCTAATTCAGAAACCTAGTTAGCGTTTTTTCTGGTGTGTGTCTTTAATGTTAGTCCCGGTAACAATTCCGTTAATGAAACCAATACAGATAACTAGGGACCGGATTATATGCATTTGCATATTTAAGCCATCCTCAGCGGTAATAGCATATTTTACTTAAAATCTAGTTATGATGCATATTATTGATACATTTAAAATATTTTACGAGCACAGCGCACTCAGCAGCCACGCGTCGTTTGTTATGGTACCTACGTTTGTGTCAAATTGATAGTTTTATTAATGGGACGGCAGAACTTTTGCCAAAAACTATAAGTGCTGACCTAGCACCAAAATTCAAATTCAGCTCAGTTACCTCAGTGGATGTGGAGCGATTCTTTACCACTTATATATATATATATATATATTGAATGATCGACGACACAATCTTACTACTGAACATTTGGAACAATACTTGATTGTTTTCGTAATATAATGCTATGTTACTTTACCTATTATCGTCTAAAAATTATCATTTAATTTTGCATATTTTACCTATTTTCATGCATATTTCAAGCATTTTTCATGCATATTTGCATGCATATAACAAGCTTTTTTAGTTGCATATAATCCGGTCCCTACAGATAACTATAGGTTCTCTAGCCAAATTTGATAAAGAATAGATGTAAACAAACCAAATTAGGGTCATCAGAAATTTGAGCACAAATGTGTTTACACTTTTTGTATTATTTACTTGATTACTGCATTTTACATGAAAGTTATTGTAAGACTCATTATTCTCACTACTCATCTCACTTAAATCAGTCACGCATAGTGGTTAAAAACGTAATAATACGAAGAACGTAAAAGAAAAAAATTTTTTTTTTCACTTGATAACCCTATCATTCAAATGTCATTACTAAAAGAGTGGAATTCTAAACAATTTCTCTATTATAGAATAGCATTCCAAATGAAGATGACAGAATATCCTTAAAAAGTCAATTATCTTAACTACCTCTGAAACCTGCTGCGTAAACAGTGCATTTGCAATGCAGAACAAACATTCATGAATGAACAAATTCCATTGACGTTATAGAAAATTGGATTTTAACAGCAGTTAATTATTTTATGTAATAAATAAATAATTTAACCTTCAGGTGCATTTTTTAATTATTCCAAGGTAGCTAATTTATTCACTCACATAGGTTAAAATTAAGCGTTATAATTAATTACTATGATTTTTGGTTTTCAATTTTTCATACAATCTTTAATATAAATAAATCTTTTACGTAAAATCTTTCCTGTTGACCAACTGGAAAAGGTTGTCAATACATGCCTGTCACTCGTTGCTCGGCAACGCTTTGTTGGTAAACATTCTCTATCGAATATTAATAATATCTATAGTAAGTTATAGACCTTGCTAGGTTTTAATTTTGGATTCGGTACCATATACATATCTTGAAATAAGGCACATAAAACTTCTCCAAATACACATATACTCAATTTAACTATATTATCGTGAAGTAATGCAAGTCATAATTATCTATATGAATACAAGAAAATTACAAAAAAGTAGTGTTCTAAACGGCAGAAGAAAATGTTTGATGTCTTCTCCTGTAAAATTAAGTTAGATGCATTTGCTAGGCTTTGCTTTTGGACAGCCGGATGTCTGACACCTAATACATTTAATGCATTAATTAATACACCTTATGCATTAATCCCCGTTATTAACCAATGTTAATAACGAGGATTAAAACTAGTTAACTCCACCTTTCGTCAATCTTGAATGTGTGGGGATAGCGTGCTCAATGCGCACTCGCGCAGAGAATGGCTATCGTTCTCTGCTAAACAAGTCAGTTGGCTTAGTGGTGTAGAGTGCATTGTGGTTCAGTTTTGATTGCAATGCAGCAATTGTAAACGGCATTGACACGTTCGTCTTCATGAGCGCTGCCCACCAGACAGCGCCGCAGCGACAATGACGCTATATTTAGCGGCGCCCGCGCAATCACGCGTTGTGTGCACACAACTGATATTAATTGTTTTTGATATACTCAGATGTGAGAGTAAAGTGTTGAACTTATATGGCATGGAATCAAATGCTAATCAGGCTGACCCCAGCTATATTTTATTTTACCTACTTATGCTTTTGTTTGTAATGTTTTATACCAAATTTTTTGTTTTTTTTAATGCCTTATAAGACAGGACCTCGATCTCGCCTGATGGTGAGCGTAGATGAGGTCTACGGTGGAGCGAGCTGCCCCAGAAGGTGCCTATTAACTCTCGCCTTAAAGGCATTTCAGATTATAAGTTATTGGGAACACAGACGATGGCAGAGAATTCAACTCCTTGCCGCCAGTGCGCAGTAAAAATGTAACCATCAAAAACATAATGTGAAATGAGAGCCAAGTTCAATATTATGATGGTTGTTGACTTCAACGACAAAAGAAGTGAGATCTAAATGGGTGCCAAGTTCAATGGTCAGTCCTGAAATTTATTTATAACAACATAAAACATTTTATAACAACTTAAAATATAATTTCTTCTTACAACTTAGGATAATATATTGAAGCCTAAGGTCTAACTGTATTATATTATGTGCCGGTCTTTATGTGGATTTTAAGGTCTTCGACCGGCTGTCATCAATTTTGATTGCTGATTCTTACATTATAGGCATCTATAAGTGAGTGTTCCTAATAGAATCAATTAATTGGAAAATATAATAAATTAATAAAAATTTACTAGTTTCTGATTTATTCCTTTGTATTCGCCCAACTACCTATCTCGATGCCAAATTTGAACTTTCTAAGTCATCTGGAACTGGGTTAGAATTTTGATCTATCTATAGATCAGTGAGTCATGTCAGTGATAAAAAATGACGATTTTTGGACGTTAATATTTAAATAACCGTTTGAGGTGTATTTATGAAATTTGGAGCACATATGTATCTCGCAAGTCTCTGTATATGAGCAAAATTTGACATGTTTATGTGAAATAGTTTTTGACTTATGAGGGAGTCAAAAGTGGCTCCAAATGGTTCGTGTAATATTACACACGGTGCTGCTCGCCAGTTCTGTTAGTTTGAAATTGGCTTGACACGCTACCGTTGGGAGGGGGGAGGGGTGAGAGATGGGCCTCCAGTACTTTCACTCACCGGACGAAACACAACAGCAACGAGTGCCATTGATTCACGCCGATATTCTGTGAGAGGGTTGGTGGTATTACGCCGGGCGAGCCGGCCCATTTCGTGCTGCAATGCAACGCAGCGGGGCTCTACCACTCAGACAAGACAAAGAGTTTTGGATGTGCGGGCGTCTGTACCTTCTCACTCTAATCAGGATCTGAGCCCGGTGAACGGTGACCTACGCACTAGACTGTGGAAACGGAAAAAACAGTTTAGATTTTTTTGTTGACAAAGTCAGTTGTAAACAATCAAGCAGTTGACTAGTTCAAATTGAGACAAGCCCGCTCGCAGCGGGCGGCGTGTCAAACAGCTATATTTAAAGCGGCCGCCCGCCCCCGCGCGCGCGCACGCTAAACGATCCACTTTTGTTTGTGTCATCTCTTCGTTGTTGACTTCTGTTTTCGGTTTAATGATTGACTTGCACGTCACAATATGCGGTTGCGTACTCTCACTATTGAAAAGTAAAAGTAATTGAAAGTATTTACAAAAAGACCGTGTTTCTAAGGCGTATCACGCATTAATTATTTTGATAGAGGAAAATGATGATTTTTGATTTGATTTGATTGTATCGCATAGGCATTTTTACACTATTCGTACGATGATTTCTTACTTAAAACCCCGAGATTTTATTCACCATTCGATATCGATAACGAAATTTAAATATGCGGCTTATTTCTAATATAATAACAATAAGTGCGTTTATTTACAAACAAAGACAATAGGTAACAAGATAATAATTAAACTACATAAAATTAAAGTTACTATAAACTATAATTACTACTAACTATAAATAAAAAAAATGCACCAAATCATCCCCATCAGGTAGAGTGCCCAGTAAGCTAGCAGCATTAAAAAAACAACAATAAAAAAACAACAAATAAAAATATTAACATTAACATTAATATTAAAACATTTTTTCATTAACATTTTTTTCAACAATTGTTATAAAAAATGTTAATGTAACTTAAATGTTGGTGTACCTATTCAACTACATTTAGGTCACCTCAGATTGCTTAGAACTTTGTAACATGGCCTTTTAGTTTATTATTTACCTATTCTATGCCTACGGCATGTCTTCAGAGCGATGGACGTGTAGGTACGTAGTTAGGTATGTCGAATTTAATTTGCCATCACCCATTTCTTCTCCTTCCTCTTTCAAAATAATTTCAATAGGTACGAAACAGAATAGAAACATTCCTTTCGAGCTCAAAGGAATTTATGTTTTTTCCAATTAACCCATTATTTTATGATGTAACCCGGAGTTACCTATTACCTACTACCTACGTACGGCCCATTACGTTGAATATATGTCTCCTGTGCTAAGAATAGCGTTCGCGGACAAGCCCCCTCAATTACACTAGTAGGTACCTAGCTACTCTAACGGGTAGTCTAAATGTCACAGATTATAAATACTTCGTTCACAGATACGACATCGTCTAAATTTTCGTTCGTTAAAAAAAAGTACGCGAACATTACACATTACAATGAGACACTGACCGGGTTTGTTTGTATATTTACTTTTGTACCTACGTTGTCCATCCGTATAAAGTATTTCATTGCATTCATCTTCACCATCTCCTGATATACGCAGTCTGTATAAAAACTTTTATCACAAAACAGATATTTAAAAAAAATGCGTAACTACCTACCTACTATAAAAAATCGTCAAAAAGACCCGAAAGGCTGCCTTTCTCTAAAAACAGCAACTTTAAAATTGTACTGTAAAGCATAAAGCCAATGAGAATAAAATACTTATAGTGTTCTATTACGAGTATTAGCTTAGTGTTTAGTTTTAGTCTAAAATCATAAAAAAATGTTTTAGATCAGTTTTATTTCAATGTGTAGTATTCGCATAAACTAAGAACATTATTGTAAGCATCAAAGTAAACTAGCGTTGGTGTTTACCAACCCACCTTTGATAAATAAAAAATATTTTTTACTTCTAAAAACATAATGAAACATATAATGTACCCTGTATATAACTCATTGCAAGAGTTCGGTAGATAATAAAAAGGTGCTGTAAGAAAATAAGGCATCAAAGCCACCACCAAGAATGGAATGGTCTCCGAGCATACATTTTTCCTCCTTCCAACAACATGGGGTGCATGGTAAACAGCTTGAAGCAACTTGCGGGTCGGCAAGGTGAGGGGCTCGATGGCGCAGTGGTTAACGCGCCCGGTCTTTACGTGCTGAGGCTAAACAACTTTCGCAAAAGCCAGTCATCGAATGGGTGACCAAAAATTATTCATCTTGAGCTCCTTCGTGCTTCGGAAGGCACGTAAAGCCGTTGGTCCCGGCTGTATTATTAACAATCACCGAACCGCGCTGGGCCCGCGTGCTGGTTTATGGCCCGTTTTCCTTATCCATCCATAGGGAAGGCTCGTGCCCCAACAGTGGGGACATAAAATGAGCTGATGATGATTATGATGATGATGATGATGAAGGTGGGGCACAATCCTGCGCCACTAGCTGTCCTCGCATCTGGATCTGCTTCCGCTAGACATTAGATAGAGCGGAGTCAATTGCCAACTTCTCCATAAAAGAATGAAAAAGCAGTGAGCTCCAGTAGAATACTCTATGAGCAACTGATGTCGTCTCGAGCCACAAAATATGGAGGTGGCAGAAGGTAAGCTTCATTCGAGCAACGTCCACGTAGACAACCTCTTTCGGACACGGAATAACTGCTGCGTTTGGACTGTTCCGAGCTGGAGCTCTATTTTTGATTCCTTTACTTCGAGTCGAGCGCTCGGTTTCTACTGATTTTCGTTCGACATTTGACTTTCCATATTTTCGAATCGCTCGACTGCAACGAGTGCTCTCACCCACTCGTTGCAGTCGAGCGATACAAAGCAATTGATAGAATAACCGTCAAAATCAATGCGTTGTGTCAATGTCATGTCACTCGTTTGTTTGTGTCATTGATAGTCCTTTCTATTAAAAAGCAAAGGTTTTTAACAGCCAATAGAAACATGGATATAACATTCCGTTTTCATTGCGGTATTACCGGTTTTCTCTAAATTCTGCGTGGAACGGATAACATCCAACATTTCGTATTATGATTGCAGCACCGGAAACGAACGATTCAAAAATACGGAAAATCGGCGTCATGCGACTTGGATGACGAGTGTGACTTAAGCCGCATGCGACAACACAATATGTCATATGTGTGATTCAAAAAATCCTCTGTTCCGTTTTGTATGAAGGTTACCTCCTGCTGCAGTCTCCTTAGTTTGTAGTCGAGCCCACACAGGAAGCGGGCCCGACTCGTTGCACTCTTGTTCAATTGTTGCGTAACTGTGCGCTTACTAGATGGTGGCACAGCTACCTAAGCTAGGTATCTGTCTCTATCGACTTAAAATGTTAGTTTGTAAATTTCCTTAAGCACATCAGCGTATATTTAATCATACAATTCCCTCACACTGCATTCAGCATATCTAATGCATCGCTCACTTTTAAATTTTAAACGTATTTAATATGAAATGAAACAACTTATACGGATCTACTCGCGTTTATTTTACAACGTTACGAAAAATAAACGCAAGTAGATCCGTAAAAGTTGTTTCATTTCAATGTGTAGTATTCGCGTAAACTTTAGAAAACAATCATCATCATCATCATCATCTCAGCCAAAAGACGTCCACTGCTGGACAAAGGCCTCCCTCAAGGATCATCATGGGGGGTATTTGCCGTAATCGCCACGCTTGGCAGGCAGGTTGGCGATCGCAGTAGGTTGAGGGTAACCTCAGAGAGATGCTGCTGCCCATCCTCTGGAATGGTCCCTTAGTCGGCTTTTACGACACCCACGGGAAAAGATGGGGTGGTGCTATTCTTTATCCACGGCACCACACAGGGAAAACAATACGTATATAATATTTTAATGATAATTAATTGTAGGTAATTTACTATCTTGTTTGTACGTTGTTTGTTGCCTGCAATAAATTTATATACTACTCAAAACAAAATAAGGGCCACGAGGTATTTTTTCATTTTTGTGTAAATTATTAAACATTTACATATTGAAAGTAGTAAAATATTGAGTATACAAACTCTTTGATACCTAAACTTTTTAATATTGTAGTATTCATCTAATGCTGGCAACAATTTTAAATAAAATTTGATTTAAAATTATTTTTGAAAATTTCGATTGCATTTTCTTTGACGTTTTGCTTTCCTTAGCTTCTTGGTTTATTAGAAATTATCAGAGTTCATTGATATCTCGAGTCAGAAACATCTTTTGCAATATGCCACAAGCACGCAGGCGTCATATGGACTCGCTGACAGCAACCAGAGCCGTTACAATGATTGAAGAAGGTCATTCGCAGCGATCTGTGGGTTTGCAATTGGGATTTTCTCGAAGAGCTATTAAAAATCTATGGAATCGTTTCCAAGAGACCGGCAGTGTTAGAAGAAGACCTGGTTCGGGCAGAGTTCGCATTACAACAGCTCAAGAGGATCGTTACATTCGATTAAGTGCGCGCCGAGATCGCACAACGACGGCCCGCAAGCTGCAAAATCGTTTACGGCTCACAACGGGTACTCGTGTCAGTGACCAAACTATTCGTAATCGATTGCATGAAGACCAGCAGGCATCAAGAAGGCGAGTTGTCCGTATTCCATTAACCAGAAATCATCGTGCAAATCGTTTAAGATTTTCCTGTCAACATTTGGACTGGGACATAAACCAATGGGGCATGGTGCTCTTCACAGACGAATGCAAAGTTAAATTTTTTAACGACGATCGGCGTATTAGAGTATGGAGATTACGCGGCGAGAGATTTTCAGAAGCCTGCATCCATGAAGTCGTTCGTTTTGGTGGTCCAAATGTAATGATTTGGGGCGGGATAAGCTTACACGGCAAAACTGAGCTCGCTATTTTAAATGAGGGTACTGTTACTGCTCAGCGGTATATTGAGGAAGTCGTCAGACCACATGTGATCCCATTTGCCCAGCGAGCGGGTCCTGGATTCATCTTGATGCAAGACAATGCTCGTGCACACACGGCTCAAGCGACTCGGTTTGTACTGGAAGCGTCTCAAATTCAAGTCTTGCCGTGGCCGGCGAACAGTCCGGACTTAAATCCAATAGAGCACATGTGGGATCAGTTGAAGCGAAGAGTTAGAGACGGTGATCAGGAAATCCACAACCAACAGCAACTCATCAACGCTGTTAAAAGAGCCTGGGAAGAGATTCCAATGGAAAATGTCAGGCATTTGATTGAGAGCATGCACTCCAGGCTTCAGGAGTGCGTAACGAAACGAGGGGGGCATACCCGTTACTAAGAGATGAGCATGGAGTATTTTCTTTTGTTTTCAGTAACTTTACATTGTTTTTATTTTTTACCTTAAATGTGTTTTTTCTTTCAAAAGCAAATAAACTTTTTAATCATTATTATTGTAATAAATTTATTGGTCTACACGGTAAAAACAACATTAGTTTTCGTTATAGAGACAAAAAAAATAATATTGGTTTTATTATTTTCATGGTACAGACAAAATACCTCGTGGCCCTTATTTTGTTTTGAGTAGTATATATCAATATAAGGCCTAGGAACCTACACTTGTTCTGATTTCAGATATAAGATAAGAAACTTATTTATATTAGTATTTTTGTAAAAATATTTTTCTTGTTTTGAAAGGAATATTGAGTATCTTCTTCTCGATAGAGAACTCCGTTAGACCCTCGGGTAGAACCGAGACTACATTTTGAAATTGCTTCAGTAAGGATACTACCACGTACTAGTTTTATGCTAACCACGTTAACAAAAACGATAATAAAACTTTCACTACATGGACAGCACACTATATTGAGCCAAGGCAGGATCCATTAAAAATATTATTAATAAATCATTTATTCTTCTATACATTAACAAACATTGATATGGTGATATTTATTGGAATATTACAACAGCCAGCCACCGGCAATATGAGCTGCTTTCTAAAAAAGAGATATTGCTTAAAATTTTAAATATGGCGACCCCTTTAATTATAGGTACTATATAATAAAGGCGACTCATTCGAGAACCCGGCAAGGTTAAGTTGCTTAGCGTTTATGATCGTAAATCAAACGCGCCAGCCGCAGCTGATTTAACGAGCTCCTTCCCATAAAAACTCCAGACGAATAATAAACCTATTTTATTTTGAATATGTTTGACACTTTCTGAGAAAAAAAAGTATATGTAGCTGCCGCTTCTTTAGTATTAAAAAAAGCTGTAAAATTATAATGTCACATTGTGAATTATGTGTAACAAGGTCTTCACGTCATATTCTCGTTGCTCTGGGAGTCCAATTCATGCTTTCAATTCGCATACGGATTTTCATTTCATCTTTCTTCTCACTTAATTTTTTTGTAATTTTGAACCTTGATGTTGCAACAGACTAACATAATATTATTATTAACTCATTAACATATTGAATTTTAAGCGGATTTACTTGTGTTTATTTTACATTATTATTTTGTTCTGACATTAGGTACGAACTTTTTCGAGTTATTCCGGTCTGATCCCCAAAACCGATCCACTGCCAATTATTGTTATTTTTTAATTCCGGTCTGATCCACTATACATTTTACTGTTTACTTTGCGATATTTGCAACTTACGAAGCGCTGAGGGCGCTATAATATGACTAAAAACGGGAGTTTTAGTCGAAGTGTTTTTAGAACTGGAGTCCGAACACTAACGAGACTGGATGGTGATCCGAACCTAGGTCATCTAGTGTTTCGATGTTAGCTAGGCTCAGCGCGACGTCTTTGACTAAAGCGAAATCTAAGACATCGCGGGCCTATGTCGGGCCTATAGTTAACGTTATCCGGATAATGAGTGGGAGAGTTATCCGTTATCCGTAATAAAACATTGGCTACAAAAAAAACATTTAAACTTTTGTTTAGTAAACACACGCACGTGGCTCTGCCTAGCGGAAAATATCGGAACTAACAGCTTCAGCGCGGTTTCCGGTGGGCCCTGAAAGTTTCACACAGTTTACGCTACAATTATTAGATGGCGCAAGTGTTCTATATTTGTTTTAGGTTATTTCCTTTTTATTAAATTAGTAAAAGGTTCATTAGTGCACTTGTAGATATACTGATTTAGGACAAAAATGGATAATGACATAGTTAACATATTTTTGCACATTATTAATTATACCATATTAAATAGTTATATTTTTAAATGGTTCACTATTATTATTTTTATTATATTTATACATTTACCGCCTTATTCTTGAAAACTATTTAAGCAAAATTTTGTTAATATTGTTTTGTCTCTTTTTCTCAAATTCAAAATGACGTTTGTGTGACGTTGACAAAACAATGTTTAACTAAATAATGCTTAAATAGATTTTATGAATAAGGGGGTTAGTTTGTTAACGGTTAGTTTATTTCCGTACAGTCTTTTGTTAGTCTGAACTAGGCTTGCCACCCGTACTTTATTATAAAGTATTGTACGTTATTTCGGGTACTTGTACTTTATACTTTATGATAACAATAAAGTACGCAAAAATACTTTATTTTACATATTTTATTTATCTGGGGTTCTTTTTTACATATAACACACAAAACAGTTGCTGTGCAGCTATTTAGCAGTGATAGTTATTTGTGAGGAGCTCGATGGCGGCGCAGTGGTTAACGCGCCCAGTCTGCAAGTGCTGAGGTTGAAGCAACTTTCGCAAAGGCCGGTCATTGGATGGGTGACCAAAAATGTAGCATCTCGAGCTCCTCCGTGTTTCGGAAGACACGTAAAGCTGTTGGTCCCGGCTGCATTAGCAGTCGTTAACAACCACCAATCCGCACTGGGCCCGCGTGGTATATGGACCGTTCTCCCTATTCACCCATAGGGAAGACTCGTGCTCCAGCAGTGGGGACATAAAATGAGCTGATGATGATGATGATGATGAATTATTAGTTAAAAGTTGCTAAAAGCAATGAGAAGTAAGTATATTTAAGCGAAATAAATAATCGTACTTTATTTTGACACAATGTATTTTTTTCCTAGCTTTTAATAACTAATGTACTTTATTTGCACATAAAAAAGGTGGCAACCCTAGTCTGAACATACGAGTAATAAGTTTAATAAGTATATTGTGTTACATAGGTATACCAAAACGTTTCGGAATGGATTTTGTGGTTTAAAATTTGTGACACTTAATAGTTACATTACAGGTTGCACTCTGTTGACCTTTAGAACCGAATAGCACTACTCGTACATTTGTTTATTTATTCAAAAAACTCACTGGCTTACAGTATAAGTCCACCAAGGCGCCAACAAGCAAAACTTTTTTGCATGCATTGATTGAAAATTACATTTAAAATCTTACAAACACATTTCAAAATAATAGATAAGTAGTAGGTAATAATAACAGTAGTCGATATAAAACAATACAAAACAACAAAACAAAAGTCATTTGAAATCGGAACAATAAATTTGCAAATACAAAGTCAATATTATATAAAAAAAGGAATAATAGCAATAATCACAGGTATAAATACATAAGACAATTTAAAACAACATTGTCCCGCAATATTACATTAGGTATTGACTGACTGACTTAGTTGGCTCAGGGACCCAAAGTGAGTGTTGGCCTCCGATGATGAGCCTCCATCTGGGTCTCTCATGCACCGCCTCCTGCCAGTCGTCAGCGTGGAGCCCGCGCAAGTCCTTCCCGACTTCATCCTCCCAGCAGCGGTGTCTAGAACCACTAACTACATACGCTCTCTTCACCGCGCGATCTTCTCCCAAATCTGTAGGCTTTTATTTTGCCGGTGATGTACTGCTCGAGGAGCTCGAAGGCGCCCGGTCTGCGAGTGCTGTAAATCTGTCGGTCCCGGCTGTATTAGCAGTCGTTAACAACCACCAATCCGCACTGGGCCCGCGTGGTGGTTTTTGGCCTATTTTCCCTATCCATCCACAGGGAAGGCTCGTGGCCCAGCAGTGGGGACATAAAATGAGCTGATGATGTTCGGATCGGCTACCAGATTTTCCAGCTCTATATTCTTCATCCTTCATACATTAGGTATTGCATTACAAAATGAAAGTGAAGCTGTAGGAATGACACACCTCGTCATGTCCTCTTTTGCTCTTCGAAGTGTCATCTCCGGCGAGTCGTCCACTGTTCATGCGCCCAGCGCCCATCTTCCTCAATTGTCTAATTAGGTCGCCAAATTGTTACGTCCCCGTGGTCAACAAAGGCATAGTTATGTTATGTTTGAATGAACAGCCGGAACATTTTTGTTTGAGAAACAATGTTTCCTGCGTTTTTAGTTAATATGCCTAGCCTCCTTGAGGGTTATGATTTACAATCTCTAAATGGTAGCCCAAACTTAAAGTTTACGAACTGACCACGAGCATCAGTAGAAGATATTAAAGATACCTCTTTATTTATCTTTTCTATAAAGCCTAAATATATGGAAATTAAGGAATATAAACAAAGTTTGCCAAATACGAATCTTTTAAAATTTATTTTGTACGTTTAAATGTTTGCGTTCTAAACTCATTTTATTATGGGCTACCTTGTAGCTCTGAAAGTAACTATATTAAGTCTACGAGTAGAAGTTTTGTTAAGTTTACGCGCTTTATTCATTCTACTATGTCCATACGCTACTACGTACTCGATCTACTTACTCCTATTTTGTGAGCCAAAAGAAGCCATATTCAAGGTCAACTACGTCATCAACATAAGATTTTAAAATTTATGCATATACCTATATAAATATGGTATAAATATATGTATAGTTTTATGTAAATTCAATTGCAAACAAATAACAATCAGAATAGTGTTGAAGTAGGTAAGTATTTTATTTTAAATAAACAATTTCACATGTGTTAGTGTAGCAGGGCATTTGAATTAAAGTAAATAAATAAATGTGTCTTGGTAAGAAGCGAGTGACATTTCAATTTCTAGCAATAACGTTAATACTACACATTGTATTGGTCATTCCAGTTCGTTGGTTGCACTCGCTAGCTCAAAGAAACACTGCAACAAAATATGACGTCGTCGCTTCGTCGGTCCCTCCGACAAATACCTACCGTCTGGAACAATATGACATCCGTCGAGTTTCTAGGCCTTTGCAACACAAAATAAGAAGACTGCAGAAGGGAAGCTTGACACAAACGCGCTTGAGCAACGCAACGCACACGTTCCGAGCCGTTCCGGGGTCCGTGTCCGTGCACGAAGTCTTTCCCCCGTATCTATAAACGAGTACAAACTCAAAATTGCTTAAGTAAAATTTTATATTCTTTAGTAAACCGATGAAGTTAGAAACGTCAGAAGTTAGAATTCTTAGCCAAGCAATAGTCACCAATATCTTTACAAGCAATCTAGTTAGGTTTCTCGTTCGTTCGTGACAATTCGTAGTGACAAGCTTGTGAACAGCTAGAATTGGGGTTATATTCCGTGTGACAGTTTGTGCTATGACTAAAATAATATAAAATTTAATTTATATTATTTATTTATAATACTTTTATTTAATTGAATAAGAAAACTTCTATTCTAATTTAAACGTTACTTGTATATAAAATGAAATTAGATCTTAGTGACATTTCTAAGAACAAAGTAATTGCTAAGTAATGGCTTGTTTATAAATACGGGTGTGTTACACCCGTATTTTCAATGAAATAAAAGTATTTTTGTTATTATCAAATTCATCAATTTTATATTATTTTAGACATAATACAAACTGTCACACGGATGTTAACCTCAATTATAGCTTGTCACAAGCTTGTCACTATGAATTCTTTGAGTAACCTAACTAGATTGCTTGAGTTAAGTTATTGGTGACTATTGCTTGGCTCAGAATTCTAGCTTTTGGCGTTTCTAACTTCATCGGTTTACTAAAGAATATGAAATTTTACTTAAGCAATTACTTTGTTTCAGTATGAACTCGTTTATAAATACGGGGGTTAGTGTGCGTTGCTCGAGCGCGGTATCTACTATGGCGGTATGTCGAAGCTTACCTTCTGGGTCTCTTTATTTTGTGGTTGCAATTAAAGGGCACATATAAGTACTTATATGCGACGTGGACCGTGCCCTGGACATCTTAGACGAAGGAGCACTTTGCAATATGTCCTGTTAGCTAAGTCATGTATTGCAATATAACTTGCAGATGAATGCACTTTGTTTTTTGCTAGCAATTAGTTTTTGTACGCGGCAGCTACAAACATGTTGAAGTCACGAATTGTTAATAAAGGTAAACTGAAACCTAGATAAAAAAATAAAATAAAAATAAAATAGTTTTTTATAACCCAATAAAATGTAAATTAATTTTTGTAGTAAGACAACCCCAGAGATTAAATAATCCAAATAATTGTATTGGGGTGAATGATAGCTTGATATATTGATTGATTATGCCGTTAGTCCACAAGTATTCTGATTATAGTACACATAGACACGAGATTATAGTAATCTGTTTCTATGAGTCGGGTGGGCTTTCGGGACCGGGACCGCGGTCCCGAAAGCTACCTTGGAAATTATAATTATTTTTGATGCGGCCATCAGGACCAGGACCGGTGGTCCCGAACCCGAATTTTGAGTGGTACAATGGGACTACGAATAAAAAAAGTTTGTCTTTGTTTACTATATCGGGAAAGTACGGTCAAAGAATAACACTGAATAGGGTCTTTTAGCGTGCCTATTCAAAAGGGAGCATCTAAAAGTCAATATCATTTCATCACACATACCTCGAGGAGCTCGATGGCGAAGTGGTTAACGCGCCCGGTCTGCGAGTGCTGAGGTTAAGCAACTTTCGCAAAGGCCGGTCATCGGATGGGTGACCAAATAAAAAAATTTCATTTCGAGCTCCTCCGTGCTTCGGAAGGCACGTAAAGCCGTTGGTCCCGGCTGCATTAGCAGTCGTTAACAACCACCAATCTGCACTGGGCCCGCGTGGTGTTTATGGCCCGTTCTCCCTATCCATCCATAGGGAAGGCTCGTGCCCCAGCAGTGGGGACATAAAATGAGCTGATGATGATGATGACACATACCTACTTACACGATGTTGAAATTATGTTTCTTTCGTACTTACGGTAAGAAAGAAAGTTTGAAAAAGTTAAACAACTTGTGCCGAAGTTGACGTTGCGTTGCCGCGGGGGGCAAATGAGATTTCAGCAAATGGAAAACTTTTGCGAATGACGTTTCTTAGGCGAAACATAATTTTGTGTCCATCGCAACTTAACTACTTAACATTAATCAGAAAAATTTGTTCTCATTACAAATAAGTTTTACGTATTTTAAATGATCGATCAAATTTGGTAACAACATTTACTGACGTAAATGGAAAACATACTTCGGACTTGTTTTCAAACATTACTATATTGTTGATTGTGCTGACTTTCGGCTAACCTATAAGTGAGTTAGTGCGCAGCGCACAGAAAGCAAAGAAAACGCAAAATCTAAATCCTGATGACTTTAGGTGGACGAACTTAACACATTTCTAGACACGCGGCAGCGTGTCAAGCCAAGTTCAAGCTAACAGAACTGGCGAGCAACACCGTTTGTAATATTACACGAACCATTTGGAGCCACTTTTGACCCCCTCATAACTCAAAAACTATTTCACATAAACGTGTCAAATTTGGCTCATATATTGAAACGAGCAAGATACATATGTGCTCCAAATTTCATAAACACACCTCAAACGGTTATTTAAATTTTAACCTCCAAAAATCGTAACTTTTATCACTGACATGACTCACTGATCTACATATAGATAGATCAAAACGGGTATAATTTAAACGCTCACCAGAAATATTTTTTAGAGTCTTAGCCTAAGTACCAAATAAAGTAAATGACTGTACAAATATTATTTTTGCTTCCCAAAATGGATAAATGCTCACCAAATTTTTACACTATTATTCAAATGATTGAGGATACTAGCTGCCCTACTCCTGTAGATCACGTGATAGGTTAGA
The DNA here is from genome assembly GCA_963082485.1 of Eudonia mercurella. Taxonomy (NCBI): domain Eukaryota; kingdom Metazoa; phylum Arthropoda; class Insecta; order Lepidoptera; family Crambidae; genus Eudonia; species Eudonia mercurella. The sequence continues at coordinate 1,156,239 of OY720026.1, read as the reverse complement.
AATTTAAGACAATCGCGGCTGGGATTTAGTATTAATTATTATTTCAATAATTAGCGCACATCAATAGTGTAAGATCATTACTTATAAATAATTAAATAATACCACGGACCACGGCGCAAGGTGCGGCGGCCGTGGAGCAGCGGGGTGAGGAGCGATCGGTACGATAAATTTTATTATTAATAAGTGTACCTACTAATAATTTCTGTACAAAAGTAATGATATCTCATCAAAAACATAAATGTGAAATGAGAGCCAAGTTCAATATTATGATTATGCCTTGATTGTTGACTTCAATTATATTATATTTGTACTTATATAATTATATTATAAAAATAAATAAATAAAATAAAAATAAAAAGGGTTTATTTCAATCAACAGACTTAACATGGATCATATTCGGTTAGAAGAATCAAAAAGCTTACAGACTAGTGTTAGAAAAATCATTGAACTAGATATATAAAAAACTACCACACATCACAATCATCCTGCGCACGGTACACCTCCACATGGGCAGGTACCGGTCAGCCACCGTTCTGCAGAATGCTGTTGCCACTGCTACGCAATCTCTTTATGAGGGATACTGTCTTTTTGCGAATGATGACATGGAAGCCATCAGTTTGACATTCCGTAAACATCCCTGATACGCTACAGAAGCGCGGCAGCCCCAACAACATTCTGAAGATATTGTTATATTGGACGCGCAGGACATCAAGCGATCTTTTGGTATGACGAACCCACAGACTTCCCGTGTAGAAACTTTGACAGTATGCTTTAAAAAGCGTAAGTTTTACATCAGTACTACATCGGGAGAATCTGCGAACCAGCATGTTACCTCGCACTGCCAATGCCCTGCGCTCCCTTTCAATATCTACAACGTCCTTAAGGCCGCCGGTAAGGAAATGCCCCAGATGTTTGAACTTATCAACACGCTTTACTTGCAAACCATTAAGGGTAATGGGGTGGTAATTATCGGGACACTTACCGGCGGCCTTAAAGACCATGTATTCAGTCTTCTTTACATTATATGCGAGACCGTGCGTTGCCGCATAGTTCTCGCATACTCTTAACATCTTCCCAATTGTATTCGCAGTTGGGCTGAGCAGCACCATGTCATCAGCGTAACTGATATTATTTACGCTTACACCATCAACTTGGCATTCGACGCGCATGCTGCTCAGCTCAACTATGAGGTCATTGACATATAGGCTGAAGAGCTTGGGAGACGTCAAAGCCCCTTGTCTCACCCCGTACTCCAACCTGTATGTATCAGAAATGAATGAAAAATTTAATGCCTATTAAACCACTTGACAAAATTGGTTTGATTTGCATACCAAAACTGAAAGATATTCAAGATTCCTTCCGGCACACCCCTGTCCCTCAACTTTCTCCAAAGAACCTCGTATGATACCAGGTCGAAGGCCTTGGAAAGGTCAAGGAAACAGGCATACACCGGCGTCCTACGATCAGTGTAATACTGTACAGTATGCTTGAGACCCACGATTGCACTCTGGGTGGGACGAAATCCGAACTGTGCATCATGCAGATCTAAGTAGCCATTTAAACGCGAGTTAAGCACACTGTCCAGCACCTTAGCGATGGTAGTCGCCAGGGAGATAGGGCGATAGTTTACCTTGTCCGAGATGTCACCTGTCCTGTTCTTCACTATGGGCACCACCATTGTTTTCATTAAGTCATGTGGTAGGTATGCGTGATTAATGCACATAGTAAAGAACATGGACAGCAGCTGAGCCCGTTGTGCCTCGGAGATTTGCCACCCACCATCCTCCCCACCGCCGATCTTATCTGAGCGGCGGTGAAGTGAATGAGCGGTGACTCCTCCCTCCCCCCGGCACCCGGTCACAGCATCGACCACTGCAGCAGCAGGGCCTAATGGAGACTGTACCCTGAAGTGTTCCCTAAACATGTTTGCTATCTCCACTGCCTCGTGCTTTTCTCCTACGCTCACCGGAAGGCCAGGCCTGACATGATGTTTAAAAGTTTCCTTCCAAAACTTTTTAAAATTCGTTGCTGACCTATGTTTTGCTAGTATGTTGATTTTAATCTGCTCTTGGTTATTTTGGCACCATTTTAACAAGATTTTAACCGACTTCGCAAGTTCTAAAGCTGTAAGTTCTTATTTTATTCTTTCGGAAATTTGGCTGGCTGGTAGAAACTAGCCATCAAACATAGGGCTCTTTCATGACTGTTTTAGTAGGTACTTAATAATAATTCGTATATGAGAACTAGCCAAGTCAGACCTTAGGCGTCAATATATTATCCTAAGTTATAAGAAGAAATGATATTTTAAATATAATAAGATATTTTGTTATAAAATATTTTATGTTGTTATACATAAATTTCAGGACAGACCATTGAACTTGGCACCCATTTAGATCTCACTTCTTTTGTCGTTGAAGTCAACAACCAAGGCATATGTCATAATATTAAACTTGGCTCTAATTTCACATTTATGTTTTTGATGGGATTATTTGTTAAATTTGGAGCGCTAACTAAAGGTCTATCATATACTGTACAACAGATAACAAATGGTTTAGTGCTTAAAATTAGGAACCTTCGCTATTATAAAAAGTTACTGAAAATCAAAATCCAATATGTATGTCGCCTGCGACGACGGTCGCACAAACTATATGTAATTTCACTTCAGCTTCAGCCACTTTATTTAAGTTCCTATTGGAATAAACTGATGACAGTCACATTTTACACATTTGTCTTCGTAATCAGACACACGGCCCACCTGCTAGTAAGCGAATATTTTAAAAATGTAAAACAGTTGACCACCGCCGTTTAGAAGATACCAATGTGCGTTTTCCGTAGCTGCTATCACTCCGCAGCTTCCCACTTTAAAAAAAAATGCAAATGCCTATTCTCTCTTGCTTTGAAGAGACCCAGGTTGTAGTGAACAGGGAACACGTGACCAGGTAGCGCATTTCACTTTTTGGCGGTTCGTAAAAGAAAGATCTTACTGCATTATTTCTTCGTATTTGGATAAGCGGCAAGAATATTTTGGTATTTATCGACAAGCAACAGGCAGTTCCATAGCACGAAGACAAGGAAAAATGCTTGCGTTCGAACAGCAGCGTTCCCGCGCCCGCCCCAGTGCGCGTCACCCCGTAGTGCGCCTGTGCGCCGCGCTTCCCGCTCGCCTCACTGCGCTCCAGTCGCTCCAGGCACTAGGTCGCTGGTCGACGAGTGACACCGAGTTGTATCCTCCTTACTTCCTACCTGATCGTGGAACTTCGACTTTGTTCCAATCATGGCGGAAACAGACGAGAAGGGAGTGCACGTGAGTGTTTGGTTTTTACACAAATAATATCCGGAATTGAAGTTTTAAACTTACTATTACTATACGCCCAGTAATCGAAATTCGGCGTAATATTATTAAGGCTGCACGGATTGTATCCTAAGCAATGAAAAATTAAAAAGATAGAATGTGAGTTTGGATCATTAAGCTGTAGTCTTCATGGTTTGGATTGGCATTGACAGATTTCGCCCGCATCTCTTCCATTTTTGAAATTTTTGAAAAGAGTATATATGCGTGTGTGTCAAATACATGGTAGTGCGTGTAATGTTTGTGTTATTGTTTTTTGTGCGCGCAATTTTCGTAAAAAGGGGTACAAAGTTTTTGCTTCACGTATTGATATATAGATTAAGAAAGCTGGTTTGAAGAATTTTTATCTATATATAGTTTGTCAAATCTTTATTATAAATACAGAAACGTAACTTTATATCAATTTCTTAAGAATTGTTAAAGATTGTTTGTTTTGTTATTACTCGCACGTTGGTCTGGACATTGCAAGTGAACAGATAACATTTATGACGATTATATGGGTTAATTATATATAGCATATCCCGAAATAGGTTTCCTTCTTATAGTTCAATGTCAGCGGCGACAGAGTTTGGGCCGCTCAATGTGTTGTTTTATATATGCCCATCCATCAATAGATTGTTAAACACCATACCATCTAAACTTTCATAAGATATGTTGATGTTTTTTTCTATTTTTCTTTCAAGAATAACAGGAAAAAAATGATTTGGATAAGAAGAATACAATATGACGTCGTCAATAAATAAATACTTACTAATATGATGATGAATAACAAAGATTAAGACATCCAATAACATTAAGCGCTTTAATAGGTACAATGAGATGTAAGGTAGGAAAATATGGCTAAGTGACGTATCGGACACATTATATTCGGACTTAGTGTCAGAAATATAGTAAACTTTTTCGTTTGTATGGGATACTCAATTGTTATAAAGGTTTAATGATAAAACAAGGATAACATTACAAATCGAATCAGAGCCCTCCTAATTTAGCTAATAAAACGTAAATTTATAGCTAACACGCATTCGTCTTGAAAGCAGCATACGGAAAATCAATAGTCATTTACACGAAAATAAATCCTCACTGGAGAGAAAATCCAACTCTTCACTAACTAAATGGCGCGTAAAAGCTAGTTCTCGATAAAAGTGACGCGAGTACACTTCCGAATTAGTTCCATTGTGTTAATATTTGGTCAGAGGCACGCCCCACCAATGCCTGGGTTGAATACGGAACCCCGGATTATCGGGACCCCTGACCCTTGCCGACCTACATTGCCCTTCTATTTCCGCTCCGGATTTGCATCTCTATATAAAAAGAAAAAAGTCTATGTTTTACTGAGGGATGAATGTTCTTTTTATCTTATCTGAGAAAGGTGCCCTTCGCGAGACTCTTTGAAGTGTTCCAACCATTTTTATCTTTAATGTAATATTTAAAATAATAACATTATAAAAGGAAAAGTTAACAGTACAGCGTTTACACGTTTAGAAAGAAGTCGCAGAAAGTTAGATTATATACTATTACTATTATTTATACATATATAATAATTTACTACAGCCGAGCTGCACATGGAGTTGCTTAAATACTAACATAGGTATAAGTAACTTATTTTTTTATAATTTGTATGTATGTTAGTCTATAAAGTATCTATTAGGTATATATGTAACTTTCTATGTAATTTAACACCTGCATATTGCTGTTGCCTGAAATAAATGGATTTATTATTATTATTACTATTTAAGTATATTAAATAGTTTCAATTAGCTATGGTTGTTAAAAATAATGGCAGTGTTGGCTCGTTTGTCAAAGTAAGGAAGAGGAACGTAGTTACTTAGTAGATAGCGATGAAGCGAGTAAGTACCTCAGACTTCTAGCAATTACTCCAGGAACCCCACATCTAACTATGTAACTAATACGGGGATGCTCCGTTAGTGCTAGAGATAGAAGTAGGGTTAGTCATAAACTTTGTTTGATTAGAAGCTATGAAACAAAGCGACGTTTAGTTTATACGTGAGCTTGAGCCAATGGCTGTCAAAGACTAAAAAAACTAATACTCAAAGATACAACTGCATTCCTGAACAGAGTCATATGTTGGGAAAGATTTGGTGCTGTTGGTTTATTCATCCTAGAGCTAGCAGGCTGTGTTGTGTTTTTTAGAACAGATCAATATATTTTCGTTGCTGGCCATACTTGTGCACAGAATTGATTGTGTTATAATCACAATTTTCACTGAAAAGTATTATAGATATAATATAAAAGAAGAAAGTGACTGACTGACTGACTGACCATCAACGCACAGCCCAAACGGCTGAAGCTACAATCATGAAACTTGGCACGTAGGTTCCTTTGGTAGTGTAGATGAGCACTAAGAACGGATTTTTGGAAATTCTAATTTTAAGGGGGTTAAAAGGGGGGTGAAAGTTTGTATGAAAATCCGTCAGTTTTGAAGTAATGATCTTATAATTTTGTGTTTGGACTGAAGATTAAAAAATAAATTACACGTGTCTCAGCGATTTTGATTATTACATCCCCATGAGGGTGAAAAGGGGGATGAAGTCATGGGAATAATGAAATCGTCTAGAGACTTGAAATTTTGCACATATATGCTTTTTATTGTGCAGGCATCTACTAAGAAAGGATTTTTGTGAATGCCACCCCTAAGGGGGTGAAATAAGGGATGAAAGTTTGTATAAAAGTCGGTCAATTTTGAGTTAGTATCTTCGAATTTTGGGTTTGGGCTGAAGATTAAAGCAAATTAAGGTTTTTTGGGAATTCTGTCCTTGGGGAAGGATCATGCGGGATGAAATGTTGTGTAAAAAAGTCTTTACAAAGGCAAAATTATTAAAAATACTTTTAAGTCTTTACAGTCTGTTGGTAAGTATAAAATGGCTCAACGCATAGATATAGGAATTAAATAGGGACGGGATAGGGATAGACCTAACTTATCAATGTTAAACATTGACGTGTAACAATTTTACCGAAATAATTTTAAGAAACGCACGTTCACATTACATTATTTTTATCATCATCATTTTCTACTTTTTCTCTACATACTGTTAAAATAATGTTAAGGAAAAGCATGTAGTCCACGCGTGCGAAGCCGCGGGCAAAAGCTAGTTATAGATATATTACTATTCTAGATGCCAACTTAAGACGGATAAAACGACAAATTGTTAAATAGCGTGCACATTTTCAATTTTTGGGTTTTAATACACCTTCCTTTTTCAGTAATACCCGACATTATATCCGAGCAGCACGGCCGTTGTCACGAGCTAAAATAAATTCCTGAACACAGATAAGGAAAGTCCCTCATACAGAGCACAGCCCTAGCTCACGAAGGGCCGGATTCCTCGTTGCGGCCGCGAGCTCATCAAGGGATTGATTGAAACCTTATTAGTTTCGGTCGCAGCGAACGGTCGCAATCGATACCAATCCCGCCGTCACTTATAAACCATGCTTGTTTGCCTGAAAGAAACAATAATTGGGTATTACTGTTTGTTTGGGCACGCATTGTACATAACGGATGACCAGTAGCTGTTTGATACAGTTTTTTTATTTTTTTTCTTCTTTAGTTGATAGCTTCTGCGATTAGCGCATTTAGCCAGTGTCAAATGTAATTTTTCTTACAAGTAATACATAAAGAGAAATAATAAATTGATCCACAAAAAATTGTAGGCTAGCACCTAAAATGCTAAGTTAGCATATAAATAGTAGTTTAGGTGCTAACTTTGTATTTTTAGGTGCTAACTTAGTATTTTTGTGGGTAAGGTTAGGTTAGTTTGGTGATCGATTAAATACAACCCATACATAAATAAACAATATTTCCTTCCTATAATGATGATGATGAACGATAATAGATAGAAATGAGAAGTGAGAAATGATATACCCCCCAACCCCTCGAGTGTATCATCAGTAAAGACTTTACTAAGTCCTCGGGCAGACTTCTTGAGAGAATTTGAAAAGTGACGTTGCACTGTTTTGTTTTATTTACCAACACTCATGCACACTCACGAACACTAAACGGCTAATAATCCACCATTATTTCACATTAATAATCGACCTAACACAAATTTTAGAAAACAAAACAAAACCGCAGCCATGACTTTTCACTTTCCCGCCAAGAAGTCGTTTGAAACAGTTGATGCCAGTTACTGCTGGTCATGTTACAGTTATTTTTAAGGGTATTACAATCATTAGTAAAGTTTCTATTTGTATTTGTATTCAAAATAATTTTAAATTTTGCATTCACAATGCTATTATAGTTAGTTACAAGAATCGATTCCCACTCGAGTTTCCTGAATCTGGTAATTTTTTTCTAGTAAAATTTTATCTTTTCCATTTGTGTCACTACGAGTATATGAACATTCTTTTGTTCTAGAAAAGTTAATTAATTATTTCCTTTTTTTTGTTGATGGCTTTGTGCGATTAGCACATTTAGCCAGTGTCAAAGTAATACATAATAATAAATAAATAATAAATAAACAATATTTCTTTCCTGTATGATGATGATGAATGATAATAGAAATGAGAAGTGAGAAATGATATACCCTCCAACCCCTCGAGTAGCTCAGCAATGATGTGGGGCTTTACGAAGTCCTCGGGCGGACTTCTTGAGAGAATTTGAAAAGTGATGTTGTACTAATGATAAGTACTAATGATGTTGCACTGTTTTGTTTCATTTGCCAACACTCATGCATACTCACGAACACTTAACGGTTAATAATCCACCATTATTTCACATTAATATTCGACATAACACAAATTTTAGAAAATAAAACAACACCGCAGACATGACTTCACTTTCCCGCCAAGAAGTCTTATGATTAGTTTATTACTTTAATTATCATTTTTTTTCATTCTTTAAATCTTGATTATTTATTACCCTTTTAATTGCTACGATTAAGTTTTATCAAAAATAACACTGTTATCACTTTACCAGTACATACCAGTGGTTCTCTCGTTTAGCTTTTAGTAAAGGTAGCGGAATCCTTTTTTATTTACCAGTTAAAAGGAATTTCTTTCATCTGAAGGTCATAATTATCATATAAGTAAATAACTTCTCAAATCGCTTTAACTCTGTAGGACCTTGATCTTTTTGTATAAGCTTTGCTTCGTAATACGGTTCAAAAAGACTTTTTTCAGAACTGTGTCCTTGAATAGAAATAAGTAATGAAATTAAGATATTTAGCTTAAGATTAGTAACTTAATTATAACTGACAGTCCTAACAGATTTAAATTTATTATTTGTCTTTCACATACTTGAATAGGACTAATGAACTGTTTAACCAACTTTATAAAAATGAAGAGATTGGCAATTCGTTGTTATTAAATAGAACGAATTACGAATAACAAAAGTTCTAAAAACAGTATGTATTTGCGCGCATATTTTTTTCCTTGAAGGAGTTTTCTCGCGATAAAGCATTAACAAAAGATCTTGTATAAACAGAGCTACAATTTACAAAGATTAAGTAGCGTAGTGGTTGAATAATGCAGCGAGTCGGCAAGCGGCAACCTGCTCGTCCATTTCAGATTTGCTCGCTGCATTGTCCAAGAGGTTCGCTGGTGGGTCCACTTACCAATTTTGGCTTGTATCGAGCGGCTCCAGAAATAGTCGGTGGAGCTTGCCTTTAACTGGTTGAATAATGAAACGGATGAGATACGTAGCTACAATGGCAGTATAAATTCAAATTCAAAGTTAGCATCTCTATATTGACATACTAACTTTGAATTAGAAACTGAGAGAGGAAAACAAACGACTCGTTCATTCTACAATCGTAGATAATTAACTTTCCATGAAGTACTTTGCGGTACAACAACCTTAGTTTGAAAAAAGAAGTTTGAAACTATCAAGGCCCATATTATAAGATTTTGAGTTATTCTTTGACTTAATCCTCGGGGCCTCGGGGTCGTTAACTATCAATTAATAGAATTTAAAAATGTCGTTGGTTCGAAGCTGCGGCTTCTCATCATCGACGAATGCGAGAATAACATTTTAATCTGAAATGTTGTGTCATCTTAGCCGCTCATAACTAAGAGGAGATATATGGGTATTGAAAATGGGTATTGTATTGATAAATCAATGCCGGCTAATAGCATCAGACCAGACGCAAGTACTCCAAAACTTCAAAAGACATCCTTGTGTCTCAGCCTACAGAATGCAGTCCGCAGAGTCGCGAAAACCTGTAGGTTTTAATCCAACCTGAGGCAAATTATATATACTTTATAAATTATATATAATTATATGTACAATAGATTGTTCATTTCATTACAGAAATCGCTAATTCATTATTAGCGTTAAATGAGTTGTTATCGCGGAGTCTAGACTGTGTACGTCACCCATCATCGTACAGTAGTTCTGAATGAAGGGTGGGTGTTTAATGATTGTCTGCTTGACTACTTGTCTCGGCCATAGCAGTTCGTCCCACAACGAAATTGCTTATATCAATCCTTATTTAGTTATCGTTAACAAATGTATCATATTCCTAAAACTAATATTTGAATTAAGGCAAGTACGATACCACCAATAGGTAGGTACTCACATGTCAGGGCTTTGCTTAAACATTTTAATATTTTTTTTACGTATTAGCTTGGCTATCCAAAGAGGTAATGTTGCTAGCATTCTTGGGACCGTTCCCATGAGCCCACAGCTGGAGGAAATTTTTTAGTTTTTGTCTTGAATTAAGTGATGTTTCTTTGTTTTTTTTTCTCTATAAAGTTAATTGTTTCAATTTTTTATAAGTAAGTAATTTCCTTAATATTTTGTGTATAAGCAAGGTGTGTAAATATTACAGGACAAGAACCATTACTTTACTTTTTTAAATGTTAATACATTGTGTTTCTGTTATATATATATGTGACGCATTAGAGGTTCCAATAATGTGTTTCTATGAATTACGCTTTGATTATTTAAAAGGTTTTTACGTTATATGAAGATTTAAAAAAAAAGAAACTAGAAACTAAGTAAAAGTGGCCTCCGTCTTCGGGTAGCGATCACATAAGCCGAGCCACTTTCGTAATAATAACAACAATAACATTATTTATTTCAGACCATTTTATCCATTAGTTAGTAGGTTATGGCCAGTGGCCAGACGTATGATTCATTTTCTTACGATAACGCCATGAGATGCAACATTTAATGCATGATTTAATCTTCTTATGTATTTATTGTTTTGGATCACCATCTATACTAATATTATAAAGAGGAAACCTTTGTATTTTTGAATGTATGTATGTTTGCAACGAATATGATTTGTTAGTTTTGTTGTCATGGAAACCATTGATTATATATCAACTTTTTAACTAACTTTAACTCAATGATGGAAACTGTCAAAGCGGTACGAAGTCCGCCGGCTAGTACCTATTAGATAAAAACAGCAACTGCTGGACATGACAATTGGCACTCAACATTTGCCCTCGTCATTTGAACCCCTTGCGTTTTCATAATGCCCCATAAGTGTCTTGGGACCGAATAGTTCCCGGTACGACTACTTATGTTAAGACGTGACGTAGGTAATCCCTCAGTTGACTTTCGCTTGGTAGGTATGTAACGTTGTCGTTGCAATTCACTCAACGTTATATTTTTATGTTATTCATTTTATAGCCTCCTTAGTAGTTTTAAAAACTATCTGTCAAATTTATATGAACGGTTCTGAAAAAGAATACTTTGATTAATTTTATTTCGGTTTTGCTATGATCAGACGATCAGTCTTTCAAAATTCTTCAGTCTAACAACATTGTTTTAAAAGTAACATCGGTGGTTAAGTTAAAATATTGTTTAAAATGTTATTGTGAAAAACCTTTATCTAAAAACAGGAAATTTGAATCCTTTAAGAAAAATGTGTAAGTAACGTTTTGGCTTAAGACTTTTTGATACTGATTTATTGCTTTTCCTTTTAGGTTTTTCTCTTTCGTTTTTAATTTTATCCGATTAAACATTTACCTGTGGATTCCCTGAGTTTTTATGGCCACTAGGCCTCAGGTATATTTTTAATAGCCTTCTCGTATACTCATGGTGCCTTACAAATAAACAAAGAATAAGCTCCGAATAGTTATTCCGTGTTTTGTCTCTTTTGTTCTAATTTTAAATGACGTTTACTTGCGACGTTTACTACGCTCCACAGATAAGGGAAAATTTGTGTCAGTATGTCATCGCCGTAACACTGATACTCTCGACAAATTAGGCGAATTTTGCCGAATGTCCCCGGGACTTGGGGGTTTCTTAAAATAAGTTGTTTACAAACAACGCTCGAGCAGCTCGAGTACGACAGCGTGCGATTAGCTGCGGGCCGCGGCGGGTGCGGAGCGGAACAATCTATTTGTTGTCTGTTTTGTATGTTGCGATTATTAAATTAACTTCAAGTGTGATGATTACAGCACTTTGCGTTCAGCCTTTATTTTGCATCGTTATATTTAGATGATGAAGATTGTTTAGATGTTGACCTTTGAGCAGTAAAAAATAAATTTCTTTAAAAATATAAAAAAATATAATTTTTGTTTTCTAAAGTTTACGAGAACACTACACACTAAGCTACACACTAAAATGAAACTACTTTTAAACTAATTTGATTTAATGTTTATCCTGACGTTTCGAACCAATAAACGTGAGTCGATCCGTAAAAGTAGTTTTATTTCAAAATATAAATTTTATTTACCTAATAAAACCATTCTTAACAAATATGTTAATGTTTTAGTTCAATTTTAACGTTTAATTCGTTACTGTCAAACCAGCCTATAAACGTGCCTATGCTGGGCTTAGTCCTTCCCACATGAGCACATGAAAAGATTGGTCGGTAACCTAAATAAAAAGGATATTGTTTGGGGCCAAGGTTATTTCGGGAATGTCCTTTAATTTTCTGATTCATCCTAAGTTGTTGGTGTTTATTTTAATTTAGATTTATGACTTATCTCTCCCGATTTAGTTCTCAAAGACAATGACACAAATAGCTGGCCGGTCCAATTTGCATGGCCATAATAACGTACGCAGTGACGCGAGTTACTGCGTCTGCGCATGTACTAAGTAATATGTACGAGAACGATATTATGACTGACGTCTGATTCGTGGCTATTTCTGTGAGTATTGTTAGCGGTGGGTGTGATAGGCAGTTGATAGCTTTATGGCCGATCACTCGACTAGTTTGAGATTTATTAACTTTGACAAGGACATTTTTTATTTATTCCTCTGTGAAAGAGATAAAGATAATTGATGGTAAAGACGAAGGTGGAAGCGCTCTTTACGTAACTGTCGCATCACAACAACTCTACTAACACTATGGCGGAATGTTTCGATAAGACGTTAGTAGCTAACCAGGCGGACTTAAAACAAGCCCCACCACCACCACTAACGAAACCGAGTACAAAAGTTAATATTAATTCATCATAATCATCGCCAGCTCCTTTTTGGTTCCCGCTGCTGCGGCACGAGCCTTCGTTATAAATGGAATGGGAGTTCAACTTAATGGTCCTGAAGGGATAGGGAGAACGAGCCATAACTACCAAGCGGGCTCAGTGCGGATTAATAGTTATTAACGACTGCTAAGGCAGCCGGGACCAACGGCTTTACGTGCCTTCCGAAGCACGGAGCTCGAGATGATAAACTTTTGATCACCAATCCGATGTCCAGCCTTAGCGAAAGTTGTTTAGTCTTAGCAGAATGGGCGCGTTAACAGGGCCATCAAGGTTCCTATTAATTAGCTAATTTTCATTATTAACGTGAAAAAGTTATTTCAATTAAAAGTTACTCATCCTGAAACAGTACGCTGAGACAGGTATGAGTTATGTACGGCTCACCTAACTTACAACAATTTCACGAAACACGTTTGCCATCACGATATTAGGCACGGCACGAGTACACGCACATCAATCAAATACACTCAGCCCTAGTTATATAGGAGCCATAATGCAATTCATTACTCTTCAGGCACACCTGTACGAGCATCAGTCATTTACGTTTTCCGAATTGCCATCTTCGAACCGAGTACGAGAGTGGTGGAAATACGCTTGAAATTAGAGTGGAGGTCCTAGAGATATCGTATGTATGGTGGATTATGGATCTTAACATTCATAAAGCAGCAAAGGTCCAATCTTTCAATCCCAATAGGGATCATCATCATCATCATCAACAGCCTATAAACGTCCCACTGCTGGGCACAGGCCTCCCACGTGAACAATAGCACGTGGGCATATTGGGCCATAGTCCACCACGCTGGCCCAATGCGGGTTGGTGGGTTTTAACGACTGCCATCTTACGACAACAACCGGGACCAACGGCTTAACGTGCCTTCCGAAGCAAGGAGGAGCTCGAGATGTTTTTTAATTGGTCACCCATCAGGCGACCCGGCATTGCGAAAGTTGCTTAGCGGGCAAGATCGCAAGCCGAACGCGCTAGCCGCTGCGCCATCGAGCTCCTCCAATAGGGATATTACATAAAATTATGTTAAAAATCAACCATATGGTGTAAAATATTTTAAGTAGGTATTATTTTTAAATTGCTATTTTGCAGCTAAGCACAATTCTGTTTTTATATCAATAATGAAAAAGCTATTGCAAATAGATAATCGCCTCAGGTGGGAGTCGAATCCACAAAGTAAAAAAATAAGTTTGAATTTGAACCAATAGACATTGGTAGCTAAGATAGAGACCGTCCGGATTGCGAAAAGTCTTGAGGTTGAGTCTTACCTGAGGCGTCTGTTTTTTCAAGTCTTATTTTCTTTTTTAATTTCAGTATCATTTAAACATTTTTATTGAGGTAGAGTTGTACATATTTACAGTTCACTTATTGTCAAAACGTTCATCTGTGATTCTCCTAGACAGGGACTATCTAGTCCCGCTCAAATTTATTCTAATCTTAAATCATTTGATCCAATTCTTAATTATAAATATTATAATCCGAGAATTAATGTCACCGTTGCAAACATCGCGCCCCAGAGCAGGCAATGAGACATTTGTAGCAAACGACGCCATTTTGCATTCTCTTATAATGTCAACCGTGAAGAAGATGGCAGCATTCACATTTACGGGCGCCTTACGCAATTCCTTTGGTAATATCGCCACAGAACGACTCACGGCCAAGTAACCGCCCACATAATATTATCTGTAATGATATCTATTAACTTACCGTGTCACAACGTCATTTATCCACCAAACCGTTATAGTTTAAAGTATGTCTTCTCATTACTTCTCCTTGCTAAAACTAATCAAGGAAGGAAGAAACTACAATAATTGTCAGTTTGTAAACAGTTTACAGTCATATTCTTATAATTATCAATTTATTTAGCCCGCGCGTGGCTGGCTACATTTGAAGAAGAAGAGGAAGTAAAGCATTTATTAACAACACACACATTTGATAAAACAAATTTAATGTATAAAAACATATAATTTTTGTTATTACCAAGTAGTACTATACCGTACCTACTTAGATATATTTTGGTCCTTCAAGCCGGATTCCAGTAGGTACGCTGAAACCTTTGCCCTAACAGGTAGAACGTTGTTCTGTGCCGAATATTTAAGCAGGCCGGTAAATTGCTTTGACAGGGCCAGATGGTATTAATCGAAAACTGTGCGTCAAACGACGCTTAATGAAATTAGGGTAAGCAAGTACCAACATAAGGGTTTTTGAAATATTTATTATAAAACTTGGTATAAAATGCATGCAAAGATATTCAAAGGGCAACGTTTTAGTTTATCCTTAATACACAACCGGAGATGGCAAAACAAGGTCTGGTGGAAAGTAATGATAAAGCCGAAGTTGGAAGCGCACATCTCCTGAAAGCCTCTTTTTCTGAGGAACTAATGATGTGGGTATGCTACTAAGATAAATGCTTTAGCTTAGATAAGATGGTAGTAGCTTACCAGGCGGAAACCCCTCTGCTAAAAATATACCCTGAGAGTTATTGGGTTTTGTTCATATTCATTTATTTTGGAACTTCTGTTTTATAAATACATACCCGTTCGATCGAACCTCTTTCCGGGTCTGAGACCGGTGGCTTAGCACCTTAAGCAGCTTATCCACTAGATCTCCGAGGCGGTTGGGAGTTAAATAACTATAAACAATAAATATCTACTTTGCTGGATTACTGCGGCAAGACTTTAATATATTTTATTGCTGTAAATTTTTAACCAAAAATGTACTTCAAAGTTTTTTAAATGTTTTCTCTTTTGTTACAGAAATACGTAGTCAGTACAGATCGGAGTGGCGACATTCATGTTCATGTCCAGGTGAGGCAAAATAAAATAAACTTATATAGAAACTTCAGAAATAATAAACACCAATAGGTATCTTTAAGAAAATTAACTGTGATAATTTTGATAATAAGAAAAAAAAACATTTTATCTCTGTCTTTTAATAGCAAACAATAAAAAATTGTTTGATGAAGTTATATTATTATGTGAATTGGCATATAGGACAATCTCTTCATGTGGTCATGATTGGTTATATAGACCTTTTGCTTGAGAAGACCAAAAGCATATAAGTACTTATGAACATTTGGCTTTGTAGCCGATCGGATCCGAAATGATATCGATGTTTATAAACGTAAAATGTGTCATATGTCATATATTTATTAATTCATTTCTAAATATTGAATCTTACAGCACTACCAAGCTCCTTTGGCTTGCATTTTTTAATCTTATTCTCCTGAAACTCCCTCTTTAATCCAGGCTTGCCTCGACGACTTATTGTCTGATAAGTATCCGATAGTCTATCTTAAACTTCTGTCACTCTCATCACGTTATGTCACACATATATTATCAGGAAGTGGTTTTGCTGTAGGTGTTTTCGAAATGTATCAACAAAATCGTAAAAAAAGGTGCTAATGATATTCCTTTTAAATACGATCGTATGTTTTCATGCTAATCAGGGAACTATCCCGAGGCACGGGCAGGTATGAGAAACATTTTATCTATTATTATTCTTAGATTTTTTTAATTTAATGAAACTGTATTTATCATAAAAGTAAAATAAGTAGTCATTAATTTTTTTAGTATCATTTTTTATAATTTTGATGTAGATGTGGCAAGACTTTCGACGTATAAAACAATGAGTTTTATAAAAAGCTTAATAAAATATGCATTCAGTAAAATTCTGTTAATTATTTTTCACCGACCAACTTACTATTTTTGTAATCAATGTTGACAACATTAGCCTTATGGCTACCGATCATGCTGTTAACTCATTTTGGGTTGGCAAGTGTCAACGAGTACCATCTTATAACAACAACTGGATAAGACCACCGGTTTAGACCCAGAGGTCCCGGGTTCAATTCCCAGCGGGGGGCACATGTTTGTATATTCGGTTTGGACGATGGTAGGGCTTATTTTCCCGCCTGGCTAGTTACCCCCGTCTTATCTAAACATGTCGCCATAACATCAATGTTTGTAGCATTGTTGTGTTTCGGCAGCTAGAGATATGATAGCCAGTATCTCACTAGTTAAGGATGCCGGGTGAAGTTCGCTTTCATCATTGGCCTTATCATCACATCAGGAGAGATCAAGGCACTGAAGCACAGTGTAAAATATAAAAAAAATATATTTTTTAGTTGGGTCACCCATCCGGTGACCAACTGGTGCAAAAGTTGCTTAACTTGCATGATCCGATCGCAAACCACCGAGCTTCTCAAATCACATTCAAACGATTCAATAAAGATTGTTCGGTCTGATATTATGTGAACGAGATCAAAAAATAACGGTAAGTTAGTTGTGTTTCTGTACAAATCGTTTGGATATAATCAAAGTTTTCCCTCTCCCCTCAAATAATGTCATTTTTATTATCACACTAATCACACTAATATTATAAATGCGAAAGTTTGTGTGTATGTGTGTATATTTGTTGCTTCTTCACGCTGCAACGGATGGATGATTTGGATGAATTTTGGCATACAGATAGTTTATAACCTGGATTAACACATAGGATTTTTATCCCGATATTCCCACGGAAACGGGAACCACGCGGGTGAAACTGTGGACGGCCGCTAGTTGAAAATAAATATTGACTGCATTTATCATGTATTCATCATCCATCAAATCTAATGTAAACTATCATTGAATTCGACTGTACTGTAATAAACCTTACAACATACGCTTACGCAACCTTATAACAGCGCTCGAGCAACGATATCCTCTCACGGACGAGGATCTCAGAACAGCTCGGAACAGTCCGAATGCAGCTGTTGCGAGATTCCGTGTCCGTACCTTAGAAGCTTACCTTCTCATCATCATCATCATCATCAGCTCATTTTATGTCCCCACTGCTGGTGCACGAGCCTTCCCTATGGATGGATAGGGAGAACGGGCCATAAACCACCACGCGGGCCCAGTGTGGATTGGTGGTTGTAAACGACTGCTAATGCAGCCGGGACCAACGGCTTAACGTGCCTTCCAAAGCGCGGAGGAGCTCGAGTTGATACATTTTCGGTCACCCATCCGATGACCGGCCTTTGCGAAAGTTGCTTAACCTCAGCACTCGCAAACCGGGCGCGTTAACCACTGCGCCATCGAGCTCCTACCTTACCATCTGCAGTCTCCTTATTTTGTGGTTGAGTGAAGATAGCAATCTGCAATACCTACGGCCTCAATGAACCGGGAAAGCGTGTGTCGCCATCTTGGAAGCTTATTTTCTTGTCAGGTCATTTCCTGGGTGTACGAGATATGTCGTTCGCTTCCTCAGCATAGACGAGTATGTCTAGTGCCAATAACATTGCTATTATTAGATTTCAATTTTCACAGGTGCAATACCAATAGTCAGATGCACTACCAATTTGGCTACTGTGACCCTTATTCTATATGTTTTTAATCTATTAATGCGTGATATGCTAGAACTCACTTTACCAAATTAATTAAACTAAAATCTATACTAATATTATAAAGCTGAAGAGTTTGTTTGTTTGTTTGTTTGTTTGTTTGAACGCGCTAATCTCAGGAACTACTGGTTCGAATTGAAAAATTCTTTTTGTGTTGAATAGTCCATTTATTGAGGAAGGCTATAAGCTATATTACATCACGCTATGACTAATAGGAGTGGAACAGTCGCTAATTAACGCGGGTGAAACCGCAGGGCACAGCTAGTGGGTCTAATAAAGCTGTTACTGAACATGTAATAAGTTACCGCGTACTTTTGGTGGCGTAGTTCGCGTGTGATTAAGCCCGATCGGTTTATTTCGGTCAGCGCGCACGAGCCGTGCAAGCAATTAGAGGTGAAGTTAATTATCGAAGCCTTACCATTTGCAGGGCGACCTGAGCCAACAAGACAAGCGATGCGTCTTCATCACCGTGCACGACCTTGGGACCAACCGTAAGTATATTACACTGACCCACTGCTGGGCAAAGGTCTCCGTCTTTGTAACAGTCAACGCTACTATAGGAATGTTGACAACAATCGTTATTAATTCTAGAACATTAAATGTATAAATGAAATTACGTGACAGTTCTTTAAAATATTATCTAGTTTTTTATTTGACTTAAGCATTAACTTCCGTATCTTAAAAAGTTTTTAATAAACACTCAAACGACGGAACAAAATAGTGAGTGACAAAAACAAAGTTTTATAGTTGCTAGAAAGTTTCTCTAACCTACCCAATTGAAGGTTGTCTTAACCTCATGGCTAAGTCTCAACTTAGGACCTTCGAATATCAGTAAGAGCGCCACCAACCGACTGTAGAATAGTCAGTGCTTCTAATGTTACCACACCGGCACACGGCATACGGCCTGTATGATGGAAAGTGGCCACTGCAGCCTAAAAATGCAAGAAAGTTAGTCTTTTAAAGATTTTTTAAAAGACTAGACTCCTTTTTGAAGTCCTAGCCGCTTGAGGAGGCATTGGCAGGCCGTCGTAAAAAAGACGACTTCACTCATACCAGCTACGAGATATTTCATATTCTTACATGTGAAAGTGGAATAGAAAACGAAAGCTGTAGTCAAAAATAGATTCGGATCCGGTCCCCGGTTTATCGTAGTCAACTATTTGTTCTAACGTTCCAGACTCTTCGCTGGTGGACTTCGTGGGGTGCCCGGCCATGACGGAGATCAAGGAGCGCTCCTGCTTCATCCACGTGGACGTGCCGGGCCACGAGGAGAGCTCGCCGGACCTGCCTGACTCGTAAGCTACTTATCATACCACAGAATTAAAAATACACTTATAAACTTTTGCGCTCTATATAGTTAACAAAGAAATTTAAACGGGGATTAACGCAAACTAATTAGTAAAAGGTTTCATACCCCACCACGGCCGGTGTAACTCGGTCGAAACGTCGGGTATAGAGAAGGTATGAAACCTTTACTAATTAGTTTGCGTTAAATATATTGAGCTCGATAGCGCAGTGGCTAACGCGCCAGGTGACCAAAAACGTATTATTTAGAGCTCCTCCGTACTACGGAAGGCACGTAAAGCCGTGGGTTAGTCCCGACTGCATTAGCAGTCGTTAGCAACCACCAATCCACACTGGGCCTGCCTGGTGGTTTATGCTCCGTTCTCCTTATCTATCTATAGGGAAGGCTTATCTTCCAACAGCTGGACATAATATGAGCTGGTAATGATGTGACGTGAAGATGTTAGTAAGTAGTAATATTATAATAAGTACCTGGATGACCGAGCTTTGCTCGGTATTTTTTGCGGATAGAATGACGTTTTCTAAAAATGAAACCTAGCTAGATCGATTTATCGCCCTCGAAACCCCCTGCATACTAAATTTTATGAAAATTTTTAGAGCCGTTTCCGAGATTCAGATTATTTATATATATATATATATATATATATATATATATATACATACATACATATAGAAGAATTGCTCGTTTAAAAGTAGTAGATAGTTAAAAGCTATATGGATTATTTGTCTGAAATAAATTTTAAAATTATTATTCTCTTTATTAAACATATTTCTTAAGAAATTTTTTTTACAATATTTTATATAAAAACATATTTACAATATAAAATATTACAAAAAACTTAACATAGGTTGCCAGCGGAGATAGACCCAAGCTATCAGTGGTTAGAGCTGCAGAGTGAGGAACCTCCTGACAATACGTGCTGTGCCAAGGAGTACTGCTTTTTGCATCTGACCCTTGACCCAACCTTTCAGCGAGAGCCTCTCTAGGTGTTGATCGAGGTTCTTGGCTAAAAGACCATTTGCCGAAACGACTATCGGTACATTAATGGTTGAATCCACATCCCACATGGCGGTAACCTCGTGAGCCAAGTCAAGGTACTTACTGAGCTTGTCCTTCTCGACTTTCACGTGGTTCTCATCATGAGGTATGATAATATCAACCAGTACTGCCCGGCGCAGGGATCGGTCGACCACCACGATATCAGGCTTATTGGCGACAGTAGTCCTGTCCGTAATGATAGAGCGATCTCAGTAGAGCGTTGCATGACCATTTTCGAGTATTGGCGCAGGTGCGTACTTATTTATAGTACGGCACCTCCGATTCAACAAGGCCATATCCAAGAGCAAGTTGCTGGTGAATTATTCTGGCTACTTAATTGTCTGTTGTCTGTGTTGTGACACCTCATTGAAATCAGGTCATCGCTACAATGGATGGGTATTGGCTTAATCACAGCGCGTATGCCCAAAGCGGGTTGGTGATCACAGACTATGGGCTATGTATCGAAAAATCTGAAACACTCTTTGTCTGACCTGGAAATGAACCCATGACTTTTGAGTATCGGGCCGAGTTCTTTGCCAATAGGTCATTAGGCACATCTAAAAGATATTGTGTTATGTAAGCCGGCAAACGAAAGTATTAGTAGAATTTTAGCTGCTTTTTTGTTTACAGTAAATGCAACTAATTTTCTGCCAACCTCCATCCATGACATAAATTAAATCTCAATGTCAATGTTCCGCATGAAGTCTTTCAAACTGTCTACTTGGATTTTTTATTGGATAGTCCTAGCCTCCCCGACGGCCTCAATTGCGAGTTTCCTATGAAGTAATGCATTCATACTGCCGATTATCGTTGACGAGTAGCGAGACTGCACTATACAATTAAATTGTTCGGCCAGTATCTTTAGTTCTAGTACTTTGTAAGATCTTCTGACGGTATTACAAAAGAAAATAGCTTATGTTGAATACTGTATCAGATTTAGGTCGGTACCAATCAACAAGCGCATCGAGCACATTTTGGATTACGATGAACATTAGAACAAAATAGAATATTAATATGACATATATAATTTAAATTATATTAGGAGTCAAATGAGCAGACGGGTTACCTGATGGGAAGCAATCACCGCCGCCCATGGACACAAGGAAAGACCAAAGGATCCCTAAGTCGTAATGGTCCGGAAATACCGCCGCTAAGAGCTGGTTCCACAGCACTGTAGTTCATGATAAAAAATTACATGAGAAACGCGCAGTAGTAGACCGCCATCCATCAAGATGATGTGAATGGAAGACAGTCGATTAGTGCGGTGAAGGAAATCAGCGGCAGGGATCAAACCGAACAATTCCTCAGAGCACTCCCCATGATAAAGGCGATACAATATACAGAGAGACGCAACGTCTCTCCGAAGGGCCAGTGGATTGAGCCGACCAGAGGTTACCACGTCGTGGTATGGGAGGAGTTGGTACTGGGGCGCTCCAGCCCAAAAATGGGAACAGTATTCCATATGAGACCTGACCTGTGCTTTGTAAAGCTATAAGCGATGGGTGTCGGCGTGAAATACTGTCCCGCTCTATTGATTTCGAAGCTAATTTAGCTTTACCTTCCAAATGACCGTGAAACTGAACGTCACTCGAAATATCGACGCCAAGGATTCCAATAGTCGGTTTGGTATCAAGTGGAGCTCCTTCAAAGTTTAGAGATACGACAAAGGCATGTTAATTAGCGGTAAACACGCAAACTTGTGTTAGAAGGGTTAAAATCCATTTTAACCCTTCTAAAACACAAGTTAACCACTAGGTTAAGTCGACCCCAATTCGAGACATCACTTAACGTGTTCTCAGTGTCAGTCACAAATTTATTCCTGTTCTCGATGACGCTTTCCAGAGAAATATTAGTACATCCGGTGTAAAGTGTATCCCCAGTACTGTCGTCCGCATAGTAATGAATGCTGTTGTTATGTTGTCATTGATATGCAGAAGAAACAGAGTAGGCGATAGCACGCACCCCTGCGGGACTCCAGCATTCACGGACCTTAGGTCAGAGCATGATCCGTCAACCACCACTTTGATGCTACGCTCAGAAAGAAAGCTGGCGACCCACGCACACAATTTCTCAGGAAGCCCGTATGATGGAAGTTTAGAGAGAAGAGCCCTGTACCATACCCTGTTGAAAGCTTTCGCTATGTCCAAGCCAACTGCCAGTGCCTCCTTTTTCTTCTCGAGTGCCTCCGCCCATCGGTGAGTGAGGTACACTAAAAGATCACCAGCCGAACGACCGCGGCGAAAACCATACTGGCGATCGCTTAGTAGCTGATTCTCTTCTAGGTACCTTAAGAGCTGGCAGTTTGTAATGGACTCCATTACTTTGGAGAGCAAAGAGGTGATGGCTATAGGCCTGTAGTTGGACGGATCCGAGCGATCGCCTTTTTTGGGAATCGGGTGGACAAGGGCTGTCTTCCAAGAACTCGGGACAACGCCAGTAGTGTAAGAGAGCCGGAAGAGGCGCGTTACTAAGGAGCACCCGTCCGAAGCACAATGGGAGGGACTGCATCAGGCCCACTCGACTTATGGATGTCAAGGGAAAGAGCCTTACGAACTGACCTTTGAAGGAAGTTTGGCATAGAACAAGCGCAATGCGGTATTGTTGGTGGCGAGTTTTTTCCATCGTCCAAGGTCGAGTTTGATGCGAAAAGAGTACCCAAGAGATGGGCTTTCTCTTTTGCAGAATGGGCAAGGCAATCATCTTGTGCAGTGGTGAAAGTGAGTTGTTTTGTTTATAAATTAATCCCAAATACGAAAGTAAAATATCAAAATGTCGACAATGTAGGGATAAATATGAATGAGAAAATAAAGTTTTGCATTGAAAATATAGCAAAAAAGTCTTCGCCTTTAGGGACCACATTAGATAATGAAACGCTACACTTTAATCCGTCGTCTGACGTTACAGACACAATAGAATTTTAATTGTTTGGCGGCGCTGATCAGTGCTTGCGCATATCAAAGGTTGAACCCGAATTTTGCCTATGTCAACAGCTACCAGTTCCCGTCTCTACAAACGCTAGGCGAGGACCTGATCACCGTCCTAGACTTCCTGCACGTGCGCTACGCCGTCGGACTCGGCGAAGGCGCCGGCGCCAACGTGCTCGCGCGCTGCGGGCTAGCTCACCCGCGCCGTCTGCTTGGGCTCATCCTCGTCAACTGCACTGCCTCCACCTCCTCCGTGGCCGACGCCTTCCGCACCAGGTTCTCGCGCTGGAAGGGCGCCGACATCTCCCAGTCTGAGGAGGACTTCCTCATTTACCACAAGTTTGGTCACGTGAGTTTTGAAGACCATCCCCTTTATCGCTACCAGGTATCTTGTTCTTAGTTTTGTTGCTAACACCTACTAAATGTTTGTGGTCGAATTGGAGTTCTAAAATGTCTCGCTTTACATTTGTTCAAGATGACCTACAGATGGATTTTAGTCGACTCATGATCAGCAATTGATAAATTAGTTTAATAATATATAACCATAACATAGCCAGAAAACGATTTCTTGTTGTCTATTCCTTGTTCCATTTAAATCTAAATTTAAAGTAAAAAAAATATGATCGTTCTTTTTCTACCGGAATATTTTTTTGTTTAAATTTAATTCGATCACAACAAAAACTCGTGCGGCGAGTTTTTAAAGGTAACTTTGCCAATATTGGCGCATCCATAATGTCCATAACTTCTCGCTGTCTGTGTTTTGTTAGAGCTATTTCTGTGAATGTTACTCGCAATACTAACAATACTAACTTTCTTTTAGTGTATACTTATTGCGCTTTAGTAGAAGTAGAAACAGTTGTAGAAGACTCCTCGTAGATTTCTCTAGTGTATGTTACTGCTTTTTATCTTGCTTCTGTAGCGTTTGG
Organism: Eudonia mercurella; assembly: GCA_963082485.1. NCBI lineage: Eukaryota > Metazoa > Arthropoda > Insecta > Lepidoptera > Crambidae > Eudonia > Eudonia mercurella. The sequence goes on along the minus strand of OY720026.1, from coordinate 1,131,910 downwards.
ATATCAAAAAAAAAATAAAAAATAAAAAAAATTCAAATGTATTTTTGACAAACGTCAGGATTAAAATACAATTATGGATGTTTTAAAATAGCAGAATCAATGCCCAAGAGTCCTTGTCCCTTCTTTGCCCAGCCAGTATACTCGAGTTCTTCATCTATATTTGAACGTTTTGTAATCTTTGATCTTGATGTTTGTAGCAAATCTCGTCGGACTCATGCGAGGTGGGCGAGCGCGAGCGCATGCTGACGGAGTACCGGTCGCGGCTGCGCGGCAACCTCAACACGCACAACATCAAGCAGTACGTGCGGGCGTTCATCAAGTGAGTGTCGCCACTGTGATCCACAAGTTGTAAACTTTGTATTTAAGGGTTAATAAAAAGCAAGTGACAGCTTTGTTTGATGGCGAAGATATTTAAAAGTGTTCAAGTTATTTGAAATTCTCCTCAGCCGTAAGGACCTGGTGCTGAAGGGTTGCCAGCCCGACATCCTGTTGATCACGGGCCTGCTCAGCCCGTACGCCAGCGTCGTGGAGAAGATGTACAAGGAGCTGGACAAGGACAAGGTCACCATCCTCAAGGTCGAGAAGACTGGCGACGTCTTGTCTGAAGCTGTAAGTTAGCCGCTACCATTACTTTTTTATATCTTACGGTAAGCACTTGGGATTCATCTCACCTGATGTTAAGTGATGATAAGGACGAAGGTGGAAGCGCACTTCACCCAGAATCCTCATCTACTGAGGCACTGGCTGTCTTATCTGTAGCTATAGCTAGAGACAAGACAGCAGAAGTGTTCCGGCAGCTATAAATATTGATGTTATAGCGACATAATTATATAAGATGGTGGTAGCTGGCAAGGCGGACAAACAAGCTCACCAATCAAACCGAGTACACAAATATGTTCCCCCGCTGGGAATCGAACCCGGGACCTTTGGGTCTGAGACCGGCGCACAGAGGTGGCATACCATGACTCATTTATTTATTTATTTATTTATTTATAACAGCTCTAAATCGATTGGTCATGTTATCAAGCCATTGAATATACTTTTTGGCGTATCGGTTGTTTTATTTTAACGTCGTTTTATATGAGTTAATTTAAAATAGTTCTGTTATGATGATAATTGTGTCACCTTATCCATCGCAGTTTAAAAGATGGCATATGATACTTTTTTTACCTTGCTTTGTTTATTGTTGTTTTGGGTTTTCAATACTTTTACCCTACAACAGTTTTGCAAGCATTATGATACAAGTGAGCTAAGTTGCTCATTATACACGAGGTTGCGGGTTGCAGCCCGAGCCGTAGGCGAGGGCGTAAATCAACCGAGTGTCTAGTGAGCAAGTTGCTCACGAGTGTCATACGCACTTTTTCAACACACTTTCGAGGAAAAAACAAATATGTATTGCATAAATCGTTTAATTATTAACACAATTGGTGAATGTACAATTTTCAAAACGATATTGGATTGTTTATGATGGCAATTTCACAGTTTGTATTGTTACATTGGTACTTGTCACTTCTTTAGTTCCTTCATTTGATTCTTGTGTAAATGTCGGCGACAAAGGTAAATCATACAAATTACTGGAAGGAGAAGGCACTAAATAATGAGTTATTTGGTGCCTTCATCAACGAACCACAACCATGTACTTACATCTCGTAGCATGAGTGCTACGAGATGTAAGTACATGGTTATGGTTCGTTCGGGGCAAAACTTTTTGCCTTTGGCTCCAAATTAATGGCTTGCGTTGTGTTGTCACTGATTTTCGCTTTGTTCTGAATTGAGTCTTCTATGTACGATACTAAAACTTGACCTTTTTACAATTATTTACTACACAGCAACAAATGTGATACAAACAAAATATGAAAATTATGGATTTTTTTTTGCACGCGCCAAATGTAAGATGATTAATTACATATACATACAGCCAACTTCAAAATTATAATTTAAATGATAAAATGCAAATATTTTATAACAAATTATTGTGAATTATATTAAATAATTTCATAATAATTAATGTTTTTTCGTTTTAATTAGGAACACATTTATTTATTCAAAAAATGTAAATGGATTTTCAGCGGCATAAAACCTCTTTGTACAAAAAAAAGCTTAAAACCCGGTTAAATTGAAAATGCTCTGTTTACTCGCATATAATTTGCAGTTAGGTACTGTAGCGTTCGCCACATTCGACCTTTTTTATTTCCGCATAAGGAGTTCTTTTTTATTTTTTTCACTGACGTTTAGTCGATGATGTATGAAGTTTTCGAACTTGTTAGATGATAGATTGAGACGTTGAGGTTTTTTCGCTTGGAGTTTTTTTGGAATTGGATTGGGATTTTAAAGAATTGTTTTCTTTTTTTATTTTTATTCGCAAGGTCGAATTCCTCTTTTCTTCTCCATATCCTTACCATACCCTAGGCGGTGGGAGTGTTCTGTTTTCTCATTTACGAAACATATATTCTGCGCTTGGAATACATTTCGTGTGCGGTGAACTTAGATTAATAACGCCTGAAGTGATGCTCATGTTCCACGGGCTGGAGCCAGCGTTCGCTGTTCTCTTCATCTTGACGGTGTGCAAAAACCAAAAGTTTAAATTTATTTAGTTCAAAAGTACTTAATTGCCAAAGAAATGCTGATGCCGAGTTACGTGAACTGAAATATTATACATTCAAGCCTTTTGGACTAATTGATTGTAGTGTTGTTCAGTGTTGTAAACTATTTTCTATTTCACTTGGAAGATGAAAATTTGTGAATATTAATAAGTGGTTAATAATAAGTTTTATATTATTACTAATTTGTTTGTATGTCTCGCAGGTTTTAATGAGGCCTGTGTACAGAGCAGTTTATGTTAATTTTGCTGCTTCTAATTAAACACTGCTTAAATATTTTATTTTGTAAAGAATTTAGCTTATGAGGCTCTTTATGAATATGTAAAGTAATTAAAAAATAATTATAAAAATAATTAAAATGTAGCTAATGAAGTTTATAAGTGCAGAGACACATAGTGTTAAAGTAAAGGCGACAAAAAGTTTGTGTAGTGAATACCTACAAAGTCGTTTATAAAAGTGTTACTTACATGAAACTTGTATTCGCTAGCTTTCCAGGTAATTGGAAAGTCAAATTGAGTTGTTCTACAGAGAACTAGGTTAGGGTGTCGCAAAGGGGGTGCAGGGCTTAGAAAATTTTCGAGCAAAAATACACTCATAACTTTTTTTCACAAACTGATGAAAAACATAGACCATCAAAAAGAGACAAAAAATCCAATTAAAAAAAAAAAACTTGAAAAAAAATTTAGAAAATTTTCAGTTGATTTTTATATGGAGCCGACACTTAGAAAAATTTGCGATATTTTTGTATGCAGTTTGGACTTGTAAAATTTTTCGCTTGGTTCCACGTTGTGTCGCAAAGGGGGTGCAGGACTTAGAAAATTTTCGAGGAAAAATTTAATTTTTCACAAACTGACGAAAAACAGCTATCAATAAGAGATAGAAGAAAATCCAAAAAAAGTGCAAAAAAATTGTGAAAAAAAACTTAGAAAATTTTCAGTTGATTTTTATATGGAGCCGACACTTTTTTTAAAAAACATAGCTATCAAAAAAAAACCAAAAGTAAAAAAAGTAAAAAAAATCTTAAAAAATCTAAAGAGTTAATTAGGTTAGGTTAGGTTAGTATGTTGACCAAAAACGCGCGAGCCGAGCGAGCGGAGCGAGCGTGCCGCGGCAGCGGCCGGCGAAGCGCCAGAAACGACGTTTTTGTACGTGCGACGTTTTTTTTTACATACTTTCAAACACTACTATGTTTTTCGTCAGTTTGTGAAAAAAAAGTTAGAGTGTATTTTTCCTGCACCCCCTTTGCGACACCCGGACCGAGAACTATATTTTTTGCTAGCTTTGTGACTATTATACCCGTGAAAGTGTGTTAAAGATTAAAATTAAAACATCATTATAAACATAACCTTAAAATACCACTTGGGCTTTCTGTGTTGCTTAATCACTGGGTAGCTCTCATCATCTGCTTTAGGTCAAGTAGCGCCATCTGTGAACTCCACACCACAAACAAATGCAACATGGATACAATAGCATGCTTGAGAATTACTGCTTGTTCAACGGCACGCTTTTTGAATGCAGACTGTGCAGTGCTATACAGCATCAAAAGATTGACAACCCAAATATTGCTCACTTGAATAAATAGAGGGCAGCACTTTCCTATTTGCTTACATACTCGTAGAGATGGACTGCAGTGCTGAATGTAACAACAAAATAAAATCTAGTGACCACTTTATGCAATGTATAAAGTGTTCTGGAAAATACCACCGACAAAGCCTAAACTTATCTAAGAATAATTTTGCATTAATTAGCGTTGACGCTTTGGCATCTTGGGTATGTTCTACTTGTACTATTGTAAACACGCGCCGCCGCGGATCGAACATTGACCTGTGCGCATACATCAGCTGCCCATTTGTGATCTAAGTACAATACTTGCTGAACACCAATAAGGATAACTGCTCGACTTTCACCAACGATGGTTCCTCACTGTTAAAGGAAAGCGAAGCCGTAACCTTGAACAACAAGTGCTTTGTTAGAAAACAAAATACAAACTCCGATTTCAAATATTCTTGATGAGAAACTGCGATCGTCTTTATCTTCGTTTATGAAAAGTTTTCGCTCTGCCTTGCAAGAAGACATAAAAAAATGGATCAATCGGAAGTCAAGTCTGTAGTATTAGAACTAGAAAAAAATATTACGTCAACTAAGGATTTTATTTGTAAAGAAAAAGCTTTGTTAAAGTAGCAAATGTTAGAAAAAAGTGAGCAAATAAAAATCTTGATTCTGAAAATAATACACTGCAATCAGAAATAAACTTTCTCAGGAATCAGGCTTTCTAGTATTGAAACTATGTCACGCAGTCACAACTTGGAACTACAGGCTGTTCCTGAGAGCCGATCTGAAAATGTTCTGGCATTATTCAAAAATCTTTGTAGCACTATTGGAATGACAATTGATGATAACCAAATAACTGCCTGCTGAAGGGTCGCTAAATTGGACATGAAATCTGACCGGTCTAGAAACATATTGGTGACACCTGCTTCGCCGCGCCTGCGCCTGCGTGATTCTATACTATCTTTGTCGAGACGCTACAACAAAACTAAAGTTAAAGATCAGGCTGAGTTGTTAAATAGTGCTCACCTTGGTATTACAAACAAAAAAACAAGGATTTTTGTTACTGAGCACATTTCTCCCCAAAATAAATTCCTTTATGCTGAAACAATAAAGATGGCTAAAGAGAAAAACTACTTATTTGTATGGGTTAAATTCAGCCGAATATTTGTGCGTAAGGATGAAGAGTCATGCTCTATTCATATTAGGAACATGGAGTGCCTTAATAAATTGTAAACTTATTATTATCTTTTATTGTCTTTTATAAATAAACTTCATACATCATTTTGCAATATTACTAACAGTTAACAGAATTAGAAGTAATTTAAATGGTGTTTCACTAAATGTTCTCAACGGCGATTATGACATAATATGTTTCTCAGAAACCAAAACTAACTTCAGGCGTGCGTGTACGATGCGGAATGTCGAGACTCTAGGTATTTGTTTTACAGAAGGGACCGCGATTGCACTAGCATTATAAAAACGGAGGGAGGTGGAGTTGCAATTGCTATAAAAAAGAACATAACTTCACATCGCTTGCTTGACTGGAAGAGCGAAGATGAGGATATTTGGCTTAATCTAAAACTGTATCGCAATAAGTCTTTCATAATTTGTCTTTGCTATTTACCGCCTGATATAGAAATCGAAAAACTAAAATATTTCTATGCTAACTGCCAAAGAAAAATGTCTTCTATGAACAGTGACACAGAATTCATACTTTTGGGTGACTTCAATTTGGTTACCTACTCCAGCGCATGATCGTAAATCTGAACTTTTATTAGAAAAACAAATCTGGAACAAGAGATAAATGTTCCAACTACAAGGCAATCAGCATTTTGTCATGTTTTGCAAAACTATTTGAATATATTTTATACACTATAGTTTATTCTCATGTCAAGCCCTCTCAATACGGATTTGTAGCAAATAGATCGACTATAAGCAATTTCCTAGAATATAAAAATTACCTTTGCGCTGCTTTTGCTAATAGATACCTACACTCGATATATACAGACTTTGCAAAGGCTTTCGATAAGGTTAAACAATCCATACTTTTGCAGCAGTTGGAGGGTTATGGGATTCACTGAAATTTATTAAGATGGTTCATATCTTATTTAGACAAAAGAAGCCAGTTAGTGAGTATTCAAGGACATCTATCTTTACCAGTAACAGTTACCTCTGGCGTACCGCAAGGCTCGCACCTAGGGCCTTTGCTGTTTATTATATTTATAAATGATATAGCATAGCCCCTGCTTACTTTACGCTGACAATCTTAAAATCTATATGACAATCAAGAATTCTCATGACTGCTTCATACTGCAAAGTTATTTGAATTATCTTGCTATTTGGTGCACTGATAATCGAATGCTTTTAAATACAAACAAGTGCTTTATTATCTTTTTTGGATCTGAACATAAAATACATTTTGATTACGTTCTTGATGGTATGACTCTCGAACGGAAAATAGTTGTCAAAGATCTCGGGGTTTGTTTTGATGCTAGCCCCATTACGATAACATAATTTTTTTTTTTTTTTTATAGTAACCAACTTCTTTGGTTTATTTCTCGTTCCACCAAAGTTTTCAGCAATCAGAATACTTTTTATATCTTTATTATTCTCTTGTCAGAAGCATTTTGGAGTATGGATCTATCATTTGGGATCTAGCACGACGTACGTGCTTAAATAAAGCTAAACGCATCACGTGTATAATTTTTATTTTATTTATTTATTTATTTATGTCAGTTATTCGAGCCAACACAGGGTCCTTAGATAATACCTTGACGAAAAATAAACATATTTTATAGTTGAATATTTGCATCCATGTGGGGTACATGGTCCGACCGCAAAGCCGATTTTTCCGAATCAAAAAACCATTAACGAGCGCTGTGTAAAATGAAATATGAATTAATTGAAATATCGCGTCTACTCGCAATTTCATCAGTCGCTCTTAAAATGTTTAAACATGTTACAGCCCGCAAAGGTGGCGCAGTCGCTGCTGCTGTTCTGCCAGGGGCAGGGCCAGTTGACGTCGCTGCCTCCGCCGGGCGTGGAGCGGCGCATGTCACGCGCCATGTCCATGGAAGAGTACGACAAGCCGAACATCAGGCGGCTGTCGCTGACGCCCAGCGCGTCCGACTCGCCGCCGCCGCGCAAGCTCTAGGTGCTGCGCCGGGCCGTCGACTCCTTGCCGGAGTAGCGGTCAACTTATTCCTGTACCTACTATCCACTTCGCAGTAGTGTCTCATAGCCATCATCACACAGAATTTGTTGTGGCACATGGCACGCACCATGTCCACAATACACAGAGTGTAACTTCCCTTTATGTATAGTAGGTTTTATTTTACTATGCTTTAAGCTTCTCTTCGGGCTGTGCGAGGTGGCTAAGCGGTCCGCGAGGAAAAAACCACCAATAAACAACTCCATTTTCCACCCAAGAAAAAGCAATTTTCTAGGTCCTGCGCCGGCCGCAGACTATTAGCTGGAGTAGAGGTTAACGGCACATCATTCCTGTACAGACTATTCACTTTGCAGTAGTATCTATAATTTCGGAGCTCGGTGCCTACTATCAGAATATCATCATAATCTTCATCGTCATCGTCATCATCAGCCTATACACGTCCACTGCTGGACATAGACCAGAATATGTCTTAATGTAATTATAGGCATGGCGCGATGTCATCATCATCATCATCATCGCAGCCAAAAGACGGACGATGCTGGACAAAGGCCTCTCCCAAGGAACATTGTAGTAGTCTTATCTATCGTCAGAATTTGCGGTATGTGTTGCGCACCATATCCACATGTAGAAATTTAATAAACCTCTATATAAAAAAGTTTATGGCGGGCATCTGTTACGCTGTTCGTTTTTTCGAGGGGAAATAGCGGCCAAGAGGAACGGCATCCTCATGACACTACGACTTCTTTTCATGTTATAACTTAACCTTATGGACGAACGAGCCCTGTCTTCTACTGGATACAAAATAAAATGAATCTGCTATGTATGCACTAGACAACTAAAATCTGTTGTCCTGTTTTGATGTCATATCATGGGCAATAAGCAAGCCAAGGATGTTGTGAACACTGGTTCCGACCACTATCTTTGGAGCTATCGTGGTTTATTTATATTTTCTTATTTATACAAATCTTAATAAGTAGGTAAGGTTCAAAAAGGGCATTACAAAGCAACCAAATTATAATTGTTATTACTTTATAAGCTTTATATAGACGCTTATTGTAAAAGTGTAGATTTATATCATAATGCAAATGGATAAATTGAAATTGGATATCGAAGCACACATTGTACAATCAAAATATATTGTTACAGCTGAAAATATTTTCAAATTAACCGAGCACCTAAGTAATAGTAGTTGTAGTAAGAGCACCTAAAGACGGGTGTCTCTTAAGGCGCCAGTCTTGTTCGAATCAGTGTTCATTCAGAATTATCAGAAACTAAGATCTTTTTTTTTAGTTATTAAAAAAGCTACAAATGAAAATTATTTAACATCACCTTACAGTGTGGGGATTCGGGTTTCCTAAACATATTAGTTTATTTACTTTAAGGTGGCTTTAAACATACCCGTGTTTACGTTCTGCGCGTTAAAGATCTAATTCATGTACACGTCACGTAAAGAATATGGCAAAAACACGAAATGTATTCAGATAACATTTTTTCTTAAATCCTCTACAATAATCTTGCTTGCTTACATTTTTGAGAAATGCCTTAGTTTTCTTTTTTTAAGTGGTTTAATTAGTGGTAATTTTAAGAAATTGATTATATCTCACAATTTAACCACTTACAAAACAACTAGTAAGTAATGAAATAAAAAAAACTGTATTGAAAAATACATTATAAGTACCATTTGTTAATCAAAACCAGTTCCGGTGGGTTTTGAACCTTGTCCCAGCGGACCTGATTGAATTTTCGACGAGTTTTTGTTTATAAACACTCAAGAAGTTTTGATTAACAAAAGGTACTTATTATGTATTTTTCAATACAGTTTTTTAACCCCCGACGCAAAAAGAGAGGGGTGTTATAAGTTTAACGTATCCGTCTGTGTATCTGTCTGTGGTATCGTAGCTCCCAAACGGATGAACCGATTTTCGTTTAGTTTTTTTTATGTCGTAGATAATTTTATCTCGAGTGTTTCTAGCCATGTTTCATAAAAATCGGTTCAAGATGGCCGCCGTCACAAAATGGCGGATTACATATTTTTTCACAACTCCCTCAATATGGGTATCAAATGAAAGGGTTTGACTAGTGGAATACTATATATTATGACAAATTTCAAATCCAAGATGGCCGCCACCACATAATGGCGAATTACATTTTTTTTTCACAACTAGCTCAATATGAGTATGAAATGAAAGAGCTTGACTAGTAGAATAATGTACTTACAGTATATTGAAAGGGAATGAGGAATATTAACTAACTTCGAATAAATTCGAATAAATGAAAACTAAAAACTTGGAAATTATTTTTTTATCTGATCAATGAGGAAAGTGGTGTGATGAGGGTATCTATTGGAAATGTTAAACTATTTGTACCTATATTATAATACGGTTAGTTATATTTAAATCGGTTTATATGTTTAAAAGAAAAAATAAGTGTTAGATATGGTCGATTTCTTAAAATTACCACTAATTAAACCACTTAAAACAATACCCTTCCTTTGCAGTCGAGTAATAAGAAAACTAAGGCATTTCTCAAAAATGTAAGCAAGTAAGATTATTGTTAGAGGATTTAAGAATAAATGTTGTCTGAATACATTTCGTGTTTAATACCATATTTTTTACGTGACGTGTGCATGAGTTAGATCTTCAACGCGCAGAACGTAAACACGGGTACCTATGTTTAAAGACTAACAAAGTGATTAAAAGTAACATTAAAGTAAATAAACGAATATGTATAGGAAACTCGAAACCCTACACTGTAAAGTGATGTTAAATAAAATTCATTTGTAGCTTTTTAATAACTAAAAAAAAAGATCTTAGTTTCTGATAATACTGCAAGAACACTGATTCGTACTAGACTGGCGCCTTAAATACCTACTACTTATATATAAATGTCCAATTTTAAAAATCCATAAAAATTACATAACGTTATTTCGCATTATTGATATGTACAATATTAAAATATACGAGTATAATGTTATTTGGTATATCATGAAAATCCATAATTTAAAATCCTAATTTAAAACCGTAGTTTTAATATTCATCACACATTCAATAAATAATTTTAAAATACTTCACTTTTGAAGGCATGGATAGGTACTCTTATGTAGTCCTTATATCATCCGCCATATTATTAAGTGCCATGGCATAATAAGTGCGATAATTACAAGCACATAAAAAGAATAACTTAAATTAACTTCCAAAATTCGATGTAGGTCCTGCTTTTGTAATTGTGTACGCTTAGTGATTTAGTCTAGAACGCTACTGTAACCTTAATTTATTTTGTTTAAAACGAATGTTTTCTATTTTATGTATCAATAAACAAATAAATAAATAAAATAGGTTGCAAGGCAACCTAACGCACCTAACAGGTACACACCTAACGGTGGACATGACGAGAAAATGAACCAAGTCAGGGCTTTTAGGCCAATTCACATTATATTTATTAAGGTTATGGGTTTAAATTTTTATGAGTTTTAAAATTATGTGTAATAATTTTATTTCCTTTAAGCATTATGTATATTTACGTTATTCATATTATTAAAGTAATAAGTAAATAGTATATCTATTTAAATGTATACATTTTTACATTATGGATTTTAATAATTAAGTATGTCTTTTAAACGTAGGCGTAGTTAAAAGTAGGCGACCCAAAATACATATTATAAAAATTTAAAAAGTAATGTATCTACCCGAACTATTCTGAAAAATGTGACCGTCAATAGGGCTGGACGCGTTCAGCATTGATTACTTACGTCAGAATTGCTACAGATTTTTTAATGTTTTCTACCTTTTATAAGTAAGCTCGTAATTAGATAAGGTATGTTGTAATAATTTTTAATAAACAGCTTTTGCTTATAGTTAAATTAATATCAATCCTGCAGCGTTACAGAGAGAGCAGATATTTATTCAAGGAGACAAGCCTGCGCTCATAAGCAGTAGAACAATAACTCAATTCTGTGTAAGTGTATTTGTTTTTATTTCAGGCGTTTAATAAAAAAAACATTATCAGTAACGCTGTTGGTTTAATATTTAATTAAATTTACAGAGTAAGTACAGTTTCTTAAAAAGCAAAAAAATATACGCGCCTTTTAACAAAAAAAGCCGTGACTTTAAAATGCTGAGGCAGCAATATTGTTATGAAAATGGTAGTAAAATAATGTAAGCATTGCTGAACTACACAACATTCAAATGTCCACTTAAAAATGCGAAGTTACGCATTAGAAAGCATTTTCAAAATTTATCTTGGTTGAAAAAGGTTGGTTGAAAATATTGAAAAAGGTTTTCAATATTTATCTTGCCTATATGTAATTATCAAGATTGTTAGCGTGAATCAATGAGCCAAAGTAATGTGTTGTAATTATGATTGATGTAAGTATGTGTTTAAAGTGTGTAGTAATTTTACCTTCAGAAATATTTACAAGTATTAGGTATTTAGCTATATATGGGATATAGTCAGTATGGCAACAATGAGTCTTATTTAGCCAATGGCTTATATGTGCGGCTGAAATGTTGCTGAAATGTAAACTGGCACCAGGGGGGCGATCCGGTGACCGAACCGGTGACTAATTCTCACGCTATGATATCAAAAACGACTGCTTCTTTTTCTCTTATTCAAATTCAAGTCATACAACTTATTTTTGATACCTACTGAAAATCCTCGAACGCTATGTATCTTAATGATTAAATTGTAAATATATAAAAAAAATCATAGAGTAATAATTGTCTCACTTTTAGTTTCGAGATTACCAGTGAGATTAAAAATCGCCCCCGTAGCAAAAAAATATGCAAACTAGTTATATAACCTGGCGTTATGTCATCAAGGATGGTGTTTATAATTGTTTTTATTTGTAAATGTGTAAACTATATTGTAACTATTTTTAAATTTTTTTAAGATAGTTTACCTATACTTATTACAGCTTGAAAATGAAAAATATTATGCTTAATGTTACCAAAGTATATTAATTATAGATTTGTGTACGTATTTACTCAATCAAATAAATGTTAGCGTATACTTATATTTTTATATTATACCTATTTTCTATCAATCTGTTCACAAAAAAATGCAATCTTGATCAAAACAGGTTATTTATTAAACGCAGACGCCGACATCAGACGGTACTGTGACAACCAGAAGGATCGTCACTTATAAGCGTCACAGTACTTACATAGTAAACTTTTTCAAATAGTTTTCACGACACTAATGGACGGGGACACAAAAACTACACATTTACACTTACAATAAAGAAAAGCCGCAAACTCTCCGCACACTGCGCGATTCGCCACAAAACACGACCAAAAAAAAATAAAAAAATGAACGAGCTTTACAGTAGTCGCATATGATGTAGGTATAACATTTGACATCTCACCTTTTGAAATCAATATAACGATAGAAAATAGAATATAGAATTTACAATGACGTATATTTTTTTCTTATATTTTATTTCCTTTTTTTTCTTTTTTTCTCTTTTTTTCCCTTATTTTTCTTTACTGTTTCTTTCTTTTTCATTTTTTTTAACCGACTTCAAAAAAGGAGTCCAGGAGGTTTCTCAATTCGACCGTAATTTTTTTGTTTTTTTTTTATTATTTGTTTCATTTCGCTAGCAAACTCGCAAACAAACTACTGACTGAGATATATATATATTTCATGCACTGGCTTTCTTCAAATATGGAGACTGCTGAAGGTAAGCTTCAGTCTCACTGTTACTGTTACTGTTACCTTTTCTACGAAATCACTCCCACAAATTGCCTGCCTGCCTGACTGCTGAAGGTAACCTTCATACAAATGCATATCACACTATACATACATATATAAGATAATATATCTATTATATTGTAGGTATACATAGTAGGCGAGCGAATCAAACTGTAACGGATCACACTGTTACGTACTTCCGTTCCTTTTCTACGAAATCACTCCCACAAATTGTATATATAGAAGGTGAGCGGAAAGATGTTACACATCAAAAAGAAGGTAAAATATAACAAAAAAAACTTCTAAAATTGTATTTCTCCGTCCAGTAAAATTTAGCAAAAATATCGAAAGAAAGAAGACTGCTCGACGAAAAAACAGCGGCGATGGAGACTCTTAGCATTCGCCCTTTCATCAGTGTATGTACCGAAACTTCCGATTCGTGTGGTCAAATACGATTTGTTAACGTTGCGTCTTGGTGTCTTATAACCCAGCTAAAACGCTGGTCGGAAGTCTCATACACCAGGGGTGGCCAACCGGTCGATCGCGATCGACTGGTCGATATTAGTCCAGTCGATCGTGGCAAGGCAATTTTAAAATTTCATTTCATTTTCAGCTGTCTCGAAATACTGTGATGCGCCGTATAGAAATGATAACTAAAGATAAGTAAAGACATCAACGAACAACTACATAAAGATATCGTCCGCTGTGTTGCTTTTCCGCTACAACGTGACGAGTCAACAGATATCACTGATACTGCACAATTACTTATTTTTATTCGGATGGTCTTTGAAGATTTCTCGATGAAAGAAGAACTGCTAAGTATGATTTCCTTAAAAGGAAAAACTCGTGGCCTTGACATATTCACGGAATTCAAAGCATATATTAGCCAGATTACACTTTGTATAAACTCGTCTCAATGACAACTGATGGGGCTCCTGCAGGTATTCATAATGGTTTTATTGCTTTTTGTCACAAAGATGAAGATTTTCCAGACTTCATTAGCTACTACTCGTACTGCATAATTCATCAACAAGTACTGGCTAGTAAGAGACTGAACACAAAACATGTGATGGATATTCATAAAAGGAAAATCTCTTCAAAGGCGGCTTTTTAAACAACAACTAAGTAGATGAGAAGGAACCAAATTTGGCATTGCATACTGACGTGAGGTGGTTGAGTCGAAGCAAGTTTTTGCAAAGATTTCGAGATCTATTGGACGAAATTATAAAATTTCTTGAAGAGAGAGGTGATGATTATCAGCAATTGCGTGATTTAGACTGGCAATGTGATTTAGCATTTTTAGCAGATTCTACTGGAAAACTGAGCATATATGTAAAATTTGGAACTACAATAAAATAAAATATACATAATTGTATACTGAACTATGCTGTTTCATTTAAGATTTCAAGAAGTATGTAATTGGTAGATCGCACATCATCACATCGTCAGTGAACAGTAGATCTTGGGTCTAACCAAGATGGTCACCCCTGTCATACACGACTTCTGTCGTCGCGTCGCGGAAAGGCAACTCGCAACGTCCGACTTGTAGTTGGTATACATACTTACTTAATATCCCGACGCCGACGTTCTGTAGAGGCTCTAGAATACTATGTTTGGTGGCCTATACGTCGCCAATAATATGGATTGCGCGACGCTGCAATCTATCCAAAGCATCGAGTATAATTAGTGGAACCTTTCCAGAGGTGCGAGCAATATTCAACGCAGAATCTGTGTTTTATGCGCCGCTCCTATTTCATGACCCCGTGTTTTCGTGAGTCTGTTTTTATCACGAAAGTTTACGTATTAAAATGTTTACTTTTATATTTAAGTGCTAATTGCTGCACTGAAGCTGAATTAAATATTTATAAAATACAGTGAAAAAATTAACGCCCACCCGACCCAGCCAGGAATCGAACCTGGGTCTTCCGCAATCCGGGCGGCTGCACTGACCGCTATGCTACCGGGAAGGCTGACGTAAGCGCTGAATTTTGTCACTGCTTTTTAATTTTTGAGTGCATAAAAAAAACCTTGTTTTATTTTCAACTGACCTTGTAGAACCTTATAAACTCATAATATGGGTCACAATGGAGGAGTAGGCCTCCTCATCCCTCTTCTCCTAAAGGAGGGGTAAAGTATTGGTAACTTGGTAGAATAATTATATTTTTTCTTAAATTGAAAATTCCTTTAAAAAAAGTATATGAGTTTTGAACTTTTGGGGAGGGGTAGAGGTATACCCCCTCCTCCACTCCCCTTCCCAAATTCGGCGGCTCTCCTTGGAATTTAAAACCCAAAAATAATAAAAAGATAATATTTAGACTATCTACGTAATTTATAAATTTATGAAAAATAAAATAAAATACTATATAAAATGTTCAAAATGATTTTTAAAGCAAATTTTGTTGCGAACAAATTACAAAAACACAAATGTTGAAAAAATTTCCACGAGCAGGATTTGGAGGAAAAAAAAAAAAATTTTTTTTTCAACATTTGTGTTTTTGTAATTTGTTCGCAACAAAATTTGCTTTAAAAATCATTTTGAACATTTTATAAAATAGCTTGCTTATTTCTTAACTGATCTTTAATATTTGTAAAAATATTATGATCGGATGTTAATGACGGTAGTTGTTGACATTGAATGGGCGCCTTTGGCTTACAAAGTAAAAAGTGTTGAATAATTTCGGCGGATTGGTTAGAACCACGATAGCTCAATTGGAAGAGCACCTGACCCGGAATGACAGAAGGGTGCAGGTTCAAATCCTGCTCGTGGAAATTTTTTCAACATTTGTGTTTTTGTACAAATAAACATTTCATTTCATTTCATGTAATTTGTTCGCAACAAAATTTGCTTTAAAAATCATTTTGAACATTTTATAAAATAGCTTGCTTATTTCTTAACTGATCTTTAATATTTGTAAAAATATTATGATCGGATGTTAATGACGGTAGTTGTTGACATTGAATGGGCGCCTTTGGCTTACAAAGTAAAAAGTGTTGAATAATTTCGGCGGGTTGGTTAGAACCACGATAGCTCAATTGGAAGAGCACCTGACCCGGAATGTCAGAAGGGTGCAGGTTCAAATCCTGCTCGTGGAAATTTTTTCAACATTTGTGTTTTTGTAATTTGTTCGCAACAAAATTTGCTTTAAAAATCATTTTGAACATTTTATAAAATAGCTTGCTTATTTCTTAACTGATCTTTAATATTTGTAAAAATATTATGATCGGATGTTAATGACGGTAGTTGTTGACATTGAATGGCTTACAAAGTAAAAAGTGTTGAATAATTTCGGCGGGTTGGTTAGAACCACGATAGCTCAATTGGAAGAGCACCTGACCCGGAATGTCAGAAGGGTGCAGGTTTAAATCCTGCTCGTGGAAATTTTTTCAACATTTGTGTTTTTATAAAATACTTTGTTTCATATAACATAACGTCATGTGACAACCCTACCAAAGTAATTGTAAATTTTGCGCGCTATAAGGAAGCTTTCACTCTGTTCCGGGGGTATATTTTCCGGGGGTATATTTACTCTGTGCCTCCACGACACGCACTCACGAGTTTTGAGATCATCGGAGAGCTTGAAGTTGGCGATACCAATGCATTCCACAAAATTCCTTGACAAATCCTTTTCAGTTCATGCTATCCGTCTGTGGAATGCATTGCCTGGAAAAGTCAGGAGAGCAAAATCTTCAATCGGAGAGTTTTAAGCAAAAAGTTAAGGGGCACTATCTATCTTTGTCACTTTAATGCTATTATCCATTCCTTTATAATGTAATACTTTGTCCATATAAATATTTATTTTATATACATATTATATTTATATAGATGTATGTAGGTATATGCATTGTATGTATGATAATTAAGTATTTTTATAGTGTGTGTCAATTAATATTTCAGAAAACACCATTAACCGCTCATTTCTTAGCTTTTTTGTCAATTTCAACACATGGTTGCCTGGAAGAAATTGCTTTTTAGCGATAAGGCCGCCATTTGTACTTCTTCTTGTATTGTCATCTCTAAGTATTTTGTATGGTGTACAATAACGAGTATTTCATTCATTCATTCATAAAAAAAATACTTTGTCTTTGACTTTACTGATCTTGATAATATGTCACATTGAAAGCATAATACACATTAAAAGCAATGTCATGATTTGATTAAAATGACATACCTACGCTAAAGACAGACTGCTAAAAAATAATATTAGGGTAACATCAAAATGATGAATCAAAAAATCAAATATGATACATTCTTGGTAATGATAAACAATGTGATTTAAGATTTATTGGAAGTTAAAAATCTAGGGAAGTAACACAGAGCGTTATGTAAATAGCGTCAAATAGCACAATATGAAAATAGCGTCTGTTTTGAATAAAAACAATACCTACATAAACATTTTATAATTAACAAAAAGTCTAAAATATGTGGAAACATTTATGAAGAAGTGAAAAATTTGAAAAATGTATTTCTTGTTTTTTGTAAAAACATCGAAATCGACGTAGACAAAGTCGCAGGGAAAATGCTAGTCATATTATAGGTTTTAAATCGTAAATTATGTTAATGATATTTTTGAAGAAAAAAAAAGAATATTAAATTGATTGATTCGACTTGGACATGTTTTTACATAAAAATTTCAAGTTTTGTTTTTCTATCATTATGTTTCTTCAAAGAAAATAAGATAGATAGATAGATCCGTATGTCACAGCCACTTTTATCCGAAACTATAAGAACTATACTGTTGAAACTTGGTAAGTAGATGTATTCTGTGAACTGCATTAAGATTTTCACATAAATAGAAAAAAAAACAATAAATTTTGGGGGTTCCCCATATTTGGAATTGAAACTCAATTTTTTTTCATCAAACCCATACGTGTAGGGTATCTATGGATAGGTCTTCAAAAAAACTTTTTTTCTAAACTGAATAGCGCGAGAGACACTTCCAAAGTGGTAAAATGTGTGCCCCCCCCCCCCCCCTGTAACTTCTAAAATAAGAGAATGATAAAACTAAAAAAAAAATATGATGTTCATTACCATGCAAACTTCCACCGAAAATTGGTTTGAACGAGATCTAGTAAGTAGTTTTTTTTAATACGTCATAAATCGACAAGAACTTTTATATTATGTTACTTGCTGCTACCAAACCCTTCATGGGCGAGTCCGACTCGCACTTGGCCGCTTTTTTTAAATTATCACATTTGCATATTGTTATTTGGATAAAAATCTTTTTTAAATCAAAGTCCAGGTGGTTTAGGTACCTTAAGAGCCGAGCGTTTAAAATGATAGCTGGCGACTCAGCCGCAAGTTCGTGATGACTTTATAATATGCAAAATAGGATTCCAGTATAAAACTTCAAGGGCAAAAGTTCATTGCCACCATTAACGCAACGCGAACGCGTGTATTTGCCTGCCTTCTCCCACTCCGGCCACTGCTCGTCGCAATTTCGCGTCCGCCACTTGGTGCAACCAGCACAGCGAAAGTGAAAGTCACAATCGCAGCCAATCAGCCGACTTACTGCCGGCCGCTATAACCGCGTAAACAAGGCGAAAAAACGTGACTTTTTTATATAAATATTATATGAATAATATTCTAAATATATTTTTGAATTCATGGTGATGTGATTAATTAATAACTCTGCTTATGTAGCACAGTGATTATATCAAAATGTCTCTTAGTGCCACGAAAATCCTTGAAACTGCCATTCTCAGCGTACTGCTATTAGGACTCTACTTCAAAACGTCTGTATTTTTTGCGATTATTGAAATAATTGTAATAGCAGGATTGATGGTTGGACTTTACCAGAAAAATACGAATTTTATGTGCAAATCCAAGAAGAGCCTTCTTGGTAGAACGATTATCGTCACCGGTGGTACCAGCGGCATAGGGCTAGAGATAGCTGCAGACTTTGCACATAGAGGCGCTAAAGTTATTATAGCATGTCCTTTTAATGATGAAGGACTTCAAGCTAAAGGGCTCATAGAGAAAAGTTCAGGTAGTAATAAAGTAATATTCAAACTACTGGATCTTTCATCATTTAAATCAGTAAGACAATTTGCTGCAGATATCTTGACCAGTGAAGAGAGACTAGACATATTAGTCAACAATGCTGGCGTTGGTATACCAGGAGACTTTTTGACCAAAGATGGACTAAACTTCGTAATGCAAGTAAATTACTATGGCACTTTTTTATTGACCTATTTACTCCTACCGCTTCTGCATAAGACAGGACATTCATTAGAACCAAGTAGGATAGTAAATACGTCATCAGTGGTTCATAATTTCGGATATGTGGACTTGGAAAACTGGAACAAAACGAACTACTGGAGCAAATTAAGGATATACGGCAACAGCAAACTTGGCCTCGTCATGTTCACACAGGAACTAAGTAGGCGGCTAAAGGACTGCAATGTAATAGTGCACACGGTGGACCCGGGCGCAGTCGGAACACCCATATTTCAAAGTGCTGGATTGAACTTTCAAAGTCTTTGGACGTTTTTCATCGGAATTCTATTCAAACATCCTTGGGAAGGAGCCCAGACCGCTCTCTACGTGTCTTTGAGTGACACTGTTGCAAAATCTAATGGCAAATATTTTCAAAACCTGCAAGTTGTTCAACCCAAGAAAGCTTCGAGCGATGTAGATGCGTGCAAACGTGTTTGGGAACATACAGTGGAACTGGTGAAGTTAACGGACGAAGAATTGAACTGTAGGAATTTATTAAATAAATTATAAGAATTTATTACTTAATAATTATTGGGTGTTATTTAAACGGTTAGCAAAGTATTCGTATTTTTGTTAGCAAAAAAATGTTATCGGTTAGCTAAAACAGCTAGTTGGGCAGCAACTTATGGTCAGCAAATATTTCTAAATCAGTCTGCAACTTATATAATTTTGAACAGCAGTCTTATGCCGTCCCTCCTTCCGTGATTGGCCCTCGCTACGCTGCGCTTCGCTCGGGATTTTTTTTATCTTAACCTAATCAACAGTAAGGAAGGATTTCTTATGCTGACCGATTGTATAATTCTGCTGACCAAATAATTTTGCGTTACAACTATTTATTTTGTAATACAATAAAATTACTTCTCATTATTATTATCGCATCTTTTGCAAACATATTTTAAATCGGTGTCCTAAGAAACCGCCACAATAGTTTATTCGATATGAAATGTATAAATATGTTTAAAAACACATCTATAGATACTATTGTTTTATTTTCTTTTGACTGTTACCTATCTAATCTGGTTCTTCGTTAGCAAAAAAGCTAAAGGCATAACATATAACCATAGAAAACTGTGATATAACATAGTCTATTTTTTTAAATTATTTTTTGTGTCAGTTTATGCAGGCTCATAGATAAATACCTACCTTAACAAAATTAAAAAACCTCATAGATAGGTGCGTTTTATTTTGATGCTTTCTAAAAGATATTAAAATTAACACTTACCAAAGATACTTACTTAGAAGCAAATCTTTATAGTCTTGCCGATAAGCCCATTTTATATAGTTATAAAATGGGCTTATCGGCAAGAACTCTAAACGATGTTGTACTAAATTAGCCTTCAGACAAGTGCTTAAGCGCAACACAAAGTATTGGGACTGTCTTATGATTTTTTCCATTTTTATCTGTATGTTTGAACTGTTTTGTCCCAAAATAAATTTATTTTGATTGATGGATTGATAATCAAATTTTGCGGCCAGCAATGTTTTTATGAAAATCCATATCTGTCGCGTTTAGTGGCCGGCAAGTCAGCAACGTAAGTATGAAAATCCATCTGGCGTGTTTAAAAAAAAACAAATTGAACGAACTTAAACATAAATAACATAAATTAGGTACTCAGTTAAAATTATACCTTGTGCTGTTTCTTCTTCTGAGCATATTTGTGGCTAAGCACACCCCCGCAACTCGCAACCCTGACCATGTTATATCTATATTTATAATAACTAAGAAATCACTTTAGAAGGAGCCCTGTAGGTATCAACCTGCTGAAGCCTGGAGAAGAGTGTGTGATAACTGATAATTGATAATTCAAAGTTTCAAAAGCTTTACTTAGATCAACAAACGTTAAAATATTTTTTAACGTTTGTTTAAATATTCTTGTTTTGATGAAATTCATATTGTCTATTGTTTATTAAGCTGTTGCTTGATAGGAAGTTATTTATTTCTTGTCCTAAATACTTCTCAATTATTTTTCAAGATATATAAGTTATAGGCCTATAATTATTATAATTTCTAAAGGAATCTTGCTTATGTACATGACGGATTGTGCCACCCTAATCTGGGTACCTACATTGATTTTGATATACTTGCAATTAATAATTAGTGTGTGACCACAAGAGTAATTTCAGAGATACTACGAGTACTCGTATGTCTAATCGTACATAACAGTGTTTATTCTTTTTCTTCTTCTTCTTCTTCTTCTTTCTCAACCGTTATCCACCCAATGCTGAGTGAAGGTCTCTTCTAATGCACACCATTTCCTTCGATCTTGTGCCTTCTTCATCCAACTCTTCCCCGCTACCTTGAAAAGATCGTCGGTCCATCGCATTGGTTGCCTGCCTACGTTCGGATTCGACGCTGGATGTCACAAACGCGTTTTATCACTTACGCAATAGGTCACAATACGCAGTTCGACACAAACGGTGTTTGTCACACATGCATTTCACCACACACGCATTTCGCCATACACGCAGTTTGCCACACACGCAGTTTGCCACACACGCGGTTTGCCACACACGCAGTTTGCCACACACGCAGTTTGCCACACACGCAGTTTGCCACACACGCAGTTTGCCACACACGCAGTTTGCCACACACGCAGTTTGCCACACACGCAGTTTGCCACACACGCAGTTTGCCACACACGCAGTTCGCCACATTCGCAGTTCGCCACACTCGCAGTTTGCCATGTTTTGAAATAAGCCTCAGTTTGCTGAGATCGTAAGTTCAGGAATTTATCGAGACATGTGTGAGCGTTTGAATTTTGAAAATCGGTTGGAAACTTTTTTTGGATTTTGAAAAATGTAAAAGAAATCGGGATTTTTGGGGGGGTGTATACTAAATTGCAAATATTTAAAAAAAAACCGACTTAAGAAAAAACTTAAAAAAGGGTCCTAGGGTATTAGTTAAGCTACAAAGTAATTGTGACATGTAGGTGGTCCCTTTAGATTTGGTATTGTAGAACAACGAGTATTTCCGTATATATGGTGTTAAAAGATGCGGATGCAGGCGAGAAGTGCATTCAAGTTGGAATTATGTTATTTAAAATAAAATGGTTTTTTTTTTCGTAAATTGTTGTATTCATTTTTAATGCTCCGATTCTTGCGGGGACTGCGAAATCTGTGAATTTTTGGTACCTTTTCGTAGCAATCAAAGGTTTTTTATTTGACAAATATTATATCCGAATAATTTTATTCTTAAACAAAAAACCTAATATACCACATTTACTATAGGTACTGAATAATTTAGTATAGGTACTGAATAAATAGCTAATCTAGCGAGCCGATCAACTTCTGTATATGAAGTAGATATGTAATAGCTAGTAAAGAGGTACTCAAAATGATTCTAATTAGCAAACTGAGGCTTATTTCAAAACATGGCAAACTGCGAGTGTGGTGAACTGCGAATGTGGCGAACTGCGTGTGTGGCAAACTGCGTGTGTGGCAAACTGCGTGTGTGGCAAACTGCGTGTGTGGCAAATTGCGTGTGTGGCAAACTGCGTGTGTGGCAAACTGCGTGTGTGGCAAACTGCGTGTGTGGCAAACTGCGTGTGTGGCAAACTGCGTGTGTGGCAAACTGCGTGTGTAGCGAAATGCATGTGTAGCGAAATGCATGTATGACAAACACCGTTTGTGTCGAACTGCGTATTGTGACCTATTGCGTAAGTGATAAAACGCGTTTGTGACATCCAGGGTCGAATCCGATTTAATATGTAGTCATTTAAGTTTTATTATAAATATTTGCATTAGTGCTAGAAAGTATCCAAAACGTCTGAAAACAGCGATAATTAAACCATTATTTAAAAAGGACAATAAACAATAGATACAAAACTATAGACCAATTGCTTTGATACCTATTATGTCTAAATTTTTTTAAATATATTTTTATAATGAATTGTATAGGTATTTAGAGAAAAATTATATTTTATGTGAAGTGCAAAATAGTTTTAGGCAAACACGAAATATTAATATGGCTATATTTAAATTTCTCAAGAACGTCATGCTGAATGTGGATATAAAAAACCCTGTCTGTGCTGTTTTTTGTGACATGACGCAAGCTTTTGACTACGTTAATTGATAACAAATCTTACACAATGTCTTCCTGGTGCCTAGTATTCGATTACGTTTACGAAAACGAAAATATATACTATATACCATACCATACCATACCATACCATACTAGGCATTGAAGCAGCGCCTCCTGGCGATATACGAAAGAAGCCTGATATTTTAATGAAAAAAAGAGGCATATGGAATAAGAGGAAACATTTTAGAATTAATTTGTAAATTACTTGACGAATAGAAAACAGTACACTGCAATATCACGAATTAATTTTGGATCAAAATTAGAAGAAATTTATTTATCTAAAATACGTAATATTAAATATGGCGTACCCCAAGGCAGTATATTAGGGCCACGCCTTTTCTTAATTTATATTAATGACCTACCTTAATTCATAGATCATCCTCTCACTCTTTTTGCAGACGACAGTACAATGACCATTGCGTGCAAAGAACATGATTATTATGAACATGACATTAATAAATCTTTGACATCGATTAGTACATGGCTAGATAACAATAACTTAAAAAATAATCTTAGTAAGACGCAAATAATGAAATTCTACCAAAGAGAGTATACAGGACCGCCATTTAAGGCAATTTATCAAACCACAGAAGTATGTGAGGTTGATAATGCTAGATTCCTGGGATGGTAGACTGGATTGGAAGGACTACTACTGATTTTTTTACAAAGAATTTCTATGTGTGGAACATCTTTGTAAAAAAATCAGTAGCTTTGCCTACGCACTATTTAGGCTATCTTCGGTACTGAATATAGATGCTCTGCTTACAGCATATCATGGATTAGTGGCAGCGACTTTGAGATATGGTATTATTTTCTGGTGCAACTCAACTAATAAAGATATAGCATTTAAAATACAAAAACAATGTTGAGAGCTATGTTTGGGCTTAAAACCACATAAAGTTGCCAACCATATTTTTTAAAGCATAAAATTCTAACGCTTACGTCAATGTATATTTTGAAAGTTGTTCTTTTTGTCAAATCGAATCCTGATTTTTTTGTGCGTATGACGGATGTTGTTGAACACAACCGTCGTCGTGACAACAGTCGCCTTTGTATGCCTCGGGCAAAAACAGCTTTAATGAGCAAAAGCATATTTTGTATGGCCCCTAGAATTTACAACAAACTACCTGTGAAGCTTAAAGAACTAAATTTTAATCAATTTAAAAATAAAATAAAAAAAATCCTTTGCGAAAAATGTTATTACACCATATCGGATTTTTTAAATGATAATTTGTGAAATAGTATAATTTTACTGTAATCATACCTTTAATTTTCTTATTTTTTTATTTTATGCTAGTAATTATTATTGACATCTCTGATATTTAAAATTTATTTAATATTGTTTGTAGCTATAATTTTGATTTTATTAATAAGCAGGGGGTGCAGCGCGGACGCAAAACTGCGAGTTTCAAGTTTCTTTATGATAGCGAGCGAGCGGTGCGTGGCAGTGGTGTGACAACGGCGTACGACTACGAATACGCACGCACAATAATATCTGTACAGAGTAGGCTGATGATTTAATTAGTGCAATGTTTACTTTCGTAAAATCATGCGTTTGGGTAAAAAATAATAAAGATTTTCATATTCACATTTTTTTATTGAAAAATAAGGCAACAGTGGCCTGCGGAATATTAATACAAACATTACGATGTCGGATCATTGTTTCATTTGTGCTATATTTACAAAGTTTCTGAAGAAATAAGTTTTTAGATATCATTACTTTACGTATTGTTTATGCAGTTTCCGGGTATTTGTTTCAAATTCCAAGACAACCATGCCCTTGTGAAAGGATCAAGCACCTGCTAGTGCAACCTGCACTAGTCCTTTTAATGTATATGACCTATTCAGCGCCTAGCACCAGTGACTTAAAAACACGTAAATTTTCGGAACTCCGCGCGGCACCCCCTTAATTTGTACACCGTTCATGGTATAGCATGTTGAATCTAATATAAATTGTAATATCTTTTTTTACACGTGTGCAAGCAAATAAAGTACCTTTATCTTTATCTTTATCTTATGAAAGCTAAGTATTTCTTGTAAGTCATCATACCAAAACATGCGAAAAAGTTTCAAAGGTGTCAAATATTCTAATGAATGTGTGTTCTGGCCCACCTACAATTTCTTTGAATTCACCAGGCACGTCCATACTGTAGTTCTTTTTCTATTTTGGAGGAGTTATTGCATGACTAGTGGATGCTGAAAAGCTGGTCTGAGCAAGGTGATCTTGTGGATCAGAGTTTGCAAAACAAGGCAAAGGCTAAAATTATCATCGGCATCAATCCAATAACAAATTCAAGGCTCAACTTCTGGCTGTTCCTCTGCCGCTTCATCGTCATCACATATAATGTTTTCATTTGACGGTATGTCCTGAAACAAATAATTTTTAAAAAAAGGTTGCGAAGCATTCTAAAAACAAAACAATATCAAAATTACTTTTATGAACAAGTAACATCTACGATGGTCACGGTGCACGGTGGTAAGCAACAGTAACAACCAACAAGCACGGGAACAAAATTATGTAACAATCTCAAATAAATCGAAACAAAAATAATGTACAAAATCTGTTTCTTCCCAAAACCGTGCGCGGTGAAATTGATAACTACAGTCACTAACCACCTATTTAGAATTAGATCTAAAGGTTCGCGCACATTATGTCGGGCCGCAGCGCAGCGCAAAATGCTTACATAGCACATTAGTGACAGGCCGTGTCGCAGCACTTATGGATTTTGAATAGTGTACTGCCAGATGTCGCGTGTCACTGTACGTTATGGATAGCTCTGACGAAAAACTTTCTTTTTTTGCCTGTTGTTAGAAGAAGTTAATGTTGCTATAGCACTGGGTCGGGGCGCAGCAGGGCGTGGCGGGCCGCATCGCCCGCAACCGGCGCGGCGGAATATGCTGCTCGCTGCGCACCGGCATAGTGTGCGATAGTTCATATAAAATACATATGAGCGATTTGAGCGGATTTTTGCGCTGCGACCCGACCCGCTGCGGCCCGACATAATGTGCGCGAACTTTAAGACTGAAAGAGTAAGTATATATAATATAAGAGTAAGTAGAAAGCGCATTGCGTCCCTGATGCGGCGTGTGCGTGGCAGCACCAACAGCCTCCTGAAGACTGTCGCGGCGAGACTGGACGTAGACAGTGCTATAATGCAGCACTGGACTCGCGTCCAGCTCGCCAAAGACAGTAAAATTACGTTTAATAATTTTTTGTACTAACATAGCTTATAAGATTATTGTTACTAACACTATATGGACCCTGTCCGAAATAAATGATTTTATTTTATTTATTTATTTATTTATTATATGACAGATCACTGCTGAATAAACTATGGTGATCCTAATTACGTGTTTTATTTAGTGTTCTGGACATATTATACTTACTTTATTTAGAGAAATCGTGGATTATTTTAGTATTTAGAGCGCAAGCTTTTCTCAATACAAGAAATTTATTTCAACTAGGAATTTGTTAGACCATTGTGCATTGCAAACCTTTTAGCTTCACTAACATATTTGTACAATACAAACCCTAATAAATAAGCTTAAGATAAGAGGCATCTTAGAGCAACCAATCTAATAATGTTGTTAGTTTTTGAAAGACACAAAGTTGTAGATATTTATCATAATTCAAATTTATAAATAGGTTCTTGAAACAAATGTAACCTAGGTTTGTACGTTTTTTTGGAGAGTTGTAGAAGCCTTTCACAACACGAAACAACGCGTGTGACACTCACTGAGATTGTCCGCTGGCTGTGCCGGTGTAAACCGGTTTGTCCTCTCGCGGCGCGTACGTGAACCCGTTGCG
This sequence comes from Eudonia mercurella, assembly GCA_963082485.1. Classification (NCBI taxonomy): domain Eukaryota; kingdom Metazoa; phylum Arthropoda; class Insecta; order Lepidoptera; family Crambidae; genus Eudonia; species Eudonia mercurella. The sequence continues at coordinate 1,104,793 of OY720026.1, read as the reverse complement.
TCGGTCGTTGGTGAGAAGTCACGCACACAAGCCATGCTATGAAGTAGTGTACCTATGACAGCGCGCTCTAAGGAAACTTGGACTCTGTTCGGGTATTTACTCATGTGGTAGTAGTCCACATTATACACGCCTGCGCAGGCGTGTGTATCCGTGTGAATGAAATAAGCGCTCATTAGCAGAGCAATAACTCAATTCTGCGTAAGTACAGTTGTTTTAATTCCGGGCGTTAAAAATATGATATTTTTATATTTTTGGAACTTTGAAGCGTCTGGAGTAACTACCCACGGGGAGTCTGGCAATATTGATTATTAATTTATTTTTAATGGTTCCGTACTTTATGAAGTATTAAAAAAACTACTTACTAGATCTCGTTCAAACCAATTTTCAGTGGAAGTTTGCATGGTAATGTACATCATATAATTTACCACTTTGGAAGTGTCTCTCGCGTAAACTTGTCAGTTTAAAAAAAAAATATTAGAAACCTCAATATCATTTTTGAAGACCTCCTTGGTCGAGTGGCTTGCACACCGGTTTTCATGGTGTCGCTATCTCTGAGGTCCCGGGTTCGATCCCCGGTCGGATCAATTTAGAAATATCTGTTTTTCTATAGTTTCGGGTCTGAGTGTTTCCTATGTATAATAAGTATGTATTTTTAAGTATGTTTATCCGTTGTCTAGTTAACCATATAACGAGTTTCTTAAGGAAGCTTTTCTTGGGGCTAGATAATTGGTGTGAGTGTGGGAAACATTTATTTATTTATTTATTTATCTATAGATACCCCACACGTATGGGTATGATGAAAAAAACTTTTTGAGTTTCAGTTTAGAACTATATGGGGTATAGGGAAATCCCAAAATTTATTGTTTTTTTTCTATTTTTGTGTGAAAATCTTAATGCGGTTCACAGATTACATCTACTTACCTAGTTTCAACAGTATAGTTCTTATAGTTTCGGAAAAAGTTGGCTGTGACATACGGACGGACAGACAGACAGACATGACGAATCCATAAGGGTTCCGTTTTTTGCCATTTGGCTACGGAACCCTAAAAAGGTGGATATGAGGTACGAGAGACAATTATGTAGCTTATAAATAAGTTCCTCATACCTAGGAACACATTGATTGTCTGGAATCGAGAATCCAGTGGTCTTTTCGTAAGTATGTTGAGAATGATAAAATGTTTGGATTCTTTCTACCAATTTTTTTGTTCAGTTTGCTGTGACATCCCTCAGGAAAATTATTTGTTCTATATCTTTCACCCAGAGTATACAACATATTAAGAAATATTGTATTATTCATCCAATTTTTATCTACATACTACTTAAATTTCTTCATTTTCACATCTTTATCATCCATCTCATTACAAATGTATAACTACCCATCTTGAACCATGTCGTTAGGTAGTAATGGTATAGTTAAAAAAATAAAATAGAATAGTTATAAAAATCTAATAGAACTCCAGGGTATCCACGTGGTCACAAAATCTACACGAATCCCCCAGGGGATCCACGTGGACGCAAAATCCACATGAATCCCCCAGGGGATCCTAGTGGACGGAGCCAAAAAAATATGTAAGAAGAGACGAATTTGTACAAGAAAAACAGTTAGAATTAATATTAGGATATCACGATGGACATTTCATGGAAATGGTTAAATAATTAATCTTTTGTATAATATTCTAATAATATTGTAGCAAACAGAGTATGATTTTTAGTCCTACTGGATCCCCCAGGGGATTAATCATTTTTGGTGGATCCAAGCGGACAATATATCCACATGAATCCCCCAGGGGAGTCTAGCAGGGGATCCTAGTGGACGGAGCCCAGAAACATCCAACTGCACATTATGTAGGTATTTTACGCGTCGTCAAGGAAATGCGGCGATTCCTTTACGAGTCATTTTGCGTATATGTCATTTAGCGTAAATGTCATTGCGCGTGGCCGAAATGTCATTATGCGAATCACCCTGAAATACGTGCATATTTTATTATTTCCCCTTTTTGGACATCTATTTAAAGATCTTAACTTATAGACCTATACCGAAAGATACTGCCACAGATACTGCTCAGCATTGTCTGCAAGAGTGCATGACTTGGGAACAGCAACGCCGCACCCTAACGACGGTGATTGGCTCCGATCTCCTGTTAGCCAGAGTGGGTAAAGAAAGGTCATAACTGGGCATCGCTATGGGATGGATAATTTTTAAAGCTTATTGGATGCGACTTTTGTTATGCGGAATACATGAAAAAAAGTCTCTATAATTATTCTATCTTTTTGGGAAACGTAGTTAGTATCTATTTTTGTACGAAATAATAAGAAATCCACGTGAACGAAGTCGCGGGCAAACTGCTAGTCTTATATATTTTAACATCATTCTACATATCTGCTTTACAAAAGAAATGCAATCTTGATCAAAACAGGTTATTTATTAAACGCGGACATCAGACGGTACATAGTAAACTTTTTCAAATAGTTTTTACGACACTAATGGACGGGGACACAAAAACTACACATTTACACTTACAATAAAGAAAAGCCGCAAACTCTCCGCACACTGCGCGATTCGCCACAAAACACGTCCAAAATAAATAAAAAAAAGAAGGTAAAGTATAAAAAAAAAACTTCTAAAATTGTATTTCTCCGTCCAGTATTTGCTTAATAAAATTTAGCAAAAATATCCAAAGAAAAAAAAACGTCGCAAGACTGCTCGACGAAGAAACAGCGGCGAGGGAGACTTAGCATTCGCCCTCTCATCCGTGTATGTATCAAAACTTCCGAATCGTGTGATCGAATACGATTTGTTAACGTTGCGTCTTGGTGTCTTATAACCCGGCTAAAACGCTGCTGGTCGAAGTCTAATACACGGTTTCTGTCGTCGGGTCGCGGAAAGGCAACTCGCATCGTCCGACCTCGGCGGACATTTTCGAACCTTTAAAAAATTTCCACTGAACTGCCATATTCAACATTATCAATGCGGCCGCGGTTTTGTGGCGTCCGCTTCGGCGGCGACGCTGCAGCCGCCATTTTATTTTGCGCCTGCAACCAACATGGCTGACAGCGCTTGAGCTTGATGTGAGATTGTTTAAAATACAAAAAAAAACTAGTGTAATCTCAGTGCAACGTTTGCAGGATATTTCGAGTCGTCCATTTGTAATATATGTCTCATTCATAAACATATAAAACTCAGGAGTATTGCAGAATTTCTTCTGTCACTGGCAATGCAATCTGTGTTTTCTAGATTCCTATGACTTGAAGACTCAAACTTCACTTTACAGATCATTTCGAGACTACATATTGTCTAATATCTAGTAACGCAAAGCTACAAGGACGACTCTTCGTTGTTGCCAGAGCGGGATGCGTCAGTAGCCTCAGCGCGAAGACGAGGAGCCAAGCAAATTTGCCAGTGTTGAAAGGACGCGGGTGGCGAGCGGCGCGGGTGCGGCGCGGTTGCGGCACGTTTGTGGCGCGTTTGTGGCGCGATTGCGGCGCGGGCGGACGCGGGCGGACGTCATATCTCGTCGTCGCAGCCGGGCTGCATGTCGGATGTCTCGATGCCTACCTCGTCGTAGTCTCGCTCTAGCGCCGCCAAATCCTCGCGTGCTTCCGAGAACTCACCTTCTTCCATGCCTTCGCCCACGTACCTGAGGGAAAATTTAACCCTTTGGTACACCATATTTGACATACATGTTTTACTTTTAAAAGCTCTAAAAGCTTTCATAGGCTTCTAATGTCTCATTGCTGGGTACACACCAGCTTACAAATGGCAATATGCGGGTTGGTGTTGACAACAACACCGATACCCTAGACGTCCCAGATCAGATTTTTATCGCCATATTGAATTTTGGTTGGTAGATGAATAATCCAAATTCACCTGGCTAGCTCACTCCAGCTCTAGCGAGTGCCGGATCAGGACAAACAAGCGGTTCATCGGCCAATGCATGGTATTAGGTAATGGTAAAGGCATGATACAGGTAAAATTTATACGTCCACAGCGGTTCGAACCGCGCCAATTACCGAAACGATCGAAGAAGACAAGAATATCCAAATCTTAGCTACTACAACTATGCTATAACATAGTTAAGACCTACGCAGACCGGGAAGGCATGGCAAAGTATTTTGCCGCCAGTCAGCGCGCGCACAATAGCCGCATGAATACCGCGACATTCCAGAGCGTTGCCACGGCATGCCGCGTCACGTCGAAGTATGCCTCGGCAGCTTCTGCTGTCTTCTTTATATTTCGATATGTTTGAATATTCATTGGTAATCCTTGGTAATCGTTGGTAATCATTGATAATCATTGGTAATCAAATAAAATCCTTTGCCATGCCGTCCCGCTCTGCGTAGGCCTTTAAGGTTCCTTCAGTGTAAGGTAATGATAGGGCCTCAGTTGAGGATTCCAGGTGAAGAGCGCTTAGATCTTCGACGTTATCTTCACTTTCCATTAGCTAAAATGCAGGTTAATAAATTTCACGTACAATTAAAACACTAACCAATGCACAAATGCGCGCTTGGAGTACATGAGATCGAACTTGTGGTCGAGCTTGCCCCAGGCCTCGGCGATGGCGGTGGTGTTGCTGAGCATGGACGCGGCGCGCTTTACCTGCGCGAGGTCGCCACCCGCCACTACCGACGGCGGCTGGTAGTTGATGCCCACCTGCATGAGTAACACCACGGTTCATATGATACTTAGTGTGTAAGGGAGACTTCTTGGCGTGGGGAAAGTGAAGTATGTCTGCGGTTTTATTTTAATTTATAACAAATAAAACCAATCAGTGCAACGTCACTTTTCAAATTCTGCTCTTTCAATTCAGATATTTGCCGTCAGACGACTGCAGCACGATTGCACTTAGTTCCATATTGAATCACAGGCTGTCGTGAGGCTGCGATTAAATAGGAGCAATGCAACACCAAACGGCTGAACTGAAAGAGCTCGTAAAGCCTTGCTTGACTAGGCGAGTCATTTAGTTGTAGTAGGAGACACTGCTTCCTTAATTTGATTGTTTTAAAATTCGGTTCAGCGTTTCGGTAGCGAAGCAATGCACTCCTACTACAACTAAATTACTCGCCTATTGCGAACAAGACTTAAGCGACGATATTACAAAGTGGAAGTAGGTAAAAGAGAAAAGTCGATAATCGGTCTGCATGCATTTGTAGGAGAGACCTTAAAGGAGGGGAAAAGGTACAATATCATATGGATTAAGGAGCTCCTAGACAAAATCGATTTAGAAAACGTCCGTCAGATTTTTTTTATAATCTCAGTTCAGTTTCGCCATGAATGACGGATGTGGATAACCTCTTTCGTCAGATTCCACTTTCGTCATAATTCGTCAGTTCCTTCTTAGGGAGAAAGAAAAAAGATCCTAATCTGATTAGTAATAGTCATCACCAGTAAAACAAAATTTTAAAAGTATAAAAGTACTTTAACATACTTATGAACTTATGAAAATCTTCACAAAATAATAAGTTTGTTTTTTTATTAAATATCTTTTAAGTCTACTACCTAATAACCTAATCTACCTAAATAAGTCTTTTTTCTATAATATTATAATTAAGGTCAAATATCATAAATATGAAACAATCGACTCACTCGTTTCAGGCAGGTTAGACAGAACTGAAAATTTCTGGGCAAAACATGATTTTATTATGTCCTTATGTCTTCGCTTATTTTGTACTACCATCTTTAATTTAATTTTCTTAATTTTCAAGTATCTTTTGTATGCCGTCAATGAGGTGTAAAACGTTAGCTTTCTTGAGTGATATCCCAGTCACCCCAGACTTACGTGATTTTCGGAAAGATGAAATTTTTAGGATCGGTAGTATAACATAAACTTAGAAAGGAATGTATACTCGCTAAGCTGAAAGCGGGGCCGTTTTACAGGTAGCAGGTATCAAAGGTGGAAAAAAATGCTAACTTACGTCAAAGTAAGAAAGGCTGAATTTTATGTACCTATATTATTAAGTATAATATTTTAAAATATTTTCCAATTAGCCAGACAAATCTGACGGGCCAAACATCCTCCCAGACTCGTTAAAAGATCCGCTGTGCGAGGAAGCGCGAGCGAGCGAGCGATGTTTCGGTTCATTTCTAACCTAATGTTCGTGAATGAAAAAGTGAATAAATAAGTAAAAACTATTTATAATTATATAATTCGGCGATTCGCAACATGTCCCATTCGCGATATGTCCCGTTTTATTCCAACTCGATCATCAGACCCTGGTTACCATCTAGCACCAAAGTACTCGTCAAGACGAATCATGCGAGCCCAAACTCGATGGAGCTGTGTCGTTAAAATACAGATTCCTTATGGCCATCTTTCAGCTCCATCATCAGATCCTGGTTACCATCTAGCACCAAAGTACTCGTCAAGACGAATCATACAAGCCCAAACTCGATGGGTTGTGTCGTTTAACTACCGAGTTCCTTTGGCTATCTTCCAGCTCCATCATCAGACCCTGGTTACCATCTAGCACCAATGGACTAGTCAAGACGAATCATACGAGCCCAAACTCGATGGGGTTGTCGTTTAATTACAGAGTTCCTGTGGCCATCTTCTAGCTCCATCATCAGACCCTGGTTACCATCTAGCACCAATGGACTAGTCAAGACGAATCATACGAGCCCAAACTCGATGGGGTTGTCGTTTAATTACAGAGTTCCTGTGGCCATCTTCTAGCTCCATCATCAGACCCTGGTTACCATCTAGCACCAAAGAACTTTTCAAGACGGATCAAACGAGTCCAAACTCGATGGGGTTGTGTCGTTTAACAACCGAGTTCCTATGGCCACCTTCCGGTTTCATCATCAGATCAGCTACATGTCATAATAATTTTGCATTGTCATCTCGTCGTCAATCGGTAACCGGGAAATGGATCAAATTTATACAAGATTTGATTACAGACAAACAAACATTCGGGACAGGTGAAACTAAATAAAAGCATGTAAAAAGCTGTAGGTTATATAAATATTTATATAAATAGTTCCCTATATAAAATTACTAAATAAAGTTAGGTCAATGATCACAGTAGAAAGTGCAGTACATGAGAACGGGCCCTTGCAAGAAAGGACCATACCACGAAAGGGCCGTACCACGCGAAAGGGCCATACGACGAAAGGGCCGTACGACGAAAGGGCCCTACTGAGATATCTGGGACATAGCACGAAAGGGCCTAAATCGTCCTAATCCCACGGGAATTGCTGTTTCCTCGCCAGTTTTAAAAATTCTGGCCTATACGGAAAAAAGAAGTGATCTGACGAAAGCGAAATCTGACAGACGTTTTCTAAAACACAAAATCCGGTAACTGCTAAGTGACTGAACAGAACTTCGAAATATTGCACGCTGCTATGCTCCTCATGGCAATGATGGTTGCGTAGACTTAAGTTCATCAACTCGGTATACCAGGCAACAGTCCATGCACACATACTTCCGAGAAATAGCTTACCTATTTATTTATTTATTTATTGAGACAACAACAGCCATACTTAACTTCTAATTTGACAATCTTACTAAGACTAAACACATTCGGCTAAAAAGTTGTCCACAGAAAAATAATAACAAAACCGCCCATAGAGGCAACTAGATATATTATGCTAGGCTTACAATTAATTTAACTTAATAAAAGCAAACCGTCACTAGCAGTATTGAATATTAAGGCAACCATAATAGTACTTGCTTTATAATAATAATAATACACATACATATAATTGAATTGAAACAAATAATTAAAATGAAATAAGTATGTAAATATGTAAATATATGTAATTATATATAATTATATTTAAGTTAACAAGACAGATTTACAACAAGGTTCACAACCAACTAATGCTGTAAACCTCAATTTAACTGCAATTTAGCGGAAAACTTAGTGGTACTGTTTCTTCTCGCAGATAAACCTCTCAACAGGTATTGCGAGATTCTCTTTTGTAATTGTGCTGCTTTTGGAACAAATAAAGAGATATTTCAAAAAACAAAACGCCTACCTTAAATCCCGTGGGGCACCAGTCTACGAACCGAATGCCCGCCCGGCCCTTCATGGCAGCGATGGCCGCGTTGACGTCCTTGGGCACCACGTCGCCGCGGTACAGCAGGCAGCACGCCATGTACTTGCCGTCGCGCGGGTCGCACTTCACCATCTGGTTCTGCGGCTCGAACAGTTCCGCCGTGATTTCGGACACTGACATGCCTTCGTGGTACGCCTGGGTGGGATACTTCATTGAGAAATAAGGCTTTTCAATTATTCTTGTCAGAACCAATGTAAACTTAAATAAAGGTAGCGGGTTAACTATTTTGCTTTAGATTTGTTGGTGAGAGATGAATATCGATACAATTATGAACAGATCTTTCATATGTTCGGTTTGATTTGGAAGGCTTCGAATTCAGCTTTACCATATGATAGGCTAGTAATGAATGATTATGATAATGTGTTGGTTTTAAATTCATTATATTGATTAATAAGAATTAAAATATTTTGCTAAATATAGCTTTCAGCACTTGGTACGGGGTACAGTAATGGTGGAAGTTAAACATAAATAACAAAATATTTAAATTAATTACACATTTTTATTCATCATCATCAGCTCATTTATGTCCCCACTGCTGGGGCACGAGCCTTCCCTATGGATAGATAGGAAGAACGGACCATGAACCACCACGCGGGCCCAGTGCGGATTGGTGGTTGTTAACGACTGCTTATGCAGCCGGGACCAACGGCTTAACGTGCCTTCCGAAGCACGGAGGAGCTCGAAATGATAAATTTTTGGTCACCCATCCGATGACCGGCCTTTGCGAAAGTTGCTTAGCCTCAGCGATCGCAGACCGGGCGCGTTAACCACTGCGCCATCGAGCTCCTCCCACTGCGCCATCGACCTTCTTCACACATTTTTATTAAAAAATATATATTTTGATCATCCCTTAAAATGCCTATAGCGCAGTGATATTATTTCTACAAAAAAAATAAAAAAACCCGCCTGCGTTAAAAATAATAACTAAATAGAAAATTAACTGAAAAGGCCGGAACAAAATAAAAATTTAATTTAATTTAATTTAATTTAATTAATAAAATTACATAAAGCCAGCGAGATAAACCGATGAGTATACAAGTATACAATTAAAAATATCAATTCGGTAGTCCTTCGAAATTTTATGCAACATACATACCACACAGTCGGAGGCACGCACAAAGTGAAAATGATTTGATTTATCATTAACTTATGTCTCCGACTGAATGTTATGTATGATGTTGCATAAAATTTCGAAGGACTACCGTATCGATATTTTTAATTGTATACAGTACTTATGTTTGATATTGTTTCGATTTATTTCACTGGCTTTATGTAATTATCGAATTTTTATCTTGTTAAGGCCTTTTCAGTTGATTTATTATTTTGAAGCAAGCGGGTTTTGTTTTTTTTTTATTTTTACTTTATTTATGTCTTTTTAGTTAGACCAATTACGTAGGGTAGGTCTAAGCCCCTGCAGTGGAGCATAATTATTATAATCGTAGATTGATGATGTATTATTTTTTAGTATTACGGCAATGATAAATCATGATATACCTTTTTGAAATCCTTGTTTTGAGCCCTCTAATTTGATACCCATATGTAGTATTCGCAAAAAAAATTGTTTTTCACCAAATCTAATGGTGTCGCAAAGCCGTAGCCGCCATGTTTGTTTTTTTTAACGTCACCTATCTAAGAACACTTATGCCCATTTTCACCATTGCCCCCTAAGTTTTAGGTGACCCCTAGGCCATGTTAGGTGACAGTTGTTGGAGCAAAACCGTCACCTAAAATGGCTTAGGGGCCACCTAAAACTTAGGGGTCAATGGTGAAAATGGGCATTAAGCAGCTAAAACGAATCTAACGATACCTCAATTATATAAATCCGTTTAGCGATTCTGGAGATATGAGGTAATAAAGAATATTACATACATACATATAACAAGATACAAGATACGCGCGAAAAACAATACCCTTCCTTTGCAGTGTGTAAAAACTACAAGCTAGTTAAAGGAACTAGTACCTTTAATAAGCATAAATACCTACAGTAATACAGGCTCTCTAGAGTCTAGACATTGTTAATGATTACGTGGTTCAAACGAATGTCTTCCCATCCCTTCAGAAATAACAAAAAAACATCAGGTCGCTACTCTTTTATTGTGACATTTGTTTTGAACCCTGCTCATGTTTATGATTTATAAAAATAGCTTGTTGCTTAATATGGCAGATCTCACCTTGTCCGCGGAGACGACGGGCGCGTAGGCGGCGAGCGGGAAGTGGATGCGCGGGTACGGCACCAGGTTCGTCTGGAACTCCGTCAGGTCTACATTGAGCGCGCCGTCGAACCGCAGCGACGCCGTGATCGAGGACACCACCTAGAGCGACCACACTGTTAAGCTGCTGTGATCGGTAAACATGTATCCTGATACATGAGGTGATGAGGCAAGGGCATGCCCTTGCCTAATCACCTCAGTTGCACTTTTGCACTGTCCCGAGAAGTCTGCGCGAACCGTAAAATGTAGAAAATGGAGGATTTACTAGATATTCTCCTTCGCTCTCGCCCAGCTGGCTGACGACCTGGAGAAAGTGGACGTGACTCCCAAAATCTCAAACTTCACAGTCCAACGCTGATGGAACGTCTATATAGATTTCATAGAGCTGACAAACAATTTGGCGAAACAAAGAGGCCAGCAGCTGTGGTAATCATTTAAATTTTTTTACAAGCCATGTGCATTACAGGCCTTTGCCCTGCAGTGAGAAAGTAGTGGTTGATAATGATAATAACAAATCAAATATCTCGACTTAGCACACGAGTCTGTCGATATGTGGAGTATGGATTTGGCTGTCATCGTACCGATTGTTGTTACGCCCAATGGCCTGATGGCCAAGAGCCTCGATCAACATCTAATGAGGCTCTCGTTAGGCGGCTGGATCAAGGGCCTGATTCAGAAGGCAGTTCTCCTCGATACGGCACGCATTATGAGAAGATTCTTGTCCCTGGAACCCTAACCACCGGTACCTTGGACCTTGGGTCCCGATGCTGGCGAACCCCTTTTTTTTGAAATATTTTTAAATGTTTTATTTATTTTGTTTCTAAAAAATATTTAAAAATGTAAATGTATATATGAGAGAAAATAAATAAAGAGGAAAATAATAATAATAATCTCGAAAATGACCATCTCACGTCACGTTGTACTGGGATCGATCTATCATCACCGATAGGACTTTTGTAGCCAAAAAGCCTGACATTGTGGTGATAGATCGATTAGCGCGCCGCACAATGATTATCGATATCACCATTCCCCATGACGAGAACCTCGTGAAAGCTGAGAAAGAGAAACAAATCAAATATCTTGACTTAGCACACGAGGTTGTCGACATGTGGAGTGTGGATTCGGTGGTTGTCATCGTACCGATTGTTGTTACGGCCAACGGCCTGATGGCCAAGAGCCTCGATCAACATCTAATCAGGCTCTCGTTAGGCGGCTGGAACAAGGGCCTGATTCAGAAGGCAGTTCTCCTCGATACGGCACCGCAGGAGAGGAGAGATGCGTCCCACACTCCCAATAAAATTTAAATTTTACCAATCTTCTCTCCATTTATTAATTGCTTAATATACATTTTCCCCACCTCTTTGCCTTGAGCTGAAAATAATGAAGGTAAAATGCAGCCTCACCTGTGAGATGAGCCTGTTCAGGTTGGCGTACGAAGGCCGCTCGATGGAGAGCCGCCGCCGGCAAATGTCGTAGATGGCCTCGTTGTCCACCATGAAGGCGCAGTCCGAGTGGCTGATGGTCGCGTGCGTCGTCAGCACAGCGTTGTATGGTTCCACCACCGCCGTTGACACCTACCACAACGTGCCATGCTTCACCAAATTCACATTATGTAATATGTACCCTAACTGTTCTTCGGATAGCCTTCACAGCATAATCACGAATTCACATTATCCGAACATTCATCGTAATTTATTTACCAATTCGCACAACACCTTGAGATACCCACCAGTGAATAGGTTTCCTATAAGCCTTAGCATTTTGTAGACAAGAATTAATTTGTTACGTGGCCGTGGGTGCCCCGATTCCCAACGAAAACCGTAAAGAGTTCTTAGCGACAGACGTTAAAATTTCCGTATCCCTATTCGTCAATCGAATAGATTTTAAAGTCGTATGAACGATGCTCGAACTAGACGTGTTCAGATCTCCGTACAACTTCGTTTAAACGACTTTTAAATCGGTTATGAATATGAAAATGGTTTCAGTCGCAATGATATCATATGATATCATAACGGTTTTTGTTGGGAATCGGGCTGCAGGAAAATTCAGAGCATAGCAGTTAGCTACGATTCAGGAATCGCCAGCTATTCAGAGTCAAAAAATGTGGATAGAGTATTATGTAACAAATCTAAGATTATGGTAGTACTATAATGCAATGTATTGGCCACTCACTTGTGGTGCTGGGTAGATGGCGAACTCCAGTTTGCTCTTCTTGCCGAACTCGTCAGACAGCTTCTCCATCAGCAGCGACGTGAAGCCGGAGCCGGTGCCGCCGCCGAACGAGTGGAACACAAAGAAGCCCTGGAATATCGATGCTGTTGTTTCAAAGCAGTCTTTATTAGGCTGTAAGCTGCACGACAGCGGCAACAGCAGAACGGTGGGCGACCGGCTTTTGGATGTTCTCGAGGTAAGCGATACAGGGAGTCTGTGTCTATGAGAACGGGCCTTAATCACCGCGCCACGCCGCTTTCCGCGCTCGCTGTCGCTGTCGTCTAGTTTATGGCTAATGAACGGATTCCAGTGACAAATAAAATTCCTTGGAACAGTTAACTTACACGCCAGTGAAGCTGTAATAAAATTATTTAAGGAAATATTTTGTATTGGGGCTCTTACTAGTCTTTTAAATTGACAACCTAATATTGTTGCTGAGGGCGGCCATACACGGGCAGCTTGAAGCTATCGGGATGCCTCAAGCTTAAGACTGCATAGTTTACTAGTCTTCTATTAACAAACATTCATAGAACCGCTCAAACAGTTGCTCTGCTCTGGGTGGCTAGCAGCTCGGTGAAATGGCAGCTTCACTACGACTGCTCAAGCGGTCCGTGTACTTTGATCACTGGCTAACTGCTACAGCCCTTGCGTGTAGAGCCTATGACCTATTCAAAAACGTTTAAGTGCGTCACCTGTAGCCCCGTGCACTGGTCGGCCAGCTTGCGCACGCGCTCCATGACGGGGCCGAGCACCTCGCGGCCGGTGGAGTAGTGACCGCGCGCGTAGTTGTTGGCGGCGTCCTCTTTGCCGGTGATCAGCTGCTCCGGGTGGTACAGCTGCCGGTATTCACCGGAGCGGACTTCATCTGAGATATGACAATTATCGGGGTACAGTGGCGGATTTTATTAGAGATTGGTATGCGTTCAATCGATATATTTATGGAATTCGACCAGTTTTACAATCTTCTTTTTAGGGTACCTCTACAACTAGTGAAGGTTGGCAGTCAGCTCTGCATATTTGGTCCAGTCCTTAGCAAGGCGAAGCAGTTCAATGGCACTCACAGTTTTAGAATAGATGCATAGATGATTTAGAAATCATATCTTTTTCAGAGAAAGCGTAAAGAAGGAAATAGTGAAACTAAATTCACGTCGCATCCGATGCCGTTGTTATGCCATCATAGGTGTGCTAAGCGACCATCACGACTATCGACACCAGCTTACCCAATCAGCCTGTTTTATCGATTAAACTTATAGAATGTACGAGAAATAGAAAATATACCACCAATTAACCTTTAGAGCAGCCTCCAAATTAACCAATAATAATTTGCATCCATTTCCACCATCACGACTCGCAGCCATATTTTTGGCTACTCAGCTTCACAGAAGAAGGTCCTTATGATGATAGAGTCCTATCGTCTGCAGAATAGAAAATCAAACACCAATAACAGTTGGCTTCAAGCCCACCATCACGACTCTTGGCACCATCTTCCCCCGATCAGCCTCCAAGAAAAAGGTGTTGAAGCATGAGTCGGTGGAGTTGGGGTCGGCTTTGCACGCTAGCAGCGTGGCATCCGGCCGGATGCCGTGCTCCAGGCAGTACAGCTGCCAGCAGGCCACCCCCATCTCCTTTCCTGCCAGACCGACGTGCACCCCCTCCCTCGAGATGCACTCCCTCTCTGATCGCGTTAGATAAGTAGAGAGGCAATCTTATCATTACCAGTTGCATCCATTACTATAATCATTACTGTTGACATTACTGTTAACATAAGTGTTGATTATGTTGGTATCGTGCCGAATAGTGTGCGAACAAGCATGACGCTTATCACACTTTGACCGCTGCAAAAAAGAAGAATAGTTGCCTCCAAGTCCAAGTGCACCGTCACGACTCGTGGCACTAATTTCCGCTAATCAGCTTTAGCGAAGAAGGCGCATCCCTATCAGCTACAAAAAGAAAAAAAAGCAGACTAACCAATAACAGTTGCATCCAAGTCCATCACGATTCGCGGCCTTATATTTCGCAAATCAGCGTCAAAGAAGAAGTTCCTTGTGATGATCGATCCCTATCATTTGCAGAAGAGAAAAGTAGACTCACCAATAACAGTTGCCTCCAAGTCCACCATCACGACTCTTGGCACCATCTTCCCCCGATCAGCCTCCGAGAAGAAGGTGTTGAAGCACGAGTCGGTGGCGTTGGGGTCGGATTCGCACGCCGGCAGCGTGCCGTCCGGCCGAATACCGTGCTCCAGGCAGTACAGCTGCCAGCAGGCCACCCCCATCTGCACTCCCGCCTGACCGACGTGCACCGAGATGCACTCCCTCTGCGCGACAAAACGTCAAATTATGTCAAAATTATTCAATGAATAAACTTTAACCGACGATTAAAAAATCAGCCCTTAAATGATACCAATGATGCTATGAGGCAGTGGTGTTAGTGGTTTTTGCTCATCGTTATCAGACTAAATACTAAAAACATATGTAATAAGAAAAAGTAACAAATTATTTTGTACCAATAAAAGATAAAATTTTACAGAAACCAGCAAATGGTTGACTTTGTCATTTCAGAATATTTGACATTCAAAATGGCTACCTGTAATAAATTGTCATTTTCATTTTTGTAACAGACTGAGCGGCCTATAAACATACCTACCTCATACAGAAATACCTTTAAATATTATCTTTGTCATTTAACGAGGACAAAGTTAAAAACAACAACAAATAGGTAAATTAAATTAACAAAAAAATACATTTTACTTTTCAAGCTAGTGGGATGCCAAGACAGGATGTCTGGCTCCATATCCTAAGACTGGGCATACATTTGTGTCCGGTAACTGGACTATCGGCGTACAATTGACTGTACTTAGAAAATATTGGCTCACTTAATTATAAACCTACACAGTCACCTCCTACAACAGTAATAATAACTACATAATAACAGGAAGTAAAGCTACTTTGTTACACCGCTAACAAAGTGATGCATTTACACAATGCTAAAGTAGAGCTATCACGCAAGGCTACGTTGAAAAATAGAAAATATCACTTACCATGATGTTCACTGGTAATTTTGAATAATCCGATGTAAAAATAAATACAAAAAAACTATCAAATCAAAAGATTTAACGTACAAAAATTTGGTCCGGACAAAAATTTAGAAAAAAAATGCGAATCAAAGCCCGTCTGATGGGCCGGTTGGATCGAAAGTAATTAGTTTTCCATTTTCGAATTTCAATGTGGCTTGCGGCGGCGGTAGAAACTATAAGCTGCCAGTCTTTGAAAAAAGTTTGTATATTTTTAGAAAAGAGTTTTAGACTGTTTTACAATGTTTCAAATATTTACACACCACGGGATAAAGTGAGACCTTCATAGAGTACTTAAGCCTAAAAAACTTTTGCTGTATAATAAATGTGAGAAAATGTAATACTTTATCTATCTGTATGGTATGGTTATCTAATTTATTATAAACATATTTTTTAATAACGATTGTTACATGTTTATTTTATAAATAAGGTAATCTGCTTCTGCTGATCCACACACACACAATAGGGCTCCGCAGAACACCAGACCCCGCCCGATCCTCTAAATGTCACTACACATTTACAGAATACACCAAACATGCACACTAGCTTAGGTCCAAGACACCGTACTCGTAGAACAAGGGTACGAAGAACCGGTTCACACGCGCTCTATACCAGGTACAGACATGTACCTGGGCGCTTCTCTCCTCCTCCACGGCCCGGTCTACCCGAGCCGAGGTCCGGGCCTTTAGAGGCGCCCTCGGGTGGTTCCGCCCCCCGATCCGATCCGAACCCTTCGGAGAATCTAGTAGGGCACGGGGACGCGCACTAGTGCGCGATGCCGTTCCCTCTAGAAAACCTCCAAAGGTGATTCGTTTCACACGGCTTGAGGGACCCTTTACGTTCCTCGCCGCCCCCAAAAAAGCCCGGTGAAGCTGAAAATGCCGTCTGAGGCAATCAGCAAACTCTCTCAAAAAAAAAAAAAAAGAACACCAGCGTTGCAGGTGATGTTCATGCTGCATCATGTGCAAATGGGGTCCTTTTCGATTTCGCTTCTTTATTTTATATTATTTTTGGTTATTACTTTAATTTGAAACTGAATAAATATTTTGATTTGATTTGATATGTAGCTATACTTATTAATCTACTGTCGTGTGATCAGCGTATCTATACTAATATTATAAAGCTGAAGTTTGTTTGTTTGGTTGAACGCGCTAATCTCAAGAACTACTGGTTCGAATTGAAAAATTATTTATGTGTTGAATAGTCCATTTATTGAGAAAGGCTATAGGCTATATTACATTACGCTATGACTAATAGAAATGGAGCAGCAATGAAAAATGTTGCAAAAACAGGAAAATATTTACGCGGGTGAAACCGCGGAGCACCGCTAGTCGTGATATAAATGTGCTTGTTGAACCTTTTTTAAATTCTTCTATAGGTAAGCGTTCAGCATTATATTACCTGTTTATGATAAATTTCAAGAAGATGAAGGTGTCTCTTAACATCCATGGCCGCAAGACTTGATATTTGGGCAGGAGGGGCATGTCGACTAGAAAGTATTTTATTTTTAGTTTTGTTTAAATAACACTGGTTTATAAATTCAGTTTTTGAGATATTTTATTTTCTTGCCCTTGCACTTGATAAGCACATAATTCGTATAGCTGTATGCAGGTTCGTACCATGAAGCTGTAGATATAATTGGAGAGGCCTGTTAGTTGAAATAAGCAATTATTTTATATAACTATCTCACTCTTCTGGTGACATAGGGTAACCCTTACTAATTCATAAAAGTCAGGACTTTGAAGTGAAGTAAACATGAAAGAGAAAGAAAGTAAACAAATATAAAAAATCCATTTCAAATCATTTATTAAAGAGAAATAAGTACTTATAATTAAATATAAGACAATGAGCGGGAAAAAAAAAAGAGTAAATTTTACCCTAATACACTGTATATTGATAATAACGAACAAAAAAATTAGAAATATTGTCCTAGAAAAACTCGCAAATTTAAATAAATATTATTTTGAATGGAATTATAGATCTCAATATTGCAATACCAATTGTTTTTATATCACTTTGATACGATTCGTATTTAAAAAGTTATAATACCTACTTATTAATTTTGTTAACATATAACAAACGAGGAGAACTAAAATTTTGCCATATAAATTCTCGTTTCATCAACGTGATCAAATTTTGAATGGTAATTTAAACTCGCATTAGGCACTCTGATCAGTGAGCCAAGCACTAATTTCTTTTTATCGTTGCGTAAAAGAGAAACATGGTATGGAATGTGCTTATATCTATTTATATAATAAATACTATAAGTAAAAAGATTTTTTTTAGTCACATTTAGGTAAATCATATTTTCAGTTGAAACTTATATATAGGTATTTTAAAAACCAAATTAAAGAGTATTCCCAATCCCACCCAAAATGAAAAAACGCAAAGAACTCTCTCATGGTCACACTACACTATTGACACCTAGATAACTATGATAACAAACAAATTTAAATGAATACAGAAATCAATCCGTTTCACTTTAAAACTTATTAAAACTTAAACTCAAGACTAATATTAACGTATGGAAAACACTTTAACTCAACACTCTATGAGGATATAGTCCAATAATTTGTTGAAAACCGTTTTATGTTCTTCGTGAAGTAATAGTTTTATAAAATCGTTATTAATCACTAAGAATTGATATTTTATTGCACATCCTGGATACCATGTACTTCCACAACCACGCACTACACATTTATGGATCATTTTACCAAATAAAATACTTTATTACGTGAAATTATCAATACAAAAACTTGAGTAGACAACTCGAATACATTGGTATCCGGGGTGTGCCGCTTGATTTGCTTAAAAGTTACATTACTGGTAGGACTCAGAGAGTAAAAATAGGTTCACATATAAGTACACAAACTAGTATCACCTACGGTGTACCACAAGGTAGCGTCTTGGGGCCCACCCTGTTTTTAATATATATTAATGATCTCTGTAACATGAAAATCCCTAATGCCCGCATTTTCTCATATGCGGATGACACTGCCATTATTTTTACTGGAGACTCTTTGAGTAATGTAAAAGGTGTTGCAGAGCATGGCTTGGCGATGGTCGCGGAGTGGCTAAATCACAATTTGCTCACTTTAAACAGTGCTAAAACAAACTATATTTTGTTTTCTATTAAAAGCAGTCTACCTGATTTCACAAATGGTATAAAAATTCATAGCTGTCATACGTCATTCAATGCAAACTGCAACTGCCCAACCATAAATAGAGTGACCTCGACAAAGTATCTTGGGATCTTAGTGGACCAACGACTTTCATGGCTGCCTCATGTTGATCTGGTTGCTGGCAGACTGCGTAAGTTAATGTGGATTTTCAAAACTTTAAGATATGTTGCAAATAAAATTTTACTAAATCAGATCTATGTTGCACTGGCACAATCTATTTTGATATATTGCATATCGATATGGGGAAGCGCTGTAAAAACTCATTTTATACAAGTGGAACGAGCTCAAAGAGGATTACTAAAAATTATGTATTTTAAACCACGCCTTTTCTCAACAAATTCATTATATTATATTGCCGATTTACTGACAGTCCGTAAACTTTATATATTACACGTGATTTTGAAAAAACATACGTCTATAAATTTCGATCATAATATTTTATCTAAAAGAAGAAAAGATAAAGCCGTTGCAGTAAATACTACTAAAACCAAATTTGCTTGCACTCAATACAAAAACGTCTCTAGTCATTTATATAATAAAATTAATAAGATGTTAGACATTTATCCAATGACTTATCGTAATTGTAAGCGGGAATTGACTGAATGGCTGAAAACACTAAATTACTTTGAGGTAGAAAACCTAATGCAATTTGGACTTTAGTGTGTGGATATTTATGTTTTTATTACACACAAACACACATGCATACACACACACATTTACACATTCACACACACACACATACACACCCTCACACACACACACGCACACACACACACACACACACACACACACACACACACACACACACACACACACACACACGCACACATACTTGTGTATTTTAATTTGAAGTGAAAAAAAAAAAAAAAAAGAAATTGTTTATTTTTTTATTTTGTTTTAAATTGTAAGCTATGGAGGAGTGGCTACTTCTGGTACGGATGCATTTCGCGTTCAATAGAAGTAGTCTGCCCTGATTTTTGTTTAATTGTTAATATGTTAACGAATAAATAATTTTTCATTTTCATTTTCATTTTTCAAACATGAGTGACAGCCGGCAACATTATGACATTAAAATATTAAACAGCGGCCAGTATTGCCTACATGAAGGTCCCTAGAAGTCGGTATATATATACTACTCAAAACAAAATAAGGGCCACGAGGTATTTTTTCATTTTGGTGTAAATTATTAAACATTTACATATTGAAAGTAGTAAAATATTGAGTATACAAACTCTTTGATACCTAAACTTTTTAATATTGTAGTATTCATCTAATGCTGGCAACAATTTTAAATAAAATTTGATTTAAAATTATTTTTGAAAATTTTGATTGCATTTTCTTTGACGTTTTGCTTTCCTTAGCTTCTTGGTTTATTAGAAATTATCAGAGTTCATTGATATCTCGAGTCAGAAACATCTTTTGCAATATGCCACAAGCACGCAGGCGTCATATGGACTCGCTGACAGCAACCAGAGCCGTTACAATGATTGAAGAAGGTCATTCGCAGCGATCTGTGGGTTTGCAATTGGGATTTTCTCGAAGAGCTATTCAAAATCTATGGAATCGTTTCCAAGAGACCGGCAGTGTTAGAAGAAGACCTGGTTCGGGCAGAGTTCGCATTACAACAGCTCAAGAGGATCGTTACATTCGATTAAGTGCGCGCCGAGATCGCACAACGACGGCCCGCAAGCTGCAAAATCGTTTACGGCTCACAACGGGTACTCGTGTCAGTGACCAAACTATTCGTAATCGATTGCATGAAGACCAGCAGGCATCAAGAAGGCGAGTTGTCCGTATTCCATTAACCAGAAATCATCGTGCAAATCGTTTAAGATTTTCCCGTCAACATTTGGACTGGGACATAAACCAATGGGGCATGGTGCTCTTCACAGACGAATGCAAAGTTAAATTTTTTAACGACGATCGGCGTATTAGAGTATGGAGAAGACGCGGCGAGAGATTTTCAGAAGCCTGCATCCATGAAGTCGATCGTTTTGGTGGTCCAAATGTAATGATTTGGGGCGGGATAAGCTTACACGGCAAAACTGAGCTCGCTATTTTAAATGAGGGTACTGTTACTGCTCAGCGGTATATTGAGGAAGTCGTCAGACCACATGTGATCCCATTTGCCCAGTGAGCGGGTCTTGGATTCATCTTGATGCAAGACAATGCTCGTGCACACACGGCTCAAGCGACTCGGTTTGTACTGGAAGCGTCTCAAATTCAAGTCTTGCCGTGGCCGGCGAACAGTCCGGACTTAAATCCAATAGAGCACATGTGGGATCAGTTGAAACGAAGAGTTAGAGACGGTGATCAGGAAATCCACAACCAACAGCAACTCATCAACGCTGTTAAAAGAGCCTGGGAAGAGATTCCAATGGAAAATGTCAGGCATTTGATTGAGAGCATGCACTCCAGGCTTCAGGAGTGCGTAACGAAACGAGGGGGGCATACCCGTTACTAAAAGATGAGCATGGAGTATTTTCTTTTGTTTTCAGTAACTTTACATTGTTTTTATTTTTAACCTTAAATGTGTTTTTTCTTTCAAAAGCAAATAAACTTTTTAATCATTATTATTGGAATAAATTTATTGGTCTACACGGTAAAAACAACATTAGTTTTCGTTATGGAGACAAAAAAATTAATATTGGTTTTATTATTTTCATGGTACAGACAAAATACCTCGTGGCCCTTATTTTGTTTTGAGTAGTATATATTGTATTTTGTAGATTACATACGGGTAATGTTATGAAAATACGTTTAATACCATACCATACCTGTCATGGTAAATATTAAAATTATGTGTAGAAAGGCTGCCTCGATAAATTTGCACATTATGATAATTGGCTCGAAATAAAAATAAACATCCGTTTAATCGTTACCGTTAATATCACATTTACCCTTGACAAATACTTAGTGGTAATTTTATTTTAGTTTACCCATTTATCGGTAGATTTGATTTATTGAATATGAATACAGTCACTAAACAAGTACAGCTAAAAGCTGCTTCAACAACAGGCCTCTCCAGTTATATCTACAGCTTCAACAGCTTCATGGTTCGTACATTTTTGATATTTTCTTTTTAAAGTTTTACTCTATGGCCAGTTCTTTTTGTAGGGTGACAAGTACACTGCTAGTGGGGCACTAAGACGGGGGTGGACCCCATAACTCGGGGCTATTAGGGGACAATAGCGGATCGATGGGCCCCACCGTTGGGCGGGAATGGGACCCTTGGTCGTGCGGTAGTTGGTAAGTTAATTTGCATTTTAGTACGACTCTTGTTATCCGAATTTATTGTAAGCTTTGCCTCAACGAAAATGCCTCAGCATGTTTCTTAATTTTTATAAATTTGGAGTGGATACATGATAAACAACATACAAAATAAAATTTCAATAAAACTCAGATACCTACCAAAATTTACGTTTAATTTTAGCTTACTTAGCTTAATAATCACTATCATCGTATCGGCTTATAAAAGTCCCAACGGAGGGCTAAGACCTTCCCACGAAAACAATAGCATTTATTAAGATCGAGCGTCCTTAACCCACTAAGGTGGCCTTACATTGGCGGGTTTTAACGACTGCCATGTTATAACACCAACCAGGACCAACCGCTTAGCTTGTCTTCAAAGCACGGAGTAGGTCAAATCGGTCACCCATCCGATAAGTAGACGCCATAAAATAAATATGCATCTATTCTATTCCTCTCCAATGGACCCTCATCGAACGTTCTTCTGCATAACTATAAGACTTCCTGAAAGGGTGGCAGGTAAAATATTTTGAGACGATTCAAAAGCGCTTATCTAATAAGTTTACTTGAATAAAGGTTAATTTAATTTTATTTCATTTTATTTCGAACCTACCGACTAAGAGAAGAATCTGCCAGGCTTTCTCCATGATGCTTTACTGCAAATTGCCCAGCAGTGAGGACCCGTACGTCTTGTAGCAATGAAGACCGTGGAACTCGTACTTCATTACATGTTGACGCTGCCAGGCGTACATCATATACTTAAAATCAAACGTTGCCATATATAGTGTCTGGATATAGATGGTTGCCATATAAAGTGTCTGGATATACCTGTGTATCGATGGTTTGCTGCACGGTATGACGCATCTAGGATAAGGTATTATGAAAGTAACAGTATGATAGTAGCCAAAAGTCATTTTTTTATTCAAATGCTTTTGAGTTGTCAATTTTTTTTACTTAGTTTACTAACTATTCTACGATGTCTATTTTTAGCTCTGGAGAAGAATGGGCGCCAGAAAACGACATTTACAAAAAATAGTATGTCGTTACCTATTCATACGATATTATAATTCAGTTCAGTTACCATTGAAAGTAGGAAAAATAGTGTAGGAAAGTTTATTTATTTATTTAATTTAAAACTTTCAAAAGCCTTGAATTACAAATAATGCGTTACATTTAATAGGTAGGTATATAAGTTATTCTAGAATAACGTATTTGGGTGCTATGTATGTAATCAACGCACTATAGAATGTCGCTGCATACCTATCCAGTGAAGGAATGTTATTTCCATTCCAAGTTAGCCAGTTCATCTCGAACTCTTAGTAATTGAGGATTCCGGGTGAAGTGCGCTCCACCTTCGGCCTTGTCATCACTTAGCATCAAGTGAGATGAAGGCACTGCTTACTTAGATATAAAAAGAAACTCAACTAATATAGCGTATCATTTGATTTAATCCTCTCCACCGCCGCCAAAGCTCCAGTGGCATATCGAATCGATGGTCACGTTCCTTACCGTTTGTTTAACACGCCGCGAACACAATGTCACGCAATTAAATATTCAAAGCGAAAAAAAGGCTCGCGACTTGTCACTGGCGGCTTTTGCATCACAATGGGTGTACTTTTAGTGAAACTGTTGTTAATTGGTTTTGGTTGAGTGTAACCAAGTTGTGTGTTACGAGACAATGGCTTTGATTTATTGGTGATGTTTTGCTTTTAATGTTTATTTATACCAGATTTTTAATTAAATCAAATGTTTGTTTGTTGGCTTTAGAGCGATTTTTTTTTAAATTTATTCAACAATAGTAGACTTAGTAGTTTGATTAAATAAATAAGTGTGTGCAGTGTGGGCAACAAGGTGGACCGACGATCTGGTGAAGGTTGCGGGAAGCCGCTGGATGCGAGCAGCACAAAACCGGTCGTTGTGGAGATCCTTGGGGAAGGCCTTTGTCCAGCAGTGGACGTCTACTAGCTGAGATGATGATGATGAAATAAATAATTCAAGGTAATTGGCCTTTATCGCATCTATGGCAAAAGAGAGATAATAGTGGTGGTATTAATAATATAGGATATGCTCGAAGGTGGAAGCGTTCAAAAATTTACCCGACATTCTCAATAGCTAAATATTGCTCGATTCTGTTATAATAAAACAGCCATAATCGAGTCTCAGTATAAGATATAGAACTTCATGGAGATAATGCCAGAATCAGTTCGCTTTGATACAGTATAACTATTATGTTTATGCAAAATAGTATTTTGTACCGTACCTAATCGATGCCAAATATAATGAAGTCAGTCTATTGTTTGCCGGTACAGTTACATAAAGATAAAGTGTCTTACATATACATCTAGAAGTCCTTTAACCTAGAGGATATGTATGACTCGGTGGTAGCTCGGCATGTTTTTGGTTTTGTCCTATTTTCTAACAAAAGAGCCATTATTCCGAAGCAATATTTCTAGTGTATTTTAGGTTTAAGTCATGACAAAAAGTTACTGTTATGATAACAAAAAAATATTTTTTTTCCGCCTCTGTGGTCAAGCGGTTAAATCACCGGTTTAGACTGAGAGGCTTAGAGCATTAATGCTCTAAGCTGAGAGGTCCCGGTTTCGGTCCTCGGTTTGGTTGGGCTTGTGATGATTGTCTAGCGTTCATAAAGATAATTATGATTGGTTATTATGGATTCGTTGTTGAGTTTGCCAGCATCTATGTTGTTGTAGGTACTTGAAAGTTGCCGTTTTTCAGTGGCTGAACGTTGAGTTCCGGCGGTTAATGTCGTTGGATTAGTCGCCTTTTATTTCAGCTTCGGACCGAGTTGTGAAAACGTCATATTTAACATAAGGTGGTAGTGTGATCGCTGAAAGGTCAATGATCGCGATGTTATTGTTATTCATAATTCTTCCAATATAATGGGTAAATTTCTAGCCTGATAAAGAAAACGGCACCAGGCGAGTTGTAAGGTTTTGCGATCATTCTTATACGGGATCACGCTCCAGGCAGTTGGAAACTTTTTACTTCGGTAAGAACTTGTGATGAATTGGTGGTGATTTAGAAGGCCTCGTCGGCAGGGAGGTTTTGTGTATGTGATGAACAGTGGTCGTTTCGTTGCAGGATTTCGTGAACGCTATTGTAACAGGCGTTCCCGGTCGTCGCTGTCTGCCGCTGCTTGTCGACACGTGCTGGCCCCCTTACCACATCACGTAAGTTCCTACTTGATAATAGATTACCTTCGGGACGTAGTCATACATTCGTCAAAGTTATCTTTTTACTATGAATGACCTATGAGTTGCATTGATTTTGAGGTTGCTACTTGCGGCGGCGGCGCCCACGCCTGGTTATGGTGAACCACATGGTTGTTGAAAACCCTCACTGGATCGTGGGCCAGTTAATGCTGTTCGTGGTACGATCCCTGCAGCAAAACTCATTGTTTGGTAGGATCTAGTCGCATTGTTGAACATTTTATTACAGTAAATGTGGTTAGCGATAGATTGTAAAATGTTGATTAATATTGCTGGACCAGTGTGAGTGTATAAGTGAATCGCAGCGCTAGGATGCATTTGTCAACCACGTTGAATAGCCAACTCCTATTTCTGACTGGTTGCCGCTCGGGATTTGAGACAGAGTAGACTGCGGGACAGGTTCCAATGTTCGTTACTGAGTGTATAGTGCTAAGGCCCCGTAATGTCAATTACAGGAGAGGTACGAGCTGATTCGTCTCGCCGCCAGGATCCAGAACCGGTTTCGAGCCTGTAGCCTGTAGCCTGGACGCGAGACCCGTCTCCTCGGCCGGCCCCGGCAAGCTCCTCCTATGTGGGTCGACGGCAGTGACACGGCTGACTCCGCTTAGCGGACGGGCAGGCGTGGACGGTTTTTTTTATTCCCTTTTAAATTTGGTTTAAAACCTTTATAAGTTTTTTTTTTATCTTTGAACATACAACCCAACCCCAGTCGGGTGAGTTGGATTGTACTACTTTGAGGATCTTCGAGTTCGACCAATAACGGCTTACACCGTCATCGTCGTCTCCTGATTCGGGTCGGTTCTACGACCCTGGCGCCCATTAATATTTAATTTAATTACCTAAAACCCCCCACGGTTTCTCGGATTTAATAATTACTCAAAATCATTTATTTACCTCATGGAATCATCCGGACGGTACTGGCTTTATCCCAACCACCCACGACCATAGCTCACACCGCTGAAATATTAGCTGGCTGGTTAGGTAGTTTATAGAACTTATTAAATAAATTGTGTGTCTAATTAACCTGCGGGGTCACTTTGACCCCTAGAGTGTTTTATTGTTAATACGGATTAGATTATTTCTAGATTAATTGTGTAAGAACTTAAAATTAAAACCAAATTTATTTAAGAGTATTGTAAAAATTAACCTGTGGGGTCGCTTTCGACCCAAAGTCTAATTTATGGTATTGGAGAAATTTAAGTGATCATATAAAATATATTACCTAGCCGTGAAACATTTAATAGTTTTATTTTACAACACCCACTGGAGTTTGCATTTGGGGATTTTCTTCCTTTTCCCAAGAGGAACAAAATCTCAAGTGTAACAGTGTCCGCCTGCTAGCTACGACCATCTTATCTAAATATGTCGCCACAGCACACAGCAAGAGATAAGATAGCCAGTGCCTCACTAGCGGTGCGTCTCACTTGATATATTTACCAACTTTTGATATAATTGAACTTTATTAACGTTCATTTTACATAACAATCATTTACTATACCAACACTTAATATAATTTTATTTATCATAACGTTTACTTTACTAGATAAATGTTATGTGTTTTAATTATTATATCATGTAAATGTTATATTAAACGGCTGTTATAGCTCAATCGTTTGTTATACATACGTTTCAAAATTATGTATTTTAAAATTATATCATTTCATCATTATATTAAATAAGTGTTATATTAAACAAAACTATATCATTTGATTGTATATGTTTTGATAATTATACTATATGTTGTTATATTATACATTACACACCCTCTCACTAGTTGAGGATCCCGGGTGAAGTGCGTTTCCACCATTGGCCTTATCATCACTAACATCAGATGAGATCAAGGCACTGTGCTTACCCGTAAAACATATACATATAGTTAACAATCAAGAAAACAGCTCAAGCAGGTGTAAAGTAATCAAAGCCACTGTGATTACAGAACTGTGACAAATAACTGTCACCGAACAGTGAGGGGTAGATCGGAGCATTCGATAACTACTGGATATGTGATATTTATCTGGTTCACAATCACTAATGTGCACCGATACCATCTTCGAGGGTCCGATTACAAACGAAATTTTCCCTCTCAACAGTAGAGCTAGTGACATAAATCGCAGAGCCATTTTGCACTGCCATTCTGTCATTTGATCTAAAAGTAATACCTATTTAACATTTTTGTACTACCTACACATCTGTGTCAACCAGAGTCGACTAAATCTCCATGTATATAGACACTGACACATTTTAAAATTTTAAAGTTTGGTGGCGCTAGAATGCCCAGAGACAATCATCAAACTCTCTCCAAAAAAACATATTAAAATAGCATACATTCTACCACAGACCAAACCCAAGTCCGGATGCTGCGATACATTTAGTAGATTCCCCGTTTTACTAAAATTCAAAATTCAGAATTCAAAATAATTTATTCAGTTTAGACTACAAATCATCGGTTCGTAAGTCTACTCTGGGCTGGGAGACCTTGTACTGAGAAGAACCGGCAAGAAACTCAGCAAGGTGTCAAGATTTTTTCTCCCTTACAGCGTCAAAATATTGGAAAATGCCCTATCATAAAAGGACACTTTCTATCACAAATAAACACACAAAAAATAAAGGACAATCACAACACACAAAAATTAACAAAATTAAAAAAAAAACAAATATCTACATTTGTAAATATTATTACATCAGGTACAAAAATAAAGTCAAAAATTGCCTAAGAAAAACAAAGTTAAAGTATACGAGTATAATAATAATAAAAATAAGATAAGTAAATCTGATTACTTATCTTATTTTTATTATTATTATTATCTCCTTTATTTTTTTATTTTTTCTTAAAACTAGATTTTTACAATATTTTAAAATAAAAACAATAAAACATTATAAAAACCTAATTATTATTATTATTATTATTATTATTAGACCAGCCTCGACAGGCTTCAAAGAAAAAAGATTATCTACCTACTATATCTGTTATAATAATTCGTTATGTAATTGAAGTATTTTTAAAACAACAGTTTAGGTCTAGGATAGAGCGAGTAGAGAGTTCGCTCTAGACGCTCAGTGGCAAGAGACGTTAAAATGCTAAATGCAAAAATATTTTTTTATTTTTTCCCCTTTTGAGATGAATGAGTGACATCGTGTTTTATTGTAATACTCGCTCTACCCTGTTATAGGACTAGCTAGCGCTGGCTGTAAAATATATAAGCTATAAAAAATAAATACATAGAATTAATTAATCCTTTATTGTACAAAGAAATTACATTTAAACACACGTAACACAGGACATATACAAAGGTGAGCTTATCTCTAGAAGAGATCTCTTCCAGCCAACCCTAACTGTGGTGTAATAAACAAGTATGCGAATAGAAGAATAGAACCTAGACCTTATGTTCCGTGCTATGAGTACATGGACAATGCCCAATGTAGCATAGCACGTTGTCGATACAACCGATGGCTGTTTTATACAACCGATGTAAAATTCTTGATTACATGTTCTTTTATGAAAAAGCGTAAATTATCCAGGCCAGTGACAATCCATTCGCACAATGCCGAGGTGTGGGTCAAATAAAAAATCTCATTCTACCCACGGAGGCGGAATAACGACCGCTTTTTAACCGGCCTAATCCGGATCAGATAGCTGGAGCCCCATGCGATGCCCGTTTGATATTCATGATCATTCCCTGCGGATCGTTGGGGATTTTTGGTGCAGTTACAGAATTAGGGTCTCGTTGTTTGATGATTAATTAATGTATGATAACTTTAGAGACGTGTCTTGCATGAATTAAATACATACTTTGCAAAATAGTTGAATGTATCCAAAGCGGTTTTATTAATTATACTAGTCTGTATGTAGTACGCAGGTAGGTACGTATACCTATGTCACATACCCTCAATTCATACAGATAGAATAAGAACATTAAACCTATTAAATAATTAGTGTGGTTCTGGTTACATAAAAAGGTTTTTATTAATTTTATTAATTGAATCGTGGAAAAATCGTCATCATTTGTCTGCCCTGTTCATCTATCTATACTAATATTATAAAGAGGAAACCTTTGTATGTATGTATGTATGTATGTATGTATGTATGTATGTATGTATGTATGTATGTATGTATGTATGTATGTATGTACATATCTATGTTTGCAACGAATAAACGCAAAAACTACTGGACCGATTAAAAAATATCTTTCACCATTAGAATGATACATTAGCGCTGAGTAACATAGGCTATATTTAAAAAAAAAAAATGAAATAAGTTACTAAAAACGACAATTTAATTTTCCAATACAAAATGATTTGTTTGTTTTGTTGTCATGGAAATCATTGATATATATATATTTAACTCAATGATGGAAACTGTCAAAGCGGTGCGAAGTCTACCGGGTCAGCTTTTGGTTTAATGCGCTAGTCGTTCATATTGTTATACGATGTTTTGAAATTAAGTATATTTATTTATTTATTTATCTATTGGGAAATAAACAGCCTTACAGTCATACAAATAATAGTGACACTTAGTTCTTACATAAGCCTAATTAGTTTCCACTTTTATATAAAACTGTTGTTGAGAAAGGCAACGTTGCATGCTAGAATACAAATTAATAAAAAGTAAATTAAATAGTAGGTGTAGCCAGAAATATTATTAGATTAAAAAAAAATA
This sequence comes from Eudonia mercurella, assembly GCA_963082485.1. NCBI lineage: Eukaryota > Metazoa > Arthropoda > Insecta > Lepidoptera > Crambidae > Eudonia > Eudonia mercurella. Next base: position 1,074,925 of record OY720026.1, on the reverse strand, counting down.
ACTTAAAATATTGAATTTACAATATTAGGTAAGTAACTTATATAAGTTGTACACTGTTATGTTTCATTTTTTAAAATCGATTTAAATTGACGTAGCTTAAGATTAAAAATATGTGACCGTACTTCAAATTATAAGTTTTTGTTGTTCTTGGTATTAATCGATTGCTTGCATAATTCCGACACATAGGTACAGAAAATGTATTACAATTTCGCATGTTCGCTCTAGGGCATCTAAGTAAAATTTTACTTAACAGGTAGGGAGACTCAATTAATCAACTTACTTAACATTAACATTCAAAAGTATTACTTAAAAGCTGCTTTACATCTCAAGTAACTGTGCTCGTCTAATTAAAATGCCAAAATAATTATTTTGACTAACATTCCAAGTTACAATACTTTAGATAACAATAAATCGAATGTAACGTCTATCGTACTGAGTTTCTATAGAGCGTAATAAAATCAAACAGTAGTAATAAATCGGTGGCCATAAAGGCAGTAATTAAATCTTAGGGAGCTGAGGGCCCGCCACCGGCCGCCTCTGGGGTGCAGGCCAGGTGTTATAGTCTGTCTCGCTTTGGCCTCGCTCTGGCCTCGCTGGCTGGTACGCGATAGGACAAAATCGTTATGAGTCGGGAGATCTGTGTATTAGTTTGTCTCTTTATTTATGAATATGGTTACTTATATAAAATTTTACGCAATTTTTTATTGCGAACAAATTACAATTTGAGAAAGACAAAGAGTTAAAAAAATCCCGCTCGTGGAATTTTTCAACCCTTTTGATTCTTTTTTTAAATCTTATACTGTCTTTTATTAATACCTGCTCGTGGCCGATTACTAATCGTATATAATAGGAACATGGTATAATTCAACACAGATTACATACAATCACAGACTGGCACTGGTGTGCCGAATTACTTTTATTGCTAACATTTAATTTTGAGCTGTAAGTCTTTAGACTAGACTAAAAAATACAAAATAAATGACAAAATATATAAAAATAAATAAATAAATATAATAAAAACTTACAATGTTTTAACGTACTATATTGACACCAGTGACTGCAGGGGAACCCGCAGCCTCTGTTGTTCTGCCATAACCAATAACAATAAAAAATAATAAATAAATAAATGTTTTCCACACTCACACCAATTATCTAGCCCCAAGAAAAGCTTCCTTAAGAAACTCGTTATATGGTTAACTAGACAACGGATAAACATACTTAATATACTTAAATACATACTTATTATACATAGGAAACACCCAGACCCGAAAAAATATAGAATATAGAATATAGAATATAGAATATAGAATATAGAATAAAGAATAATAATACAATACAGAATCGGTGAGCATAGCACTTAATTGTAAAACACGCAAACCGCATCCGAAATTGCTCAAAAAAAACACAAAACTACATTTATTACAAACAGGAGCCAGAATTACAAATGCCGCATTCTTTTACCTACCTAGTTAACATTAAAATTGAAATACTGTCTGTTAAACAAATTAAAAAATTAAGCATTTTTACATCGACTGTACTTCACTTAAAGTAGACACCGTACGGTTTTTACTTTCCCAATTTATGTTGAACAAAAATCCATTTTTTCGATAAAAAAAATGTGCGTATGAATGGAATGCATTGTACTCGGTGCAGCGGTGCATCGCGACAGATGTGGTGGCGAGATAAGGGTAAACGGTTTGACACCGGCACAATCGGTCAGGCTGTTTAACTGGGGCCATGTCAATTCGGCTCTAGGATTTGGGAGAGATGGTGTTAGGGAGTTCATTTAATATCACCAGAATATAATGGGAATTGGAAACTCAGTAGTAGCTCCTAACAAATTACATGAAAGACCGCGATTGCCGATTTTTACTGAGTAGCATCCAGCTAAAATAATTAGCTTCTAACAAATTACTTACAGACCGATTGCCGATTTTTACTAAGCTGAATCCAGCTAAACTAAAGCCTTATGTTAGTACATCTTTGCTTAAAGCGCTTTTATAATGGGAATAAAAAACCAGATTGACAGAAGCTTAATAGTCACATGCGTGTAAGACCTGAAACTGATCGGTTGGAAAGTGACATCATATGCAGGGTATTCCAATATTTGACACAGTAAAAAAGCAAAACAAATGCCTTTGGTGAGTTTGTTCCCTGTTCTTTTCAGGAGGTACAGTCAAGGGCATAAATATATATACGTTCCCAAGGCGTCAAAAATATCTGTACAGTTGATTAGCCAGAAATATCTGTACAGTAATCTGGACAAAAATATGTGATCATTTTATTAGTCAAAAAGATCTAGACATTTACATGGCCATAAATAAATGTATAGTGTCAGTCAAATATATGTAGGCAAATAGGGAGCCATAAATATCTATACACGCAACTCTCACATACATAAGAACAAAACCCAAGCCAAAAATATCTATACAGTCAAAAGCATTAATATCTATACACGCAACTCGCACCTACATAAGAACAAAACCCAAGCCAAAAATATCTATACAGTCAATGGCATTAATATCTATACACGCAACTCACACATACATAAGAACAAATCCCAAGCCAAAAATATCTATACAGTCAAGGGCATTAATATGTATACACGGACCTTATTGCAAGTGGTATAAAGGTGTATAGATATTTTTGACGTCTTGGGGACGTATATATATTTATGCCCTTACTGTACACATAATTCGAATTATCATTCACATTAAAACTATTTTTAAGACGTTTATATCAGCACTTTTGTATAAATACTGGCCACTTACTCGTACCTACTTAATGATAATAATGTATTCGAAAGTCAAGTTTGCCATTGATATGCGTCAATTTGATTTAATAAAATATTATTTCTAGACCTCCATATTTTTTTTCACGGACGCTGTATTGAAATAATTATTATATACCTACACTATGTCACACCGGCAGTTAAGAACAAATCTAATGGTACCTCATAGGTTAAAATCCGTCCAGCCCTTTAGGCCACGGAGGGTGTCAACAAAACAGACATACATACATACATACATACATACATACATACATACATACATACATACATACATACATACATACCTACATACATACTTACATACATACATACATACGCTTTGAAAACATAACCCTTCAGTCGAACAGTCAGGTAAAAGATAACATTTTGTGCTTCTGAAAGCACAATTCATAACATAGTGGCTCTTATGAGCTAAGAAATACTAGCTGGTTGTGTGATTATTATTAGTGTGATATGTGTGATTTTACGAAATCATATAAATTAGCGAAATCGAAAGAACTTTATTATTATAACCTACGTCTAGTATTAATATGTTACAAACAAAATTCAGCATCGGACAAACGGTATCGTAATATTTACGAGAAAAGCCACATGAAAATCTTGTATGGTATATGGCTGTGAAGCAGAATCTAAAATAATAGGGTGAAAGGTAAAACAAATGACACGTCAATGACGTCACGATCAAAATGAAAAGGACAAAGCGATCATGACAGAACGGTACTCTTTTCGGTGATTGTCATAATTCAAAATTAGAAAACTTGTTTGTTTAGATATTTTTGACTGATGTATAGATATTTTTGACTGTATAGATATTATTGCCCTTGACTGTATAGATATTTTTGGCTTGGGTTTTAATCTTATGAATGTGAGAGTGGCGTGTATAGATATTTATGACTTCCTATTTGCCTATATATATTTGACTGACACTATACATTTATTTATGGCCATGTAAATGTCTAGATCTTTTTGACTAATAAAATGATCACATATTTTCGACCGGATTACCGTACAGATATTTCTGGCTAATCAACTGTATAGATATTTTTGACGCCTTGGGAACGTATATATATTTATGCCCTTGACTGTACATACTTATGAGTACAAGGTTTTTCACCCTTACGAACCGATGACGTAATGACATGCATATGAACTCAATTGTTGTAGCCTAAACTGAAAAAAACATTCATTTCGTCCAAACCACAGATAGACGCAAGTAGCATACTGTTTGTCTATTTCAAGCTTTCTCATCCGGGGTTCCATCACAAATTGCTTTAAAATTGGCATTATGCTGTGATTTAAACAGCAGCAGTCAAACAGTATTTAAAACTTAATTTCACGCTAAAATGGGTAGTTTATCCCATGTCAGTGACAGGCGTGTCAAACACGCAGTTAGCATTGGACACACGTGGGAAGCGCTCTTCGTACAGGATCGAGTAGCGTGCCATATTGATATGTTTACTTTGTCTTATTTAACGCCTATTAAAAAGTTATTATGCATTCGTTAAGGTTTGACTACTGTTTATATTATGTGTTTTAATAAAATAAATTGTATGTTGTTCTTTAAAGTTAATGCGAGCTGACCGGAATGCTGAGTGACCGAACTCGTACCCGTTAATGTTAAATATCTGAAGGATTAATAGATAAAAGCCTAAAGATTCGAAACGTCAAATAAAAATCGTAATACATGTATACTTATAAGTAAACGCAAAAGTAAATGTGAAATAAATTAAAATAATGTGAAAGAAAAGACATACTCGTACGTTGCTGCAGTGTCGCCAAACAGGATCTGCACTCAGCTCGTAGCTCATCTACGGATTATCCGTAGCGCTGATTTTCAGTACAACCCTTGCATGACGCGGAAGTTTCTAGCTGTTTAAGTTGTAGTTGTGAGAAAGATACCACAAACATTAGCGCCAAAAATAACAGATTTGATTTCGATTAACATCACCCTTTCGGGATGGGAACCCGCGTCCGTAGACCGTGTTGTAGACATTAACGATACCGGTCATCCTGGTCTTATATCCTGATTATCTCGGGGTACTTAGGATTACCTATCAAGATATGTTACCACATATCACTTAAATCAAACATAAATATTCTGGTATCAACTTCATTGCGCCCCCTTATGCGATGTTGTCGGAAATAAGCGACACGCGACCAGCACGCTCCAACACTTGGGTGGCGCGTGCGGCCGTGAGGACATTATACGGTTATTAACTAATTTTGCAAATGTTACACCTCCTACTGACTGTATAAAAAAAAGCTTTTTTCTCTCCCCTTATACCTATACCGTTCTTTGAAAGGCACGTAAAGCCGTTGGTCCCGGCTGCATAAGCAGCAGGTTTATGGCCCGTTCTCCCTATCCCTCCATAGGGAAGGCTCGTGCCCCAGCAGTAGGGTACATGAAATGAGCTGATGATGTGATGATGGTAAGTTTGTATTTTTTTTATTATTTTACAGATAAGCACTTGGCCTTCAACTTGAACGATAAAGATGAAGGTGGAACTGAGTCATACCTAGAGGTCCCAGGTTTGATTCCCAGTCAAGGGACGAGTAGATGTTTTTACGAGTTTTGGCTACCACGATCATATGGATAAGATAAGATAAGATAAGATAAGATAAGATAAGATAAGATAAGATAAGATTAGATAAGATTAGATAAGTCGTCTATTTCTCTTTCACATAAAGGTGATACAATGAATAAGTATAAGTAGAAGACAAATGTAACATATAACAACCGTTATGTGAGAGACTGGAGCCTGAGATAGGTTTTTGTATAAAACCCGTTTTACAGGTCACCAGTGATGAAGCTAGCAACTAATTATGAAAAATAATTAAAGAAAGAAAAACATAAAAATAAAAATAACATAAAAAAAACAATAAATTGGCTAAACTTAGTCTAACAACTATTTGATAAGTTTGACAACACATTATATGAACTGACGGTAGGTATTGTGGGTGAGTGGGAGTGTAAGTGTGAGCGTGAGTAAGTGTGTATGTGTGTTGATGTGGGTGTGTGAGCATCTTGACTGTACGATGAAAGAGTGGGAGAGAAATTAAGATACGGGGTGCAGGAATGTTCGGTTTCATTATAATCTAGGGTTTGAAGCCATCTATCACTTTTTTACAATTAGCTTTTTAAAATGGTGTATTTCTAAATTTGAATTTAGTTTATCATACATAAATGATCCAAGGTAGGATATATATTACTATTACGTCAATGTTAGTAGAATTGCTGGGTTCCAACAGATAAAGTCAGTTAACCAGTCTCTCAGTTGTTGAGGATTTCGTGTTAAGAACGCCTCCATCATCAGCATTATCTCACATCAGAGATAAAAAGATCAACCTCATTCTTGTTGTGTAATAAATTTAAAAAAACTCTTTCTATCCGAAAGCGGGTTCCCATGAAAACCTAAAATCCTTCTCGACCAAACATAAGTACCAACTACGGGTGCCTAATTTTTTAAATCCATTATTATAACATTAAAGTGAAAGTAGACTTATTGTCATATTCGGGCAATCATGACGACACTTATCGTCATCATTGCCCGAGTGAATTTCCCATGACACTTAATCTGTTTGCAAATCCGCGCCTAAAATCACATATGAGTACTTGACAATTTTTTTCTGTCGTGTGTGTCGGGTTCCCCAAAAAGCGGCACGGACCACCTCAAGTGGGATAATACCAACAATTACATCATATTTAGCGGTCGCAGTGACAGGGTTAATTTCAAAAAAGGATATCGTGTGAAAAAGTGGACTATACTTTTTGTGGTTTTTCAAGTAGCTTTAATGACAATAGGATATGTTGGTGCTTATAGTGCATTATGGGTATGAAACCCGTGTGAATTTAATTTGTTTATTTTGATAAAATTCTATCCAAATAGCTGATCATCATCATCATCATCATCATCTCAGCCAAAAGACGCCCACTGCTGGACAAAGGCCTCCCCCAAGGATCTCCACAACAACCGGTTTTTTTTTGTTTCTTTTAGCTGATGCTACACTATATTAGGTACATTAATAACAGGATACAAAGCTAAAACATAATGCTGAGCATTTTGATTTGACAAGAATCATGAAATTAATTTAAAATACGAAGGACGGTACACTAAAAGAATTGTGAAGTAACTCACCTCAAAAAGCACTAACTCACTTTTCTGCCTTTGGTTTTTTGTGTGTGACCAGGGTGGGCGCCTAGTGTGAGATGGGTGAATCAACTTTTTAGGCACTCCTTTGTGGAGAAAATTTTACACAACAACTAATAATATTTTATGATGATATTTTAAAAAATGCAACATATTTCAAAAATATATTTATCCTATTATCCTAAATTAGTATGTGTCACGATGTCTGAACTCTATTTATTGAGTTTTAAGGGAAAAAGTGACTAAGAGTAGCATTATGCATCTCCTGCGTTACTATTTTAAAAACGTTTTATCGAGAAATGAAACCACAATTTTCTGAATATTAGAAAATTATCATTTATTACAGTCTAGAAGCAGTATTTTTGCATAGGCAGAAACATTTATTAACACTTAAAATAAAAGTTACATTGAGTTGAATCTCCACTGCGTTACTTTGGACACATTTTAACACTTAACTTTGAAATAAATCTTAAAAGGTAACAATCAGCATCAAACACTATAAACATTAGGATGTGATAAACTTTAATACAGTTAAATATAAACATATTATCGTTAAAGAAAAATAATTTGTGAAGTAATCTTCTACAAACTTAAAAATAACCAAGGGACATTTTGGTAACGCAAGAGAAAAAAATGGTAACGCCTGAGAAAGTAAGCAATTACTTTGCCTTCTTTCTCCGGTGTTACCATTTTTTTATAATTCGATAGGCTTGCATTTGACTACTATCTCACCTGATGGTAAGTGATGATGTAGCCTACGATGTAAAATGCTTGCCTAGAAGGTACCGATGCACCACTCGTGATTTGAAGACCCCAATATTGTATTTGATAGGAAACAGACTGAGGCAAGGAGTTCCACAGCTTTGCGGTACGTAAGAAAAACGTGGACGCAAAACGCTTCGTACGCATGGGTGGAGTCTCTACTGTGTAACTATGGCGTCGCGCGGTTTGTCTGGTCGTCGTCTTCAATAATTGTCCTGTGATAATTCCATTGCACACTCTCCGAAGTGAATCCGATAAAAAATCGAAAGACTTGCGACCTGGCGCCGATGTTCTAAGCTCTGCAGCTTGACGTGAAACAGTTCGTCATCGTCAATGAGCCTTCTGGCTCTCCTGTCAATCGATTCCAGTGTTCCAAGTTGGTATTTGGCGGAACCATCCCAAAGGTGAGAATACACGACCGGACTTGTGCTTGATATAGAGTAAGCAGCTGTCTCGGTGTGAAGTACCTTCTCATACCAAGAAGCTCAAGATGGTCGCAAATGGGAACCTCGGAAAGTAGGAGTCAGAGTTAAAGGACTCCGTTTAGCGGAGAATAGACACGCCTGTGTTTTGGTGGCGTTGAACTTGACCAGGTTCGCGTCACCCCAATCGGATACTTCCCTCAAGGATGAGTTCAAACGCTCAACCATGGTCTCTCTCAAAAACTGGATCTGAGCTCCACCAGTTCGTGCGTTGGATGTATAACTTTCTAAGACAGTGCTGTCATCTGCGTACCCAAGACACCGGGTTTTAACAGGACGTTGATGTGCAGCAAAAAAAGTGTCGCAGAGAGGGGTCATACCCCTGTGGAACCCCAGTGTTTATCGCAAATTGATCGGATGAGCAGCCATCAATGACTAATCGAATCGATCGATCTCGCAGGAAGTCTGAAATCCAGGCACACAGACTAGCAGGTAAGCCATATGATGGAAGTTTATTGATAAGGCCATCGTGCCAAACTCTGTCTAAAGCCTTAGAGATGTCCAGGGAAACGTTTTTTAAGTTACGTCTTTGACTATTTTCTTTAGTTTAGTCTCTTTATTTAAAGAACTTCTCTCTTTATTCAAAATTCTAACAACTGGTACACCAGTTGTTAGAATTTTGTCGACTCCAAAATTTTCCATCAGCAGCTTTTTCTTTATCCATGAGTCTCTTATTTCGGATGAAGTAAACATTTTTTTTATTGCTTCTCGTTCCTTTCTTAACTTTGAATGTTTTCTTAATAGCGCCGCTAAGAATTTTGTTTTTGTATCTTCACCTATCTTACTTGCTTTGTCAGTCTTTGCTTCATTCCTTCTTTGAAATCTTTTTTTATATTTTTCGTATTTCCGCTTTAGTTTCTCATTTTCTAGCTTTAATTTCTCGTTTTGTCTATAAACCCTCGATCTGTCTTTTTTCACTTTCTTTCTTCCCCTTACTTTTACCCACATCCGGGTTGTCAAATAACCGGTAATAATAATAATAATTAACCGACCTAATGTTTAATTAATAGTAGTATAAATGTTGTAGCATAAACCTGTTACTTTTGTGAAACTGATACCTTTAAGTGCATGTAACGCCAGAGAATGTAAGAGCACTTTCATATGGAAGTGGTCTTACATTCTCTGGCGTTACTGGTAACGCAGTAGAAGATTTTTGGAATATACCCTATTACTGCATCTACATTAAATTAATATCTATTTTACGGCATCGACTTTGACTTCAGACCAATATGGCTTCGATATTTAGTAATTACATTGAAAAAGTAATGATAATTACCAAGATTTTGGCGGTAACGCAGTACACCAACAATTAACCCACGCGCACCACTTGAGAGCTCACGCCACACTGATGACCAATCGGAGCGACATTGACCGTGTCGAATAATGAGTACAGAAGGCTAGATACACGAGCTAGTGTTGGCGACACTTATAACGCCATCTTTGTCTAAATTTGTGAATTATAGCGGTAACGCAGTGGATGTGATTTTTTACTCAGTGTTAGGGACAAACAAATAAAAATTTGTTAAAAATTGAATAATTAAAAAATTCTGTGTTTGGACGGTTTACATAAGAGTGTGATTGTTTTTATTTTCAAATACAATGTAAAAATACAAGCTTCTTAAGTAACTTATTAAAGTTATGTAGAGAAGTATCATCAAGGATACCATCAGGGACAAGGTTTATTACTATGTGGAGTATTTTTCCTCAACTGCGTTACTACGAAACTGACAAATAATAATTAAAAAAACATTTATAAGATATTGAGAACAGTATTGGAATAGCTCTAACTTTTTAATTAACCTAAGTTCTTTTAAGTTCAAAGTTTTTTATGGTCTTTTTTTTCAATATTATCAGTGAGGACGCAAAGGGAGTGCCTAAAAAGTTGATTCACCCAGTTTTGTTTACATTCGATTACATTTACGAAAACAAAAAATTGGAATGGCATTGAAGCAGCGCCGCGCCCGCCTCCTGGCGACATACGAGAAGAGTTAAATCATAGTAGAATGAAACAAGTAGGCCGACTCGGCCCCCGAGCGAGCGATAATCACCTAAACTTGTAGGGCTGTCGCTTTTAATTAGAATGAGGTAGGTATCTACATATAAAATAAGAACATACTTAGAAATATGAATTCATGGATTCCAGAGAACCCCCGATCTACCTAAACGTTGTTTATCAACTGTACAACACAACAACTTACAATAGGTAAGTAGGTACGGTCAACAGCACATCACGGTAAACACTTGCAGTTCGATATTAGTACTTATACCCACAACATAAGAGCGGTACAAAGTCCAAAGTACCTAATTAGTCCCTTGTTTTCACGGTAGGGTGTGCCGTGTAATCTAATAAATTAAACTTACAAATCCTTAGGTACATGTATTTACCTCTCTAATCCACGAAATCTGAAGCAGAACTTAACTCTTTCGGTACCTAGTAAATAACTAACACAAAATAATGTAATTAGGTTAGGCAGGACGTACTCACCGTTCTTGTTCGGTAGGTAAGGTAAAGAAGGACAATTCTGGATTTGACAAGATGCTATTTAGACATCCGTAAATACTGCAATATCTCCTGAGTTTTTTTGTAGCCATCGTTGACTTACGTTTCACAAATTATATATAACCTACGAGCGGCAGCGGCGCGGCGGGCGCAGCGACGAAACAAGCAGGCGCGCGCGGCATTACGTGGCTCAGTCGCGACTGGCGCAGCATTATTAGCAATAAACTTTGTCAGTGTGTGCGTGCGACGATGCGTACGGACGGGTTGGCTCGGCTGCGCTCACATACAAGCCGCGCTCGGTGCGTATGTATGAAGATGGCCTACTTGTTTCATTCTACTATGGTTAAATGATGCTATCTGGGGGCACGGCCGTGCCCCCACCAAGTCGAGCAAAAAAGCGTCACGGCCGTACCATCCTTTTCTCGAAGCAATTCAGACCATTTTCGACCCCCTGTAACTTCGTTGTGGATAAAACTAGAAGACTGAAATTTTCAGTAACCATGCAGGCATTGTAAAGACACGTATATTTCAAATTTCATTCAATTTGAACCAGTATTTTGAAAGCCTGAAAACACGTGTAAATTCAATCGCCTGAAAACACATGTAAATTCAATTATTTAGTGCGATGGCCAAGTCTCAATATATTTATATAAAACATTAAAGAATGTTATGGACCACGATCGTGGTCTTAGAGACTGGACGTATTAAGACAGAAAGTCGCTTAAGTAGAGACTGAATAAATTAATAACCGACTTGGTATTACATGGATCTCACAACTTTTTACCGCAAAACAACTGAGTTGCGAGACTTGGTTTTTTTTTGACAAGTATTGTTTTTGATGGGATTAAAAATTGACCAGAGGAAACTCCAAAGCGATAATTAGCATCAAGTGTCACATTTCATGCTATCGTTTATACAAGCAGTCTGTGCATCATGATTATAGTTAATTTGCCCCTTGTTAAACCCTTAATAGATTTATATTTCAGAGGCACGCGACAGACACGTGGACCGCACGCTTTCACACTTACGCAACAAGTTGTTACAACTGTCACTGATATATACTCATTTCAAAACATTCATAAACAAGCCTATAGGTTTTTAAGTTATTTTGAAAAGATAAAAAAAATATCTGTGGCCCCATTACTTTTTTTTTAATGCTAGCTTTTACCATATTATTGGAGCTCGTCTCAAGTCTCCTCTGTGGTCTTGTGGTTAAGACCACGGGTTTGTTTAGACCCAAGGTCCTGGGTTCAATTCCCAGCAGGGGGTACATGTTTGTGTACTCGGTTTGGTCCACCATCACCGTCTTATCTAAATTATGTCGCCATAACATTAATGTTGGTAGCATTGTTGTGTTCCGGCAGCTAGAGATAAGATAGTCAGTGCCTCAGTAGTTGAGGATTCCGGGTGAAGTGCGCTTCCATCAATTGACCCTATCATCACTTAACATCAGGTGAGATCAAGGCACTGTGCTTACCCGTAAAATAAAGTAACAAAATAACGATATAAGTTTGATAAAACTTCTTGGCTAGCTTGCGAGGGAAGTCCTCTATTATAAGAAAGCTACTCGTAAATAACTCTAGCATTACGTGGACCCGGGGTGACTAAGGTCAATTATCTCGAGCTCCTCTGCCCTTTCTTCTAAGAGGAAAGGTACGAGTACGCTAAGCCGTTCTACACTGCGGTTTTGATATGTTAGTAGTAGACACTGGCCAGTGGCAAACCTGCATAGGATCGTAAGCGTAGCCTTTCTGACAAAAGTCACAAAATAAGGACTGCAGAAGGTATGCACGTGAATAGCTCCCGGCCGGTCGATGTATCCTCGAGGATTTTGTTTAGCAGTGGACGTCAGCAGGCTGTTCAAAAGTTTCGTATCAAAAAAACAAAATACAATCTGCAGTTAACAGCGAGTACAGATGCACTCTCGACTCGAATGCCGACACCGTTGTTATCTCAACAAGCAAACACAAAGCTCTAGTTGGTTTTCAATCAACCTCAAGAGGCGTTTGCTACGGCCGGTGGTACGACGCCAAATGTTGCAATGAATATAACAAGGATCCGTCAGCTAGTACGAAAATGGTCGTAATTTATAAACTGGTAAGGTTCAAATTTAATTTCAAATATAGTAGCAGTAGAATAATATTGAACTGATGTTGTGGGGTAAGGTTTGTTCATTGTATTTATGAGAACAAATATATAATTGCATAACCTTTTGTGTTGTCATTAATTAAATTATAAAAAAAATCAAGCTAAAATCAATCTGATTTGATATATTTAGTTAAAAATAATAATGAAAGTTGAGAAATATAGGTTATTCAATGTGGTTAATTACATGAAAATAAGGAAATATTTTTGTCTTAATTTACTTTATTTGGCTGATAGATATGCTTGCGCAAGGTACCTGGCCCGCAAAATGAATATTGCTAACAATCAATTACCAAGTTTTAATTGGTAGTAAGTATAAAAATATTTAATGTAATTAATGTCGGGAATATTTTTTTAAAAAAAGCTCCCTCATCTCTCTAGTGATAAAGCAAACGAGATCACGAGAGTCGCTAAAGCGGCACTGTTTTATAGATAAGAATTTTATCTGGGACAGTTTCAGATAGAAAAATAACAGTAATATCAACGGAGTAATCTCCAAAAATCAATATTTGTCAGTTACCAACAGAATCACAATAACAATAATTTATAATATTTGCGCAGTAGCAAATATCGAAAAATTCTATCCCTTTTGTACTTTTAACCACAATCATAAGTAGCACCCTGAGGGACCCCCAATAACATAATTCCTTCAGGCACTATGGGGCTCACCTAATATTTCATACATGCACAGTTCACTCTGTGAAAATAAATCCAATGGCAACGGTGTACGGTTCAATATCTTTTATTTCATATTTAGTAAACATAATGTCAGCTGTGAAGCCAATTTGTGGTTCTGTCAATTCATCTTTTGGTACTAAACTAGGGAAACGTCATTCGATTTTATTAGCTCTATATTTACGTTCATAGATAGGACGTGGCATAAGCTTTGGTCGGAGAATAACCATCATCTAACAATAAGATGCTTTCTTTGAAAAGTCCTAAACATCTAAAGTTTTATTTACTTATAAACTTACTTTATAAGACGTCCCTACCGTTAATATTACTATTTAATAAAGTGATGTGAGTTTTACACTTATAATAATAGTTTAGTCTTTTTTGTGTTTCATACAAGTATCCTATCTCGTAAAAGTACATAGGTATATATCTAGATACTCATGTATGTAGATTTGAGTAATGAAAGCATGCTATGTTAAAATATGTTATTATATTTTCTATTTTATGCCTCAGCAGTGATCAGACATAAAATGAGCTGATAATGATGATGATGATATTAAAATTATAAAACATATAAAATAACCATTGTATGTGCTTAAATAATGCTGACGTTTCCAACTTTTCAATTGCATGAGTTCATTAAAATTTAGTTAAAAATCACAGCAAATAAAACCTCAATAAAAACACCCCTATTCAGTTTCCTTTAAAAAGTTAATGCAAACAAACTCCTTTATTGGCTTAGTGAACAAAACAAACACTAGCGACTGCCCCCGGGTTGCGCGATGAATTTTAAACAAGACTCGGCAAACAAGCGGACAGACAAACAGACAACGAGGCAATTAGCCCGCGGCTAGGATTCTGGACATACGATATAGAAGAACATCACAGAGCATGACGTGGTTTGTTTGATCAGTAACAAAACACTAAGATACCGGTTCCGGTAAAAGTAATAATTCAATTTGAAATAAAAAAAAAAATAAGTAAGTTTCTATCCCTTGAAGGTTTTTATACCAAAAAGTTTCCTTTCTCATTTCTAAAATCGAACATCGTGTATTCAAGATGGCTGCATCTAGCCAAAAATCTCGGTGATGGAGTTTTTATATCTTTACGTGTTGGTTAAGATTTATTGAGTAATTGTGCTGCACAAAGAGCGATATACATTTTTTTTGGCTCAGCATTGGGTAGAATATTATTATTACATGCGTCATCGTGATTGGATTCCTTCAAATAGGGGAGTAAGCCGAAATTTGCTAAATGTGTGGGATTAGTGGTGGCTCGAAAAATTGTGGTGGCAACTAATGGTCGCGATCTGTAGGGAGATACCGCTAATGCGATGTTTCATTACTATGCCGTTATATTGGCATGTTTAATTGAAAGTCCAAAATTTATTAAGAGTTTGCACTGTTAGGATAATTTAGTTAGGTACCGGTTTTGAAAATATTTGTAATTAATTGTTAGATATACTATTATATAATAACACGTTGAAAAACAATGAAATAACTACGCAGTTTGAGTGTTTGGGGTCTTACAAATAAACGAACAATAAGCCTCGAATAGTTATTCCGTGTTTTGTCTCCTTTACTCTAATTTAAAATGATGTTTACGTGACAGGAACAAAACAAGGAATAAGTAAGGCACTTTGTTTTTTGTTTGAGTACCCGTCTCCCGAGATTAAATGAATTCAGAGTAATTTAAAAAAAAAAAATTGTTGAAAAGCCCTTTAAAATCGTCCAATAATATTTAAACCTGCTATCAATTCAGGGCGTCTTTAAGGGGGTGCAGCGCGGAATTTGAAAATTTACGTGTTTTTAAGTCACTAGTGCTTGGCGCTGAATAGGTCTTATACATTAAAAGGACTAGTGTAGGTTAGCTTGATCCTTTCACAAGGTCATGGTTGTCTTGGAATTTGAAATAAATACCCAGAAACTGCATAAACATTACGTAAAATCGCTCGATGGCGCAGTGGTTAACGCGCCCGGTCTGCGAGTGTTGAGGTTAAGCAACTTTCGCAAAGGCCGGTCATCGGATGGGTGACCAAAAATTTATCATCTCGAGCTCCTCCGTGCTTCGGAAGGCACGTAAAGCCGTTGGTCCCGGCTGCATTAGCAGTCGTTAACAACCGCCAATCCGCACTGGGCCCGCGTGGTGGTTTATGGCCCGTTCTCCCTATCCATCCATAGGGAAGGCTCGTGCCCCAACAGTGGGGACATAAAATGAGCTGATGATGATGATGATTACGTAAAATAATGATATCTAAAAACTTATTTCTTCAGAAACTTTGTAAATATAGCCCAAATGAAACAATGATCCGACATCAAAATATTTGTATTGATATTCCGCAGGTCACTGTTGTCTTATTTTTCCATTAAAAAACATGAATATAAAAATATTAAGACTTTTCTTATTTTTTACCCAAACGCCTTTGATTTTACGAAAGTAAACATTGCTCTAATTAAATCACCAGCCTACTCTGTACAGATATTAGTGTGCGTGCGTATTCGTAGTCGTGCGCCGTTGTCACACCACTGCCACGCGCCGCTCGCTCGCTATCATAAAGAAACTTGAAACTCGCAGTTTTGCGTCCGCGCTGCACCCCCTTAAGATGTGGAGAAAAAATTGGAGCAAGAAACTGCCCAGCTTTTACAAGAAGAAAGAAAGGAAGTGTTACTTCTATAAAAGCTGTAGATAAACAAAGTTATATATAATAATAATATTTTATTTATTAAAAGACAACAATTGATAAATACTTAAAATATTAAAAAAAAATGTCCGGGAAATTCTCGGTCCGGCATCTCCCACTTATTAAGAAAAACGTTGTCAACATTTCTAGAATAAGTTTTCAGTTTGTTATATTTCTATTATTCACCATTATATGTATATAATTAGTTTTTAATTGGATATAGTTTTAGATTAGGTAAACTTTAACATAGACGCTAATTATTAATCGTGATGTGTACACATGTTTTAGATAGAAATTTAGCTACCGAGCTTTTATTATTATAGGTATTGTAGTTTAGTGTCGAAGCCGCGATAATTCATTGGTCGTGGCTACACTGACGTCAGTCACGGCTGTTGTGCTGTGTCCACGACACGTTGCGTGGGGTGAAATAAGTCGATTAGCTATTTGAAAGTAAACAATACAACGAACTTGCATTTGTTCTTAATTTTAACTTTTGTCTATTTGTTGTTGACGAGTCAATAAGCATCCATCTCACGGTCACATGTACGGTCACATAACGGTAGATATAATAAGTGATGTTAGGGTGGAAGCGCTCCTAACCCAGAATCCTCCACTACGGAAAAACAGCCCAACTATCTTATCTCTGGGTGCCTAGTGTTAGTTTCTGCTTAAACTAACACTAGGCACGAGCGAGCGCCTCCTGGCGACATACGAAAAGAAGAGTTAAAATTTTGCTATACAAATTCTCGTTTTCGTTAACGGCGAATGAAACTCGCAATTGGCACCCAGAATGCTTTATTATTTACTGTAATTCAACGGTATCGAGTATCGACGTAATCGGCTCTGGATAATACAAATTAAAATACTTGATTGTCTTTAAATATTATGATTGATGATAAGCTCTACTAAGATTTCACATTCATTTTAAATGTTATCGGTAAATCAACTTAAATATATTTTTGTTGTGTATAAAGTCGCTTCCTTACCACCACAACTGTAAAAATATATATAGTTTGTTTTTATTTCGGACACTATAATTAAATTTGGTGTTTTTATATGATTTTGCTTTTGACGGAAGTTAATTTCCTGCCTCGTATTGGGCATATGCACCGATAGACACAATGATGCGTGACGATAGCACAGATTTGAACAAATTGTTCTGTAATTGTTTGGAAATTTTTCGGTTGCAATGTGGTTACTAAGGTAGGTCAGTATAATTAAACTACTTTGTCGCGTATTGTACTTTATGATTGTAACCATATTGTAATTAAGTGATTTTGTATCACTTTCTGTATCTATCTGTTCATAAGACAGTAAATTTGTGTTAACTCATTTAGTGCGTTCTAAACTAAACTTTAATTACATACTTACTTTATTCAAGAACCATATAAATAAGAATGCACTTAATGGGTACCTATAGGGAATCTATATTTTTGATTTTATTTAGAACGACTAGATTTTAAGTTTAATTTATACTGTAATTTAAGTTCTCATGTAACTGGCGTATGGTTTTTTATGAGAATAAATTTCTTTAAACCTAAAATCATTTTGGGAAGATGATTGGCTAATTAATTCCAGAAAGTTTGTCTTTTTTTAATACCAAATAGGCTCTTCGGCCACAATCGAAACTTTGGTTTCGAAACCAGATTCGAAAACAGAATTATTTTTCTTTATTCTAAACCAGGTTGCCTAAAAAGAAAAATAAGTAATTCGAAACCCCTTCCGAATGTAGAATATAGATATGATAAAGAAAATAATTCTGTTTTCGAATCTGCTTTCGAAACCAAAGTTTAGAATGTGGCCGAAGGGCAAATAAGTATGGCATTTGACCACCATCTCACCTAATGTAAAGTAAAGATGTGGCCTAACTGAAACATTAAGCATTGTGCCTGGAGAAAACCCATTCACTCTAGCACATCAAAAGGATACTAATTGCAGCCGGCTTGGTTTCCAGTTTTAGCTATTATTTGTCCATGGATTTATTGCTTTTTCCATAAGCTTGTATTTTTTTATTCCACGTATCCCAAACACTAATATCACATCCAGTGATATTCTTAGTATAGCCATTTTGAATTCGTTTATTATAGAAGTTAAATAATAAAGATACATAATATAGAAGGAGAAAAATAATATTTTTACCAAATTCCCAAAATCACAGTTAAAACCATAATCAGTCATCGGTTTGATGTCCCGTAATGACTTCCATACAAAGTACATGACACCCGAATCATTGGAGCAAACACAGACGTCCAACAAAACAGGCCGTAACGAATTTCCAAAGCAAACATTAGTTTTCGTAACTCGACCCAAAACGGGTGCCCCTATAATTTACTACCAACCCTTACTTTTCTGGCAAATTGAACTTTACTGCAACGGTCGAACATCTAAAATCATTTGATATGAAGTGCATATTGAGAGCGGTAACTTTTGAAAAGACTTTGAACAATGCGCGTGCACAGGGGTGCGCAGTGGCATTCACAACTTTTCGCTCTTTAGCCACCATTGTTCCAATTTGATTTATATTCATGATTCTTGCTTTTATTATTCTTCGTTGGTAAATCAAGTGCGAATTTAGTTCGGTTGTAAATAGTAGAGGTCAAATGTCATAATCCATCAATGTGATCTTGTAGAAATTGAATGGATCGAAGTGAATCTCTGTTATAATTTTGTAAAGGAAAGAAAAGAATAGTAGTTTTGCTGACTGATAGCTTACCTTCATTGACAAAATAGCATTATTTTTATTATACAAGATGCCCGAGCTGTTTGATATAATTTTCGTATTTTTCAGGATTCTACATTTTGTACATACGATACGTAAACAAGTTCGAGCTTCAATTGTATAAATATTTGAATTCTTTAAGTTTTCGTCCCTATACGATCACAATAAAACCGTTATGATGAATTTATTTTAATGCAAAATTTATCAACTGCGACTACATAAGAGTCAGCAATTAAAAAAACATTTGTGGTATATAAAACACATCTCTTTATTTTGAGCAGTATAAAAATGACTAGCTTATAAACTTTGGAAATTCCAATTAATACAATATTATAGTTTTATTGTCTTTTACACAAAGTAAAGTCTTAAGAATAAAAATCTATCTACTTACCTGTTATTATTGTACAAAATGTGACTAGTATTTATTTTACAAATTATTTCTTAAAACTATAATTGACTTTTACTCATATTTGAACATTTAAAATACTAGCAGATCTATTATAAAAATCTTTATGATATCTTTGGTTATAATAAACATTAGTTTGACAATAGTTTGCATCTCCACTATAGTAGTTTTTGTCAGTCTGCGGATACGCATTATTATTAAAACTACTATAATTTGAAGGCCATTCATTTGTCCTTGGAATCTTTCTATTCCGAGCAGTTTCAAAAGCGTTTTTGAAAAGTTCATAATTGGCTTGGTTGAAATATCCTTCAGTGTTGTGAGGCATATGGGATTCATAGTTGTCGTGAAAATGATTACATGATCCAAAATTCCTGTCTTGCTGGTAAACATTTTGCTGGTTAACGTCGTCACCAAAGCTCGAAGGGTGAGTAAAGAAGCCGCTTCCCGTAGTTGAGGTAATACAATTGCCTCCTTTATTATTAACAGACACTGTAACATTACCTACATTTATAAGGACCCCCTCAGATGTCTGCATAAAGTTAGATCCGTTTGGAAATGGCTTGCTAAATCCCTGGAAACTTCTATAGCTACCATCATTTTTATAATCCTCACTTTTGTTGGGTACCAAAAACATGTCTCTGAAGGCATCTTTCGTTACTTTCTCTCCAGCAATAGAATAATGTTGTAACTTCTCATAATTAAAAGAAAATCCCTCTGATGGTATATTATCAGAGTTTATGTTATCCAGAGATTCCAATGTTTGACTTAAAGCAAAAATATAATTATGAGCGAACCGTAGTGTCTCAATTTTCGTTAATTTTGTGTCTTCTGGGAACATCGGTAAAACACATCGGAGCTTATCCAAGGCTTCATTCAACATGTGCATTCTGTTTCTTTCTCTATCGTTGGCCTTCATTCTCCTGTTTCTTTTTATTCTCATTATTTGCGTTGGACTTTTGCACCGTGTTACTCTATTCTTACCGTTAGCATATTTTCTCTTGGGCTTGGCAGAATCCTTTGTCTTTTTAACCTTTATAGGAGTTGATGTGATGTTCTCTGTATTGAGATTTGATTCAAATTCTTTAATGTCAGCTGGGTCTTGCAACGGTAACTCGTAATCGTCGCTAAAGAGTTTTCTTCTTACATTAGACTGTTTATTTGGTGTCAAAGATATTCCAAGGTCAGTTGGACTGTGTTTGAATGGTGTGCTGGTAACAGACGTTGGTGTGGCTAAGGAGTCCGTGAAGGACCTATCAATTCCTGAGTCATTACTGCAAATGCTGTCGTTGAAATCACAATAGTCTTCGAAATTTGTGCCGAACATTTTCTTGTAAAATCTGAAACAAAAAAAAGAAATCTGAGTAAAAAAACAATTCATGTCAATCTAAGAAAGTATTGGCACATAATAATATGTTGGCATAGTAGTATGATTTTTCAAAACATTATTTCATAATTGTACGAGTATGTATGCGTGTGTATAATCAAAGATTTTAAGTAAACCTATACGATTGATAATGGCAAATACTGTGTGTGTAAGTGTCCTCTTATGAGAGGTCATTTTCCAATATGTTTGACGCTGTAAGGGAGAAAAGAGCTTGACACTTGCTGAGTTTCTTGTTTTCGGTTCTTCTCAGTACAAGGTAGACTTACGAACCGATGGCATAATGACGTTCATTAAAGCTATTTGTAGCCTAAACTGAATAAATGATTTTGGATTTTGGATTTTAAATTTTACAATCAAATAATGATTCAAAGTACGAGACGAAAACGAAAAGATAAACACAAAGTCGAAACGAAACTGTCTAATAACTTTCAAGTTGCTAACTTTATTTCGATTACCAAGTCCTGTCATAATGTCATTGCTGATCACCCAACGCACCCTTGTTTGGTTTGGACTGAGGGTTTAGCACAATTTCCACGTCCCGCCGTGACAGGTGACCGGCCCACTCGCGTGACGTGGCCGTCTGTTACGGAAAGTCAGTTGAACTTTATCACTTCCGACTTCCGGTCACGGTTTTGGATTGAGGGCGGTACAGTGCATAGCTATTAAGGTAACACGTTTGAACACCGGCGTAATTGTTTAAATATTTTTTAATAAATTTCAACATTTTTGGAAAATATTGTTATCTATTGACTTAAATGATAGTTTTTAAGTTTAATTGGTAACATTATTAATTTTATTAATGTCTTGAATTGATGGATGTTTTTGATGATAAATCAATAAAAAAAAAGATGCGATGTTCAAAATTGAGTTCGATTTAATAAAATACACATACATACAAAACATACAGTGGTCGACGGTTTCTGGGTAGAAAAGAAACCAACCATAGAGCAAAATGTACTGATTTTTTATCTTAAAAATCATTACTATTGTTAGAGATTTTCTTTCACACATTTGTTCAGCTTAATTTTCAGATCCATCTTACTAGCTCACATAATGACAAACAAAACACCATTAGTCTAATTACTTAATTAGGCCCCCGCTACCCTCAGGCTTACTAACAAAAAAAGCAACCAGTTGCTAATTTTACAATTGCAACGCGACTGCTACTATTGCGGTTGCTAAATTCTTATTACGGATACAAATTGCTCAATATATGTTAACTATTACATACATTTTAATCGCAAATGCACTAAGCGAGCAATCATTGAGCGACTGGTGTCCGTAATACCAATTTAGCCGCAATTCAACCGCAATAGTAGCAGTCGCGTTGCAATTGTACATACATTTAGCAACTGGTTGCGTTTTTTCGGTAATAAGCCTGCCGCTCGTACAGTTTGCGTGACGCCACGCGCTCGGCACGCGATCTCCATTGACTTGTAATGTCCATAACGTGTACTCAATAACATTTTCATTGTTTTGCAACCGCTGCGCTGCGCTGCCTGGTTGTTAGTTACCCCTGCAATACTTTAACAACTGTATCGTTGTAGGCAGATAATGAAGTCAATAACGCTATAACTACTGTGTTAATTACAAGGTATGCTGATGTTTAAAAGTAAAAAAAGAGAATCTTAGTTAACAGCCTAAGTTAATTTAACAAAACAATCCTTATAATGAATCTATGGTACGGTATGGTATTTAGGCATGAATTGGAGAATTGGAGGAATGTCAGTTCTATACATTTTTATCTTTCGTATAATCATTGTCAGAAATTGCATATTTTGTTTCAATTAGCGCATTCATTTAGGGAGTTGGTAGTACGTAAAATGCGCCTTCATGACCCGCTCGTCGTGGAAATTATTAACACTAATTTTTTTTAAAAGTTTTCTTTAAAACCACGTACCAGCGAATTACTCGACTCTTCAACGGAATTTAATTAGTGTTTTCTCACTGTTAACTTTTAAAATTGACCACAAGAGGGCGCTTGATCGATCTCTTTACTACGTACGTAGATACAGCAATTCAATTAATCAATTGTAATTTGTGTTGGCAGCACCTGTGCGTCGCCACGCGTCCGGCACGCGAGCCTGTTTGCGGAGGCGGCGGCGCGTGGCAGCCCTAGCGGAAGTCAATCCCTTTCATATTACGGGGAGATTATTACCAGAAAAGACGTAACTAAACTTAGCGTATATAGCGAAGGCTATACCATTATGTCGTAGGTATAGAATGTTCTGTAACCTCTGAGACCTTTTTGTCTCTATGTTTTGTGCTGGCTTTTATATTTTTTTATATACTTAAGTCTATGTATATAATGTATCTGGTTTACAGGTAATGAATGAATTTATTATTATTGTTGTTATTATTCTCTTTATTTATTTTAATTCTTATTTTATTATTATTAGTGTGGCCTGAAAGAAACTACAAACAGGCAAGAAAACATCACTTCAATATCTGTACAAAACTAACTGCATTTTGGAATAAGAAATACTATCAAAAGATAATGATTAATTGCCCTCTAATCGTTTGTTTACTACACTAATAAATACATTCATCATTCATTCTAAATAATTTAAAACTTAAAAAAACAAATTTTGAACATAACTTACATGTAAAATTTAAAGCTGTACCTATAAGTTTTCACAAAATTATTGATATATTAGTATTATGTTTCACTAAACACTATGGTCACAACACGTATCACAATAAACTATAAACTATAGTGAATCATGACTAGTCCCGTAGCACAGTGCAGCGCGCCTGCGTACACTGCACTGTGGGCAGGGACGCTTCGCTCCCTGTTTTATTCCAGCACTAGTGGGCAAGCCACTTAATAGGTGACGCCCACTAGTATAGGTTTGAATAATAAAAAGCTTAAAAGTGTCATATTTGCAAAGGTTCTTTAAGTTGCATATTTTATGTGAAATAGCTAATAGTAAAACGAAAACAAAAGGTAAGTAAGCATGGTAACGGTAACATAAGGAATTAAAAACAAGGTATTTTATTTTTTAACATATTTGAGTAAGTGTTGCCTATACCTACCTTAGGCTAATTTAGTATAATAAACCATAAAATTTTATTTATTTTAGTACAGGTATTTATTAAAACATGAATTGTTTTTTCTTCAAAAACTTAAGTTTTAAGTTTTTCTTTAAAAAAAACTTTATTATTACTGCTACGAGTGCTATTTAACCCTTTAACTGAAAGTTAATAATAGATCTGACCGTAGGCAACATCTTTTTCTTGTACCTTCTGCTAAAAATAATGTATCACATCACAGCCCTCTCATGCGCTTTTGCAGGCAATATAATAAAGTAAGCAAAGAGCTAGATATTTTCCACCAGAGCCTCAATATGTTTGTTAAGACGATTAAAAGTATGAAGTGAAGAGGACATTAGATTTAATACCTATCTACATATTTTTTATAATTAAGTATACGTTTATTTTTTAGTATTTTTTATTTAGCCGTTTTTATATGTAATATTTTATTTAGATGTTGTGCGCAGTTGTTATTGAGGTACAAATTTATACGTGTTATTAATTGTATTGTTGTATTTTTTGTATTGTGATTTGTGTCTTGTAACTGTGCCAAAGATAAATAAATAAATAAATAACTTACCCAAATTCTCAGAAGATGTGGACTTAAATCCCACTTGTAGAAATTAATTGAAACGCTGTTTTCTACAGTATTGTGCATAGTAACTTGTTTACATCAGTGAAATGCTATGTTATATATATCCATAAAATACCATAAAGATTGATGCAAATTGGCACTTCAGCGAATGTTGCCATATGTGGGCGAGTGGCGCCGGCGAATAGTACGCTTTAATTTATTTAATAGTTTAATAGTGCGTGATCTACCATTTTTTATTTGCCATTTATAACCCTTTGTCGGTATCGACGGGCAATAAATAACATAAATATTTGATCAGACACGGATTCGATATAGTTGGCGTTGAAAAGGGGAAGATAGATTTGCTTCATTGCTACATAAGGAAAACATCATCATCTTGGGTAAAGACGGTTCTATCGCTAGAATCTCTTTCAGAGAACCCAAGAAGGAGCAAGAGGTAGTGTATAAAGAAATTACTAAAAGGTAAGGTCACTGCTTGAATACTGTAGTGTTATTTGGTCACCTGTATATGATGTTCACATTCAACAATTGGAGAGTGTGCAGAAAAGATTTCTTTGGCATCTTTCCTACCGAACACACCTTGCTAAAGCTCTTGCAACTTATAAGGTCTTAAACACTACAAAATTGAAAGCCTCAAAACAGAAGACTACTTCTTAATGTCATTTGTCTATATAAGTTGATGAGTGGTGCCTTGATAGCCCCGATCTCCTTGAAAAATCAAATTTAAATTTAATAAATCCAAAAAACTACCTCGTGTTACTAGATTTAACATTTTTGTTCCTAAGTCAGTGAAGAAAAATCTAGGTTACCATTCTACATTAAATAGGATCCATAACAATATAACACCCTGTCTCGGTCAAATAATTTGGAAGTATTAGATATTTAGGAAAAGGATTAGATTATAGGATATTAGAATATTAGATTTTAGGAAATAAAAAAATAAAAAAAATTCATGACACTGCCAAGGTCAGACAAGTTATTAGAAATAGTTACGTAAGCCCCCTTTAAACTTTAAATCATATTTTAGGTAATTAATTAAATTATTGTAATTTTAAGTTTTATTAAAATTTGTTAGTTTGGTTAAAATAACTATTAGTCCACATCGCATGCTGTGGCTGTCTATAATTGAAAATGAGAAAAAAAAAATTGTACTTAGATTAAGTTTGGCATTTGCATTATAACTACTGTTTGTTTGGTGGTACATGTTTTGTTGTTTGCTCAATAAATAAATAAATAAACTAAAATTTTCCAGAATGGGTTCTTTAAAGCACAGATGGAATACGGCTTCTGGTATCGGATAGGCTGATTTTAGGAGTCATATTATTTCCTAGCCAGAGATTCACAGTCGTATTGTAAGTTAATTAATTAACTTCATTTTCTCCCCACAGATTTCTGTCAAAGCACCGATGGTTGATCACGATTGCCTTCTCATCAGTTACTATTAGGTACCACTATTAATAACACAAATGGATCGCTGTTGTCCAATAAAGTCCATTGTTGTCTAGTGCCTCAGTAGTTGAGGATTCCGGGTGAAGTGCGCTTCCACCTTCAGCCTTATCATCATTCAGCCTCAGGTGAGGTGAAGGCCAAGTGCTCACCCCTAAGATATAAAAAAACGTATTTTATAAATATTCTTTATTTAATGATCTGAGGCAAGTTGCCCCATGGCCACGTACAACTGCTTCAACATCGGTTAATAAATGGCTTGTTCCCGTTTCATAGCCTTAATTAATACTGCAACCCTATCGTTGTCGTTGTCACCGTAGTTAGCTGGTGATTGGTTAACAAACACACTCACAAAGAAACATTTTAACACCAAATGCCGCCAGTTCCGGTTGATTGGCAAAACATTGACAAACTCCGTCACGCCGCGCGCCGTGACTGCGGAATGGCGGCGGAAGGGTTCAAAGAAATGTATTTTTTTATAAACAATTTTTTTAATAATATTATTATGTTGTCCTTATTATTTTGATTTTAATATTTTTACTAAAATTAGAATAACTTTGAGTAGATAATAATATAGATGATGTCTTAACCCTATTCTTGGCATAGTGGATTATTTGATTAGCTATCCCGGCGAACAAACATCTATCAAACCGACTACACAAACATGTACTGAGAATCGAATCCGAGATTTCTGGGTCAGAGACTGCTAATATTAACCCCTAAGCCACAGCGGCACATAAAACAGTATCAGCATTTCAAAGTCTTTCCCGGCAAGTTTGCCGTTCAATCTCCAGGTATCCACCGCAAGAGGATTTTAGTCTACTAATCAAGTCATACACAGTCAACTCAGCCAAAAGACGTCCACTGCTGGACAAAGGCCTCCCCCAAGGATCTCCACAACGACCGGTTTTGTGCTTTTTTTTTTTTTTTCATGTTCATGTTTCATACACAGAAAAGTTACAATTTTTTGAATGCGATAAAAAAATGAGAAAGCATATCAGGTGCAGACCCGCTATAACACAGCAACCCTTCAATTCGCAATATTATAACTGTGCCATTTAAAATAATAAATTCGTTATTGTGTCGTGCGGGGTGCGGGTGGGGTAGGTTTAGTTAACTTGCCGCTGCCACGCTCGAGAGACCATGAATGCGATATATATGTGCGCCTACATGCGCACGACCATTGAAGAGTTAACGACAGGGATGTCGCTCTTTAAACTAATAAATTAGTTCTCAATTTAATATAAAACTTAAGCGTGTATGTACCACTTACACTACGTCTTCACATAAATCAGATTTTATTAGAAATTGATTTTAATTTAGCTTAATATATTAATAAAAAAATTACAATAACTTTATGTTAATTTTATTTTATTTTTTATTTATACACACAGAGATACACCTCAATACACAAAGCAAACGACAAAAAAAAGCAGAACAGTGATTTGAAAAAAGAAGTAAGAATAAAAAATTACAATTGATTGCTTCATAACAAGCACAAAGCTACATTTCCAATTTATTAAAAAATAATAAGAAAATAAATCGTTGAGCATTAAATATTTACTTGTTGAAATTAATCCGAAAATTGTACTAGAAGTCACGCTAACGTATAATTTTTAAAAAATGCAAATTTTGTTGAGACAAAATAAGCCTGCAATGGGTTGCAGGGCAAAAGCCTTCTTTTCTCTCTGCTTTTGTATTGGTATATGCTCTACAAAACTGTGCCAGCCCTACTATGGTCAACCCTTCAGCGGCGCGCCCCTCACCGGCCCAAACATCCCGACCCGTTCGCCACCGAGCATAATTCTGCGGACTTACCCGTTACGACCTGATAACCATTACTTGGTTGTTTCAGATTATCCTAATGATTTCTTTATTATTGTTTTTTTATTATTAATGAAACTCACTACTGCTTTTGCTTTTGGAAGGTTCTAATCGCGGTGGGTTTATCCAAAGAGTTCCATTTCATGTTCATTTAGAATTCTAATTTAAATAATATGATAAACTTTTGTCTAACATTTGAACAAAATATTTTTTCACAACTGCTAGTTATTGCATATTATTCATAATTTGATTACCCATTGCATCTAATTTTAATTTCTTGATTGCGTATCAAATCGATAGTTTCTTCATGTCTCATTAAATACATATTATTTTCTGTGCTTTTAATAATTATAGCTAATTAACATCAAAATATTGACATGTAATTTGCAGACTAAATACACGAACACGAACGGTATTTACCAAGTTAATTTTAAAACTTTACAATCATTTTAACAAATAAAAACATTGTAATACCAACAATATTTACGTACGCATTCTGCCGACATGACGTTAATCTCTTAAATATTAAAACATTTACAGGGCAAACTTCTACATAATCCTGTCGGTGAAAAAAAATCAATGCATCACCCATTGTGGGTCCCAGTTTTAAAATGTTAAAAAGCTTTGTTGTCAAGGGCTTATCCAAAGGGTTGTAAATAATGACGGCGCAATTCTTTATGGAAAACTAAACGGTCGCCTATAAAGCACAAAGTGCATGGGGTCGGTGTTTTATAAAGAGTGTTCCTTGTTGCAGACTCACCCGGTGCCATAGCTCGAGAGCGTTTAATGATGCATTACGGGGCTAAAATATTAAATTAATTCAAAATGGATGTGCATTTTTAAAGTTAAAAAACTGAGACAAATAATCCTAAATTTTTTTATGAAAATTCATGCTGCTTTTCGTCAAAAATTCAAAAATTCAAAATCATGTATTCAGTTTAGGCTACTAGCTCTAATTAATGTCAATAGGCCATCGGTTCGTAAGTCTAGGCGGGAGAAGAACCGGCAAGAAACTCAGCGAGGCCCTGATTCGAAATTTTTGAAGATTACCTAATTTGATAAAGAACTATAATCACTTTAGCTAATATTTATTTACTCTTAGATCATTTATCTGATTGATTCCCTGATTGATGAGTAGATAGACACCATGTCCACGTAGATGTAGCTACAAATTCATATAGTTATATGAAAAGTACTTATATATTAAGTGTACACTTAAGTTTACACTTATTTTCAAAAAGACAACCTTCTAGTGTGCCATTGTGTTTGTCATTCTGCGTCAGTTGTTTTAAAAAAACGAGCACCAATGACATTTTGTCACTGTCAACACAGCATTATTAACAAATTAATAAAATAACCCTATACTCGTTTTAAGAAAACAAACCAATCTTGTCAATTCGTATGAAACGGACTACACAGGTTTACGCATACTCGTATGTTCTTTTGCCTGTAAATACCTATGTGGATGTGTGCTGGACCTGTGTGAAATTATTATCGTATTCTAATTTGAACGCGGTCGCTGACCGGTGCGATGCAGTTGCATTACTGACGTTATCTTGACAGTTTGACAAGACATTAATTCGACGTTTGACGTATAATGAAAACGAATACTTATTTAGGAAACATGCTTTCGGAAAGTAATAACGTCCATTTTGAATGAGTACCACGGCCTGACAAATTAAAGACACTTTTAAAAATATGTCATATTGATAATAGGGTGAGAAAATCACAATGCTTGTCAGGTGTCACCATAGATAGTGGTTATATTAATTTTTTGCAATAGTTTAGTATCTTTAGGCAAACAGTAATATTGTACGAGAACGAGCCACTACTGCGCTTTGATTTCTATTCGTTTATTATTGTTTTATTTTTTATTACATTGTATACATATTAGTTTTCAGTTATTACTGTTGCGATGAGGACGTCCTTATCTATACGTTGAGTTCACTAAAATGTTCGCACAGAATACTGCAACGTGTAATTTTTATTAGATCGCAAGTGGGGCAAAATAATGCCCTACAAATTCAAACTCGCATAGGTACGTAACAGTTTTAAAATGGATATGGTTTATATTTACAGGAACATGAGCATATATAGACATTTTATTATCCAATTTCGAAACTACTTAATATCACTAAGTATATATATACTGCAAAGAGTTATTGCAAAGTTTTAGTTTTTTTCTACACCCATATTATGTGTATTAGACATTTTAAAGCTTGTTTTATGACTTCTTATTGTTAATGTTTTATTCCCAGCCATTTATTTTTACATATTTTAATGCTATGTATTTTCGATGGAATTGATCTGGATATTGAGTTAGTAAAGTATGCTTGATATTACCATTATGAAAATTAAAAAAAATATTAGGCAAAACAATAAAAACTATTCAAGTTCAATTCCCTCCTTCCTATAATATGGGGTCCTTCAAAAGAGGCGTGAAGAAGCACCTTGTGGGTCGGCAGAGTGAGGTTAACTGATGCTACGTTTGTTTTCACGCTGCACCAGTTATCTTCGCGTCTGGACTCCATATCCACTTAACATCAGGTGGGATGGAGTCATTTGCCGAGCTATCTATAAAAAAACGAGATTTAAACCCATGAATCCGTCAAAAATTTACATAGTGTGTAAATAGTTCTTTATAAACATTTCTCACCCTTAAATGTATAAGAACAACGTCTCGCTACGTTGTCTAAGACAAAACATAAAAAATAACTTTCGACTAGCTAGTATCCAGCTAGCCATTTCGATGTTCACACGCCTGCACGGGCTGCACATCAAGTACCACAAACGGTCATTTCCACGTTGAGCTTTGAACTTTATGCATAAGCATATTGTGGAACATTTATTGAAGAAATTTGTCAATTTTGAATAGTTTGATGTGCAGACATAAAACTAAAAGTAGAATTATTCATTTCCTGGTCGCAAAGGCCCATTATGTTATTTCCCGGTTAAAGGCTTTGATTAAGAAAAAAGTTTTAATTTAATTTATCTGGATTAAATGTTTTTTAAGAAAAAATATTGAAATTAATGAATTTCTTCACAAAATAGCACTGTCAAATATATACATTTTGTAAAAAAAAATACAAAATAATATTTTATTGGTACCGCAACTATAACTAGTTTCAGGCTCATATTTGTGTATGACTTCTTTTGTAACGACTGTTTTAATTATATGTTTTATATTCGTCGGAAATAGTTCAAAAGCGCGTAAGTAGCATTGGCGGATTCCGCACAAACGTTCTTAAATATGGATAAAGCCAAACCAGCGTAAGTGCTTTTGCCTTAATATAATTTACATAGTTTTTATAGAAAAAACTTCATTAATAATAATATATAAACATAGGAGCCATAACAGTTGCTATGTTCTAATTGGTACGTAAAATCACCACGTAAATAATTAAATAATCAGTGTTTAATCGTCCCCATTCTCTTAAAAAAATCCAGTTATTTGACGATTACGCGGTATTCACAAAATACTACTACGCGCTTTTGAACTATCCCCGGCGAATGTAGAATACAGGATACAGAAAACAATACAATACAAGAATACGGAATAGAGGATTAATTATTTAATAATTAAGAAGTGAATCATTTCAGTATCGATTAATATAGTTACAGCTAAAACTTTTGCTGTCTTATTTATGACTTTGTTGAATTTAGTTCGAAATTCAAATATATTTCCCATTTATGTATAACCAGTAACTTCAAAAAATATTGTGAATATAAAAAGTCAGTTAGACATATGTAACACCATTATAAACAGATTGGATCTAGTTATGTCTTTTACCATTAAAAATTATTGTTTTTGAAGGGATGGAGCCTTTCTTCAGTTGCCTATGGTAGCCCATCTCCATATTCGATTATATTCAATAAACTGTTACGTTTAGTTATACCACAGTTATACCATTAGTAAATAAATAATGTAATATAAATAAAAACTGATTAATTTTATAAGTTTCCATTTCCATTTCCATTTTATAACGTGATATTGCCCAACTGATTTGCTTAATAATATGCTAGCTACATCCAAAAATCATTCGTATAAGGCAGTCCGGCTCGTAGCGAGCGCGTAGTGGCGCCTGCGCGCGTCCGTAGCGTGCGTTCACGCGCGCTCCAACTCACGCGCACGAAAACCGCTCAACTAACGCGCAACAAAATTGGAAACACGTGCTGGCCCCCTACAAAAACAAATCGAAAATATCATTAAATAAATAAAATGGTATAACAGCAAAAAATCGCATCTATTTGCACAATTGTTCGCCATTCTCGCGATATCGCTCATGAGGACCGATTTAGAACGTTTCCTGGCTATAATAAAATTGATAATCGTACTAATCCTTATTTGCACTGAAGTGGGTGAAGAGGGTGCTTCGATAAGCAGCAGGTAGAAACTATAAACTGTTTCTATTGGTGAATTCGTGCGCCTACTCATATCGGCACCTGAGCGCGGTCGGGCCATTTGTCCTGTTCGATTGTACTGTAGCATCATCGATACAACAGTTATTTGTACAAGTTAAATGTATAATAAATCAACTTTGTAAATACTTTATTTGTGTGTACTTTTATAGTAAAATAAAATAGAGTGCGCACTACGATGCGCTCGCGCGTCCCCAACGAATGTGTTGCGTTACAATGGCGAATTAGCGACGAATCGTCAGTCGCTTCTACATGCCACCAGCATGCTGTTATTCAAATTTGTAAATACATTACTATTTAATAAAAAGCTTTCTTTCACACATTATTAATACGTTTATTAGTTAATAAAAATAAAGAAGATAAACCGTATCTCTTCTTAAACTACACAACTATCTAAACACTTGCTCGTAAGTACTTATCCTGCCATTCTGTCCGTCTTTGTTACCATGTAAAAAGTTTGTTCTATGAACTTGATTGAAATACGACGAATCAAATAGTAGTTAAAGTTAGTTCTGAACTATTATGTAAATAGGTATAATACTTTGGTATGAATAGTAGAAGAACTGAAATATTTGTTAGGCTAGCCAACTGAAGATATTGATCCTGTCTGTAGTCTACAACACATTAGACATGACATAGTGTGTGTATGTCTGTTTATAAAATGTGTTTATAAATGTGTTATATTGGTAGAAATTAAGGCATTATGGGTATTGGTAAAGTATAAAGTGTAGGCTTTATGTTTGGTTTGGAAAATTAGAAACAATGAAGATAGTAGTAGATAAGATAGAACTTATAAACGTTATAGTTAATATATCAAGAGAAAAATATACGGAATGTTGTTATAATAATCGTATATAAATACCAAGTGACAATTATGTCACATGAACGTTATGCTAATCTTTTAAAATCAGTTTATATGATATTATGAAAAATGAAGTACCACAGTTTTAGTGACCACTTGGCCACTTTTATCTCGGCTATAAGTAGGGGAGACCGGGGACAAATGTAACACTTTTTACTTCATGGGCAATAATGACAAATTTGGTTTGAGTGTTGAAACCTGTTGTGTTTTTAAGGAAACCTAATTTAATTATCTTTAAATGTATGCGGTCAAAATTTAGTAAGTGGTTGTAGTTTAGTGGCAATCACGGATTAAACAGAGGTCGTCAACTGTTACGATTGACCCAGAGTACTGGGTCAATTGTAACAAAGTTTTAAATGAAAAAAAAAACCATGACTTTCATTCAAATTGCTTTATTTAAATTAACAAAGTTGTTTCATATTCAAATGCAACATTAAGTCTTGAAAATTAGGAGCTAAATCAATAATCTTGCGGCTGAACCGCCTTTTAGTCAAAAATTACATATTCTTTGTCACAACACAAAAGCTTACATCTAATTACGTTTAAATTACAGATTCAGTCAAGTAATTATCACCTTTACTAAAAACAAACTCAGCATCGTTAACATATTAATATAACAAGTAATAATCAACTGCAATAATTTGTATGGAAAATGGGTGTGGTACTATCAACCCCTGTTACAATTACCCCAAATTGTATTTGTGAGTTGTAATTTTAAATCTCTTTTTAACTTCCTTTGATGTTAGGCCGAAGTATATGTTGGCGGTCCGAATTAAATATTTAGATATTTGCTGTTCTTGGTCCACCGTAAAAACTTTTGTTGCGGGGTTATATCCCATAACCACAGTTCCGTCATTAACCATTCTTCCTTTTTTTCGTTTGTATCTCAGTAATGTAACGTGACAAAGATCAAACATTCGTGCGGCGCTGCACACGGATTTTTCACTCAATAATTCGCTTTACGCTTGCTCATATAGAAAAACATCTTTGGACCCTCTGGCTGTCATTTTTTCTCTTTTACGTGGCATCTGAAAAAAGACATGTTAAAAATGCAACACATGGCTACTCCTTACATAGTCCTATTTCCTATCAACACAACTATATCCAGCCACCTCATTAAACACCATTCGCCACCATGGCGAGTGACACTTTAGGTTATAGGTGCGCTAATATACTTGTTGGGGTCAATTGTACCATGGGGTTGATTGTACCGTTACAATTGACCCCTAAAATGTTGTTACAACTGTTCCTAACGACATTTTTCCAAAGAATATTCATAAATCAAAAAAAATTCAACTCTACTAGACAAACCTCCTACGATAAATACTGCACAATACACACAGATTCAAGATAAAATGCTCTATTTACGGAAAGTGTGTTGATTTAAAAGTAATATTAGATTGTACAAACAGCAAAAACTTACGATTCCATAGCGAAAACACAAAAACCGCGATCGACGCGTCCACACCTCACGGAGCACTCTGCCGACAGGCTCCAAACTTGCGCCGCGTCACGGACGATGCCCATACGCACGCACAAACCTAAGCGTTGCTTAGCAACCGAGATATTGCGCATGTTACTATTGACCCGTGTTACTTTTGTCCCCGGTCTCCCCTAATACTAGTAGGTAATATATTACATACACGTATCTATTTATTTTGTATACTACTTTTTCCACATGTGATTTCCTATTACAGTACTTATCAACTGTGATTCCTAAGAAGGAGAAATTATCATGAAATGAATATAGTGAGTAGTCCTGATTGTCCTGGATTAGAGCTCGTATTTTTCGCGTTACCGGGCTGTGGGGTTGTAGTTCACCGGTTTATACACCGCACAACAAAACCCGTATATTCTGCTGGTAATCCGTCGTGTTAATCACTACAGTAGCGTTTCCGTTACCGGCCTTCAGCACTAACACGTCTTCATATTCACGAATGCTTTTTAGTGCTTGACGCTCTTCTATAGTAATGTTACAAGTCGGAAGCTTCGATTTTCGTAAAACTACCGCGACGACGTCCTGTCTCAAGATATCGGCATCGCTCTGCGGTATTTTGTTACGCATTATCTTCAACGCTGCTG
The DNA here is from genome assembly GCA_963082485.1 of Eudonia mercurella. Lineage (NCBI taxonomy): Eukaryota > Metazoa > Arthropoda > Insecta > Lepidoptera > Crambidae > Eudonia > Eudonia mercurella. Next base: position 1,039,972 of record OY720026.1, on the reverse strand, counting down.
ATCACCACTTCATAAGGTATTCGTTTTGGCGTAGGAGCGAAATTTAAAATTTAGTTTTCATCGGGTGAACCACGGCCAACCACTACGCGGGCCCAGTGCGGATTGATGGCTGTTAACGACTGCTAATGCAATCGATACCAACGGCTTTATGTGCCGTCTGAAGCACAGAGCAGCTCGAGATGACAACTTTTTGGTCACCCATTCGATAACCGGCCTTTGCAAAAGTTGCTTAACATCAGTAATCGCAGACCGGGCGCAGTGACCACTGCGACATCGAACTCCTCGTTATATTTCTTTAGTTAAAAGTTAATTTTAGCTTGAAATTATTTAAAGTTGAAGTAGTTATCCAGATTTTATGGACATAACGAAAATGCTAAGAACCGAGTGCGAAGAAAGACATTAGTTTTCTCGTCCACTCTCGATCTGATCCGAACCCCTCGGAGAATCTAGTAGGGCACGGGGACACGCACTAGTGCGTGACACGGCATCCCTTTAGAAAACCTCCGAAGGTGATTCGTTTCACACGGCTAGAGGAACCCTTTAAGTCTCTCGCCGCCCCCAAAAAAGCCCGGTAAAGCTCAGAAAATGCCGTCTGAGGCAATCAGCAAATTCGCTAAAAAAATATTAAGTAGTTTTCTAATGTTTTTTATCTGTACTTAATCAAAACGATCTCGATAGATTTTAAAAGAACTTTAAAACTTAAGACTTAAGACGATTCTTATCGAAATCGTTTTAATCTATTTTTACAATGTAGATAATATAATTATTAGGCTACTATTATTTATTAAATCAATAAAACACAGTACAGAAAAAATGTGTACGATAGAAACTGCAGAAGTTTAAAACTTGCAGCCGCTAGCGCCCACCTCCGAAAAACATGTTTTACAATATCTATCCATCCAATTAGATCAATTCCTTAACCTAAAAATTCACACTAGGGTTTAGCATTTAATATTTATTTTTACAAAATGTCTGCTAAGACTGTTGCTAAGTATTTGTGCGTAATACTTCGAGGGGTAAGGTCACTGAGGTTAAGGTGAACAACTTCATTCAATTTATAACTTAGTAGTTAGGTAATCAACAGCGGTTTAAATAACACCGTGTGATTAACGACTAAAGTCTAAAGTCCAACCACAATGGACTTTGCTCATTTGTAACGGTTACAATAATATTATGTTACTAAAAACTAAGTCTACAGTAATTGGACAGCTTTGCTTTTTGAGTAGGTACTAGACATGTGTGTAACACTGCACTGCGCACGCCGCGCCGCTCAATTGCGCCAACTCAGTTCATTGCGCCACGCCGGCCGGGTGTGTTGACTCACTTCTTCAAAATGTGTTGGCTGGCACACAGCGCAGGGCCGGGCTGGGTTTTATTCTCAGAACAGTAAATAAAGCTATTAGTTATTATTCTGCGGTAAAACCGCATAGACAGCTGAGTTCACAGCTCTGGATTTTTTTAAGTTAAAAGGAATGAAAAAAGTACTTAGATTAAGGAAAGTACCTAAGGATATTTTTAAGTGACTACAGGAAATATAATAAATATTTTAATAAACGTTACATATATACAATACAATACCTACATAATTATTTTAGATTTTCATATTATTGAAAAAAATAAATGACCGAATACGTTTTCGTTCGAAAATCAAAGAAACTGTAAGCGCGGCGTCCAACTGCAGATGGCGCGCGCTACACAGCTGATTTGGCGCGTAAGCGCGTTCCATTCTGTTCAATTTTGAGTTAACTCGATGAGCTAGCGTAGTGAGCTGCGTCAGAGTTATTAAGTTGACGCAAGGAATTTTGCTGAATTACCCACTCAGTTACCCATGTCTAGTACGCATGAAGCTGTAGGTAGGTATGTTTTTTCACGGACCCGAGATTTATTTTGAGTTTATTTAAAAGCTTTGAAAAGGCAAAGGGATTTAATTTAAAAAGCCTAACCTTCAACAACTTTTTTATTTGCTGGTAGTGAGCGATGCCAATTTGATTAATGAATGATAATAATATGTATGATAAATAGGTACATAGGCCTTTCCCCCAAATCTGTGATTTCAACAGAGGGGCTTTTTTCAATTCTATATTATAAAATAATATCGGGTTATAAAATATTCCACATTTTTTTAATATTGATTTTCGGCAAAACACAAAATATTAGAAAATAAAACAAGACTGCAAGAAAACATGACTAGAAAGTTTACTTTCTCGCCAAAGAGTCTGTCATTCTCATTCGTGTACAGTGTGACCATATGTATTAGGATCATGGTATTTTAGCCATAATTAGCTTTTCCTTGTAACATTACTTTGGGTTGATACTATGCTAAAACTCTGTTAAAGCTTCCGTCTAAACACGTTTAACGCATGTCACGTGTCATAAAGTAAAGTTAAATTAAATTACATTCAATTCATAAAAAAATGTTGACTTATTATTAAACAAGATTAACTAAAATGAATATTTACAAATAAGTAAATGTAGTGTATCGTACTGCACCCCATTATATATATAAAAAAAATATTAATTTTCCTCTAATGATAAAGAACCATCTTTAAAAGAATAGAGAAAATGAGTACCCTAACAAATCTTACTAAGCTCGTAAACATTTGAAAAATAAATTATAAATCGCAATGAGATCAACCGAGCATGAGCACATATAAATATTTTATTTTGGGTAATAATATTATAATATAATATAAATTTATTACTTAAATATAAATATATATAATAAATATATATAAGGCCACATTTTATCAAATATCTGCAAATATTTTGGGGATAAATTCAACAACATAATATAAACTATTTTTATGAAAAAACCTTAAACTTTTATTCGCTAGTTTTCAAGGAAAACGCCAAAAGACATTTCGATTAAAAAGAAAAATAAAGCACTTTCGGTAGTTTCAATTCAAAAGAGCCGAAACGGAGAGGCCGCAATGCCTTTACCGCTTACACGTGCTCCTAGTTTCATTCAAAAAAACCGACAGAGAAGCCGCTCTTAAAAATATTGCAGTTTTTGTGTCAGGAAAAGTTAAAAAAAACTAGCCTGAATTTTTTTAATATGCTAGGGCCTTATTTCTCTGATATAATTAGATGTTTTGTCAAAATATTTGCAGTTGATAAAAAGTGACCTTATAAATATATATTTTTTTATACGTAGCACGGCAAATGACTCTATTTAAAATAAAAATTAAAATAAAATAAAATAAACGTAAAAAATCGAAAGTGGTAATTTCGATATGCAGCATACCACGTATTACGACGTAAACTATCGTAACTCAAATATCTCCAAAACTATCATAAATTCATTTAAACACTTAATGCACAAGAAATGTATTATCCTACCAAGTTTTTATAAAATAACAAGTTTAAATGTAAAAGTCTTAATTTAAAAAATATAACTCAAACTAACTTCGAAAGGCGCTGGTGAAAAGTGTCTAAAATAAGTTTCGGTAGTTTACGTAGGGGCCATGGAAATTTGTGTTTTGTCGAATATTAATGTGAAATAATGGTGGATTATTAACCGTAAGTGTTCGTGAGTGTGCTGTGTGAATGTTGGCAAATGAAACAAAACAATGCAACGTCACTTTTCAAATTCTCTGAAGAACTCCGCCCGAGGACTTAGTAAAGCCTCACATCTTTACTCGAGGGGTTGGGGGGTATATCATTTCTCACTTCTCATTTCTATTATCATTCATCATACTTACAGGAAAGAAATATTGTTTATAAATTAAGTTTTCGACTGAAGGACTGAAGTTTTCGATTCCATGGTCATGAATAAATTATAAAAAAAACTGTCATTGTCGTGTTCTCTCTCTCACACTGCTACACATACGCAAATTAGGCACACACAGATGACACAGCTGTCACACAGCACACACACACGCACACACATACAACGCTGATACCGCATAGTACTGTTAAAATTATTTTGTGAATTTTGATAGCTCTGAGTATGATATAAATTAATTTGAGTAAGATTGTTATTAACAGTAAGTCTGAAAAATAAAAAGACGAGTTTTTACTTAAGAGCTTTTATTATTTTAATTGTAATATTTTCTACAAAGTAACCTAATAGTTTGTTTACTTTCATATTTTTTGTTCATATGCAATGAAAACAATGCTGGGTATAGATTTATATCAAAGACATTTAACTACCTATTAAATCTCGGATTTATATTAACTAAGAAAAAATCTTCCTTGTATTAAACTTGTTATGTACTTTGTACCCACATAACCAAAGAAATGAACAGATTCTGACAGCAACTTCTAAAAAGTAACAGTGCTATTAAAAGTTGAATAAACTGTATTGAATTAAGTAATACAGTTTGAATAAGCAAAAATGTTCATAGTTCGCAAATTAGAGAGGTTCCTAGGTCGGGCAAAGAACTACACTTTCTCAACAGTTGCTAAAACTGTGGTAAGTTAGTTTTTCTTTTATTTTTATGTTTTGTTCAGTTAATGTATTAGGGTTTTGACGTAGCAGATACACCATATTTCATTAAAAACCTTTTTTAAACTTTCAATGTAATAAAAGTTTTAAAAGAGATCCAAAAAGATTATGTTTTGTGTATAAAACTATTAAAACAAATAAAAATAATATAAGTAAGTACAAATAACAATAACAAAATATAAATAACTAATAAAGGAATGCAATCTTATAAATTAAGCAAAATAATTATTTATAAAGTTCACAATTTTATCCAGGCCTGTTGCTCAGTCAAAAGTCATAACTTAGTATTTTTTAAACTGTAGGTAGTCTAGTACCTATCTGAGTAAGCTCCTTTTGTTGAAATTCCTCTATTATGCTGACAATATTTTTTTTATTTTAATGTATAAAATTAATGTATTTTATCAAGTTGAATATGTATTTATTTATGGTGCCAACAGTGCAGACGAACATGCTTAACTATATTTTAATAACTACACAAATTTACTACCATGTTCTTTGTAAATTATTACAAGTTGGTTATCTACTGATGAACACATCGATCGACATCTCGGTGGCCGAGGTGCAAAGTGCTTGGCCTGGTACCAGAAGGTCCAGGGTTCAATTGCCAAAGTCGGGTATAGTGTGTATTGGATTTTTCTGATGATCCGCCCAGATTTGTGATCACCAACCCGTATTAGGCAAGCGTGGTGATTAAGACATTACCCATCAATTGCAGTGATGACTTGATTTCAATGATAGAGCCTTTGCCCAGCAGTGGGACAGTTATAGGCTATTTACTGTACTTTACCTACTGATAATAAAACATACATGTGAAAAAGTTTTTGGTTAATGAGAATGATGATAGTATTAGGCTCAATGCCAATACAAGTCCTATGCGTGTTGGGTAAATCTTAAAATTCTCATTTATTCATCAAGTCTGCTTATGGGTCATTATTATACATTTTTATTGTAATGGATCACACAATTACTTACTTATTTTGAATGAAACATTTCAATTCATTTGTTTTGATTTATTTTTTAAACAAATACATTCACTTCTAAACTGAAACTATAAGTAGGTATAATACATAATAAGTTTGATTAAAATGATTGGATTAAAAACAGTAAATTATGTGTATAAAAAAATACCGTTGGTACATAAATGTAGTTTCTTAAAATAAGGCTTAAAATTATGTAAGTTAAGTCATTGGTTGGAACATTAAAATATCTCAAGCTCATGTTCTCTGGAAAGCAAGTTAAGTCCTTGGTTCCTGCAGCGCTATTCTCTAAAGATGAGTATAGACTAGAGCATTTACTTGTAACAGAACAACGAGCCATGTATCACCCTCATGAACCAGACGTCAAACATGGAAATGCTTTGGATACTGAGCTTTACCTGCATTGTACCATTCGTAAGAACGTTACATTACATTTAAGCAAAACAGCGTCGAACTCGACGTTGAACTCGTTCATAACTTGCAAACGAATTTCAATCTACTTCTTATAGTAATAAAGTCTACATTCCTTTGCAAGTTATGAGCGAGTTCAATTTCGAGGTCGACGCTGTTTTGCTTAGAGAATAGCACTGCTGTTTCTGTGCTATGGAGGTCTTAAAACACACCAACCCACAGAGGGCTGCAGTGGTGGGTAATGGCTTGATCTCCCCATGTACCTATTGTAGTTCATGTAGAAACAGCCTGACCGTTTATTGATACCTACTTTCTCTTCAAATACATTTTTTTATTATAGGTACACATCTACTTTACTTTTTACTACTGTTGAGTATTATGAGTCCCTGATAATCAATAGCTTGTTTTTCCTGCTGCTTGATCTATACTAGTATTATAAAGAGAAGACCTTTGTATTTTTATATGTATGTATGTATGTTTGCAAAGAATAAACCCAAAAACTACTGGACCGATTTAAAAAATTCTTTCACCATTAGAATGCTACATTAGCGCTGAGTAACATAGGCTATATTGAAAAAAATAATAATATATAAAATACTAAAAACGACAATTTAATTTAATTTCCAATAGAAAATGATGTTTGTTTTGTTGTCATGGAAACCATTGATATATATTTTACTCAATGATGGAAACTGTCAAAGTGGTACGAAGTCCGCCGGGTCAGCTAGGTTCAGCTAGTTTTATATATAGAACTGCCAGTTTGTTGATGTCTAGGTACTTATTATTAACAAGTTTAGTACTAGTTCATTCCGCTTCTCATAGTTCACTATGAATATATTAATAAAATCTGAATAACTCAAACAAATTATGTAAAAGAATATGAATAAATAAACAGATATTTATTATAATGATCTCTTAATTTTCTTTGTTTAAAGATAAGAATGTTGTCTTAGATCTTCATGTTGAGGTGTAGTTTTGGTTGAAGTCAAGTGCCTTTTATGTGTTTACACATAGTAACTTTGTCTATAAGCCAAATAAATATTTATTATACCATTAACATAACAATAATGTCTGACTAGCTGTTTGTGGAAACAATATTCTTCTCCACAGCTAAAAAATAGATGTCCTGAATGGGTAGTAGGTAAAAAAATGTTTGTATGATTCAAAAGCACTTTTCTAAAGTTTATTTGAATAGAAAATATTTGACTTTGTCTTTGACTTTGATTAAAACTTAAATGAATAATTGTTAGAAAAATATTTTGTAAAGCATTTTGTGATTTTTTTAGGTATTACTAATTTCTTATTTATTAGGAAATTTAAAAGGCCTTATGTCGCAAGTCTCATCATAAAACTTATATAGTACTTATACAACACTAGGCCAATTACAGAGTTTGACAACTTATTTTAGTAAATGATATTGAGTATATGTTTTATTATATTTTCAGAGCAATCCTATAGTGTCAGTGAAACAAGGCAAATTGAAAGGGTCAACACAGGAACTCTTTGATGGATCCACTTACTACAGTTTCAAAGGCATTCCATATGCCCAACCACCAGTCGGGAAACTAAGGTTTAAGGTAATATATTAAAATATTATTATTTATTTACAAATATCATTGTCAAGTTGATTATACAAGCAAGTTATTTATTTTTAAAATTCTCTAAATTTCAATGATGAAAACCTTAGCCCAGCTGTGGGACGATATACGGTAAAAGGCTAATATAGATAATGATTTTTGAATGAATGAATGAAGCAATTAAATTGTCACACACAATTTATGTATGTACCTCTGTAAAGCACGTTCCTTTTAAACTTAACTTTTTAAAATCTTTTCAGGCTCCCCTACCGCCCCAACCATGGTCGGGAGTACTAGAGGCCACGGAGCACGGGCCGGTGTGTCCCCAGTTCGACATGACGACCGCGTCCATAGTGGACGGCGACGAGGACTGCCTATTCCTGAACGTGTACACCAAGTCGCTGCAGCCGGCCAGCAAGCGGCCCGTCATCGTGTTCATACACGGCGGCGCCTTCATGTCCGGCTCCGGGAACGACGACATCTTCGGCCCGCGGTTCCTGCTGCAGCACGACGTCATACTGGTCACCATCAACTACCGGCTCGAGATGCTAGGCTTCTTGTGTCTCGACACGCCCGACGTACCGGGCAACGCCGGCATAAAGGACCAAGTTGCCGCGTTACGCTGGGTTCAAAGCAACATCGAACAGTTTGGCGGTGATCCGAATAATGTGTGCTTGTACGGCGAGAGCGCCGGTGGCGCATCCGTCACCTACCACATGCTGTCGCCGATGTCTAAAGGCTTGTTCCACAAGGCCATCGCTCAGAGCGGCGTGTGCTTAGAAGACTGGGCGAACGCACCCAACGCAAGGGATAGAGCTTTCCGCGCCGGCAAGATATTGGGGAAGGACACGAACGACACACAAGAATTGCTGGAGTATCTGCAGAGTGTCCCTGCGACCGACTTCGCCACCATGACGAATAAAGTGAAATTGAAAGATGAGTCGTACAGGGGTCTGCCGATACTGTTCACTCCCGTCGTCGAGAAAAGATTCGACAATGTGGAACCCTTCATCGAGGAAAATCCCCTCGATATGGTTTTGGCGAGAAAATTCCACGAGGTGCCTCTGTTGATCGGCTACAATTCTCAGGAAGGCCTGATGAGTCTCAAGGATAGATTGAAAAAAGTTGACTTTTACAAAAACAACGCGGGCTATCTGGTTCCTCGGGACATCGCCGAGAAAGTATCCGAGGAGAAACTGACTGAGTTGGGACAGCGCATAAAGCGTTTTTACGTAGGTGACGGCGAGTTCGAAAAGGGGACTATGCAGGAGTTAATAAACTTCGTGTCGGACATTTTCTTCGTAGTCGACGCGCACCGGTTCGCCTATTTCTATACTGCTTCGAAGCAGCCTGTGTACATGTTCAAGTTCAGCTGCGACTCCGAGCTGAACGTGTTCAAGGGGCTGCTGGGGTGGGGCGGCGTGCGCGGCGCGTGCCACGCCGACGACCTGTTCTACTTGTTCGACAACATGTTGAACGAGGCGGCCTACGAGCAGGAGGCGGCGAGGCGACTGGTCTATACGGTCACCAAACTGTGGGCCGACTTCGCGAAAACTGGGTAAGTGCCAATCGATTACTAGTTGTTAAAATTTTATAAAATATCTTTATACATATTTTAAACTAGTGGCCAGCTCGCGACCTCTTCCGCTTCAGTAAGCGACCGTATTCTGTTGAAAACTTTATTTTGATACAAGCATTGTCCTGACAATTACGAGAACAAACACAACAAAAAATAAATCTGCCAAATCGGTCGAGCCGTTCTCGAGTGATGCTCTGACATACATGTGGCTGATTTTTATTAATATAGATTATGAGCTCTATGGCGCAGTGGTGAACGTGCTCGGTCCGCGATTGCTAAAGTTAAGCAGCTCTTGCAAAGGCTGGTGACCAAAACATTTTCATCTCGAGCTCCTCCGAGCCAAACTCCCGACTGCATTAGCGGTCGTGTACAACCACCACACTGCACTGCACTGGGCACGCCTGGTGTTTTACAGCCTGTTTTCCCTGTGATGTCTCCATCCGTAAGGAAGATTTGTGTACCAGCAGTTAGGGCATATACTGATCTGCCAATAGTTAAACATTATAACGAAGTGTAGTTTGGTCTTAACGTTATGTAAGTCATCATCATGTCATCATCAGCCTATAAACGTCCCACTGCTGGGCACAGGCCTCCCACATGATCAGTAGCACGTGGGGGTATTAGGCCATAACCCACCACGCTGACCCAATGCGGGTTGGTGGGTTTTAACGACTGCCATCTTACGACAACAACCGGGACCAACGGCTTAACGTGCCTTCCGAAGCACGGAGTTATGTAAGTGATATAAGTAAATACTCTAAGGGCACATCTAACCGTCCACCCCGTTATTTTCATACAAACATACTCACTTTGCGACTCTACATAAATATGTCAATACATTTCTGCAAAGATCTGTATGCTAATGTTTATGTGCTAATTGGACAGTCGAACGCTTAACCTAAACTTTAGCATACAGATCTTTGCAGAAATGTATTCACATTTTTATGTATAAAATCGCAAAGTGAGTATGTTTGTATGAACATAAAGGGCGGGGTGGACGGTTAGATGTGCCCCTGAGTGTATAAGACGAAAAAGATTTTTTTTATATTTCACCTTTGCGGAATAATAAAAAAATAAAAAAAATATATAAAAAATATATATTTGTTTCAGAAACCCGACGCCTGATAACAGTTTAGGGGTCCAATGGCCACAGTACACTAAAGGCAATAAAGAATACTTAGACATTGGGTCCCAGCTGGTTCCCGGCGCGTACGCGGACAGAGACAGGATTGAGTTTTGGAATAAGCTTTACAGCGAAGTCGGCATTCCGAGTTTCACTAAGAGTAGTCTATAAAATGTTCTATAAACCACTCTCTTAATACGATTTTACTCGTAATTTATTAAATATTAATACTATGGCTTGTAGTGTTGTCGCTAACACAAACTAGTCAATTTATAATTCAAATTTACGATTCTACATTCAATATTAAGTTATTTTTATTTTTTAAATGACAATTCTCGTATTGTTTGTCTTGTTCTGCAAGGTTGTTGTTTTTTTTAAATATTCATATTATTGTTGATGATTAATTTACTTTATGGTCGTTTTACATCTGAAGTAATACCACAGAATACATAATAGTAAAAGTGTAATACTAAAATAGTTACTGTTGCGTTTGGAAGTTTACAAATCTGTCCGTCATGTAGAGCGCCAATAGCAAAAATCTTAGTCCATTATACGAGTATTAAGTTAGTGGCAGACTTGTCAGGGTAACATAATACAAGGGAAAGAGATAATACTCGAGCACACAACGATAAACAGTATTTTTTTAAAGAAATTAATTGAATACTTATAGTTTTGTATCTAGGAAAGATTTACTTCCATTCGCAATTATCTCAAAGTAAAATTTTTACTTGTTTTATTAACAGAATTTCTCCAATAGCTACAGTAATGCCATCTAGTGCCTTAGTTAAACATTAAAGCATTTCTATTTATCCCAATGTTGCCTAGATGGCGCTAGTGTTTTAGTATTTAATTGATTATTTATTGCATCGATATGGTGTAGCTGATAGTATTGTATAAATGTTTAACCCCCTGTATAGAATTAATAAGAAATAAGTGTTAAACATATCATTAAGTGGATTTGAAACACTAACAAAGTACTTACTCGTAACCGGTGAAGGTAGTGTAAAAGCTTGTATTATTTGACACAGCGCCATCTAGTAACAGGTCTACAAAACTACAAAGTATGTAAGCACATACGCGGTCATGACGCGATTACATGGTTTTATACACAGACCATTTAATATGGGTGTGTGGTTTTGTACATGTATTTACTCTTTTCAATTAACGTCTTATAAGATTTATAATTATTTTATAAATACTTTTTACATGAATAATAAAATATTCTATTACGTTACTAAATTACGAATAGTTTTTTTTTTACAAATGGCACCAAACTTTTAGTACTATCTAAACAAAATGGGATTTTTATATATGCAAAATCATGTTGAATATAGCTGCTAAATCATCATGAATTATGTTTCCTTACCTGTTGAAATCAATTTCTGAAAGTACTAAAAGATTGGTTGCAATTTTTGGTTTAACGCAGGTATTGATGAATCAAATTCAGTCAACTCCGTTCTACAACCAGTCCAAAACATAATTTATAATTGTAAATAAAGTGTATTTAGATTATTTTTATTTTATTTGGATTTTGAATTAATTTAGTTTTTGAGATAATATTTGTCACAATTTCAAATTATTTATTATACATTAATAAATCGTGTTTTAATAAAAATAAATCTTTGTAATAAATCCCTACTTTTATGGCTGTCCAGTATTTTAAAACGCTCAAAAAGAAAATCAATAGGTCTAGCCTATATTTACTTGGTCTACATCTTCATGTCTAGAACCTCTTCAGAACGGTTTGTGGTTGTTTGAGAATATACTATTTTTACTACAATGAGAAACGCTCATGAACTGACTGATGGCACTGACACTGGCATCAAAGTTCGATAGGACCCCGTGATCGACATTTTTTCCCTTTAATCATTAAAAATAGATGTCGGCAACTGATCTTACTCTTTAGCAACAATTGCTTCCACCTATTCCCTAGCTGCTGTCACTCCGTAAAATTTCAATGACGACCAATGTTGTTTTATGGTGATGAAAAAAGTGTCGAAAACTGGTCATAAAGCGTCGAACACGGGTGCCACTACTAGCTGTTCTATTTGTATTTATCTACTTATACTAATATTATAAAGAGGAAACCTTTGTATTTTTGTATGCATGTATGTATGTATGTATGTATGTATGTTTTGCAACGAATAAACTCAAAAACTACTGGACCGATTTAAAAAATTCTTTCACCATTATAATGCTACATTAGCGCTGAGTAACATAGACTATATTAAAAAAAAAGAATTGCGGTACGAAGTCCGCCGGGTCAGCTAGTTTATAATATTTTACATTCTATAGGATATATATTTTTATAGGAGCTTGATGGCGCAGTGCTTAACGCGCTCGGTCTGCCAGTGCTGAGGTTAAGCTACTTTCGCATAGGCCGGTCATCGTGACTAAAAATTTATCATCTCGAGCTCCTCCGTGCTTCGGAAGGCACGTTAAGCCGTTGGTCCCGGCTGCATTAGCAGTGGTTAACAACCATCAATCCGCACTGGGACCGCGTGGTGGTTTATGGCCCGTTCTCCCTATCCATCCATAGGGAAGGCTCGTGCCCTAGCAGTGTGGACATAAGTGCTGATGATGATGATGATAATAGTTCCCATTTTATCCCACTAAAGGACAAAGGCCCTCCTTCCCTCCTACCCTTCTTTCTTTAAGGCTTTATAAGGGACTTTGTCTTCGTCTTCGGCTTTCATCTTACCTTAATGCTTGGTAAGAGACATGTTAGTATGACAAAGCTAAAGAAGGAATCCTTTCCCTAGCGCGCACCGATCAAAGCTTAAGCGCGCGAATAGCATACCGAAATAGCGGCGGCACCGCCATATTGAATTAAAAAAATAGAGAAAGTGGAGGAGGAGGAAAAAGGAGAGAAAGAATAAAAAATAAATGTTGGAAAATTTCGCAAGCACGCTGGTTTCCATCGTGCTGGAAAATTTTGATCTGTTCGAAGCTACAGTTCAACTGTCGCTTAGATTAATCAGTTCAACTGTCGCTTAGATTACTAAGCTACAACATTCATACCATAAGACTGGTACGTATAGACAGACGTTTGCACATTAACATATCCAAACTGTAATTTTTTATTATTTTTATACTCGGCAAATGACTCCATCCCACCTAATGTTATGAGGAAATGGAGTCCAGACGCGAAGATAACTGGTGCAGCGTGAAAACAAACGTAGCATCAGTTAACCTCACTCTGCCGGCCCACAAAGTGTTTCTTCAAGGACCCCATATCATAGGAAGGAGGGAAAACGTGTGCTGGTAGACTAATTCCATCTTTTAGAGGTGCGACAAAGAAAAGAGTCACCAAATTTCTTTGTGCGCGATGGGATATCATTGAAGCAGTGGTTCTTCAATAAATGTTCACCATATGGCACAGACATAAGGTTCAAAGTCTCTTGAGTAAATTTTACAGTTTATGTTAGTCAGGGTGCCAAGTGCGAGTTTCATTCGCAATTCGATCACGTTAACGAAAACGAGAATTTGTATGGCAAAATGTTAACTCTTCGCGTATGCCGCCAGGTGGCGCTGCTTGAAGCAGCCATACTATTTTCGTTTTCGTAAACGATATCGAATGAATACGGATAGCAAACAAACTCACACTAGGCACCCGGGTGTGCAGGCGTGTGTACATTGACAAAGTTTTTCTAATTAAGGGGGTGCAGCGCGGACGCAAAACTGCGAGTTTCAAGTTTCTTTATGATAGCGAGCGAGCGGCGCGTGGCAGTGGTGTGACAACGGCGCACGACTACGAATACGCACGCACACTAATATCTGTACAGAGTAGGCTGCTGATTTAATTAGAGCAATGTTTACTTTCGTAAAATCATAGGCGTTTGGGTAAAAAATAATAAAAGTCTTAATATTTTCATATTCACATTTTTAAATTGAAAAATAAGACAACAGTGGCCTGCGGAATATCAATACAGACATTTTGATGTCGGATCATTGTTTCATTTGTGCTACATTTACAAAGTTTCTGAAGAAATAAGTTTTTAGATATCATTACTTTTACGTATTGTTTAATTATGCAGTTTCTGGGTATTTGTTTCAAATTCCAAGACAACCATGGCCTTGTGAATAGATTAAGCTAACCTACACTAGTTTTTTTAATGTGTATGACCTATTCAGCGCCTAGCACCAGTGACTTATAAACACGTAAATTTTCAAAATTCCGTGCGGCACCCCCTTAAGTAGATACTCAAGTACTTTGAGAGTTCTTCTTGGCGAAAAAGTGAAGAATCGTAGACATGATTCTTGGGCAAGCCGCAGACTGCAGACGCGGTTTTGTTTTATTTTCAAAATTTTGTGTTATGTCGAATATTAATTTGAAATAATGGTGGTGTTCGTGAGTGTGCGTGAGTGCCAGCCACGTGTCAGCAAAATAAAACAAAACAGTGCAACGTCACTTTTCATATTCTCAAGAAGTCCGCGTGAGGTCTCAGTAAAGCCCCACATCTTTATTGAGATCAGACAGCCAAGAATCGAACCGGGTCACATCTATCCAACGATTAACAGCTCGATATAATCATTACTCGTTACTATTATCATTCATCATCATTAAAAAACAAGATTTTTGAGCATAATTATTATGTCAATTAACTAGGTACATGATCAGATCTCGGTACTTATTCAAAAAATAGGTAGGTACCTAAAGGATTATTTCTGGATCTTGTCAAAATGTCACTTCCTGCTTTTACCATAAACATCTTTTGATAAAGCTTGACATCGTAATAACAAACAACTGAAGTTATTAATCATTTAAATTATCGTGACAAGAAAATTATATTAGGTTCTACGTGGTACTGCTTTGTTCGTTACGTTAATGACATCGGCAACCTTATTATCGCTCGTTCATAATGGCACTGTCTTTTTTTCTGCAATTGCGGAACTCGAGTTATGGCTATGAATATGTACTTACACAAAAGGGCTTCAATATTGTAAAAAATAGCTTTATCAACATTTGTGACCGTCCAAATCAGAAGGGTCCTAATGGCGGCAGGCGCATATTTATTTATTTATTTATTTATTTAAAACTTTTGCAACATATATTACATGGCGGACTGAATTCCTGAGGCATTCTCTACCAGTCAATCATAAGGTGGTGCAGAAAAAACATGGTAGGTGCAATTGGATGAAGACATAAACTACTTTTACAAATATAGTACAAAAATAAACGTAAGTAAGTATAATACATAGTTTATAAATAGGACGTTACAAGGTTTTTAAAAAAAAAGAGCATACGGACTTTCTTTTTAAAAGCGTCACGACTCGTAGCCATCCTGATTTCAAGAGGTAGCGCATTCCATAGGAGAATCGACTGAATATGGAAGAAGGAATGTACAAAGCCAGATGTATGGGAAGGACAGAGAAGGAGAAGATTATTAGCAGATCGGAGATTCCTACTATGAGAGGAGCAAAGGTATTGAAAATGAGGAGTGAGATAAGAGGGAGCATTTGGAGAAAATAATGTAGTGAAAATAATGTCGTCAGGGCTCGTACACGCCTCCGTTGGCGAATGGGCAGCCATTTTAGGTCGGACCTAAACTGCGAGATGTGGTCATATTTTTTGAGGTTAGGACAGCGTTGTTGAGCAATCTGTCGAATTTATCTAACAAGTCAGCATTAAGATCGAAATAACACACGTCAATATAGTCGATCATGGGAAATATTAAAGTTTGCGCAAGCATAACCTTTGTTAAATGGTAAAAAGTTCTTTAGGCGATTCAAGGAGCGCAAGGTCCAGGTAACTTTCCGGCTAACACTAGCGACCTGAGAGTACCAACTGAGCGTAGAATCGAGATGCAGGACAAGATTATGGCAGTAGGCATTAAAGGCATTTGATGAACTAAAACGTTGATTTTCGTATCTGCCATACCTTGCCTAATGTCGCCAGTCACTTTAAGGAGAGCGGAAGTGATGTTGCGCCCAGGTCTAAAACCAGATTTTAATGAACTAAGGAGGCTATTTTGGTGAATGAACTGTGAAAACTGTTTATGGACACAGGCCTCGATAACTTTTGACAGGAACGGTAGAATGGATATTGGTCTAAAATGGGATGGAATGGAAGGATTGGAAATCTTGGGTAAGGGACGTACCTACATAAGCCTTACGCCATTGGGAGGGGATTTGGCCAGAGCCTAGAGAAAAATTTATAATGTGGGTAATTGAGGAATGACGTGGTTTAAGATCGAGACAATCATACGACGACTGACGCCATCATGTCTCACGGCTCCGGATTTGATGAGAGGATAATTTTTGTGATCTCAACTGCAGTTACAGGAGAAAAATGAAAGGGGTTAAAATTAAGACGAGATAGCCTTCAATATATATGATTATTTACATATAATTTTACGTAAATATTGTTTCGAACAATTTACAATTTGAAAAAAGACAAAGTGTTGAAAAAAATCCATGAGCGGGATTTGAACCCGCACCCCATGACGTTCCAGGCAAGGTAACTTTAACATTAACATTTAACGACATACTATAATATAATCATAATAGTACATTCAATCTTATGCATGAAATATCGACTATAAATGCGGACTGGCACCGACTCAAAAAATTTCGTTAGCTGGCACCGGCTCCAAAAATAACAATAGTTGTACCTAAATATTTTCCTAAGAAAGAATATAAGATTGAGTATAATATAGGTTAATTGCAAGTAAATTAAACAAAATAAACCACGCAATTATTTATTACTTTTTAATGCAATTTTTTCAGTCGTTTTTTGGAGTCAGTTTTTTTTCTGTAACCGTCTCTCGGCCACCAGTCAGCTCAGTCAGCTTTCTGGTCCACTTATCGTCGCTTCGTCTGGCCAAGTACGAGTATAATTTTGAATTTTGAATGCTGGTAAAACTAAGTAGGTAAGATTCTCGAAGCGCAAATCATCTTTGTATTCTACCTAACGTACGTATAAATCTATATGTCTCTATACTTAAATAAATAAATAAATAAATGTTTTCCACACTCACACCAATTATCTAGCCCCAACAAGAGCTTCCTTAATGAAATGAAACTCGATAAAGTGGTTAACTAGACAACGGATAAACATACATAATATACTTAAATACATACTTATTATACATAGGAAACACCCAGACTCGAAACAGTTAAGAAAACCAGGTATTTCTAAATTGACCCGACCGGGGATCGAACCCGGGACCTCAGAGATGGCGACACCATGAAAACCGGTGTGCAAGCCACTCGACCAAGGAGGTCGTCAAAGGTAGGTATAACTGTCAGGTTATACCTACCTACCTAGGTAGGTATAACTGTCGAAAGTGCACTGATACTGAAGGTGTCCACTTTCTGCCAATAGATATAACGGTCACCCAGCGGCCGGGCGGGTCGAAACCGAAGTTAACCGAGTGAATCTTGTCATTGAGCTCAATCGGGTATTGGACCTCATATCTAAATGGGGCTCCAATAATCTTGTTGAGTTCAATGCCAAGAAAACACAGGTGTGTGCGTTCACGGCAAAAAAGTCACCATTCCTTCCCCTTCCAACTTTTCAGGGTACATCTCTAAGCCTGCAGAACAGTATCAACATGCTCGGTATGACGATTCGCTGCGATCTAAACCAAGGAGACTACATCGAAGCCGTGATCAAAACAGCCTCACGAAAACTCGGTATTCTGAACAGGGTGCGGCGATTCTTTACGCCTGACCAGTTGTGCCTTTTGTACAAGACACAGGTACGGTCTTGCGTGGAGTATTGCTCGCACATCTGGGACGGTTCCGCAAAGTACCTTCTCGATGCTTTGGACAGATTGCAGCGTCGCGCTGTACGCATTATCGGCAACGCAGAAGTCACAAATACTCTCGAAACTCCGCAATTGCGTAGAGATATTGCGTCACTCAGCGTGTTTTACCGTTTATACCATGGCGAGTGCTCTGAAGAACTCTTTGACCTCATCCCTCCTTCTCCCTTCCTCCATAGGAGTACGCGTGCTGCTCTCCGGAGTCACCGCTTCACAGTCTCAAATATTCCATCACGCACTAAGAAATTTGGTGACTCATTTTTTGGTCGCACTTCCAAAACATGGAATAGTTTGCCTGCACACGTTTTCCCTCCTTCCTATGATATGGGGTCCTTCAAACGAGGCGTGAAGAGGCACCTTGTGGGCCGGCAGAGTGAGGGTAACTGATGCTGCGTTATTTTCACGCTGCACCAGTTGTCATCGCATCTGGATTCCATATTCACTTAACATCAGGTGAAATGGAGTCATTTGCCGTGCTATGTATAAAAAAAAAAAAAATCATGAAGTTGGTATTTTCTGCATAAGTACGAAATGGAAAAGTATTACTGATCACAAAATATTAGTCAAATGCAAAAAATATGTAAGGCACAATAACTACTTATTGTACTTATTGTGTATTGTAGGTAAGTACCGTACTACTTTACTAGTAGGTATTGATTTATATAAAATGCTTGCAGTGTTTTGTGGCTAGAATCATCTGTTATCATAGGCTATCTAAATAAAACGTGTTCCATTACCGATTAGAGGAACATGTCGAACATTTTATTAAAAACAAATATATACTTACATGGGTCGATGGCCTGGTGTAGGTACATAAGTATACACAATTGTGGTCTAGTGCCAATTTGGCAGCGGTCAGTGACCCCGTCTACAACCACAAAAGGGATTCCTCAAATCGATTAGAGGCAGAGGAATCAATAGTATCTAATACTTAGTCATAGATATTTATTGCATCACGTTGCACGAAGATCTTATAAAACAGAATTAAGTTCCAAACATGGCCTATGCAAGGCTATTGCAACAATAAAAACATTTAATAAATTTAATCAATTAATAATTACAAATAACTAAGATCTGCTCTTTAACTTATACTTACATATACTTAACTAACTTAATATAGATTTAATATAGATATTTGTTTGTGAACTAGTGATTAAGTATACTTACTATTTGTGTTTATATGCACTTAACTATTCATAATTATGTAATAGGGTTACGCCCGTTTAATTACGTTAAATAAATAAAAAAAAAAAATAACTTTACAAATAAAAGACTAATAAACTATCAAAACAATTCCCTGCTAAATATTTTCTTCTAGTTTTTAAGTTCTAATATTTTTAATTGCAGTAGGTATTTTATTAACTATTTTAATTGACATGGTGTTTAGTGGATGAGCTAACAAGGGAAGAGCCAGTCTGTTTTTGTGTCTTGCCTCAACTTTCGTTCTTCGATTCCTCTAGGCCCTGTGGTAAACCCTAACATTCTCACCAAAATCTTCGACGGTTAATACCAGTGATATAACGAGAGTTGAATCGTTCAAATCACCGATATCCACAAATAATCTTGGCCTGCCTACCTTATAATAAACAACATGCAATTTTGAAATTTGACGAAAGATTTTCTAAAAATATTTCAAATATCTTAATCTCTCTACACTCCTAACACTGAGATAATTATCAAGTTTTTAATGGTTACTAGTGGTCGCCCAGTGGTCGAAATTCGGCCGTAATTTTATTAAGGCTGCACGAATTGTATCCTAAGCAATGAAAAATTAAAAAAGCTAGAATGTGAGTTTAGATTGGCATTGACAGATTTCGGCCGCTCCTCTTCCGTTTTTGAAATTTCGTCCACGCAGTTTTCGTAAAAATATATAGATGTTGCGGAGTAAATTTATGTGCGCATTAAGGCGATGGGTAAGGCACACTAGCGCCACCAATTGATAATTTGACAATTACTAACGGACCGGATCATTTTTTAAACATTGCGTACCGTACGACGCAATCCATAGTACTTATTTAATAATTTTGCACTACTTTTAGTTGCGTGGTTTATTCACAAAACGGGCTATCGCATTTATTCACAAACAATGGGCACTGTTGGTGTTAGTGAATGAAAACAAAAACAAACCTAAAAGTAGTTCACAATTATTAAATAATAGATGTTGGCCTGGTGTCGGAAGGTCCGCAATGTTTGAAAAAAAATCCAGTTTAGCAGTTATCAAATTAAATCCATTAGCGGCGCTAGTGTGCCTTACCCTTCGCCTTAACTACATAATCTATTAATGATTACCGGATACGATCCGGTGATGTGCGTATTTTTTTTAAAGTAGCAGGTAGGTGTGTACACTTAATGTACTTAGTTATTCTGCTCGTTAACCTATAGGTACTTACTTAGGTACTACCTAGACCGTCAAATTGCAGAAGCTATCGTGAGGCCAAAGTAACTTTAATATTGTAACCAGTCTTTGGATAACCATGCTCTTATAAATATTTCTCATTTTCTCTCTTTAAATGAAGAGCTGATAGATTCAGGGCTGATAGAGCGCTTAGAAATTAGTTTGATATTGTTGCAATTTTAAAAACTTCATTCATTCATTCAAAATAAAAATCATCAATATCAAAAATCTTTATTAACATATATTTTTATTATACTATATTATTATATATTATTTTATTATATATATTATATTATATATATGTATCTAGGTAGGTACTTAATTTAGTCGTAGAGTCTGTGTTGTGTTTTAAGGTGCATTTCCATTACTGCGAAGGTCATCCTTCGATAGCCTGTACGAAGGATGATGTGCACGAGCACATCATTGTGCTCGTGCACATCATCCTTCGTACAGGCTACACACTGGTCCGTCTTTAACGCCTGGGCACTTACGGATTACGGATAAAGGAGTAGATAAGCTCAACTGGTATTTTTATTTATTTGCAGCCAGATAGAGTTGCCAATGTTAGGCCCCTGGTTTATTTGAATTAAAAAGCAATAAAGCCAATAAGTAAGTAATTCTTGTTTCGCAAAATAAATATATTTATCGGTAATATCGATTATCGGTTAGTAATCTGGCAGGAACAAGGGGGGCCTCATCGATTGCGGGGCCCTGGGCACGTGCTCAGAGTGCCCAATGGTAAACTAGGGTTTGGCTACACATGTTGGCTGTGTTGGGTAATTAGTCTTTGCGTGTGTCGTCTTTTCCACTGCAGCACATGTGACGCACGAATACTGACCAACGCCTACTGCTATGTGCAGCAGAACAGCACTTTCGGCTGCTACTACGTCAGTTCTAGTCATAAAATCAATATAAGTAGGTATACGCCATAACATCAATGTTTGTAGCCTTGTGTTCTGGCAGCTAGAGATAAGATAGTCAGTGCCTCACTACTTGAGGATTCAGTGTGAAGTGCGCGGCCACCTTCGGCCTTATCATCACTTAACATCAGGTGAGATGAAGGCTAAGAGTGCTAGCTCGTAAGATATTAAAAAAATATGTTGATGCTGTGTACTACGTCTCAATGTGAAAGTAATTAAAAAAAAACAAAAAAAAAACGACGTGTCTCGTCAGACCAATCGTGCTGTGAGGTTGCTTCCTATGTGTACTAACTACACTTAAATCGCAGAAAATTGATTGGAGGAAATAAACCACTGAAGTTACCAAATGAATGTCTTTTTTGTTTTCATTCATTCATTTAATTAACATGATCAATTGCCACATTATGAAACTCGCTAGCCACCCTGATGACGTCATCAAGAAGAAGAGGCAATGGCTCGCAGTCGCAGTAGATGGTTCCGCCTACCATTTTATAGAGACGAAGCTAAGTACCTACATGTGCGCAGCTTGCCCGTGCGCACCAATGAAATTGCGCCTTAATAGAGAATTAATGAGAGCATCCATGCTAATAAGTTGACGGTGATGGAGCCCGAAGCTACAGTAATAATAATAATAATAATAATAATAATAATACAGGCCGTAAAGCGCGAGGCTATGTAAGTATACGAGTGACCATTACCATCGATTAACGTTGTGAACACATTGTGTGTGAACAGCATAAAAGGCCGCAACGGACATATTGCGTGCGCACACGCCTCCTGCTGCGGCAAAGCATCACGTAAACCGCCGCTGACATAATGGTACGCCATTGTTTCTTGATTACCTACCAGATTGATTTTTATTGATTTGTGGGATTATTAGATACGATACTTTTTGGTGTCTTTATCATGGTGAAACCTAAGGTGAAACCCGTCGATAATTACTCTAATGTTAGTGACTACGATAGTTTTAAAAGTGTACCTAGCTGAAATATTTTTTTGTAAGTGGGCCTCCTTATTCATAATTTAACTAGTAAGTATCAGTCTTTAAAAATTACATAGATATAGAGATTACATCGATAGATTAGACCTTAGAATATTATGTGAAAATTAAAAAACAAGACTGCCATGACAAAAAGGCAAAAAAAAAGAACTAAAAGGCAAAAAACAAGACGTCATGTATTTTTTTATCTGTATTTATAAAAGTGAAATGTCACTCATTCACTCAATGACTTTATATTAAAAAAACGAGCGAGCCTTACAGTAGTCGCATATGATGTGTAACATTTGACATTATCTCACCTTAGTAAAGCAATTTTAACATTAGCAATTTTAGCAATTTTGAAAAAATGGGTCTTATATCATTTTATAACTATAAAATAAATGCAGTAAATACTCATTAGAAGACATTTGACATATCAAAATGACCTTTTATAGTCAAATGACACAATATGTCACTTAAAATAATAATATGTCATGTTCATACTATCGATTTGGCATTGGCATATTGAAAATGGCGCACGCTTGCGCGCTTCCCCGACTTCCTGTTACACTGTAACATATACTTCCGTCCAATCAATCAATACTAATATTATAAAGCTGAAGAGTTTGTTTGTTTGGTTGAACGCGCTAATCTCAGGAACTATTGGTTTGAATTGAAAAAATATTTTGTGTTGAATAGTTCATTTATTGAGGAAGGCTATATATAGGCTATATTACATCATGCTATGACTAATTAACGCGGGTAAAACCGCGGGGCACAGCTAGTTGCTTATATAGAAAGCGAGCGGAAAGATGTTACACATCAAAATCAAAACAGCTTGATTCATTCAAATTTTCATCGCAGTCGGGGGATCGCTTTGCGGAATACTTTCTTATTAAGGTCCCCAGGCTGCCATGAAAATTTCAGTTTTATTAATCAAGCAGTTTTGATTTTTAATATTAGGTATATATAGTCAGTGAGTGAATGAGTGACATATCCCTTTTATAAATACAGATAAATAAATACATGACATCTTGTTTTTGCCTTTAAGTTCTCTTTTTTGTCTTTTTTGTCATGGCAGTCGTGTTTTTTATTTTTTTATTTTTTTTATTTTTTTTATTTTGTACTTGCCTTTTACTATTTACTTTTAATTTTAATAAAATATATCATGCTAGGTATAGGTACACGTTGACAGCCTTAAAACCAGATAATAGAAATAATTAAATTTCTATTATCTGGTTTTAAGGCTGTCAACGTGTACATGTGCGGGGTCCGGCATTAAATGGGTTAAGTTCATTTTTAATACAAGAAGAAACAAAAAATAACCTCTACAGATATCATGCTAAACATCAAGTTCTAGTCTCTAACTCCAATAATGATGAATTTTCATCATACAAAATGTCATCCCCTATTTTACCCACATAGGGGTTGACTTTCCAAATTTTTACTAGCCTATGTTAGTCGGAACGATGCACGGATTGTAACGATACCTCATATATCTAAGTCGGTTCAGGCATTTAGAAGTTATGGTGGAATAAATAAACATCACATACTTACATGAACCCTGAAAACATAATACTCCTTTTTTTGGCAGTCGTGTAAAAAGCACGAAAGAGATACGTGGAGTACGTACCATAGCATAGTTTATTTATTTATTGAAATGCGTGCGACATGCGACTTTTTCGGTCGAAAATAGTTTTTAAGTCCAACTTTTTAGCATATCTGACTCTATACAATATTGAAAAATCATCGAGTCTTCCCTGTAGCATCGTCGTTTTTCTTAAATTTTTGATTATTTTCAATTTCGAGAAAAATTGTTCTACTGTTCAGTTTGAAATCATCAAGCATAAAAATATAAATGACGTCAACGCTCAATTAAACACGCAGGTTTTTGGCGGGCATTATCGGCGAACGTTTTAGGGCCATTATTTTGATTAATAGTATAAAAGTAGATGTCGAGCTGCAAAATTGGTGTAGTTATGTGCTTCAAGTGACGAACATTATATAAAATCATTGAAATCATCGTGTTCATGTTATGAAAACGTTGAGTATTTTGTAGTGGTGCTTGGCCACCTCATCGGACTCTAACATAGGCTGTCTTCCTAAACTTGTCGCCAAACTCTCTCAATACCTATGCATTAAAATGTCTTACATCCGCTTTTTAATGTAAACTCTACGACGACTACGAAAGAAGAATTACTTGACACTATTTTATAAAAAGGCAAATTTACTTATCGCGGAAGCCATATTATAAAAAAAACAACGCGGTTTTTAAAACAGCCTTGCCTTACATTTCATGTGCTAGCAAAAATTTCTTTTTGCTGCTTTTTCTGGTGCCCTCAAGAGGTGAATGCCCTAAGCAAATGCTTAATTTGCTTATGGGCTTATCCGGCACCGGTGTACCTACCTACATCTTATTCGAGACTTATTAGGTTGGTATTTATTTATTTATTTATTTATTTATTTATTTAGACGCACCAACGAACAATTCACAATTCATTTCAGTTTGTAAGATAAGGTTAAAACTAGTGAATCGATACATTTAAAGGAGCGTACAACACTTTCTATAAAAATATGACAGTATTATTATAATCATTTTAGTTTGGTTAAAACAAAAAAAAGGAAAAGGAATACTCGGCAGGAAAGCTGCCAAATACCAAATACTTAACAATTTTACTTGATTACACTCAATTATAACATTATTTTAATAAGGTATATAACTTTTAAAATATTATTATTACAACATTAAATTATATCGGAATAAACAAAGCATAAAGTTATTAAAATATATATTTTAAAAAAAAACAAAAAACACGGACATCAAGCTTGTGTTATGGCTCTATGCGCTATAATTTTGAAACGAGGTAAACTGAGGCCAAATATATCTAGATCATGGTTGTTTTTGTATAAGCGGTTGTAGCTTGTGAAGAAACGGTTTAAAGGAGAGTTGTGACCCAAATTTGTCTTACTATTGTGGGGAGAGAATATCTTACGATTTGTTAGTCTACAATTAGGACGTGGCACTAAGATCGAAACATTAGATAGCAGATCTGAGGAGCAGCACTGCGCGCTTAAAATTTTATGTAGATTAATTAGGTCTGTTATATTACGGCGATCTGCAAGGGAGTCGAGTTTCATAGCAGCTAAGCGGTGGGGGTAATCCAGGTTTATGGGAATGTCTTTGTCCCTGTAGGCTAGAAATCGTGTAAACTTACGTTGTACTCGCTCAATCCTGTCAACATGGCACTGGTAGTGTGGGCTCCACACAGAGGATGCATATTCTAGGTGGCTTCGCACAAGGGCATTGTAGAGGCATCGTAGTGAAGCTGGATTTTTAAAATCTCGACAGTTTCGTTTGATAAATCCCAGCATCTTGGAAGCCTTCCCTACGATGCTGTCTATATGTTGCCCGAAAGTAAGTTTGTTATCTACTAGCACACCCAGGTCGCGCATACAATTAACTTGTTCTAAACGAACTCCATCAATTGTATAGTTAGATTGAAATACATTTCTGTTCCTGGAAATCTGGATACAGCAACATTTAGAAGCGTTCAATAGCATATTGTTATTCTTACACCAATTATGGATAGAGTCAAGGTCTGTCTGAAGTGATAACACATCGTGAGGGGATCTAATTGGCTTGTATATTTTAAGATCGTCGGCAAATAGCAAAGCCTTGCTGTTTCGCAAACAATCTACAATATCATTGACGAATATGAGAAACAAAACAGGACCAAGATGAGAGCCTTGCGGCACTCCAGAGCCGGCAACATATGGCAACGAAGTAAAACCCCCCACAACCACACGCTGCGTTCTGCCTGTAAGATATGATTTAAACCAGCTTAGTAAAGGGTCGTCAACACCGCAGATTTTCAATTTATTTATAAGAATGGCATGATCCACTTTGTCGAAGGCACTGCTAAAATCTGTGTATATTGCATCCACTTGAATGCGAGCATCCACACATGGGGACACATCATTTAGAAATGTAAGAAGGTTTGACACTGTTGATTTCCCCCTCGAAAATCCATGTTGCTGATCGCAAATCATGTTTTTAGTGTACCAGGTGAGAATCGGGCAAACTGTAGATTCAAAAACTTTTGAGAATGTGGAAAGTATGGTAATAGGACGATAATTCTTAATATCTGTCCGATCGTTTTTTTTGTGAATTGGCACGACGTTACCTTCCTTCCATAGATCCGGAAAGGTGGCAGACATTAAAGAATGGTTGAATATTATTTTCAGAGGAAGTGATAGAGATGATGCGGTTTTTTTCAGGAATATTGGAGGAATGCCGTCCGAGCCAGCCCCTTTACAAGCGTCCAGCTTTTTGAGTTGCGTTAGAATAGTGCGTTCATCTACACAGATCCTACTTAAGCAGTGCTGGGTTACAGGTGCAGCATCAGAATTAGTAGTGTTAATATTGGACACGTTGTGGGAGGAGTATGTGGAAGAGAAGTGTCTAGCGAACAGATTAGCAATGCCCAGACCAGTTGAAGCAATGTCGTCACTGAGCTCCATACGCGCGGGTAATTGGGACTGAGTTTTGTTCTTGTTCTTTATAAAAGACCAAAACTTTTTTGGGTTTTTATGAAGATCTGTCTCTACATCGCGGATGTAGGCTGCGTAACAATTACGCATAATTTTTTCCGATCTTTCCTTTAATAATGATAGTTCGTGTTCATCGCGGGGGTTCCTGTATTTGATAAATCGCTTCCTCAACTTATGTTTGTTGGCTAAAATGTGAATAAGTGATTGTGAAAACCAAACCGGATATTTGCTTTTACGTTTCCTAGATTTTGGTACCGTTCTATTAATTATATCCCTGATTTTATTGTAAAAATGTACAACCATGTCGTTAACAGACTTATACGAGTTCAACTCCAACTGCCAGTCGATATGCCTAATCTCTTCACTCACAGTAGAGTAGTCCGCTTTTTTGAAGTCGTGTGTAGCAAATTGTGCCGTTATTGTAGTCTTTCTAGTATTGAAATTGAAAGATATGTCAAGTGGGGGATGGTGAGAGTCAATTTTAGAAAGAGGGTCTTGAGATTTTACAACCAATCCTCCATCCAAGTTAGATAGTACTAAATCTAGGATTTTGTGGTTAACATTTCCAATACCATTAATTTGACATAAATTGTTTGCAGACATGAAATCGATTAAAGAGTAGCCCAGATTATTGTAATAGTTAGTGGGATTCATATGTGCAGGAGTTGTATCACTAACTGACCAGTCTATGAAGCTTAAATTAAAATCACCGAGTACTATTACGTTATCATTGCAACTGCTCATAATGTCGTTCACATTCACGAGAAAAGAGTCCAAGACAGATGGTTTGACAGGAGGAGGCATGTAGACAGCACAAATTTTGATACTTGCTGGTCGGCCATGAATTTTCACTGTAACTGAGACCCAAACATCTTCATGCTGACTTTCCCAGTGATGTATTCTTGAAGATGGTATTGAATTTGAGACAGCTATCAATACGCCACCGCCTTCCTTTGCTGTTGAGCTAGTACTACTGCGATCCCGTCTATAAATTGTGTAATTTGAATTTAGTAACTCGGCATCGCAAATACTTTGGTTGAGCCACGTTTCTGTTCCGACTATAACTTCATAATTTGAGTTTAAACTAGCCAGGTAAATGTCCCGTAGTTTAGTTCTCATTCCCCTGAAGTTCTGATAATAAATGTTGAATTTTGTAGAAGAATGTACGGTCTGCAGTATGTGAGTGACTATAACGTCCTCAGGATGTCATGGTTTGCGACAAGTTTGGCCGGAGAAGTGTCATTTTTGCGTACAAAAATGCGGCCGTTTCGAATCCAAATATACTGATAACCTTTGTTACGTGCTGCTGTTCTAGTTTCTGCGTGAAGCCTTTTATAGAATAGCGAAAGATGTTCAGAGACAAAGACGGGCACACCGGGCCCGCCAAGGCCTAATATTTTGCTGTTGAGTTTTTTATCAGGATTCTGTTTGTTGTATTTAGCAACTGCCGCCAGTGCTGTGTCCCTTTGTTTAGTGCTGCCAAATTTTACAACTACCGCTCTGGGTTTAGTACTAGCACTGTCCATTTTTCTAATTCTTGTACAGGTTATTATGTCATGCTCTTGTAGTGAGCATGTGGTCACTCTAAAGATTTGAGTTATAACTTTATTTAAGTTTTCAGATTTGTTTTCCGGCAAGCCAGTAATTTCAATGTTGCTTTCACGAGAGTATTGCTCGAGTAACGTAAGCCTTGCACTATAATCCTGTAGGGCTGATTTCAGCTGAATATTTTCATTGCGTAGCTCGTTAGCCATGCCTTGAGTATGCTTTAACTCCGACTTCATTGCATCATATTCACCAGAAAGATAGTCCACAGTTGACTTCAATTCGCCCACGATAGCAAGCTCTTTTCTTAACGCGCTGAATTCTACTTTCATAGTCTGTTTTATGGCATTATTTATTGCTGAGTCGACGTGAGCTGTTACTACGTTTTTCATGGCTTCATTTACTGCAGTGTTGATTTGCAGTGTAATAGCGTCTAGTGTAGATGCGTCTAAGGACGGCAACGTGAGTAACGTTCCTGCGACAGCGCTTGTCCGAACCGGAGTGTTGGTATTGTCCCCTTTGCGTTCGGTTGATCGGCAGGCTGGGCATTTCCACGAAGTTTTGTAATCCTTGGACTGCTTTTTAAAGTTGTCGACAGTAATGTTGAGGCAAAGATGATGATATTTTAGCAAGCAGGCTGTGCATGCCATTAAATCTTTTTGCGGTATATCCTTTTTGCAAGCCTCGCATTTAAGAGCCATTTCCACTGGGTTGATATTGATCGTATAGTAAATCAATACACTATGTTAATTATTGGTATGCGCCAACCTGAGCGTTATTTGAAGAAATATAAGTTAAATAATTTGTTGAGTCAAAACACATTCTTGAAAATATTATATAGGTCTATGTAGTTACCTATTTAGTTAATCACTCAAGTTTTAGGTTTCATAAAACAGGTGGTTCGTACTTAGGTAAAGTAAGTTTAGAGGTACCTAATGTTACTATATTACGCAAAATCATTTACAGTCTAACTCCGCACGTTTTTACTTTATACTGACTTAGAAATAATACATCTGTTACTTGAGTGGCACTGAATCACGTTATGTTTTATTTATAGTATAGGTATTATTTATTATTTACTACATAAATTAAAAAAAAAGGAAATAGAAATAAAAATATACACATAATTTTTATAAATAAAAAAGGGACTCCAAATCGCTGCCAAGCGGGAGAGTGCCCAGGACGCTGGCGGCGTTGCCTCTTTGAATGACCAAACTTAAACGTTGGCCAAAATACGCTCCAGCTGGAGGGTCACCAGAGAAAAGAAATTAATTATTATGTAATTCATTCGTTGTTTGCAGAATGGCACACATTCCTCGCTCTATCAGTGGTTGCTGTTTATAACATTTATTGCATCAGGGCAATCTGACGAGGTAAGATTTAGATTGTTTATTTTTTATAATTAAACATCTCATAATTTATATGCGCAATCATCTCCTCCTTTTATTTTAAGATATTTGATTCAATTGTTGGATCTGTTCATGTGTTGGTCTTAAAAAAATAAAATCACCATCAATAATACACATTAGGGTATATTCTGGATATGGATAAGACGGACAAGCTCTAAAAAAATACAATATTTTTTTGGCCGGCACTTTTTTTGGATCAAAAATGTGTGAAAATAAGTCTTAATGTCTTTTGTGCGTTTCTTCTTCATGAAGAATTTTGCTGACATCCATTCATCCATTCATCGAAGCAATGTTTGCTATCCTATTAAACATCGAATGATCGAATGATGTTTAATAGGTATGTATATACCTACGCAATAGTAAAACAACATTATTATGTCTTTTGGCCAAATACCAAAATCTACGTAATAAACTATCATCACATCATCTTTACTTACTATTTCCAGCCAATAGTAACTGTGAAGCAGGGAGCGCTAAAAGGCTTAACAAGGGAGTTGTTAGATGGATCAGCCTACTACAGCTTCAGAGGAATACCGTATGCTCAGCCGCCCGTCGGAAAACTTCGATTTCAAGTAACTCTTTTTACTAAACATTTTACAACTGTTTTTTCTCCTGTAACTAGCAAATAGCTATGTGCTCTCGGCCCCACCTTTCCTTATTCCTGCAGTCACCTTTCGAGTGTGTTAGCACACGAGAGGTAATTTACCACTGAAATAACATAAGAGGTAACCTTTACCCGAAAAAGTGTTATTATTAATAATTAAATTCTCCCAAATTGTATAACTTTTTAAACTGTTATGGTCACTTACAAACAAAACAAAAAACATGGTAATAATACCGTTGATAATAATTATAATACATTGTAGTCCCAAAAATCACAAGCTATTTTTCTTTTCTTTTAGGCACCCTTGCCACCGCAGCCGTGGACAGGCTTTTATAATGCCAAGAACTATTCACAACCGTGTCCTCAGATACATTTGTCTACACTGTACTTAGTAGAAGGAAGTGAAGACTGCTTGTTTTTAAACATTTTCACAAAATCACTAGAACCTAATGCAATGATGCCTGTAATGGTCTTTATACACGGCGGGGGATATTTATCTGGTTCAGGTGACGATGAATTCTATGGTCCAAGACATCTGGTGCAGCAGAATGTGATACTAGTCACCATTAACTACAGGCTTGAGGTATTAGGATTTCTAAGCCTTGACACGCCCGAGGTGCCAGGCAACGCCGGAATGAAAGACCAAGTTGCTGCTCTACGTTGGGTTCAAGAAAATATAGCACAGTTTGGAGGTGATCCAAATAACGTGTTAATATTTGGTGAAAGCGCTGGCGCCGCAGCCGTCACATTCCATATTTTATCTCCCATGTCTCGTGGACTATTTCAGAAGGCAATAGTGCAGAGTGGCGTGTGTCTTGAGAAGTGGTTTACCGGATACGATTCAAAGGACAGAGCGTTCAGATTAGGTAAACTATTGGGAAAAGAAACCGACGATGTTGAAGAGTTACTACAGTTTCTGCGCAATGTTCCTGCACTTGATATTGCAAATGTAACAAGGGCATTACAAACATTGGACGAGTCATATAGGTATCCAGCAGTCAACTTTGCTCCGGTTGTAGAGAAAAGATTCGAAAACGTAGAACCTTTTTTAACAGAATCACCGTTCGAGATGCTGCTGACCAACAAAATCAACGAAGTTCCTTTGATTATCGGCTTTACTTCGGAAGAAGGTTATTTGTTTCTTTTAGAAAGATTGAAGAAAATAGATGTTTACAATAAAGACTTGCATTACTTGCTCCCTGGTGACATCGTCCAAAATTTGTCTGCAGATAACATAATTAAGTTCGGGGAGCGTATAAAACGTTTTTACGTTGGTGACGGCAAGTTCGGTGTTGAGACAACTAATGCAGTTACTGATTACATCGGGGACAACTATTTCATTGCCAACACTCACCGGTTCGCATATTTCTATAAAAAGCGCATTGGGTTAACAAAACCAATTTACATGTACAAGTTCTGCTGCGACACACAATTAAATATGTTCAAATATTGGTTCAAGCTTCAAGATAAGAAAGGCGCCAGTCATGGTGATGATATATTTTATCTTTTCGAAAATATGTTTAACGAAAGAACTTATGCTAATCAAAATGAAGCAAGGGAACTAGTTTATATGATGACAAAATTATGGACAAATTTCGCTAAAACTGGGTTGGTATAAATCATTTTTACAGGCTATTAATCTAAGGTTTAAATAGAATTCTGTAACAAAGAAACTTAATGCTAACCTACCAGTAAAAGTTCAGAAAATATAAATTACTAAAAATATAAAAGACAATCGGTTGGTGGGCAAACATTTGACTTTTAGTAGTTTTTGATGACAGCTTGTTTTTTCAATACGGTGTGCACATCGGCTTGCTCGTTGCGTTGCTAAGAAGAATTCAAACTAACCAATGCCTTATATATATAAAATATGGCCATGTGCCTACTAGTTAATAATAATATAGGCGACTATATTTCTGTCGAGGTCCTTCATGCTTTAAAAGTACTTTAAGCTGTATGTCTCCTTGTTATCGTTAGATGGCATTCGCACCAACCCGTAGTGCCAGCTCGTGTTGGTGGTTTTCTTTATCATCATCATCATACTTTATCAGCTTACTTTATGACCTCACTGCTGGGGCACTTTGTAAATGTCGCTACTTCTAATAAAGCTGTGCAGTTTCTTGCGCCCATTCTTCTCCACAGCTAAAAATAGACGTCCTGAATGTCTGGAAGATTCATAAGCACCTATTCTTAAGTATATTTGAATAAAAACATTTTGACTTCTGACTGTGACTTTTATCAAATAAGTGCAAATGGCTGTAATGTCTGTGGGCTCATCTTATATTACTCTCAATTTCTCTCTCTTTTGTTTCATTTTCTCAACAGTCATAGACATGCAATCATTTTCAAAGTTTATATGTATGTTTCAGGA
Organism: Eudonia mercurella; assembly: GCA_963082485.1. Lineage (NCBI taxonomy): Eukaryota > Metazoa > Arthropoda > Insecta > Lepidoptera > Crambidae > Eudonia > Eudonia mercurella. The sequence goes on along the minus strand of OY720026.1, from coordinate 1,007,315 downwards.
ATCCCACTCCGGACAATCACTTGGGAGTGCTGTGGCCGCAATACACGGTAGACAAGAAAGAATTCTTGAACATCGACCGAAAGTTGACTACGGGCATGTATGCTGATAGAGAGAGAATAGAGTTTTGGAACAAACTTTACTGTGAAGCTAATCTTCCCTGTATGTCTTAGACTCATGTTAATACTTAGCACCTAAGACACAAAGTTTTGTATAGATACCCAAAAATCTCGTAAAGCGACCACTACACGTATTATATTATAGTACCTAGACGCAGCTGAGCTATGGTGAGGTGTGCGGTGAACGCGCTCAGCCTGCGATTTTTTATTTTTATTTATTTATTCTGATGCACAAAACAGGTGACAGCCACCAAAAGGTTACAATACCACATGTGATATTAAATACTTAAGGCTAGGTTGAAACCCTTAAATATGTACATACTATTTAACATCTACTGAGTAGACAATAATATTATATAAAAACAATACGAACAATACATTTGAAATTTTACAATTACACAAATACCAATTAATTCAATTATACTAATTAATTACAATAAAAAGATATAAAATTAAAATAAATTATAATTATACTTAGTTAATTCAATTGAAGTATAAAATAATAACTATTTAAAACACTTCTTTATTTTATTTTTGAATCTCAGTAGGTCAAAAATATCAATATCAATATCCATGCAGCCACAGACGAGTTCTAATGAACCAAATAAATATAATGAACCAATATAATTATTGACGGCACATTCGGGTTAGAGGATTAAAATAGAATGTATTATTAAGATAAACATTAAGTACCTTACAAATAAACAAAGAATAAGGTTCAAATAGTTATTCCGTGACCTTATTCTCTGTTTATTTGTCTTACAAATACTTAGAGTAAATAATTTTGGTTACGAACACGGTGATGGGTATTGAAATTACAGGTTAGTGCCTAATTTAATTTAATTTAGCTTATGACTAACAACTGTTTTTATAAATTTTATATACGTTGCATATTGTGTGAGCCTTTAAGTAATTGTAGCATTTAGTCGTTATTAAGAAAAGTAATAAGAAGGTATTGTAAGAAAGAAAGAAACAATGTAAACAATTGTTGGCTAACCTAATAAAAAATAAAAAAAATAAATTGAGACAGCAATTGCGGTGAATCTACTTTGTGATGAATGATTTTATAGAGAAGCATTACTTCCAGTTTTTTTCTACGAGCAGCCAATGACACAATTTGAAACCCGATCCGATCCGAACCCTTCGGAGAATCTAGTAGGGCACGGGGTTGCGCACTAGTGCGTGATGCCGTTCCCTGCGGGACACCAGATGGAACTATAAAAGCCGTTGAATGATCACCCTTTAAAGCTACTAATTGACTTCTTCTATCCAAATAAGATGTGACTATTGATTGCTAAATTTAAGCAACTTTCGCAATGGCCAATCATCAGTGACTAAATTGGTGACTAATATATAATCTCTGTGCTTTGGAAGGCACGTAAATTCGTAGGTTCCGGCTACAGTCTCTATAACAACCACAAACGCACTGGGCAAGTCATGCGGCAATGCATACATCGTGCACAGAAAAAAAGGATTTCTTTAAGCAAGAAAAATATTTTTCTTGACTTGGTAATTAATTATAAGGAAAATTGTCTTATTTCAAGTAATATTTGTTTATTTCTAGATATTGACTCTCTCAAAACAAATAAATAATACTCTTAGTGCAATTTTTACAATCAAGGAAAAATATTTTAAATGAAGTAAAAGTAAAATTAATCTAAGAAATTTAAATATTATTGTTTTAATATAATGAAATACTTACTTCAAAATGAAAGTTTATTTATCTTTCTATCGTTCCGCCCTTTGTTACTAGATGGCGCTGGCGGTAGCACCCTGAATCGCGCTATCGAGATGTTCTTTACGAAACTATAAGTAAAAATTGTAACTTTGATATAGTTAAGAGATTAAAGTCTGTACTAAGTCGCTTCCAAGCTATTGGAACTATCTTGGTCTTCCTTTGATTTTCTGTGTTCCTAGTATAGTCTATTACTGCGGCACTAAACCCTGCGCTTTTACGCCTGTGAAACGTAGTGGTTGGGTCCGTACGGCTACAAACCCTGTCTTAAAATTAAGTATGTTTTATATAAAGCGAAGTTGTTTACTTTCTGAATTCAAATCAACATTTTCTTAAAATAAAAAAACATTCTAAGCTTACACCAAAAGAATCGTCGACTTACTATAAGAATACTAATAATTCTTGGTGAAAGATAGAATGTCTTAAATCAAGTGAAATTGTCTTCATTCAAGATTTGTTTTAATGTCAATTTAAGATATTTTTTTCCTTTACGTAAGAAAATAATAGTTTCCATATATATGAAACAACCATAATCTTGGTTTAATGCAATTTGCTTTCATGCAAGTATTTTTTGCTTATTTTGAGAAAACCGTTTTTTCTGTGTGCACGCGCCAGGAGTGTGTTGATCAATCAGATACTGAATTTGAGTGTCCTCTGTAAGAATTTTATGACATTTTAAACCTTTTTGAAAAAAGACAAAGTGTTAAAAAAATTTCACGAGCAGGATTTGAACCCGCACCCCATGACATGCCGGGTCAGGTGTGCTCAATCCAACTCGCCGAAATTAATCAACACTATCTACTTTTACTTTATAAGCCAAAGGAGCCCCGGGGTATTTGAATTGCACTTAGAATTTTTTTTCAACACGTCTTTTTTCAAATTGTAATTTGTTCGCAACAATATTTGCGTAAAATTATATGTAAATAATCCTTCTATGACCTTCCAGTGTCAATTTAAAAATTACAGGCAAAACTCATTATTGTTGTGTGCGGGCAAATTTAACAATAATCTGTGCGACGTGATATTTACGTAAGAGATTCCCATCATCTTTTCTTCTGTTATGTTTAAGTATGTTTATGTAGTCTATTTTTATTTAAGTTTTTTTTATTTTTTATTTTATAGTATGTATATTATATTATTATCATTTAATTTAATAAGCTCAATATGTATATTGCAGTTCTTATAAATTTATGTAGTATATGTTTCATTTACGTTCTTTGTCGCACCGCTTACCAATTTTTCTGTCTAGCCCTTAAGTCGACTGGTAGAGAATGCCATTTGGCATTAAGTCCGCCTTTTGTACTTTATTTTATTTTATTGTGCAATAAAGAATAAAATAATAATAATAATAATATTTATCTTTTCTATTGTAGCTGTAAATCGATGAGAAAAACTCTTACAAAATGGAATTTTGAGACTTTTTAAAAGTTAATATAATTACTATGTTATTTTAACGGGAAATGTACTTACTACTGTTAATACTGTTAGATCTCAGTTGGATGCTGGCTATAATAAGTTGTATTGTATTTGGTTTGTTGTATTATTACTTTATTGTATTATGTCTAACTATACACTTACATTACTATGGAATAATTATACAATTATTCCATAGTAATGTAACTTCACCTATGTAACTAAAATAAAAATTAATAGAAATAAATCAACTCTTTATCCAAAACGTCAGCGCGCAGACTGATTTCAACTCCCCGCTTTTGCAATAGGACGCCTAAATGCACAGGGAGAAAAACTAGCTAACCATTCACCTGACGTCAGACTGACAGGAGTCACGGCTTTAGATACTAATGGTATTTCCGAATTAATCAAAAGGGAAATCCTCGCCGCCATGCGCTCGTGTAAACGCATTATAACGCAGCAGCTACAAAGATACCTCAATACAGGGTGTTTGGTAATAGGTGTATAATCCCAAAACATAGCCGTGCAGCCAAGTATAAAGAACACCGTGATAACGTGCAAAATATATTTACATAGATTTACTTTTTCATACAAGAACCCAAATGCAACCCAGATATGTTTTGACTTCTGTTCTTGTTGGACCATGAGGTTGTCGACCGACAACAATGTCTCAGCTAAGCCTATAGGGTTCAACCTTTGCAATTTTACTTAGTAACAAACAACCTCAAAATCTCGGTCATATAGTGCTTTTCAGGATTTCTCGCTTTTTATTTTCCGGGGTTCTCTGCACCGTACCCTATCTGAAAAATTCAGAATTATACAGGTATTACCAAACACCCTGTATAATCAAAGTCTCAATCGAGACAAATCAACACCCCGCTGCACGCTCCGCTGCACGCTCCTCTGTAGAGTTTGCAATGTATGCTACAGTTTACATACATTTTAGTTGGTATAAATTAATGTGATATATTGTTTTCTAAAGTTTAAAGGAGACAGTCTCCCTGTGACCACGGACCCTGCAAAGGGTTCGAAACGTTAGGATAAACATTAAAAAGTAATGTAAAATAAATGCGAGTAGATTCGTAAAAGTTGTTTAATTATATTTATTACTAGCTGACCCGGCGGACTTCATACCGCATTTCTTTTTTTCTTTTTTTTAAAATATAACCTACGTTACTCTGCGCTAATGTAGCATTTTAATGGTGAAAGATTTTTTAAATCGGTCCAGTAGTTTTTGAGTTTATTCGTTGCAAACATACATACATACATACATACATACATACATACATACATACATACATACATACATACATACATACATACATACATACATACATACATACATACATATATACATACAAAGGTTTCCTCTTTATAATATTAGTATAGATTTATTGATTGCTCATCACGACACAATAATTGTATAAAGATGAGATTATCTTTAGAAGAGATGTGTATGTGTCCAGTCAACCCGATGGTAAGGGGCTGTGTCAGAAGGGAGAGAGAGATGTGGTTAAGGAAAATAAAGATCATTAATTTTTCATAATTAATTAATAATTATTGTCTGCACGACCAATATTTTTTGAATACTATTGGTAATATATATTGTCATAATAATATTTTATACTTATACATAAACGAACAACGGACGTAAGTACGTCTGTCCCCAGTAATAAAAAAATGTCATGTTATTTTTTTAATATTTATTTATCATTCTAATAGTTATTACAAAAACATACATTTATTTTATTACTAACCTACTTGTTCCATAATAACTAAAATATCTTAAATATTAAAAATGCATTTATAAAAGGTTTTTATAACTTATTGTTTTAAAATACAATAAGGTTTTAATGTAAAAAGTATTTATTCATTTGGCGTGTTTTTTCCGCTTCCGGGCGTAGAGAAAGGACGCCAATCTGGGTCTAGACTTAGGTCAGCCTAATATGGTCATTAATAGCAGGTAGCATACTAACTTACTATATTTGCTGAAATAATAATTTTATCTGTTGACAAAAATCAAGAAAGAGAAGCTAGTGAACTTCGAAACTTAGTAAAAAATCTTTTTATTTAATATAAAAGAATAAGTTTCATATAGTTATTCCGTGTTTTGTCTCTGTTACTTTAATTTGAAAAGACGTTTACATGACAGGAACAAAACAAGGAGTATCTATTCGGATCTTATTCTTTGTTTATTTGTAAGGCACTTTGAATTTACTATAAAATATTTAACTGTGTTTTTAAAGCACAGTGGTTAGTAGGCATATTATGAAGAAGTTGGATAGACTCTGATATTATTATGACCTTGTCAGCAATTGACAGAAAACCAAAACGCTTGTACTAAAATGGGCTTATATCAATAGTCAAACGAACGTAGTTATGGGGTTTAAAACCCTACAGACGAAACTGTCTTCTAATAAAATCACAAACAAAATGATAATAAACTCTGAGTAAGATGTTATGATTATTTACATATAATTTTATGCAAATATTGTTGCTATTGTTACAATTTGAAAAAATATAAAGTGTTGAAGAAATTCCACGAGCGGGATTCGAACCCGCTCCCCATGATATGCCGGGTCAGGTGCACTGCCAACTATGCTATCGTGGCTCCATCCAACTCGTCGAAATTAATCAACACTATCTGGGGGCACGGCAGTGCCCCCCCCAAGTCAAACAAAAAACCGGCACGGCCGTACCATACTTTTCTCGAAGCAGTTCAGGCCATTTTCGACCCCTTATAACTTCTTTGTGGATAAAACTAGAAGTCTGAATTTTCAGTAACCAAGCTGGCATTGTATAAACACGGTATATGTATTTCAAATTTCATTCAATTTGAACCAGTAGTTTAAGAATAATAACTAGTCAAAGTTTCTAATTTTGTCACTCACTCACTGACTGACCGATCATCAAAACTCTAAGGCATTTCTAGCAGTTATAGAAGCTTCAAATTTAGAACTCAATAAGGTTTAGTGTATAAATCAAGGAAAAACTAAATATTTTGCAATTTTGCAATTTCGTTTCAGTTTTATAGTACCTTCGTACTATAAAACGTACGTAGACCTTCTGTCTAAAGTTATTACGTAATTAGCTCTAACCTAACAACATCTTATCATAGTGACCATATCAATATTAAAAATCTTTTATGTTTTAAATAAATAGATTGACTTGGCAATCGCACTTAACAATCTAGTTTAATATAATAATGTATGAGATACATCGTGTTCTCATGCGATGGCCAAGTCAATCTGTTTATTTAAAACATAAAAGATTTTTAATATTGATATGGTCACTATCTGATGTTGTTAGGTTAGCTAATTACGTAATAATAACTTAAGACAGAAGGTCCCTTAAGTAGGAACTGAATAAATTAACCGACTTGGTATTACATGTATCTCACAACTTTTAACGGTAGAAGAACTGAGTTGCGAGACTTGGCTTTTTTACAAGTATGTTTTTGATGGCTCTACTTTTTACTTTATAAGCTAATTAAAAAAAAAATTTCAACACTATCTTTTTTCAAATTGTAATTGGTTCGCAACAATATTTACGTAAAATTATATATAAACAACCATAAATATAGCTTTGCCTAATTCTTAGCTGATCTTTCAATATTTGTAAAAATATTAAGATCGGATGTTGATGACGTAGTTGTCACATTGAATAGGGCTCCTTTAGCTTATAAAGTCAAAAGTAGATAGTATTGATTAATTTCGGCGAGTTGGATTAAGCCACGATAGCATAGTAGGCAGTGCACCTGACCCGACATGTCATGCGGTGCGGGTTCGAATCTCGCTCGTGGTATTTTTCAACACTTTATCTTTTGCAAGTTGTAAGATGTTATGTTTTTACAAATTGGTTTGATCATGCACTGTACTTATTTATTGATACCTCTTTGTAACAAATTTGTATGTTTTCAGATTATTATATTTTAAATCAATATCAACATCATAAAATTCTCTACATAGATATTTTTAATTGGTATAGTGAAGATCCTAAAATATTATAAATATAGTCTCTTAACATAATATAGTTAACAATGTTTTAATTTAATTCCAAGAAACATGTTTAATGCAATTTATATACATATAATGACTTGTCTTGACTGATTCATCATCGCCGAGTCGAAACCGCTGGAGCTAATAAGATGAAATTTGGACGGTAGGTTAATTTTAAAGTATTATCTATAAAAATTAATAATTTAATCGATCTATAGATTTTTCGATAAAAATAAAGACTGAAGTGTTTTTGCATTTTTTGGAAAAATCTTCCCTAGAGGGGTGAAATAAGGGTGGAAAGTTTGTATTGAAATCTGTCATTCCTTAAATTTCGGTATTTGGCCTGGTTAGAAGTTATGAAGTGTTTCAGGATTTATGAAAAATGATCCTTTAAGTACCCCTACTTTATCCCCCCGGATGACAAAACGGACCAAAATTTTCTATACAGTGTGATTATTACGTTGTTTTGTGTTAGACACTTTTTACAAATTCTAGCTCGCATGGATGGTCTTGTGTCGTGAATGTCGTGACATGTTTAGTTGTCTAACTCTTATTACTTATTCCCTTATGATATAAAAATCATGTATCAGGTAAACCTTTAATAAGTTTGGCTTTTACTACAAATAAACACAAGTCGTGCAGCCCACGTGAGCAAAGTCGCGAACAAAAGCCGATAAAATAAAATCACACATTGACAAATGGTATAATTGCATATACCTCATATTTTCAGCTTCATACTAAGTCATACACGGTAGGTTTGCGTCACAGTAAAGTTGGTTCCAAAACTCCATTGTTTCTCTATCAGCTGAGCTGTTTACGGTCAACTGTTGGTCGATGTTTAGATATTCCTTCTTGTCCAACGTGTATGGCGGCCATTGCACTCCGAATTGATTGTCCGGGGTGGGATTTCTGGAAAAACATGAATTCATTATTGCACAGAAACGTTATAATTTTGGAATAAATTATTATTATTTTATTTCTATTTAAATTATAAAGCATATACAATGTTTATTTAGTCCTTAAGGCGAAGGGTAAGGCACATTAGCGCCACCAATTGATAATTTGACAATTACTAACGGACCGGATCTTTTTTAAACATTGCGTACCGTCCGATAACAGGAAAGCATCCATAGTATTTATTTAATAATTGTGCACTACTTTTTGTTGCGTGATTTATTCACAAAACGGGCTATCGCATTTATTCACAAACAATGACCACTTCTGGTGTTAGCGTATGAATACAAAAACAAACCTAAAAGTAGTGCATAATTATTAAATAATAGATGTTTGCCTAGTGTCTGAAGGTCCGCAATGTTTGAAAAAAAATCTAGTATAGCAGCAGTTATCAAATTAAATCCATTAGCGGCGCTAGTGTGCCTTACCCTTCGCCTTAACAAAAAATATACTAAACTTATAATATCACTTATAACTAAATATGAAATAATATTAAAAATCAAAATATTTTAAACAAAACGATGAAATATATAATACAAAGATAGAATAAGTATGTTATTTTACAAAACACACCAATTTTTTTAAATTGAATTGAATTGATTTCTGTTTGTATTTGTGTCATGTATAGAGAAATGGATGTATAGCTACCATGAAATAGAAAACATAATCTATTTTAGATGTACACACAAAGTAATATCATAAAATAGATTTACTAAAGAAGCTTAATTTGTTTTTATTTTTTATAACCCCTTTTATGACTTGTTTGTCCATAAACGTTGTCACATGGGATTTTTTAAATGACAAATTATTTTTCTGACACTGCTGGAGTTTGGAGTTTTAATTATTACATTTTTGGTAATTAGCTTTAATAACTATGTTATGATTAGTCTGTAAAAGTAAACTTACCCAGTTTTAGCAAAATTTGTCCACAATGTTGTCATCCTATCAACTAGATCTCTCGCTTCATTCCCATCTACATAAGAAAGTTCGTTTTGTGGATTGTCGAAAAGATAGAATACATCATCAGTATGACATGTGCCTTTCAATGCCTCCAGCCCAAGAAAAAACTTAGCAATATTTAACTCTGTGTCGCAGCAGAACTTATACATGTAAATTGGTTGCGATGACTTAAGGAACTTTTTATAGAAGTTAGTGAACCGTTGTATGGAGGCAATAAAATAGCTGTCCCCAACGTAATCAGCAATTGCATCAGTCGTCTCTACGCCGAAAGTTCCATTACCAACGTAAAAATGTTTTATGCGCTCCCCGAACTTAGTCATTTCATCGGCAGACAAATTCCGGGCGATGTCAATAGGAATCAACTTACCAAAGTTGTTATTGTACGCATCTATATTATTTAAATACTCTGTAAGAAAAAAATAGCCTTCTTTGGAATTATATCCAATAATCAAGGGAACTTCGTAAGTTTGGTTAGCCAGCAGTATATCTTTAGGGGATTCTGACAGAAAGAGTTCCACGTTTTCGAATCTTTTTTCTGTAAGTGGACCGAAAATTACTAATTCATTTTCGTCATTAGCTTGCACCTGTTTGGTGATATTAGTAAGGGCAAATGCAGGGACACTTCGCAAAAACTGAAGTAATTCATCAACATCATCAGTTTCTTTTCCCAGTAGTTTAGCTAATCTGAACGCTTTGTCTTTCCCGTCATATTGGGTCGCCCACTTGGAAACAAAAACACCACTCTGCGATATTGCTTTCTGAAATAGTCCACGAGACATGGGAGATAACAAATGGTATGTTACGGATGCGGCGCCAGCGCTTTCACCAAATAATAACACATTATTTGGATCACCTCCAAACTGTGCTATGTTTTCTTGGACCCAACGTAGAGCAGCAACTTGGTCCTTCATTCCGGCATTGCCAGGCACCTCAGGTGTGTCAAGGCAGAGAAATCCTAAAGCTTCGAGCCTGTAATTTGGAGTGACTAGTATCACATCGTGTTGCAGTAAAAATCTTGGACCATACGTGTTTTCGTAACTTGAACCAGTCTTAAATGCACCGCCGTGTATGAAAACCATTACAGGCAACTTTAAAGTGGGTTCCAATGTTGGTGTGTAAACATTTAGAAATAAACAGTCTTCACTTCCTGCTTTCTGGAAACTAACGAGAGAAACCTGAGGACACACATTTCCATACTTCGTGGCATCATATACACCTATCCACGGCAATGGTGGCAGAGGTCTCTGGAAGAAAAATACTGCTTGTTAGCTTTGCGATAAATAGTTGAGTACCAAATTATTTAAAACTTTCTGTTCATCTTTTATGAATTGTTAAATGTCATAGGATAAAAAAACTTTTTTCAAGAAATTTCAATAACAACAAATAAATTATGTAATAGGTTTTGTTATATTTTTTTATTTAATTAATTAGTTTTCGTTTTTTATTCTTACAAGCTTGGTTTGTTAGTAGATACTTAGTTCTCAAAAATGATATCTATATACGTTGTAGGAAATAAGAGCAACCTCAAGTGCCAAGTGCAAGGATAAGAATAAATTTATTTTCTGTCCAATTTTAGAGTAATGCAATAATAATGCTGTAAGAGGTCATGGTTAGAGGGCTGATCTCTGTTTCTCATATTTATTACTAACTCAAGAAACAATTATAAGATAAATATATAAAACAAATATAACACGAGTGTACTCACTCACAAAAAATATATTGTACCTCTTGAATGTACAATATATTTTTTGTCACTTTTTAAATGAGTAGGAATACTGGCTATTGTGTTGGTACACACTTATATACTCAAGGCCAGGGGCATAGTAAAATGCCAGGGGTGAATGCTCCAGCTGGTATAGCTAATTGAGTCTTGGATTACCTATGTTTGCTGTTTGCGGAGTGACCAAGTTTATAGTGATTTCAGAGATTTCTATACGATACTGTTTTTTCGATTAAGTGTTAACAAATACGTTTGATATTCTATCTTTGCAGGAAAAGCTGGTGCTTTGGATCGGCAAATTATTTAATTAATAAAAGGTGACAAAGTTGGACATATATTACAAAAACAAAATACAAAATACATTTTATATGACAAAGCGGTCTATGACTCAGAGACTGCAGATTTATACGTCCACAGAACCTGCTATTCTGTCACAGCCTATCTCTATATATAAAAACGAATGCCTATTTCCCGGGTCAGCTAGTACTAAATACAAATTAAATCTGTAATAAAAAAAACGACTTGAGTTGTTACACACTGTATTACTTAATTAAAAAATGTCTCAAAATAATGCAAAATATAAAAATATTACATAAACGGTTGATGCCTACGAAACACGACTGATTTAAAAATACCTTATAACAAAATTTATAAGTCAGGTAAATACCTGAAATCGCAGAGCTCCGACAGGCGGCTGCGCGTACGGTATGCCTTTGAAACTGTAGTAGGGTGACCCATTGTACAGCATCTCGGTTGAGCCTTTTAGCTCACCCTGCTTGACAACCACTCTTGGCTGGAAATAGATAGGTATATCGTTAGATACCTAATTTAAATTAATAGATTTTAATCAAACTTTTCGGTAAAGTTAACGGGTTCTTCACTAACTCGACACAAGAGACCGGACACACGTGTGTCCAGTTGGTGAAACTTAACATTCGTATCATTTATTATTTCGTCATCTGGACACGCCATGATATTTACGCGTGTCCACATAGTGAAATTAATTTCAATCTCAAATCAAATGAGGACATACATAATTTAACTAGCTATGTTACTTTTTTTTATTACCTATGGGTACTTTTATTACCAGCGTTCCCAGCAGTGGGACGTTTAGTGGCCGATGATGGTGACACAAAACATTAATCTGATTGTTGTCATGGATTCGGGTAAAATGAGAATGTGTGTCCAGTTGACGAAAACATAAAAGTGATTTAATTTAAGTTTCATTATGTGGACACGCGTAAAAATCTTGGCGCATCTAGATAACGAAATAATAAGTGATACTAATTTAGATTTTTATCAACTGGACACACGTGTGTCCAGTCTCTTGTGTCGAGTTAGTTAACACAGTGACTTTAAGTCATTGACTTAGTGACAGTTAACATAGACAAGGTCAACAATGGAAATATACTTTTTATGTTTTTATTCAATTTATTGAACCTTTTCGATTTTTATCTGATGGGGTTGCTCTTGACCTCAACCTTGGTCGATAGAACAAGACGAGGTTTACGATTAGACGACCTTTCCCAGAAGATATTTGTCATCAAAAGTTTCGGTTTTGTAAACATTATCGAATGAATACCTACGGATAGTAAACAAAACTATGTATGCGACTTTTTATTAAAACTATTTAAATTATACTTACTTCAATTTTACTTTTTATTTTTAAGTGCTAATTGCTGCATTAAATATTTATAAAATATTTATAAAATACAGTGAAAAACAGTGAAAAAACAGTTCAGCGTTTACGTCAGCCTTCCCGGTAGCATAGCGGTCAGTCCATCCGCCCGGATTGCGGAAGACCCAGGTTCGATTCCTGGCTGGGTTGGGTGGGCGTTTAATTTTTTCACTGTATTTTATAAATATTTTATATTTACTTAGTTTTTGTAGTAAGCATAACATTAGAAATCCTATAGTTATAAAATGTTCAAATAATTTTTAACGCAAAGTTTGTTGCAAACAAACTACAAAAATACAAAATGTTGAAAATCCTGCTGGTGGATATTTTTTCAACATTTGTGTTTTTTAAAAATCCTATAGTTAACTCTTACCTCGACAGTTTTTCCTGTGATAAAACATATACTGTAATACAGCAACCATTGATAGAGCAGGACATGACAGCCGTTCTATTGAAGAAAACGAAATATTAAAATATGTCCTATTTATTACACGACTGCCAAAAACAGGAGTGTTACGTTTTCAGGGTTCATGTATGTATGAATGTATGTGATGTTTCTTTATTCCACCAGTTACCGATTTAGATAATATGAGGTATCGTTACAATCCTTGCATCGTTCCGACTAACATAGGCTAGTAAAAATTTGGAAATTCAACCCCTACACCTATGTGGGTAAAATAGGGGATGAAATTTTGTATGATGAAAATTCATCATTATTGGAGTTAAGAAGAACATTATGGGTATTACTTTTTTTTCGAATTTATCTAAGTTTTTATAAACAAACGATATTTTCATAAATATACTGTGAAGCTACAGTTAAAATATTAATCTGCTTAAATAACTCTCTCGGCGTATCACGGGGTCTAAGTCTATAAACAGGTCAAATGGCTCTTTTCTGTAACACAAAAATGGTTTCAATTTCAGCCGTTGAGCCCCACAATAAAAGACCATATGACATGACGCTGTGAAAGTTACTAAAGTAAACCAATCTTGCCGTTTCTACATCAGTAAGTGACCTTATTTTTCTAACCGCATAGGCAGCTGAGCTAAGTGTCCCTGCCAAGGCAGCAAAATAAACGTGCGCTGACAGAAACCTGATGTTAAGTGATGATAAAACAGAAGAAGCGCACTTAACCGGAGTCCTCAACTACTGGCTATCTTATATCAGCTGCTGGAACACTTCAATGCTACAAACATAATGGTATGTCGACATATACGTAGTTAAGATGGTGGTAGCTAGTCTGGCGGACAAAGACGCCCTACCACTAACCAAACCGAGTATACAATCATGTAACTTTGAATCGAACCCGGGACCTCTGGGTCCGAGACCGATGATCTCAACCACTAAACCACAGAGGCTGTTGAAACATAAGTACGTAACTTGTAGTACGTAAAGTTACTCTGAATTTCTTTAGGTTCAAACACCAGGTAAGTTATTTTCTTATTATCTTTAGCTTGGTTCTGGGCCACCAGGGAGCCTTGAGTCTTGGTCTCATCATCGACATGTGGATTTACCTCCTAATTTGGGATTAAGTCCAACGTTTTGCTATAGGCACAACCGACCGAGACCGACACATTCAAAATTTCATATGCTCCTATTCCTATCATTCCCTTGACTGGATAATAACTAAAAGAATAATGGATTGGCCATATCTCTTCAGATATTATCTAGTCAAACGTGGAAGTCCTCCCTAACTGTTCCTTGCAAGTGATTGAATCACGTTCATCTTGGATGACTGTTGATTCAGTGACATGAGATTCGAAACTAACCTTAAATATGTTTACCGTCTCTCTGTACGTTCTCTTTTTACCTTCCTCTCCATTTCCAATGGATTGATGGATCTCATTTCTTCAAAACTCTGACTCCCGGTTAAACTCCTGGTAACATGCGACTTTCCGTCTATCAGAGGAATAAATCTTTAGAACTGTGGCAAGCCACCGTCAGCGAACAAAAAATACGTTAGGGTTGTGGTGGCACCAGTGTTCAAAACTTTAAGCCCAGGGTTACACACACAATGACACAATGCTGGGGCACGAGCCTTCCCTATGGATGGATAGGGAGAACGTGCCATAAACCACCACGCGGGCCCGATGCGGATTGGTGGTTGTTAACGACTGCTAATGCAGCCGGACCAACGGCTTTACGTGCCTTCCGAAGCACGGAGGAAGTCGAGATGATAAATTTTTGGTCACCCATCCGATGACCGGCCCTTGCGAAAGTTGCTTAACCTGAGCACTCGCAGACCGGGCGCTCGAGCTCCTCTACATACAAACATACATTTTCATTAAAATGTACGGAATGACAGCTAGGACTAAAGACTTAGTTGCTGACCAATATTTCTAACTATTAAAAGAAGAAACATGTCAATCACTGTTTACTGTCAAACATTGGTGTCTAGTGACAGTACCCAAGAGTACCTACACCCTACAACAGTACCTAAACCCTACAAATATTTAACACAATTTAACTGTATTTTTGTGAACTTTTTGAAACTATACTATACTATAAATACTATGATAACCGTCTGTAAATCTATTGAAAACCTGCGAGTATACATATAAAAGCATAATGAAAACAATATTCTATTAAAACTGACATACCATTCTAGTGGCAGCGGCAGCGTTTGAAACTGGTGATGCTTTATTAGCAACAAGAAATGTTTTGCTCATTCAGTTCGTCAATTGTTACTATTTATGTAAGTAGTAGCAAATATTGCAAACGCGAGTTGAAGCAATGGTGAAAGGTTCCTTTGTTTAAAATGCGTTGAAATATGATTTTTTTTAATTTCAAAATCTAATCACATATTATTTACATGCAAATTTTGTTGCGAACAAATTACAATTTTAAAAAATTATTTCAAATTATTATTTACATACTAAGTCGACATGCGAGTACAAGTAATAAATAAAATAACTTAATTACTGTTTGGGTATTGCCGTTTTGAAGACAGCCTATCATCTAAGTTGGCTAGGTGTCTTGTCATAAAAATAGTAAATAAATTAAATAAAGAAATAACAATTCCAGACAGGGAAGCGCTCTGGCATCATTTGGCCAGGGCGATTTTTGAATCTTACCGATGGGTGATCTTGATGTTAAAATTGTCATGAAATAATATAATATTGTCACTATGAAATATTATTAAGATTATTAAGACAGATACCGTCTTAGGGGTTCAGGTGTCAAAAAGTTACGTACAATATTGCATGGCGGCAGAAATAAGTATTAGAAGTTGTCGCCAACTCGACCGATTCAGTGCTGGATTCGAACACTAGGCATAATTTGTACTTATAATTGAATTCTCTACAAAAAAAACTCATTTTTTTTACTTTCTAATTGTGACATTTATTTGTGGCACAGACAGACGTGAAACTATAGAACCCTAAAAATTAAAATTATGAAATGACACTTAATTTTTTTATTTTTAAAATGAATTTATAATTTTAATTTAAATATTTGCGAAGAAAAAACGATACTGCGTCAATGAACAAACAAATGCTCTTGACTCGTAAAGCTTTTGTATACATTTCGATGTCCTATAAAAACTTGAGTGCTCGTGTGGTTCGGCCACGTGCTGTGGGCTGCGGGGCGCCGCCGCCGGCGCCGGCGCGGGCCTCTCTGTCACAGCGCGTGCGCGTGCATCGCGCTTTTTTTCCGTTTTACGAAGAAAAACTTACAGTATCTTTCGGTCTGGCAGTATGGTGTTGGAACGCAACTGATTAAATTTAATTGAGGGTTGGTATACAAGCTACTAACTAATTATGAGACGACCAACACCTCAGTCTCCCTGTGACCCCGGACCCTGCAAAGGGTTCGAAACGTCAAGATAAATTAATTAAAAAGTAATGTGTAAAATAAACGCGAGTAGATCCGTAAAAGTTGTATTATTTCAATAAGTAAATACAATTAAAAAAGACCAATACATAAAAAGTAGGTACCCAAGGTAATAAAACAATTGTCAATATCGTACATATATAAAACTATTTTAAGACAAAGATATTTACACTAAACAGGCTGCGTTAAATATCGTTAACACCTTTTTATTGATTACTTATACTAGCAGTGGGTTCACGTCATTAGTTCAACGTGTATGGGGATTGAACCCAGATGGGCTACTGACGTCACTATTTTATAATATAACAAAATGAAAAACTTAAAATGCTTCGAGTAATTTCCATCTGTTTTAACTTTCATAATGTTTGCTCGCGCACGTACAAATTCATAGGGTGAGTACTATGCTCAGTTCTATCATAAAAAAAGCAATTTATGTATGAAAACCTCAGTCACTTTCTATTTTACGTATAAATTGATATTAACTTTTTCAGTAATTGTGTAATTTATTGATACCTCCATTATACGTCGTAGTTGTACCTTTTTAGATTGTAGATATATTATAAGTTAATACATTATTAAATTAATTTTATTGAGTTCTAAAGATATTAATAATTAAAAATAATTAATTAATTTTATTTAAAGCAACAATGACTTTGCATTATATATTCTAAATTACGCAAGTGATCATATCACATATTTACAAATTTCTAAGTGGCGTACCTCATGTTGAGATTCACAGCTACATACTAAGTCATACACGGCTGGTTTGCGTCACAGTAAAGTTGGTTCCAAAACTTCATTCTCTCTCTATCAGCTGAGCTGTTTACGGTCAGCTGTTGGTCGATTTTAAGGTATTCCTTCTTGTCCAACGTATATGGCGGCCATTGCACTCCAAAATGATCATCCGGAGTGGGATTTCTGGAAAAACAATCATTATTGCACTCAAATGCTTGGTAGTATACTTTTCTTTATGCACAAAATCCGTGCGTGCAGAAAACAATGTATAAACAATGGAGGTACTATAAAACTGACATTCTATTGAGGCGGAGAGGATATGAGCAGAGCGAAGCTGTGTGAGAAGGAACCAATAGAGTTCTTTTATATTAATGTCTCAGTAAGCAGCAGCGGAGGAGCTCGATGGCGCAGACCACCCGCTTCCTAGGTAGCTGTCATGCCGTAAATTTTAATGAAAATCTATGTTATTATTTGTCGACGAAATCTGTGTCGCAGACTGGGCTTACAGTGTCGAACACTGAACACTACCCTATGTGGCAGCAACAAAATTTCTATCAATACGTAATAAACAGATTAATGTATACTAAATAATTTTATTTAATTAAAACATACCAGAATCATATGCGTAAACATAATATTAAGAGTTTATAATTATAATAGAACAAATTTTTAGATTCGTGCCATCCGCGTGTCATAACAATATGGGAATTTGCCGGATGGCTAAAAATGCAAGCAACAATGCAACAGCTTTGCACGTTGATGACCATTGGCCGACAGTTTCGGTCGGACGATGGTCAGGGATAACAAAGTTGTTCAACTTCTTATAAGAAAAACAATATATATTTTTTCAAAACATATACGTTTTTCATGGAAAATTAAAAATATATTACAGAATAGAATAATAATGTAATTTTATAAATCCATTTGTTTAATGTAAGAGAATTAGTTTCTGTCTTTATTTGTATCAATTAAATTCAAATTCGAATTAAAATTCAAAATAGTAAACAGTTGGGTATAGATTCTAACAATAAAAGTATTAAATAAAGTTAAATTTAAAATGCTACGACGAACTGAACCTATAACAGACGGACATGAAAAATTATACCAAATCTTATTAAGTTGAGACCTTTACCAACCCTTTCGTTACTACTTCTACTTTACTCGCTTGTCGAGATATACCTACCTAATTTTAATAATATTTCATTTTAGTTAAATATCACAACCCAAATAAAACTTTACTACATACCTAAATAATTAATAAAGAAGATACTTAATATATAACAATGAACCTAAAACTAAAAACCTAAATATAAATATAAAAAAATAAATATAAAATAAATATTATATTTTCATGAATGAATGAATGAATGAATGATTTTTTATATTAAACTTCAAGAAATACAAATACATTTACAAACATAGCCCCACAAAACTATATTAATAGTTTGACTGTGGGTACAGAGTAGTCTCGGGGACGAGAATCACGCCGCCGACAATTTTAGCACTTATAAGCTAAGTCTAACTATATATAAGCAATTATAATAAACTTTCCAAAAAATGTTTCTTAAGCAGGCTACCAAATTTGTTAACATTAGTTTCAAGTCTCACATCTTGAGGCACACTGTTCAGTATATAAGGGATTCTCTTACTGAGGGTTCTGTCACCGTAATAATTAGTAACCCTAGGAACAGAGTATTTGCCCACAGATATCGCTATATATATATATATCTTATAGTTTCATTATAATTAGATAATGAAAGTTGAATGTACTTACCCAGTTTTTGCAAAATTTGTCCACAATGTTGTCATCCTTTCAATGAGATCCCTCGCTTCATCTCCATCTTCATATGCAAATTTGTTAAATGGATTGTTGAAAAGATAGAATACATCATCACCGTGACCTGCGCCTTCCAACGTCCCCAGCCCGAGTACAAACTTGGCAATATTTAACTCTGTGTCGCAGCAGAACTTATACATGTAAATTGGTTTCGTCGACTTAAGACACTTTTTATAGAAATAAGTGAACCGTTGTATGGAGGTATCGAAATAGTTGTCCCCAAGATAATCAGCAAGTGCAGAAGTCGTCTCAACGCCGAACGTTCCATTACCAACGTAAAAATGTTTTATGCGCTCCCCGAACTTATACATTTCTTTGTCAGACAAATTCTGGGCGATGTCAACTGGAATCAACTTACCTAAGTTGTTATTGTACGTATTTATATTTTTTAAATACTCTGTAAGAAACAAAGAGCCTTCTTTGGAATTATATCCAATAATCAAGGGAACTTCGTTAATTTTGTTGGCCATCATTATATCAATAGGTGATTCTGTAAGAAAGGCTTCCACGTTTTCGAATGTATTTTCAACAAGCGGACCAAAAATGACTGGTTCATATTTGCCTAATGACTGCACCTGATCCGTGATATAAGTAAGGGCAAATGCAGGGACACTTCGCAAAAACTGTAGTAATTCTTCAATATCGTCAGTTTCTTTTCCCAATAGTTTACCTAATCTGAACGCCTTGTCCTTCCCGTCATATTCGGTTAACCACTTAGCAATACACACGCCACTTTGCGCTATTGCTTTTTGAAATAATCCTCGTGACATAGGAGATAACAAATGGTATGTTACGGATGCTGCACCAGCGCTTTCACCAAATATTAACACATTTTTTGGATCACCTCCAAACTGTGCTATGTTTTCTTGGACCCAACGTAGAGCAGCAACCTGGTCCTTCATTCCGGCATTGCCAGGCACCTCAGGTGTGTCAAGGCAGAGAAATCCTAAAGCTTCGAGCCTGTAATTCAGAGTGACTAGTATCACATCGTGTTGCAGTAGAAATATTGGACCATACGTTTCTTGGTAACTTGAACCAGCCTTAAATGTACCGCCGTGTATGAAAACCATTACAGGCAACTTCGAAGTAGGTGTCAATGATGGTGTGTAAACGTTTAGAAATAAACAGTCTTCACTTCCTACTCTTTGCAATATATTAAGAAAAAACTGAGCACACACATTTCCATACTTCGTGGCATCATATACACCTATCCATGGCAGTGGTGGCAGGGGTCTCTGGAAAAAAACTCTGCTTGTGACTTTTGTGATAAAAAATTGAGTAACACATTATTTAAAAACTAGATAATTTGAGCATTTTCAGCAGTCCTCATTAACGCACTGTTTGTTCTCCTGCGGATATAGTTGGACTAGTTAGCCTAGCTAAGTAAAAATGCTTTAATAAATAAAAGGTGACAAAGTGACAATGACAAAAAATTACTAAGTTAGGTACAATGTTAAAATTATTTACCTGAAATCGTAGAGCTCCGACAGGCGGCTGCGCGTACGGAATGCCTTTGAAACTGTAGTAGGGTGACCCATTGAACAACACCTCGGTGGAGCCTCTTAACTCTCCCTGATTTACAACTACTTTTGGCTGGAAACAGGTAGGTATTTCTTATTAAAATGAATTTAGTACATTTCCTATTATTCTAAATAATTCTAAATAACAATGTTAACAAAACCCTGCAGACTTTTAAACTTAAAGGTTAAAGCAAAATATGCAGAAGATGTGGCTTTTAAAAAATCCCCTATGTCGCTCAACGCTGATAATACACGATTTTTAATTATAACTATTTCTAAACGAACACTATTTAAGTTTACTAAGTAAGTGTACAATTAGAAAACTAAATAATTAAATCTTACCTCGACAGTTTTTCCTGTGATAAAACATATACTGTAAAACAGCAACCATTGACAGAGCAGGACATGACAGCCATTCTATCGAAAAAAAAAGACTATTATTTTCAAAACTGAATCCTTACTAATATTATAAATCCGAAAGTAATTCTGTCTGTCTGTGTTACGTAATGACGCCTAAACTACTGAACCGATTTAAATGAAATTTGGTACAGAGATAGTCTAGAGCCTGAGAAAGGAAGCCCTAACTGTTCCTTGCAAGTGATTGAATCACGTTCATCCTGGATGACTGTTGATTCAGTGACATGAGATTCGAAACTAACCTTAAATATGTTTACCGTCTCTATTTACGTTCTCTTTTTACCTTTCTTTCCATTTTCAATGAAATGATGGATCTCATTTCTTCAAGACTCTGACTCCCGGTTAAACTCCTGGTAACATGCGACTTTCCGTCTATCAGAGGAATAAATGTTTAGAACTGTGGCTAGCCACCGTCAACGAACAAAAAATACGTTAGGGTTGTGGTGGCACCAGTGTTCAACACTTTAAGCCCAGGGTTACACACACAATGACACAATGCTGGGGCACGAGCCTTCCCTATGGATGGATAGGGAGAACGTGCCATAAACCACCACGCGGGCCCGATGCGGATTGGTGGTTGTTAACGACTGCTAATGCAGCCGGACCAACGGCTTTACGTGCCTTCCGAAGCACGGAGGAGGTCGAGATGATAAATTTTTGGTCACCCATCCGATGACCGGCCCTTGCGATGGTTGATTAACCTCAGCACTCGCCGACCGGGCGACCACTGCACCATCGAGCTCCTCTACATACAAATATACATTTTCATTAAAAATGTACGGAATGACAGCTAGGACTAAAGACTTAGTTGCTGACCCCTTCTAACGATTAAAGGAAAAAACATGTCAATCACTGTTTACTGTCAAACACTGGTGTCTAGTGACAGTACCCAAGAGTACCTACACCCTACAACAGTACCTAAACCCTACAAATATTTAACACAATTTAACTGTATTTTTGTGAACTTTTTGAAACTATACTATACTATAAAGACTATGATAACCGTCTGTAAATCTATTGAAAACCTGCGAGTATACATGTAAAAGCATAATGAAAACAATATTCTATTAAAACTGACATACCATTCTAGTGGCAGCGGCAGCGTTTGAAACTGGTGATGCTTTATTAGCAACAAGAAATGTTTTGCTCATTCAGTTCGTCAATTGTTACTATTTATGTAAGTAGTAGCAAATATTGCAAACGCGAGTTGAAGCAAAGGTGAAAGGTTCCTTTGTTTAAAATGCGTTGAAATATGATTTTTTTTAATTTCAAAATCTAATCACATATTATTTACATGCAAATTTTGTTGCGAACAAATTACAATTTTAAAAAATTATTTCAAATTATTATTTACATACTAAGTCGACATGCGAGTACAAGTAATAAATAAAATAACTTAATTACTGTTTGGGTATTGCCGTTTTGAGGACAGCCTATCATCTAAGTTGGCTAGGTGTCATGTCATAAAAATAGTAAATAAATTAAATAAAGAAATAACAATTCCAGACAGGGAAGCGCTCTGGCATCATTTGGCCAGGGCGATTTTTGAATCCTACCGGTGGGTGATCTTGATATTAAAATTGTCATGAAATACGCTATGAAATATTATTAATATTATTAAAACACATACCGTCTGAGGGGTTCAGGTGTCAAAAAGTTACGTACAATATTGCATGGCGGCAGAAATAAAATTCAAAATTCAAAATTCAAAATTCAAAATCATTTATTCAGTTTAGGCTACAAATAGCTCTTATGAATGTCATTATGCCATCGGTTCGTAAGTCTACTCTGGGCGGGAGAACTTGTACTGAGAAGAACCGGCAAGAAACTCAGCAAGTGTCAAGCTCTTTTCTCCCTTACAGCGTCAAAAATATTGGAAAATGCCCTATCATAAAAGGACACTTTCCATCACAAACAAACACAAAAAAAGGACAATCACAACACCCAAAAATACAAAAAAAAAAAAAAAATAATAATAATAATAAGTTTTGCAAAAATTACATCAGGTACCTACCAATTTCAATTTTCACAATGTCATACAGTACTAATAAAAGTCAAAAATTATCTAAGAAAACAAAGTTAAAGTATACGAGTACAATAATAATAAAATAAGATAAGTAAGCAAGAGCAGACCTGCCTCCACAGGAGGCACCCGTTCACGAGTATGACATATGAATCAGCCATCGCTTCACTCAACCATATTTTAGGGAATGTAACGACCCGACGCACATGCCACCACCGCAGAGACAATAAAGAGAGCATGCCACACTCAAGCTACTCTAAATAAGAACTTAATGAATTGTTTAACGCAACATAAATATTGTTTGTAAACTGTAGGACACTGCTGATAAAGGCTATCATATCAGCGCTAAGATATTAAAGTATAATGATTGATACAAATAAAACAAAATGTGGATTTTTTATTATAACCAGGCTGCTTTATCATCTAAATATTCTTTGACTGTATAATAACCTTTCTTAAGTAAAGAAGATTTTACATGATTTTTAAACTTATGTAATGGTAAATCTTGTACAGTACTAGGTATTTTATTATAGTAGTGTATACCTTGCCCCAAGAAAGAGCCAAGAACCTTTTGCAGTCTGAATAGTGGCATTACAAGTTTTTTCTTATTTCTAGTATTGATATTGTGTATATCACCGTGTTTAGTAAATGAGTTGATATTGCAACGCACAAAGACTATGCAATTATAAATAAACTGAGATGCAACTGTAAGAACACCAATTTCTTTAAAAATAGTTCTTAGAGTAGTTCGGGAACCTAGTCTATAGATGGTTCTTATTGCTCGTTTCTGCAAAATAAATATAGTTTCAACATCAGCCGCTGTAGCCCACAGTAAGAGGCCATACGACATGACACTATGAAAATAGATATGTATTAGAAGTTGTCGCCAACTCGACCGATTCAGTGCTGGATTCTAACACTAGGCATAATTTGTACTTATAATTGAATTCTCTACAAAAAAACCTCATTTTTTTACTTTCTAATTGCAACATTTATTTGTGGCACAGACAGACGTGAAACTATCTATAGTTTCACGTCTGTCTGTGCCAGGGTTCTAACCCTAAAAATTAAAATTATGAAAAGGACACTTAATTTTTTTATTTTTAAAATGAATTTAGAATTTTAATTTAAATATTTGCGAAGAAAAAACGATACTGCGTCAATGAACAAACAAATGCTCTTGACTCGTAAAGCTTTTGTATACATTTCGATGTCCTATAAAAACTTCAGTGCTCGTGTGGTTCGGCCACGTGCTGTGGGCTGCGGGGCGCCGCCGCCGGCGCCGGCACGGGCCTCTCTGTCACAGCGCGTGCGCGTGCATCGCGCTTTTTTTGCGTATGATCTAGGATTCCAGTGGTATTAAAAGACGACATTAAAACATGACTGAAAGAAGATGTCAATTATAACGTCAGCGACTAGCTTGAACTAGTTTTAGAAACACGCGTCCCACGTAGTGCACCGCTTGCCAACCGCGCAGTAACTAATAAGCTAGTAAACTTTATATTTAAGGAAAATAAAGGAAAATAATAAATAACATAAAAAAACATTTTATACAAAAACATTTAATTTTGTGTATGGCGAGAGAAGCCACTCTGCGTATAGTAATAAAATGTATGTAGAATTTCTTTCTTTGGTCGGAGGAGACAGTTACATGGGTAGTTACGCCCATCGTAACTGCACGCGGTGGCGGGAACCTACATCTTCTCACACGCCCTGCAAAACGCCTCAAGGTATCTAGCGCCCCCTCCTGCACCCGGAGGTCTGGAGCCTAGCATGCATGATGCGGGTTCGAAACAACCACTACAACGGTTCGTGAAATACTCTTTCAGCTCCTTAGGGTGACTTCAAGCACCCCGCTGGGGGCCCAGCGGTAGACGGGCATCGAGTGATTTTAGTGTATCGGGCAGACCGTCGCTTAGCCCCACACACCTCCCGGGTCTCAGCAATAGCCCGGTCGAGTTGGTTCCGTAGTATTTTTCACTCGTTAAAAAAAGGTTAACCTATATACGAGAGGAGCTCGATGGCGCAGTGGTTAACGCGCCCGGTCTGCGAGTGTTGAGGTTAAGCAACTTTCGCTAAGGCCGGTCATCGGATGGGTGACCAAAAATTTATCATCTCGAGCTCCTCCGTGCTTCGGAAGGCACGTTAAGCCGTTGGTCCCGGCTGCATTAGCAGTCGTTAACAACCACCAATCCGCACTGGGCCCGCGTGGTGGTTTATGGCCCGTTCTCCCTATCCATCCATAGGGAAGGCTCGTGCCCCAGCAGTGGGGACATAAATGAGCTGATGATGATGATGATGATGATATACGAGTATATATGAGTAATTAATATAAGGTTCAACGTTATCTCATGTCCATTATAAGAATGCTTTCAGGATTCTGAAGATATCTTCTAGTCGACCCTGAGTAAAAGGCAGCTAGCTCCCTTTCAGCTGTCGGAACGTAGCTGCGGTAAAGAATGATGAAAGATAGAAAAATAATTGATATATTGTTTTAAATTTGTTTATTTATTGTACGACTTATTTATAATTGTGCATTTTTACTTTTTTATTTTTAAGTGCTAATTGCTGCACTGAAGCTAAATTGCATTTAATAAAAAAAATTATAATTGTACGATAAAAATCAAAAAACAGGACCGGCGCAAACTTAGAAGAGGCGCCTGCACGGGCTTCTCTACCCGTCCTAGCAGCGACGCGGCAGTAGCGAACAAGATTCCGCATTCCCCACGATAACTCCTCAAGGTGAAGCGGCGTCTCCTCACACCCGAGGGTTTAGGCGCCTTGAAAGAGAGAAGGGTCTGAAAGGATGACCGTGGTGGCCCGTGAATGACTGCCCGCAGTTCTCGTGGTCCCGCCCTAGTGGTAGACGGGTGCTCTGGGTTTTTAGTGGGTTGGTCATACCATCCGGTTAACACCACATACCCCGCGAAGTTGGAGTCCCGCAGAATAATTGGGTAGGGAACTTTTCACAGACAAAATTTTTATAAAGGCCTGACACGCCTACCTTAAGTATGGGAACGACCCGCTTTTTTATGTACTATAAAACCGTAAAACAACGGTAAGGGTACTTTTGGTACAATAATATTTATTTTGTTGCTCAAGAGCAATCCATTCACAATGATTGACACTTGTGTCAATTAGAAGATACGACGACTAGAATTATTATGTAAGTAAATACATCAAAAAGCTTAGTCGACATCACAGGAGACCGAAGAGCTGGCAGCTACCTCGGACAAAGAATAAGCCTTGCTATTCAAAGGGGGAACGCTGCCAGTATCTTCGGAACCTTGCCTAAAGGGACTCCTTTTAATAATTTATTTTAGTTATTTTATTGTATTTTTTAAGGATTTAGTTTAAGGTTCATTGTTCTTTTAATTGAATGTTAATCTTGTTGATGTTAATACATATTGTTTTCTAAAGTTTACGCGAACACTACACATTTAAATGAAATATCTTTTATACTTTTATTGATTACTTATACTAGCAGTGGGTTCACGTCATTAGTTCAACGTGTATGGGGATTGCACCCTGATGGGCTACTGACGTCATTATTTTAAAATATAACAAAATGAAAAACTTAAAAAAAAAGCTTCGAGCAATTTCCATCTGTTTTAACATTCATAATGTTTGCTCGCGCACGTGGAAAATCATAGAGTGGGTACTATGCCCAGTTCTATCATAAAAAAAGCAATTTATGTATGAAAACCTCAGTCACTTTCTCATTTGCGTATAAATTGATATTAACTTTTTCAGTAATTGTGTAATTTATTGATACCTCCATTATACGTCGTAGTTGTACTTTTTAGATAGTAGATATATTATAAATTAATACATTATTAAATTAATTTTATTGAGTTCTAAAGATATTAATAATTAAAAATAATTAATTTATTTTATTTAAAGCAACAATGACTTTGCATTATATATTCTAAATTACGCAAGTGATCATATCACATATTTACAAATTTCTAAGTGGCGTACCTCATGTTGAGATTCACAGCTACATACTAAGTCATACACGGCTGGTTTGCGTCACAGTAAAGTTGGTTCCAAAACTTCATTCTCTCTCTATCAGCTGAGCTGTTTACGGTCAGCTGTTGGTCGATTTTAAGGTATTCCTTCTTGTCCAACGTATATGGCGGCCATTGCACTCCAAAATGATCATCCGGAGTGGGATTTCTGGAAAAACAATCATTATTGCACTCAAATGCTTGGTAGTGTACTTTTCTTTATGCACAAATTCCGTGCGTGCAGAAAACAATGTATAAACAATGGAGGTACTATAAAACTGACATTCTATTGAGGCGGAGAAGATATGAGCAGAGCGAAGCTGTGTGAGAAGGAACCAATAGAGTTCTTTTATATTAATGTCTCAGTAAGCAGCAGCGGAGGAGCTCGATGGCGCAGTGGATAACGCGCCCGGTCTGCGAGTGCTGAGGTTAAGCAACTTTCGCAAAGGCCGGTCATCGGATGGGTGCCAAAAATGTATCATCTCGAGCTCCTCCGTGCTTCGGAAGGCACGTAAAGTCGTTGGTCCCGGCTGCATCAGCAGTCGTTAACAACCACCAATCCGCACTGGGCCCGCGTGGTAGTTTATGGTCCGTTCTCCCTATCCATCCATAAGGAAGGCTTGTGCCCCAGCAGTGGGGACATAAAATGAGCTGATGATGATGAAGCAGCAACAGCCTCAATGGCGTGTCAGCCAAGGGTAATGGCACCAGTGATCGACTATGTTTTTCTTTAATCATCATAAATGGGGCAACAGCAACTGATTTTAGTATTTGCAACAATTGCATACAGACCACCCGCTACCTAGGTAGCTGTCATGCTGTAAATTTTTAATGAAAATCTATGTTATTATTTGTCGACGAAATCTGTGTCGCAGACTGGGCTTAAAGTGTCGAACACTGAACACATGGGATGTGGCAGCAACAAAATTTCTATCAATACAGATTAATGTATACTAAATAATTTTATTTAATTAAAACATACCAGAATCATATGCGTAAACATAATATTAAGAGTTTATAATTATAATAGAACAAATTTTTAGATTCGTGCCATCCGCGTGTCATAACAATATGGGAATTTGCCGGATGGCTAAAAATCATGCACGCAACAATGCAACAGCTTTGCACGTGGATGACCATTGGCCGACAGTTTCGGTCGGACGATGGTCAGGGATAACAAAATTGTTCAACTTCTTATAAGAAAAACAATATATATTTTTTCAAAACATATACGTTTTTCATGGAAAATTACAAATATATTACAAAATAGAATAATAATGTAATTTTAAAAAATCCACTTGTTTAATGTAAGAGAATTAGTTTCTGTCTTTATTTGTATCAATTAAATCCAAATTCGAATTATCGTCGTAGCAGTTGGGTATAGATTGTAACAATAAAAGTATTAAATAAAGTTAAATTTAAAATGCTACGACGAACTGAACCTATAACAGACGGACATGAAAAATTATACCAAATCTTATTAAGTTGAGACCTTTACCAACCCTTTCGTTACTACTTCTACTTTACTCGCTTGTCGAGATATACCTACCTAATTTTAATAATATTTCATTTTAGTTAAATATTATATTTTCATATGTATAGATTTCATAGTTTCATTATAATTAGATAAGCCTGTGAAAGTTGAATGTATTTACCCAGTTTTTGCAAAATTTGTCCACAATGTTGTCATCCTTTCAATGAGATACCTCGCTTCATCTCCATCTTCATATGCAAATTTATTAAATGGATTGTTGAAAAGATAGAATACATCATCACCGTGACCTGCGCCTTCCAACGTCCCCAGCCCGAGTACAAACTTGGCAACATTTAACTCTGTGTCGCAGCAGAACTTATACATGTAAATTGGTTTCGTCGACTTAAGACACTTTTTATAGAAATAAGTGAACCGTTGTATGGAGGTATCGAAATAGTTGTCCCCAAGATAATCAGCAAGTGCAGAAGTCGTCTCAACGCCGAACGTTCCATTACCAACGTAAAAATGTTTTATGCGCTCCCCGAACTTATACATTTCTTTGTCAGACAAATTCTGGGCGATGTCAACTGGAATCAACTTACCTAAGTTGTAATTGTACGCATCTATATTCTTTAAATACTCTTTAAGAAACAAATAGCCTTCTTTGGAATTATATCCAATAATCAAGGGAACTTCGTTAATTTTGTTGGCCATCATTATATTAATAGGTGATTCTGTAAGAAAGGCTTCCACGTTTTCGAATGTATTTTCAACAAGCGGAGCAAAAATAACTGGTTCATATTTGCCTAATGACTGCACCTGACCCGTGATATTAGTAAGGGCAAATGCAGGGACACTTCGCAAAAACTGTAGTAATTCTTCAATATCGTCAGTTTCTTTTCCCAATAGTTTACCTAATCTGAACGCTTTGTCCTTCCCGTCATATTCGGTTAACCACTTAGCAATACACACGCCACTTTGCGCTATTGCTTTTTGAAATAATCCTCGTGACATAGGAGATAACAAATGGTATGTTACGGATGCTGCACCAGCGCTTTCACCAAATATTAACACATTTTTTGGATCACCTCCAAACTGTGCTATGTTTTCTTGGACCCAACGTAGAGCAGCAACCTGGTCCTTCATTCCGGCATTGCCAGGCACCTCAGGTGTGTCAAGGCAGAGAAATCCTAAAGCTTCGAGCCTGTAATTCAGAGTGACTAGTATCACATCGTGTTGCAGTAGAAATATTGGACCATACGTTTCTTGGTAACTTGAACCAGCCTTAAATGCACCGCCGTGTATGAAAACCATTACAGGCAACTTCGAAGTAGGTGTCAATGATGGTGTGTAAACGTTTAGGAATAAACAGTCTTCACTTCCTGCTTTTTGCAATATAGTGAGAACAAACTGAGCACACACATTTCTATACTTCGTGGCATCATATACACCTATCCATGGCAGTGGTGGCAGGGGTCTCTGGAAAAAAACTCTGCTTGTGACTTTTGTGATAAAAAATTGAGTAACACATTATTTGGCAATTTTAGAAACTAGATAATTTGAGCATTTTCAGCAGTCCTCATCAACGCACTGTCTGTTCTCCTGCGGATATAGTTGGACTAGTTAACCTAGCTAAGTAAGAAGCTGGGAACTGGCAAATGCTTTAATAAATAAAAGGTGACAAAAGTGACAATGACAAAAAATTACTAAGTTAGGTACAATGTTAAAATTATTTACCTGAAATCGTAGAGCTCCGACAGGCGGCTGCGCGTACGGAATGCCTTTGAAACTGTAGTAGGGTGACCCATTGAACAGCACCTCGGTGGAGCCTTTTAACTCTCCCTGCTTTACAACTACTTTTGGCTGGAAACAGATAGGTATTTCGTTACCTTATTAAAATGAATTTAGTACATTTCTTATTATTCTAAATAATTCTAAATAACAATGTTAACAAAACCCTGCAGACTTTTAAACTTAAAGGTTAAAGCAAAATATGCAGAAGATGTGGCTTTTAAAAAATCCCCTATGTCGCTCAACGCTGATAATACACGATTTTTAATTATAACTATTTCTAAACGAACACTATTTAAGTTTACTAAGTAAGTGTACAATTAGAAAACTAAATAATTAAATCTTACCTCGACAGTTTTTCCTGTGATAAAACATATACTGTAAAACAGCAACCATTGACAGAGCAGGACATGACAGCCATTCTATCGAAAAAAACGACTATTATTTTCAAAACTGAATCCTTACTAATATTATAAATCCGAAAGTTTTTTTTTTTTTTTAGTCGTATGATAATATGAAATAGGCGAAGGAGGAATATACATGTCAAAATTTAATTATAAGTCACTGTCCAGATCCCGGAGCCAATTGATGAAGTCAGGTGGCAGCTCATTCATATCACTTCTAGGTCCTGGATACGCGCGAATAGGGCATCGCTGCACAATGTGTTCCATAGTTTGGGCCTCCTCACCGCAGTCGCAGATTGGGCTATCTGACCATCCCCATTTGTACCGACAGGCGTTGCAGCGACCGTGCCCTGTTTTTAATCGGTTGAGACGGCACCACAATTTACGCGGCAGATCAAAGCCCTTTGGTTTAGATGTGGGGTCAGTTGTGTGGGCATGAGTGCCACCCGTCACTGCCTCGCTCCACTCTCTTTTCCAGATGTCGTTAGTTTTGAAATGTCTAAGTGATTTGACAAATGCATATGGAGGGTGCCTTGATTTTAGTCTGTGCGGCGGTGGGCAGACAAATTCCTTATGGACCGGTAGTTCAGCCTGGGAATCGATCTTATCAAACTCTCTCTTTAGAGCATGCATTCGTCGCAAATGCGGTGGGGCTATGTGGCTGAGGGCTGGGAGCCAATGCAGCGGTGTAGATTTTACGGTTCCAGAAACACAA
Source organism: Eudonia mercurella (assembly GCA_963082485.1). Classification (NCBI taxonomy): domain Eukaryota; kingdom Metazoa; phylum Arthropoda; class Insecta; order Lepidoptera; family Crambidae; genus Eudonia; species Eudonia mercurella. Next base: position 975,983 of record OY720026.1, on the reverse strand, counting down.
CGCATCGTCTCGTTTAACCTGGTGTCCACTTTATTTGTGTGCGCGCTTTCGAGCCAGACTGGACAGCAGTACTCCGCAGCCGAGTACACTAGGGACAAGCCGGTCGCACGGAGACAGTCGGCGGAGGCTCCCCAAGTTGTGCCGCATAGTTTGTGGAGTATGTTGTTGCGAGTTGATAGCTTTTGGCCCAGCTTAGTAAGATGTTCCTTATATGTAAGCGATCTATCCAAAGTTACACCGAGATACTTAGGAAATGGGTTGAACTGCAGTTTTTTACCGTTGAAATGTATTGCAGGTTGGTAACTAGCGAGGCCGTTATTAAGGTGAAAGCATGATACCTCGGTTTTGCTAGCACTGGGGAATAGACGCCAGGAATCGATGTACTCAGAGAGCTTGGCAAGGTCAATGGTAAGTATCTCCTCGCCAGTTTTCATAGATCTGCTTTGGGCAACTAGTGCAATGTCATCCGCGTATATGAATTTAGTTGCTGAGGTTTCATCCGATTCAATCCGATCCGGTTCAATCCGAAAGTAACTCTGTCTGTCTGTGTTACGTAATGACGCCTAAACTACTGAACCGATTTAAATGAAATTTGGTACAGAGATAATGTAGAGCCTGAGAAAGGAAGCCTGAAGCTAGAAGCTTGAAACTTTTTTTAGGCTTTTGATTAGATATAAATAGACATAGACATAGACATTAATTTATTTACTACATCATCATCAGCTCATTTATGTCCCCACTGCTGGGGCACGAGCCTTCCCTATGGACGGATAGGGAGAACGGGCCATGAACCACCACGAGGGCCCAGTGCGGATTGGTAGTTGTTAACGACTGCTAATGCAGCCGGGACCAACGGCTTAACGTGCCTTCCGAAGCACGGAGGAGCTCGAGATGATAAATTTTTGGTCACCCATCCGATTACCGGCGGTTGCTTAACCTCAGCACTCGCAGACCGGGCGCGTTAACCACTGCGCCATCGAGCTCCTCACTATTTTTTACTTTACTTTTATTTTTACTTTTATTTACTACATAAGCACACATAAATACATTTATACAAAGGCGATTAAATTAACAATTACAACAAACATAATACAAACAGAATTGAATAAAAATCTAATAAAAACTAACAGTATTCCATCAGTTTAGTGCCCATTGAAGTATGTGTGCTACAGCAGCAAATGGGCCTCGACTCAGCAAATGCCTACTGTGTTAGCAGTAGAAGCTGTTATTCTGCCAAAACCGTGCATTTAGCCTCAGGACCCCGTGAGAACAATAACTTTTTTCTTATTGGTGTGTTGCGTGTGTTTGTGTGAAATAAAACCTTAATAAATAGGCGATATGATAAAATAAAAATTAATAAAAAATTAAAAATAAAAATAAAAATAATTAATAATAGTAAGTCGATGTGCAAAGTAAGCAAATATCAAACAATGTCAGCGCAATTTATACATTTACAATAAATAAGGCGGTTACATAAAACCATCTAATCCAATAAAAAATAACATTTGAACGGCATACTGTTCATACTGTTCATACCAGACAATCCACCAAAATTCAAAATTCAAAATTCAAAATTTATTTTTTTTAGGCTATATATATATATATATATATTATATTTATTCAGTTTAGGCTCACTATGCCATCGGTTCGTAAGTCTACTCTGGGCGGGAGATCTTGTACTGAGAAGAACCGGCAAGAAACACAGCAAGTGTCCAGCTCTTTTCTCCCTTACAGCGTCAAAAATATTGGAAAATGCCCTCATAGCAGGACACTTTCCATTACAATAAACACAAAAAATATTGAAGACAACCACAACATGTTAAAAAAAAAAAATACGTTAACAAATTTACATCGGGTAAAAGTTACAATTTCCACAATGTCATACAGTACCACTACAGTACTATCGTAAAAGTCAAAAATTGTTTACGAAAAACAAAGTCAAATTATAGTGAATAATACTAAAAATCAGATAAGTATGCGTGAGCAGACCAGCCTCCACAGGCGGCACCCGTTCACGAGTATGACATATGAATCAGCCATCGCTTCGCTCAACCATATTTTAGGGAATGTAACGACCCGACGCACACGCCACCACCGCAGAGACAGTAAAGAGAGCATGACACACTCAAGATACTCTAAATAAAAACTTAGTGATCTATTTAACGCAACTCTGTTTGTTATCTGTAGGACACTGTTGATAAAGGCTATCATATCAGTATAAAAATTATATTAATTTTATTATAATGATTCAAATAGAGTACGAGTATAATGTGTTTTTATTATAACCAGGCTGTTTTGTCATCTAAATATTCTTTGACTGTATAATAACCTTTTATGAGTAAGTAATAAAGATTTCACATGTTTTTTAAACTTATCTAAAGGTAAATCTAGTACAGTACTTGGTATTTTATTGTAATAGTGTATACCTTGCCCCAAGAAAGAACCAAGAACCTTTTGTAACCTGAACAGTGGCATTACAAGTTTTGTCTTATTTCTAGTATTGAAATTGTGTATGTCACCATGTTTAGTAAAGGAGTTGATATTGCAACGTACAAAAACTATACAATTATAAATATATTGAGATGCAACTGTCAGGACACCAATCTCCCTAAAAAGATTTCTTAAAGAAGTTCGTGATCCTAGTTTATAGATTGTCCTTTTGCTCGTTTCTGTAGAATGAATATAGTTTCATTATCAGCCGCTATTCCCCACAGTAGGACGCCATTTTTAACGCCACCTTTCTGCTTTCCATTACATATGCCTTAAAATATTTTTTGAAGTAGAATTTAGGTTTTTGCCGAAGAGGCGGAGGAATGTTGTTCCAATCGTATGGCAACAGATGACATAAGCTTCAAAGAAAATTACTAATTATAATAAACAATTTAACTCTTTAACTCTTTGCTTAGTGTGTCAAAATATTACTATTACTTATTATTATTATTTTTACTTACTATTTATTATTACTCTAGAATTAGGTTTTTATAATGTTTTATTGTTTTTATATAAAAAAATATTGTAAAAATCTAGTTTTAAGAAAGAAAATAAATAAAGGAGATAATAATAATCTATATATATAAAAATCAATTGCTGTTCGTTAGTCTCGCTGAAACTCGAGAATGGCTGGACCAATTTTGTTGCGAACAAATTACAAAACACAAATGTTAAAAAAAATTCCACGAGCAGGATTTGAACCTGCACCCTTCTGACATTCCGGGTCAGGTGCTCTTCCAATTGAACTATCTTGGTTCTAACTAACGTGGTGGTGTCAGAAAGGTGCAGGTTCAAATCTTGCTCGTGGAAATTTTTTCAACATTTGTGTTTTTATAAAAATGATTATTTAATTTTCCAATACAAAATGATTTGTTTGTTTTGTTGTCATGGAAACATGAAATCCGCCGGGTCAACAAAATGTTCAATTCAATTCTTGTAAGATGGCTCCTAGCTGTGAAACGTTTGATGTCTTTTGTCACTTGATTGTCAAATATTTATAGGTGCGTTCAGAAAGTCTGTTTCATAGCTGTAGTATGAGGTCCGATCTCTTTGGTCCGTCTTTTTATTTCAGAATACTAAGGTTTTGTTGGAATACAAAACAGTTCTGTTTCAGAAATCAAAAAGTGTAAAAGTGTCTTGTGTGTGTTCACTTTCTACACTGAATGGCATCACGCAGGCGTGCTCCCGCACTCTGCTAGATTCTCCGAGTAGTTTGGATAGGATTGGGATGGTCTTTACAGGGTTACAATAGCGGTGTACGTTATAAGCAGATGTGTGTCTAAATCAGAGTTTATATTAACTAACTATCTGTAACTATCCTAACTAATAGTAACCTAACTTAATATGCGAAAGTTAGTTTGTTTGTTATTTGTTAGGCTTTCACGCGTAGGTATTCTAATATTCAACCGATCATCATGAAATTTTATACAAATATTCCCAAGAGTATACTTAACCAAAGACTTATTATTATTAAAAAAGTGAGTTTGTTTGTTTGTGTGATAACCCTTTCACGCGTATACTATTAAACGATTTGTTTTTGTTGTTTTTAGTTTCTATGACAACTGTCAAAGCGGTACGAAGTCCGCGCGGGTCAGCTAGTAGGTAAATGAATAAATAATTAATAAATTATTATTATCTTTATTTATTTTCTTTCTTAAAACTAGATTTTAATAATATTTTTATTTAGAGAGTGTAAGCAAAGTCAGTCAAAGTAATTTTCCTTCATAGTCTTAAAAAATATAAAAATGGGTTTCCCAATCATTATTCCGACCTCTGAGTGATGACGTCGGCAAAAAAGCTAACGGCCCAGAAAATAAAAATATAGAAGAAATACAGTGAATTACGGAGTCATTACAAATCATCATCATCATCATCATCATCATCAGCCTATAAACGTCCCACTGCTGGGCACAGGCCTCCCACATGATCAGTAGCACGTGGGGATAATGGGCCATAACCCACCACGTTGGCCCAATGCGGGTTGGTGGGTTTTAACGACTGCCATCTTACGACAACAACCGGGACCAACGGCTTAACATGCCTTCCGAAGCACGGAGGAGCTCGAGATGTTTTTAATTGGTCACCCATCAGGCGACCCGGCATTGCGAAAGTTGCTTAGCGGGCAAGGTCGCAAGCCGAACGCGCTAGCCGCTGCGCCATCGAGCTCCTCTGCGCCATCGAGCTCCTCCATTACAAATGTGAAACTGAAATTAACGCAAGTAAGAAACTTGCCAAGCCTACCCGAACGAACAGACGACTTTGCGAGACGTATTCGAATTTTAAAACTTTTTCTTCTGCAAATTGATTACAATTCAAGTTGTTGACACTGTTTTTGTTTTTTAATGAATGTTCTTCGTGAAATGAAAAAAAAACGGTTAGGTTAATTTTTTCTTTAATGTTTGTTTAGAATTAGATTAGAATTAATTTAGAAATTTAGAGTTTTTTAGATTAGTCTAGAATAAAATTTTTGTTTAAAATCGTATGATTCTAATGTATATGTACACACGCCTGCACCACAAACTGTCAAAATTCCTCCATAGACTTTGATGTCTTGAACTTAAGGTTGAAAATGTTTTGAAGTAATTTGCGGTTTTGGATAGGTTAATATGCAGGCATCTGTTCATAAGTACAGAGACACTTCATACATAAATAATCACAATATTAAGATTTATATGATATCATCACTACATAGTATAAAACAAAGTCGCTTTCTCTGTCCCTATGTCCCTTTGTGTGCTTAGATCTTTAAAACTACGCAACGGATTTTGATGCGGTTTTTTTTAATAGATAGAGTGATTCAAGAGGAAGGTTTATATGTATAATATATGCATATAGTAGAGCAACACTGATAATATCAGCATTGCAACCGTGCGAAGCCGGGGGCGGGTCGCTAGTTAACTATAATATTAAAATGCGTCAAAAATGTATTCTCTAAACTAAAATCATTGGTGCAAGACAAAGCGTGTCAAATATGATAAAACTATTTTAATTTGAATGTTCTTTTCGTAATTTCGTATTAATTGTAATAAAATCATCTGCCTAAGCTGGGAATCGTACCGACAAGATCAACATTTTGCAATTGTTTTTCTTTATATAATGGTTATGTTTGATAAACGAACGTTTCAGTTGACAAACCACGCCCAGATCCAGACTGAATGGAAGGTATAAAAAAGATTCATCTTTTTCTGACTATACCATTAATACTTAATTTGATCTATTTTTCTTTGCAAACATTACAAACATTAAACCAATTTATATTTTAATTAACTACAAAAAAACACTTAACTTTTTTGCATCAAGCCTAGCGGATAATTGTTAAAATCGTAAAGCTATTAAAATCGGCGAATATAATAAAATAATTTAATAAAATAAAAATAATAATATATTAAAAGTGACATACCATTCTGGTGGTAGCGGCTGAAAAGTGGTGATGCTTTATTAGCAACAAGAAATATTTTGCCCATCAAGTCCATCTGTTGTTTCTATTTATGGTAATGTTACAAATCGTGCAAGCACGAGTTGAAACACAGCAAAAGGTTCCTTAGTTTAAATGCTAATCTATTAAGTTTTTTATTAAATAAAATCTTATTGTTTTGCATACTTAGTCGACATGGGTATGCCATTATTAAAAAAAAAGGCAGGTACTTAAAAACGTAGTGATATTTTGGGTACTTATTGCAGTTTTTGGGAACAGCTCATCTCACACCTAAGTAGTAGGTAATGTTGCAATACAATTTTGCAATATTACCTAGGTACCTACTTAGATCTTTCATCTGACTTGATGGTAGATGAAGATATGTCTGAATAAGCACTTTATCCAGGTAATTTTATTTCTAAGATTCGCCATGTCTCTCGTGGTGACAGACTTAAATAAAATAGCGGTAGCTATCCAGGCTGACTTAAACAGATTCTACAATCATGAAACCAACTGATGATCTATTTAATGTCAACCAATAAGGCGGAAAGTGCAAGAAAACACTTCTATTCGAGTTTTATTTAAATCCTCATCATCATAATCATTTCAGCCAAAGACGTCCATTGCTGGATTAAGGCCTCCCCCAAGGATCTCCACAACAACCGGTTTATTTTTGCTTTCACTATATTGTTATATTAAATTGTACAACTTTTTATATACAGAATAAAACAACGTTATTCGGGACACGGACATATAGACATATAAAAAGTGACTAACACAGCCGATGAACGCTTTATCTCCAACCCCCTTACAAATAAACAAAGAATAAGCTCCGAATAGTTATTCCGTGTTTTGTCACTTTTACTCTAATTTGAAATGACGTTTACATGACGGGAACAAAACACGGAATAACTATTCCGACCTTATTCTGTTTATTTGTAAGGCACCAAGAGTCTTGCAATCCTGAAGTTTCGCTTCTTATGATTGTAGGCATTCTATACACTTCTATACACAGTCACCACCGCATTTCTCCCCATCGAGACAAATCTGGGGCTCCTACCATATATCGATAATCTACCAGTAAAATAGTCGTGACATGGTGATACGTAATGCTCCAAGGGTGATACAGTTAGGCGTACATAGTGAAACTACAGAACCCTAAAAAATATAACCATGCAAATTTATTTTATATATTTCTTGGTACACACCTAGAGATACAAAAATAATACGCAAAGCAAACGACAAAAACAAACACGATATGTTACGCCTCCAAAAAAATTGTGTACTGGAGGTCTCTGCCGGTCATTCCAGGTTGACTTTTTAAGAAAAAAGACAAATTGTTAAAAAAAAATCCACGAGCGGAATTCGAACCCGCACCCCATGACATGCCGGGTCAGGTGCACTACCAACTATGCTAACGTGGCTCAACGCAACTCGCCGAAATTAATCAACACTATCTACTCTTACTCTGTAAGCCAAAGGAGCCCTATTCAGTCGACAACTACTTCATCAACATCCGATCTTAATATTTTTTTATATTTCTTATATAGGTATATTATCATCATCTCAGCCAAAAGACGTCCACTGCTGGACAAAGGCCTCCCCCAAGGATCTCCACAACGACCGGTTTTATGCTCCTCGCATCCAGCGGCTTCCCACGACCTTCACCAGATCGTCGTTCCACCTTGTTGGAGGCCTGCACACACTAAGCTTTGTACAGGTGGCCGTGTGGATGTGTAAAGCTGTCCATAGAACTTCTCGTCCTCCGAGAGGGATCTCGGGTTGGCGATCGCAGTAGGTTGGTAACCTACTGCGATCTGTAGTCGGTTGGTAGTAGGGTAACCTCAGAGAGAAGCTGCTGCTCATCCTCTGGAATGGTCCCTTAATCGACTTTTACGACATCCACGGGAAGAGATGGTGGTGCAATTCTTTATTATAGTATATATTTTTATGTTGCGGAAGAGCAATGATAATGTCAACGTTTAAGATAGCGAAATAAACATTTTTCTTTTTTTATTATAAAAAAAGAAAAATGTTTATTTTTCTTTAAAACAAACGGCAAATTAATAGCTGAGGCCATGCTTTTGACAAGGCAGTTTTGTTGCCCGTTTTTTTTGCACGTGGCCTCTGCCTTTTGCAAGCAGCAGCGGCCCAGGGTCGTTTGTAATAAAGCTGAAGAGTTTGTTTCTTGTTTGAACACTCTAATCTCTAAAACTACCAGTCGGATTTGAAAAATTCTTTTTGCATTTTAGAGCCCAATTTTTGTGAAAGACTATTGGCTATATAATTTAATTTAATTAAATTCATTTATTCAGATAAGTCACATCCAATTCAATTCATTATAATAATATTTGACAAAACACAGAAACACATAATTAAAATCAAAATTTACAATATAAAATTCATAATGTGGCCAGCGGGACAGAAAAAAAAAACATTTTTATTTTTTTTCTTCTTATCTCCCGCCGGAGGAATAATAATTGTGAGGCATTGGTGCATGCAAAGACATCCAGTGCCCCATGAAAGGGCCATCCACCCTACCCGCAATTAACCTCAGGAGGCTGTTGCCGCTGGCCCGCGACCGCCGCGCCATGGAGGTGGCCCTCTTACGCATGATGGTGTGGAAACCATCCAGGCGGGCTTCGGCGAACATTCCGGACGCACTACAAAAGCGGGGCAGCCGCAACAACGCCCTGAAGGCACTATTATATTGAACGCGAAGGGAGTCTAGCGCGCGTCGCGTATGTCTAACCCATAGGCTGCACGTGTAAAAAGAGGTGCAAAAGGCACGGAACAGTGTTAATTTCACTGGATATGAACAACGTGCAAACCTTCGGGCTATCATGTTCGCTCTTATATATATAACATCACGCTATGATTCTTAAAAAAGTCAGAAAAAACGCTAAGCGAATACGAAGTTTGTACTATAGCGTATTCGGGCGGTGCGGCGCGACGCGGTGGGTTAGTTAGAAATATAAAATATATTATTTGGGCACTTACGCGTGGCACGTACGAGTACCTAATGTTTTCTTTTATATTCGCCTGACATGACAAAACAGAATAATGTTTTTGTTGACACTTTTTGCTTGTCACATGGTAAATGTTACAAAAAAATAAAATAAAATATTAGTAAGTATAAAAGCTATATTTTTCACATACGATAAAAGAGAGTTAAAATAAAAGAGTTATTTTTATAATGTCATGATATTCAATGTCACCAATAACTTTTAAAATGTACTTATCTATATACATACTAGCTGACCGGCGGACAACAAAACAAACAAAATGTTGACAGTTTCTATAACAACAAACAAACAAATCATTCGTCCGCTTAAGAACACCCGTATCCCATGATGGACCCCCATAGCAGCGCCACCTACCGGGTCCAATTGTAAATCTAAACCATTCTCGAATCCACTTGAACACATACAGAAAATTTCATCCAAATCGGTCCAGCTGTTTAGAAGGAGTTCAATAACATATGTACACACGCACAGAATTTTTTTATATATAAAGTTGACTTGTCTTGACTGACTGATTCATCATTGCCGAGCCTAAACCGCTGAAGTTAGATGAATTTTGGACTGTAGGTAGGATTGCCACCTTTTTTTGTGCAAATAAAGTACATTGGTTATTAAAAGGTAGACAAAAAAAGTACGTTGTTTCAAAATAAAGTACGATTATTTATTTCGCTGAAATACATACTTCTCATTGCTTTCAGCAACTTTTAACAAATAATTATCACTGCTAAATAGCTTCATAGCAACTTTTTTGTGTGTTATATGTACAAAAATCCCAGATAACTAAAATATATGAAATAAAGTGTTTTCGCGTACTTTATTGTTCTCATTAAGTATAGAGTACAATTACCCGAAATAACGTACAATACTTTATTATAAAGTACGGGTGGCAATCCTAACTGTAGGTTAATTGAGTGACGTAAGTAAGCAACCACTAAAAAAGGATTTTACGGAAATTACACGGGGGTAAAATAGGGGGTGAAAGTTTGTGTGAAAGTCCGTCAGTTTTGAAGTAAAATACATGAAAATTGGTATATGGCTTTTTGAAAAGAAATTAAGAATGGCGTGTCTCAGAAATTTTGTTTATTTTCCTTTAAAGAAGAAAAAAATAAAAATTAAAAAAAAAATTATGTATGATGTTGCATAAATTGAATTTTTATCTTGTTCCGGCCTTTTCAGTTGATTTTATATTTACTTAGTTACTTATTATTTTTTACGCAGGAGGGTTTTTTTGTATTTTTAAAATTTTTATTTTTTTATGTCTTTTTAGTTAGACCAATTTCATGATATACCTTTTTGAAATCCTTGTATTGAGCCCTCTAATTTGGTACCTATAATGTAGTATTCGAAAAAAAAAATTGTTTATCACCATGTCCAATGACGTCGCACAGCCGCCATGTTTGTTTTTTTTAACGTCACCTATCTAAGAACACTTGGGCAGCTAAGACGAATCTAACGATACCTCAATTATGTAAATCCGTTCAGCGGTTCTGGAGATATGAAGTGATAAAGAATCATATTTCATACAAGATACGCGCGAAAAACAATACTCTTCCTTTGCAGTCGGGTAAAAAGGGAAGAAGTTTTTTTTGGGAAACCGTTATTTTTAAAGTAATAACTATAGGGAGGAATAATTAATCGATCTATAGATTCTTCAATAAAAATAAAGAATAATGTGTTTGAGCATTTTTTTAAAACTTCCCTTAAACGGGTGAAATAAGGGTGGAAAGGTTGTATGGGAATCTGTCATTCCTTAAATTTCGGTATTTAACCTGGTAAGACATTATGAAGTGTTTCAAGATTTTTGGAAAATGGCAATCTGACGGGAGGTTTCAAAACGGGTTCAAAATAATTACTTATACAGAGTGGATCTTTGTTACGTTATTGTTTTGTGTTAGACACTTTTTACTAATCGTAGCTCGCATGGATGGACTTTTTAATGATAAAAATGAAAATCTTTATTTTGAAACGACGTGACATGTTTAGTTGTCTAAACTTTATTACTTGTTAATGTCTATTGAAGTCGGGTGGTTGGTGGTCGGCTGGGAGACCATTTAGTTTTAGTTAGTCATTTAAACTTTTATAATTGTTCCATTATCTCCACTTTTTTTTGTAAGAGCCCCACCCGACTTCAACAGACTTTCTTTAAAACTGATATGCGTATCTAGGCAATTAATAATATGATATGATACTTCTTGCTTTTTAGAGCTGTTTTTTGTATACTTATTTAATCATTTCTGATTAACTAAATCAAATTACAAATTACTCCCTCTATCATCAGATCGACTCCAGACCTTCATTAAATATTAGTGCTTTAAAATACTTAATGAAAAAAAAATAACAGACGCACTATAAAAAGAACACTATAACCTACCGCAGTCTAGCTATAGTCATCATCATCATCATCATCATCATCATCATCATCATCATCATCATCATCAGCCTATACTAGTCCACTGCTGGACATAGGCCTCTCTAAGTGCACGCCACCAAGCACGATCCGCGACTACTCTCATCCAGCTCTTGCCAGCCACCTTGCGAAGATCGTCGCATTGATTTCTATTCTACCATTTTATTTCTAACTCATGGACCCTTATTGATTGAAGCTTGGAACGCAACAATGCTACAAACATTAATGTTATGGCTACTAAGATTGTATTTAAAATAAATTGTATTGACTCAGAATACACATAGTGATAATATAGTCATAACAATGGTAAAGTGGTATAATACCATTTTTTATTAATAAATATTAAATTAATTAATATACATTAATTCCGTTCTCTTTATCCAATCATAGGGAAGGCTCGTGCCCAGCAATTGGAACATAAAATGAGTTGGTGTCGATGATGTTATTAATTAATACCAAACCACATAACACATTTAATAAAAAAAAAAACAAGCAAATTTTAATATTATGTCATTCTTTATTTAGAGGAAAACGTACATCTATCATGTGTTATTAAATTTAAATAATATAATTTTGTTGAGTAGGTACATACAGCATATAGAATTTACTTATTTCTAAATGTCTATGCTATTTGTTCGTGACTTAGATATAATCTGAAATGTACATATAAATATTACTATCACATCACACTATGAAACTTTCGATTCGTACATGCATACATTTGTAAATAATATTTGTACATACAATTATAACAATATGCTCCATTGATAGAGTTCTAATCCCATTTACTTGACATTTTCTATATATTTTTACTAGCTGCTGCCCGCGGCTTCGCTTGCGAAGACTACACTATCTGACAGAAACCTGTGTTCTATGTCCAACATAGTCCGTATATGTGCAAAATTTTCATCTGAATCCGTTCAGCCGTTCAAGGGATGCGCGTACCAACGGACAGTATTTCATTTTTATTTATGACTAGCTGACCTAGCGGACTTCGTACCGCTTTGACAGTTTCCATCATTGAGTTAAATATATATCAATGGTTTCCATGACAACAAAACAAACAAATAATTTTGTATTGGAAAATTAAATAGTCGTTTTTAGTATTTTAAATATATATATATTTTTAATATAGCCTATGTTACTCAGCGTTAATGTAGCATTCTAATGGTGAAAGAATTTTTTAAATCGATTCAGTAGTTTTTGAGTTTATTCGTTGCAGATACATACATACAAAAATACAAAGGTTTCCTCTTTATAATATTAGTATAGATGACTCAAGCGAGAAGACCTGACGAGGATAGAAGCGAGGAACCTGCAGTAGATTTAAACCGTCTCTAATATTATAAAGAGGAAAGCTTTGAATTTTTGTATGTATGTACATTAGCGTTAAGTAACATAGGCTATATAAAAAAAAAAGAATAAAAAAGAAATGCGGTACAAAGTCCGCCGGGTCACCTAGTGTTCAATAAAAGCGAATAGATCTCTGTGTAAAGAGTTCATTTCAAAAAATATATTTTATTATCATTACCTAAGTTATGTGTATTACGTAAAAATGGGGAGTACCTAGTAATGTAACGTGGGCTGTAGTAAAATACCCGATCTGAAGTCCTCGGAGAATCTAGTAGGAACGGGGACACCCACTAGTTCGTGACGCTGTTCCCTCTAGAAAACCTTTGACGGTGTTTCCTTTCACACGGCATGAGGAACCCTAAGTTACTCGCCGCCCCCACAGCACCACAACGTACGTAACTAGAACTAACAATTGACAGAATTCGTTTTAAAGAATGTATATGACATAAGCATCATTACGTTATGAACTGAACTAAAGCATATTAATGATTATAGTAATGTATATATCATTTTACGCATATTTTGTTGCGAACAACTGTAATAGCACATGAACTTATGTGACAATAGTTTGAAAAAAGTGTTAAGAAAATTCCACGAGCGGAATTTTAACCCGCATCATATGACATGGCGGGTCAGGTCCACTACCGAGTGTGCTCTCTGTCCAACTCGCCGAAATTAATCAAAACTATCTACTCGTACTTTGTAAGCCTAACGAGGTTATTCAATGTCGACAACTACTAAAGCATATTGTTCTGGTTCTGAGATTAGGAATTTAAAGAAGTGCCCACGTTGGTAACTTTGGTAGGCACACAGATCAAAAAGACTGAACGTAGCCCCCCAAAGCAATTCACAACCATCGGTTGCATACTATTCCTATCTAACAGCTTTCCATGTAGTTTGCACCTTGTTAGAGGGCTAACTGCACTGCATCTTCAATTAAAGTAAAATCTTAATATTTACAATTAACCTAAAGGATTTTATGGCAAATTTAATATGGACCAAAGCATTTGTGTCAACCTATTTCTTTTTTCCGATGATTATTTTAAGTGTTAATGTAGTTTAACAAAATTAAATTCGAAGTATTATATTGGATTATGAATACTTATGATTCTGCCCAATAAATAATATTCTGATATCTCTCTCAAAATTAATATTCTCAGTTTTTTCGGTTTAGATATTTCTCAATAATAACCGATTAAGTATGATTAATAATGGCAAAACATTAAGAGGTATTCGTAAATTATCATAATAATCTATTATTAACGATGTACAAGTAATAAAATGTTCCTTTATTTTAATGGCCAGTTGCGTACGGTCTTCGATCAATAATGTAATAGATTCCCGATGAGCGCTTGAAAAACGGTAGGCGACTTTGGGGCCACGGAGCCTGACGTTTGTGGCGATGCCGATGACAGTAAATATTAAGCACATATATTTTGAAACCTTAATTTAATCATTATTCTAAACAAACTTAAATACAAAACTTAACTTGAAAAAAAACAGAGAAAAAATAATTAGAAATTAAAAACTAAAAACCTGTAAATAAAAGATGTCTTCCAACTATGGGCTCATGGAAACGGTCCCAAGAATGCTGGCAACATTGCCCCTTTGGGTTGCCAAACTAATACGCTGGCAAAGGTAGCTGCCAGCCTTCCTGTCACCGGAGGCCTCAATAAGGCGAGCACTTAACTCTTTATTTTTTTATTTTAGTTTTAAGGTTTACAGTAACCTGAAGTTTTTGATACTATCCAATATTTTTCAGATATTGTTATTCGAAATTTAAATGTATAGATACGAGTATGAGCAAGGACCACTTTCGAGATGAATTTTTGTTCCGGATCCTTTATCTAGTATATAATTGATCGAAACGTACGGTATACAATTTTGCTTACTTCATATTCAGCAAACTCATTTGGTCTTTCTCTTGGCAAGCTTTCTGGTCATGAAGAATATGATGATGTCGATGGCCGCTGACACGATAAGAAGAAGAAGCAAACTCATTTTGAAAATTAACTAAACACCGTTCTTTAAAAACTTTCTTAAAATACTTGAATTCATTTTAAGTTAACACTTTTTCAGCGAGAATTGGTTAGCCTAAAAATGGTAAATATATTAACAAGTTGCTCGTTTTAAAAATGTCTTTTTGTATGTACACTTTATGTTTTGTGGGCAATGTTACGTCGTATATAGTGGTTCAGCGTAAAGCCGCGTGGGTCCAGAGATGTTACTCGCGGCTACGGGCGGCGGTTCTCTCGATATCAGCAATGCAGACCGCGCACGATTCTTTGCTGAAAACAATATGTTTGTTTTATTTAACCAACATATATTAAAAAAATAGTGAAATTCGAAAAATTTATGGAACAGCTCGAACTTCGTGATGAATTGCTTAATCGACGTCCATATTGACTGTTTCATTTTCACATGGGATTAAATTACTAAATAATCATTGAAAAGTAATGTCCTCTGATTTTAATTCCCTTTCAAATCATCAAAGTGAACATAACGTCAACTATTCTAAGAAGAAAACGCTCTATGTCCATTGTCCCGTTAGAAGCTTAGAAAATACTATGCAAATAGTAGCATACCAACCTGCACAAAGGCCTTTACTAAGCTTCTATGCCTTATAATTTTACTGGATCTAAGACCGAAACATATTGCTTGGCGGCAGAAATAAGTATGGGTCGTCACCATCCAGTTGGATTCTGTGCAGAATCCTATTTGCTGGATTCTTGAAATGATAACCTATCTTAGTAAGTCCAGATGCAGTCCTGTCCTATTCTAGTCGAGGCTGGCACGGTTTCCTATACCCAGTGCCATTTCGACGCATTGGGATCTCTTGGGCAAGTACTCACCACTAGAATGCATACAGCACAGAACGAGAATTGATATAAAAGCGGCGAAAGGCAGTATGCCAGCTAAAGCGAGGAGCGCGTGCTGCGCCGGCGAGTGCTTGGCGCGCGACGCGCCGCAGCTGGTGATGTTATGCACGTCGAACGACTCCAGGATCTCCTGGAACTCCGAGCCGAGCGATCGGATGGTGGCTTTCATCGCTTTAGGCGTCAGCGCTTCCCCATTCTCCGTCTTTCGAAACTGGAAGCATGGCCTGGAAACAAAAAATAATAAGTAACAGTTGCTTAAAACTACTTTTATAACTTTTACTTTTAAACCATCATGGTCACTTACATTAGAATAGGTAATTATCCATGTTAATAATGATACCTACACACAACAAAAAACATGGTAAAAATCCCATTAATAGTAATTACAAATACATTACTTTTCGATGATTCAACTATTTTTAACAAAAACAGTAAGTATACAAAATGTTCAAATAATTTTTAACGCAAATTTTGTTGCGAACAAATTACAAAATACAAATGTTGAAAAAATTTCCTGGAGCAGGATTTGAACCTGCACCCTTCTGACATACCAGGTCAGGTGCTCTCCTAATTGAGCTATCGTGGTTCTAACCAGCCAATAGCACGCAACAGCAGTTCAACATTTGTGTTTTTGTAATGTGTTCGCAACAAAATTTGCGTTAAAAATTATTTGAACATTTTATAAATAGCTTGCCTACTTCTTAACTGATCTTTAATATTTGTAAAAATATTATGATCGGATGTTAGAGACGGTAGTTGTTGACATTGAATGGGCGCCTTTGGCTTTCAAAGTAAAAAGTGTTGAATAATTTCGGCGGGCTGGTTCGAATCACGATAGCTCAATTGGAAGAGCACCTGACCCGGTATGTCAGAAAGGTGCAGGTTCAAATCCTGCTCGTGGAGTTTTTTTTAACATTTGTGTTTTTGTAAAAACAGTATATGTTTAGGTCTAAAGATTCACGTCTATTAAAAGTGAATTATTGTTTATTATTTTTATCAACTAATTGTAATATTTTATGTAACCTCTATATATTTATAATATTTTTATATATTGATTGATATTGTAAAAAGTAAACATAATATGGTACAGGTACTAGAGAAACCTAAAAAAATCACGAAAAGACGACCAGCCAATAATGTGAGTCCTTTACCACCTTCCCCAACTCCGAGAGTTCGACGGGGAACAGAGAGCCATACCCTCTAAAACCACAGTAACAACTCAGCACTATCGAGAAAGTAGAACGGCATGTCGGGTATAGACCAGGACCAACCCTGGATTCAAGTAGAAATCGGTGTGGGCGGCGTCGTGTAGCTGCATGCGCAAGCCGCGCGGCGCCAGAGCGGTGGACATGCGGTCTCTGAGTTGGTTGAAGCGAGCTCGCGTTCCTCCCGGCAACACCAGGCGCAAGAGGTCCCGCTCTCGCACTACCACCACCTAAAAAACGAAAGAAATATAATAATTAACCTATAAATTAAATTAAATTAAATTAAATATTTTTATTTCTCAGACAACAAAGATCCATATTACCATATAAGTGGTTAGTACAAAAAGAGCTTAAAACCTATGTTAGTACTTAATAACTAGATGGGAATGGGAAGAACTTACAGCTTTAGAACTTGCGAAGGCTATAATAATTATAATTCGTATATGAAAACTAGCAAAGTCAGATCTTAGGCTTCATTATATTATTCTAAGTTATAAAAAGAAATGATATTTTAAGTTGTTATAAAACATTTTATGTTGTTATAAATAAATTTCAGGACTGACCATTGAACTTGGGACCCATTTAGATCTCACTTTTTTGTCGTTGAAGTCAACAACCAAGGCATATATCATAACATTGAACTTGGCTCTCATTTCACATTTATGTTTTTGATGTGTGTATTATATTCTTAAAAATATAAAACTTACCTCTACCAGTAATTCACCAAATCTTTCAGGTTCATGTGAGTTATTGGCTCGCACAATAAGCCTGTAAAAGAAGAATCAATTACAATCAAAAATAAAGATAATACAAGTAAAAAATTAATAATGATTTTAGTTGAATATAAGGTTTTCTACCTGAAAATTCCATCAGCGTAATGTATTAAGTTTTTCATTATTTTTAATTCTCCGGTAGCGTTGTTCAATACGATCACATCGGTAATGTTGGCCAGGGATTTAGATTTAATTGGCGATTCAAAACTCATGTTAACTATTGAATAGCGTATGGGTAACGCCTCGGGGTCTTTGTCGGTTGCTTTAATTGTCGCTATTACAGTGTCAATGGGCACATTTAATCTTACTCCCACTGTCATGTTTGCAACCCCAAATTCAGGCAAGTGATCATCAACGTCCAGAATTTTAAAAAGAACCTGGATTTCAGACGGATCCTGGAATGAGAACGAAAGCAGACTTCTGTAAAATTAGCGATTTTAATTATATTAAAAAGAAGAGCTATTTCATTATACAAACAAGCTGATACTTCTTCAAAGCCAATTGATTGATTGTTTTTATGTTTGTTTAGTACTTGATAGTCTTTGATTGATATTCAATTCATCTCATAAATAATGCAAGATTTATACCAGTCGATTATAAAACTTGCTCAGTCGCGGTTGGGAACCATATTTGAAACATTTCACCGTGATTATCTGTCTGGAAATCTCTTCCCTGTCTAGCCTTGCTGCTGTTATCAATAGGGCTTTGCTCTTGTTAAGAGATTCAAGTCTTAGTAACCCAAAATTATTGCCAGCTGTAAACATAAAATCAACATTAACATCATGATATAACTCTAAAGGTAGTAATTTTTTTTAAACATATGTAGGATACCTTACCAGTTATGGCATAATCAATAGCAGCGTTGTCTCCTATATCTTCATCAATAGCTTCTAAAGTACCAACAACAGTGCCGATTGGAACTTCTTCGTTAACGGTCATGAGTAGCGGAGGATCATCCTATAAAAAAAGCAAAATGTGTGGTTATACGAGAATTTGCAGCTGGTGGCACTATTGGTTGTCTATATATTTTTAAAGCTATGAATTTATTTATTTACTAAGATAGACTAGTTCCATTTCTTCAAAAAATGAAACCATAATATATACTTAAGCCTATATAATTAGTCCAATTGAAGGTCACAATTTAAAATATAGGGACCATAACATTACCTGTCATTAGTCTTATTTATATTTTGCTTGGAAAGGGGATTTCCACGTCATATTTTGAAGTTGTAAAAGAGAGAGAAAGAAGTTTCTTGCCTTTACTTCTAAGTATAAGGTATCTCGATATAGACTAACAAACCAATGACTTAGTGATATTTAAAAGAGCTCAGATTGGACTGAAATAAAATACTGCTTTGATTACCAGGTTCCTTGCAAAATGCGGTTTGTGATCGTCTACATCAGTGATGGCGATAGTAACAATCCTGGTGCTCTGCTGTGGTGGTTGCCCTCTGTCAGTCACAAGCAGTACTAACGTATAAGACGCTTTACGTTCTCGATCAAGCGATTTACGGGTTGTTATTAAGCCCGAGTGAGGATCTAGAAAAATAAAGTACATTTAAATTGTACAGCTTATATAACACACATGTAGAGCAAATAACGTTTGAAAGACATGCATTGAGTTTATTCCATCAAAGCTTATCTTTATATAAAATGCTTTGTACTGATCTCCAGTTTTATTTAAATTATTATTTTAGTCTGCACCACATTTCAGATTAAAAAAATCAAAAATCTTTAACACCAGCTGTGTATGATTATTATTTTTTTAAAGTTTTATTTCATCATCATCATCATCAGTCAACTTCTGCCCACTGCAGGGCATAGGTTTCTTCCGTCGCATGCCATTCTTCACGGCCCTGCGTCATCTTCATTCATCCCTGCCCGCCACCCAGATTAGGTCGTCCGACCACCGAACTGGAGGTCTGCCTACCGATTGACGAGCATTTCTTTGCCACCACTCTGTTACCGACCGGGTCCATCTCCCATCTAACTGGCGTGTCCTGCCCACCCCACTTGAGTCGTGTGATCCGTTTACCGACGTCCGAAACTTTTGTACGGTTCCAAATAACGGTTAAGTTAAAGTTTAACTTACCAACAGAAAATGATTTCGCATCAAGGTTGCTTTGCTGTATAGAATAGTAGAGTTGCCCTGAAGGTTGTGTTGGATCGTCAGGATCACTAGCCACCATTTGGAAGACTGGTGACCCTATAGTTGCATTCTGTAATAGTACAACATTATTTATTTTATTTTTAGTAACGTAATAAATAACAAAAATATATGTTCTCAGATAGCAAAAGCTGCTAAAAATATTATGATGATAAATATTTTTGTTATTACCTCGCTGACACTTAACACTTCTCCTACAGCTGGTCTGATGAATCTTGGCACACCATCGTTAGCACTCACATCTCCAATATAAAGGGAGAGAGATGTGTCTCCTATATGGCCTCCTCCATCAGTAGCGCCGATCAGTAGTCGATATGGGTCCGTTCGACCACGTCCTGTCAGATCTCTGTTAGTTGTTATTTCTCCTGTTGTAGCATTCATTGTGAAAAGGCCTGAAACGAGACGTTTGATAGCAAGTTTTCTACTATTGCAGTTGTAAACCAAAATTTTATGTATAAATAACGAGATTTTTCAGTAATTTAAAGATTTTTACCATGTGCTTCTCCTTCGTCCAAAAATTCATATTTGATATCACCACCCAATCCTTCATCTGGGTCTGTGGCAGTAACTCTAATTACACTTATACCAATCGGCACATTTTCGGGTACCACGGCTGCAAAATAAACATTATGGCTGGTATTGGTGAGATATATATATATATTTAAAGGCATTGGTGTTCTAACAGTTGCATATCAATATGTTTAAAATAAAACTTATATTTTTTAGGGTTCCGTACCCAAAGGGTAAAACGGGACCCTATTACTAAGACTCCGCCGTCCGTCCGTCTGTCTGTCTGTCTGTCCGTCTGTCACCAGGCTGTATCTCATGAACCGTAATAGTTAGACAGTTGAATTTTTTACAAATGATGTATTTCTATTGCCGCTATAATAAGAAATACTAAAAAACAGAATAAAATAAATATTTAAGGAGGCTCCTATACAACCAATGTGATTTTTTTGCTCGTTTTTGCCCGATATTGATAACGGCAACAGGTAGACGCTTGAAAAATTCACAGAATATTTAGTTATTATATTAACTTTAAAAATAAATAATGAAATTAAAATAAAACAAATATTTAAGGGAGGCTCCCATACAACAAACCTTTTTTTTTTTTGCTTGTTTTTGCTCTATATTGATAACGGCAACAGCCTAGCTAGACGCTTGAAATATTCACAGAATTCTGAGTTATATTATTTACTTTAAAAATAAATAATTAAATTATATTATATATATATCATCATCATCATCATCATCATCTCAGCTAAAAAGACGTCCACTGCTGGACAAAGGCCTCCCTCAAGGATAAATAATTTTGAGGGGAATTTGCCATAATCGCCACGCTTGGCAGGCGGGTTGGCGATCGCAGTAAGGTGAGAATAATCACAGAGAGACGCTGCTGCCCATCCTCTGGAATGATCCCATAGTCGCCTTCTACGACACCCACGGGAAGGGTTGGGGTGGTGCAATTCTTTACCCCCGGCACCACACATATATATATATATATATATATTTATTTCTCTTTTAATTAGAAACGTCCTCTCACAGGCCCTGCCAGAATACTAGCGCCGTTACGATGTGAGTGACTTTCTCACACCGTAGCGGCATATGCTGAGGTAGGGTCCTGATTGGCTCCTCACACTATTGTGTTTTTTTATTTGTTATTTTTTTAGTTATTTTTGGTTTTTGTGAGAGTCAATAAACGTTTTTTCTTTCTTTCTATCTTTCTTTCTAAATTAAAATAAAATTAATATTTAAGGGGGGCTCCTATACAACAAACGTGATTTTTTTCCAATTTTTTCTCAGTCTTAATAACGATAACAGGTAAAAACTTGAAATATTTGTATAGATTTTTTTTTACGGAACCCTTCGTGCGCGAGTCCGTCTCGCACTTGGCCGGTTTATTTTATTTCTCCATTTCATATAGTGTCTTAATTCTAGGAATAAGTGTTTAATAATATTATGGCTTAACAATTTTCTTAATCATGAATTCGGCAGAATCTAATTTAGTAATTTATAATATCGATATTTATACCAAAATTGTGACTTTAGTAGCGTTTATATTTACCAGTATAAACGTTTTTGTCGAAAGCTGGCGTATTGTCGTCGACGTCTAATACATCAATTAATATTGCCGCGGAAGACTTGAGTCTATCAGCTCCTCCTTTTGGTGTATCATAAGCTTCCACCTCCAAGCGAAGAACCGATTGACGCTCACGATCTAGCGTTTTGTTTTCTGCAACCTGCAAATGATTATTATATTGATTAACTTAAAAACAACAGTAACCTCTAAATTATGATTAGATATACCTACCTAATAATATGCTACATTTTGCTAAAAATTTAAATGCAATGCAAATTACTTAAGGGGGTGCAGCGCGGAATTTGAAAATTCACGTGTTTTTAAGTCACTGGTGCTAGGCGCTGAATAGGTCTTATACATTAAAAGGACTAGTATAGGTTAGCTTGATCCTTTCACAAGGTCATGGTTGTCTTGGAATTTGAAACAAATACCCAGAAACTGCATAAACAATACGTAAAATAATGATATCTAAAAACTTATTTCTTCAGAAACTTTGTAAATATAGCACAAATGAAACAATGATCCGACATCAAAATGTTTGTATTGATATTCCGCAGGTCACTATTGTCTTATTTTTCAATAAAAAAACATGAATATGAAAATATTACGACTTTTCTTATTTTTTACCCAAACGCCTATGATTTTACGAAAGTAAACATTACTCTAATTAAATCACCAGCCTACTCTGTACAGATATTAGTGTGCGTGCGTATTCGTAGTCGTGCGCCGTTGTCACACCACTGCCACGCGCCGCTCCCTCGCTATCATAAAGAAACTTGAAACTCGCAGTTTTACGTCCGCGCTGCACCCCCTTAAAACTTGTAATAAGTTAGTATACATTTATAATGTAAACTGATTATGATTATGAAATCTTGACAATAATTTAATTTTACGATTTTTTTGTATTGTATGGGGTACACGGAATTGCCGCTTAATGCTATCATATTAGTATAGATGCCACAGCATTGTTAGTCATTATAAAAAAAAAACGTTCATAAAACAAATGGTCAAAGACAAATTGTATGTTCTAAATATACCTGTATAACTCCAGTCACATTATTTATTGTAAATAGGTCTGAGTTCTCGCCTCTTAACAAATAGCGAACATCAGAATAACCTATGAGCTTATCATGTTCTGTTAGAACTGCGTCACCATCTGTCGCTTTTACCGCCACAATCACTTCAGGATGTTGAATAGATTCTAAAACGCTTACTTTGTATAACTGAAATTAATAAAAAATAATCATAAGTTATAACATACCTGTGTTGAATAAGGCAAATAGCTATTTAGATTATAGTAGAAATGTTTAAATGATTAATCATTGTATTAAAAATAATATCAGGCTAATATATGTAAATAAATACCTCTTTCTCAAAAGTTGGATTATTATCGTTCAAATTCATTACTTCAATAATGATTTTGGCTTCACTATGTTTAGTCCCATCGTTACTCGTAGCTTTTACAGTCAAAGTTAAATTTGGGGTCATTAAACGTTCATAGTCTAATTGATTCGTGAGTAGCACCTGCCCACTTGAAGGATCAACTTGTAATAAATCTGTTTCAGAATTTATTACTTTGAAGTTCGACACCAAGTGACCTGATAAAGGGTCGTCTGCCATGAGAACTAGAACAGTGCTACCTATTGGTTGTTCTTCTTTGATTTTGTGATATATGATAGGACTGGAGCTTGTCCAACCTGCATTCATAAATTGGGGATTCTTGTCAGCGTAGGGTTGAACATAAATTGTATGTTCACTAATTGCAAATTGTTGGTCTTTGTTTAGTTCAGCATTTATATCCACTACTTTAATAGTTAATATTACTATAGATGCTTGACTGTAATCTAAAGTTCCATTTACAAATATTTCACCCGAATCTTCGTTAATTCGGAAAATATGTGTGTAAACATAAGGTGAGTTAGGTTTAAGTTGAACACCTGCCTTTGAAAATGCCTTTATTGGGTCGATAAGGCTGAATTTCAATTTGGAGCTGACATCAGTGTCATAAGCTACAATTTGAGTTACCAAGTGACCAATTTTAGTTTTTTCTGATATGTAAGTTGTAGTATCTGTTATATTAAATTTAGGTGGCTTGTCATTAACATCTAGAATGTTTACAAACACCGTCGTTGTAGCAGTTTCAGGAATTGGCATGCCGCTATCAACTGCAGATACAATGATTTCATATTTGTCCGCATTTACATCGCGGTCAAGATTGGCATCATTTGAAACAGTTACTACACCAGTTCTGTAACAAAAAAATATATTATGTAGTTTTTATAAATTATGTGTAAAATCAAAAATGTCAGGTACCTACTTTTCATTAATCACAAAATTATCTTTTGATCCCGAAATAATATGGTACGTCAAAAGATCATCCAATCCATCTGGATCGTTGGCAACAACCCTTGTGATATTATCACCTGGTTTAGCATCTTCTCTAATACTAGCTTTGTAGTTCATTGGATTGAGATCAAATGTGAAATCTTCGTTACTGTCAGGATTTCGTTGCGCGACAGTGTATTTATAATGGTGATAATTTCCCTTAAAAGTTGGACGCTGGTTCCCTGGAACTCCTACTCTTATGTACACTTTTGTTTCGTTATGCAAGGGCGGTGTTCCTAAAAAAAATACACGTTAAACAAACACACAATAACAGTTTAGTTGCCTCATAAAGTGCTTTGATATTTAACTAACCATAATCAGTAGCTCTAATTAGTAATTCATACTGTCCTCTTGGTGTATCCATAGACTCAACTTTATCAACAATAGTGATTTCACCACTTTCTCGTTCAATGCTAAAGACATTGCCTTTGTGACTTATACTGTTATCAGACTCTATTGAATAGCGCACACGTCCTCCGCCTTGAGTTGGTCCATCAGCATCTGTAGCCTAAAGGAAGATATTGTTTTAGATAAATGAACTATTGTTTGAAAGCGTTTATAATTAATGAAATCTACTTACTCTCACCACAAGCTGTGGTTCAAAGCTTGTTGCACTATCTCTTATAGTTCGGCTGTATTCAGACGATTCGAAAATAGGTGCATTATCATTTACATCTAAGACATCAATAAAAATGCTAGTAGTAGAACCTTTTCCACCACCGTCCTTGGCAAAAAGTGTTAAACTATAGCTCTTTTGTTTTTCATAGTCCAATAGCTGAGCCACGTAAATGCCTCCTTTGCTTTTGTCAGTTTGAAACATATTTGATCCAAATCCAATTAAAGAGTACTCAATTTCCCCAAATATACCGTAGTCTTTGTCCGTTGCCTGCGCGTCACCCACCTTTGATCCAATTGTGGAATTCTCTAGTGCGTAAAATTTATAACTTGATTCATCAAATACTGGAGCATTGTCGTTGATATCTAACAACTTTATATTAACTCTAGCTGATGATAGTTCAACACCATTCACTGATGTAACAATGTCAAAACTAAAACGCCTTTTCTCATCATCGTCGACATCATAGTCAAGTTTTAAAGAATTTTTCACTTTTATACTTATTGGTGTTCTTCCATCACCGTGATTAGTGCTTAATGCAAACACGCCATCAGAGTTAAAAACATTTCGAAGTTTTAAATCAAATTTACTATTCTGGCCAATGTCATAATCTTCAACATAAATCGATAGCGCTGGTATTGGGCTACCATTTTCTATGTTTTCAGGAATTGATATATCAAAGACATCTTTATTGAATTTAGGTACATGGTCGTCTACATCGGTGACTATGATTGTTACTGGTGTTACTGTATAATCAGATGGAACTTCACTATTTATCATCTCAGTAGCTCTGACAAAGAAATTATACACTCCTCCATTTTGCATTACATCATCACTTTCTCTGTCGATAGGGTTTTCTGAAGCTACCAATATAGCTCGGCCAAAAGGTCTGTCAGGTAGAAGTTTAAAATATTGAGCAACATCTCCTTCAATAGTTAGTAAAACTGGACGGGGGTTTGCTGTGTCGCCATCTTTAGAAAATATTTCCATAATACTGGTGTCCTAGAAAAACATATTCAATAGCATTAACTTATTTAAAAGAAGTTAAATCTTATCTAACTAGAGAGAGAGAGAGAGAGAAACATTTATTGACCACATGACACATACAAAATAAAATAAATATAAAAAACATAAAACAAACAACAGGTCAATCAGGACCCCGCCTCAGCTTGTGTCGTTGCGAACGGAACGTATCGCAACAACGCTGGTATTCTGGCGGAGCCTGCCACCACCGGCGCCCACCGGTGCGCGGTGCAGAACATTCATTGGTTACTATTACTTACACTTAACTAAATGCAGTTTTGATGGCATAATTCCTGGTTCTAGTCTAGCTAGCAAGTTTGATTTGCAATCGCAAAGGTTTCGCATTTCTCGATTCCCTATAAAGATGACCAATACAAGTTATTTAATACTAGTTCGTGCTTTGGAAAGCACGTTAATGCCATATAGGGCGAGATCGAAATCTGGTGATTTATAAAATATCTTAAGAAAGTGCATGTTTGACTATAGGTTACCGGTGGCGTGTTTTCGGGTACAGTCGCTGAATATGGTGCATTGAGGAAAACTGGAGGCTGATCTTGTACATCCTGGACAGCCACCGAGACGCTTGCCAGTGCTTTCAAAGGCTTATCCGAAACATCACTAGCTTCCAAGCTGATTACGTAGGCAGATCTGCTTTCAAAATCTAGCGGCTTGTTCAAATACAAGCGTACTTGATATTTACTGGTAGATATCTGCAGAAATAAATTAGAAAAATATTAAGAATTAAAAAAAATATATCAGAATTATAGAAATATATAGAATTACATTATATTATACTCTATTGCTCTTTAATAGGTCACAAAAATTATCAGTAATACTATATAATTTATAATTACCATTTCAGTGATTACTCGAAAGGTGTTACAAGCTTCAGAATCACTTCCTTTATCTTTTGTGGAACATACTACTCGTATTCGCGCATTGTCGCCCTCATCACGGTCCGATACCATAATTTTAGGATGTACCTGTTAAACTTATACATATTAAAATATATTTGTGCTCGGTAGTGTACAAAACCAAAGTATTAGCGTGAACTGAATCCGTTTATTATTATTTCAATTGATATAAGACGAATAAAGAGCTCGATGGTGGAGTGATAACCGCGTTCGGCCTGCAATTGCTAAAATTAAGTGAATTCGCAAAGGCCGGTCATCGGATGGTCTCTCTGGTCTGGTCGATCTGGATGATGGATGCTCTGGAAGACACGTAAACCCGTTGGTCTCGGCTGCGCATGAGCAGTCGTTAACTACCACCAATTGGACATAGGACTCGCGCGGCCGCGTGGTGGTTAATTGCCCATTCGGCCTATTACCGAGTATTAATATAGTGAGTATTAGAATACCGAATAGTGGCCGAGTACTCGTGGCATCTCTAACGTAGACTAATCGGTACTTACCTCAATTTCAGTGCCGGTTGGTGTTGCTTCGCTGATGTTAACTATGTACGGCCTGTTGTGGAAGACCGGAGGGTTGTCGTTTATATCTTTAACTGGTATCACCCGGCGGAGTGAAACAGTGTTTGGCTCGGTGTTTGCTATACCTTCATCTGAAAATACATATGAAATAGGTTAATTCTTTTCTTTGAAGAAATATGTGCCATCAGGGGACTATACAACTATAGTTTTACGTTTAATAGGTATCAATGGTTTCTTCCCACAACAAACAACTTTAATTAAATTAAAGTAGTCTTTAAAAGCTTTAGCCACCTCCATCTCAGATCAAGAGTAGCTCGATGGCGCAGCGGTTAACGCGTCTGGTCTGCTATTGTTAAGGTTAAGCAACTTTCGCAAAGGAGGTTCATCGGATGGGTGACCAAAAATGTATCATCTCGAGCTCCTCTGTGCTTCATAAGGCGCGTAAAGCCGTTGGTCCCGGCTGCATTACGATCCACCCGTGCTCGTGCCCCAGTAGTGGGGACAAAAAATGAGCCGGTGATGATCTTAGATCAAACGTCTCAGACTCAAAGATCCCGATCTCGATTCATAGCGATGGTTATTTACCATAATCTTCAATAATTGTGTTGCCATACCATCAATGTTACGTTTGTCATTTTGGAGTTGCGACAGTTCCGCTTATTACCGAAAAAAGCAACCAGATGTTAATTGAATCGATTGCTCTAGTTGCGATTGATAAATTGGCATACGGACACTAATCGCTCAATGTTTGTAAACTATTACACACATTTTAATAACAAATGCACTAAGTCAGCGATCATTGAGCGGTTTGTGTCCGAAATACCAATTTATCAACCGTGATTAGCAGTCGCGAACGCTTAGTAAGCTTAAGGGGGTGCAGCGCGGACGCAAAACTGCGAGTATCAAGTTTCTTTATGATAGAGAGAGAGCGGCGCGTGGCAGTGGTGTGACAACGGCGCACGACATGAATACGCACGCACATTAATATGTGTACAGAGTAGGCTGGTGATTTAATTAGAGCAATGTTTACTTTCGTAAAATCATAGGCGTTTGGGTAAAAAATAAGAAAAGTCTTAATATTTTCATATTCATGTTTTTTTATTGAAAATTAAGACAACAGTGACCTGCGGAATATCAATACAAACATTTTGATGTCGGATCATTGTTTCATTTGTGCTATATTTACAAAGTTTCGGAAGAAATAAGTTTTTAGATATCATTATTTTACGTATTGTTTATGCAGTTTCTGGGTATTTGTTTAAAATTCCAAGACAACCATGATCTTGTGAAAGGATCAAGCTAACCTATACTAGTCCTTTTAATGTATAAGACCTATTCAGCGCCTAGCACCAGTGACTTAAAAACACGTAAATTTTCAAATTCCGCGCTGCACCCCCTTAAGTAATCAAGCTTGCGGGATAAGGTAAGGCAGGTGACGCTTACCTGTGATACTGATGATTATTTCTAGCGATTCTTGTTCCTCCCTGTCCAGTGTCCTGGCCAGGGTCACCACGCCCGTCACGTGATCCACAGTGAAGTATTGACCTGATATTGAATATCGCAGCGGACTGTTCTCGGGATCAACTCCTGAAGAAAAATAACATTTTTCGATGGATTCATAAATGTGTTCAACAATGCATGGGTTAAGTAATTGATTTAAATTTGACTGTCTTAGATAATCATACTAATAAGGGATCTATGATGGCTCTATGTTATGTAAAGGTAAACGATTATCTAACAAGCAATTACGAT
The DNA here is from genome assembly GCA_963082485.1 of Eudonia mercurella. NCBI lineage: Eukaryota > Metazoa > Arthropoda > Insecta > Lepidoptera > Crambidae > Eudonia > Eudonia mercurella. The sequence goes on along the minus strand of OY720026.1, from coordinate 946,983 downwards.
TATCTAACATTTGAACTGCCACATATTTTAGGTTATGTATTAGTCAATTATTTAAATTAGTAATATATGAGTTGTTTTATAACTATAGATCTGTTTTTAAATAATACTTTTTATTAATTTTATTAATTAATTAATTTATAGGAATTCCAACAGCTATGACACAACTTAAAAACTTAAAAATAACAACAGAAAGCCAATTATAGGTCTTTACTAATAAAATTTTATATATATTAAAGCTGATCTTTATACTTTATACTTATATTGAATACATTTTAAAAGTAACCAAAAAAAAGATTTATAAATCACCAATATCGACCTCATTGACCTACTCTTTAGTAAAAAAAATACTAAATGTTTTAAATAATTTTAACGCAAATTTTGTTGCGAAACAAATTACAAAAACACAAATGTTGAAAAATTTCCACGAGCAGGATTCGAACCTGCACCCTTCTGACATACCGGGTCAGGTGCTCCTCCAATTGAGCTATCGTGGTTCTAACCAGCCCGCCGAAATTATTCAACACTATTTACTTTTTACTTTGAAAGCCAAAGGCGCCCATTCAATGTCAACAACTAGCGTCATTAACGTTTAAATTAAAAAAAAAAAATACTTTTATCATTAATGAGTTTTTAAAAATACAGGTAGGTCTACCGCTTAACAAACCTTTTAGATGATATACCGGCGTCCCAACAGGTGTATCCTCGGGCAAACTGAACTGAGACATGTCCCCTATCTGGGGTACAAAGTGAGGTGCTCTGTTGATGACCTGACCCGAACATAGCCCCAGGAGGGATATCAACAGCAGCAGCAAAAGCGGGCTTGGCTCCGTAAACACAACTGCCGCTGTCCTTTTTTGAAAAATAATTTCGGCCATCTGGAAAATAAAATATAAACGATTTTAGGACATTTTGTAACATGCTTTTTTAGAGACCTTGCTTCAGACGGCATTTTCAGCTTCACCGAGCTTTTTTGGGGGCGGCGGGAAACTAAAGGTTCCTCAAGGCGGGTGAAACGAAATCACCGTCAGAGATTTTCTAGAGGGAGTGTGTCACCGTGCCCTAGTAGATTCTCAGAGAGGTTTAGATCGGATCGGGGAGGTTTACAATATGCGATGCAAATTATTAGTAGTAGCATTTAACGTTGTTAATACAATTCGGAAGAGAGGAAGACCTGGATGGGAATAGCCGCGGATCATGCTCAGTGGCGTGCACTTGAAGAAGCCTATGGTCTAAAAGTGGATAGAGGCTGATAATATTGATTCTTATTCGACTATGACTAGTAATTTTATTTGAGTTCGGGCGGATCGACTACTTCAAGCTGCTACTGCATAGTGAACTTCAGTCTTCTATTTACAAACCTTCATGGAGCCTCTCAAGCAGTTGCTCCGGGCAAACAGCAGCTCGGTAAAATGGCAGCTTCACCACGACTGCTCAAGCGGTCCGTGTGTTTCGATCACTGGCTAACTGCTCGAGCAGTCTGTGTACGTAGACCTTTACTGTCTTATTAGAGTAGGTCACTATTGAATGGTACATCCATTTTTTTATAAGTAGAATAGCTATTAAACAGTTTCAGCTAGAAGAAAATAAAATTTCAGAAGGTAAAATACAATGTAAAGTCACAACTGCATACACAGCGGTACACCTAAACGTTCATATGCCCGTTTTCACCGACGGCCCTTAGGTTTTAGGTAACCAGGTTTTAGGTGACGGTTTTACTCCGGCAACCGTCATCTATCATAGCTTTGAAGTTGTCTATATCTAAAGGTTGTTGGTGAAAACGGGCTAAAGCTTCTTAGTCGCCTCATACGACGTATGTTTGTTCGAAATCAATAAATACACTCTTTGTGTCTGTAGCTCCATAACATTTGACAAACTCTGCTCACTATCCATCTATAGGAAAGGCTTATGCCCCAGCAGTGGGGACATAAAATGAGCAGGTGAGGCTGAAATTAGTATATCGCGTAAAATTTAAAAAACAAAAGACCTAAAGAGTCTTCAATGACCATCATCTGTTTTATAAGTCAATCGATATTTGATCTAATATCTTTTTATTTCATTTCATGGTTGTTGATTGACCAGCTAGAGTATGAAATATTGAGGTTCAAATACTAAGGCGGCCAACGGACAATACCAATTACCACACGATCAGTTCACGAGACCGCGACGACGACGGTTGCATAACGATTATTTTGGGCTGATTCGTTGCCGTGTTATAGTTGGCTGGCAGTACAGCATGTTATAATAATGACTATAAAACATATAAAGTCATAATTATAAACTTTAGGTAAAAAAATTATAGGAAAAAAAATCGAATTCTGAGAAAGAGTCTGACACCAATAATGCTATTGTAGCTGTATCCGACCTGTTCATTTTTTTTCAATATTATCTAACTACCTACGTTGTGAGCCAATTGATACTTACAATGTTAAAAGCTACATCCTCATTTCATCCGACTTTATGCCAGTAATGCAAAATAACATTATTTTGCTTTTCGCTAATTGAAGACTCATTCGAGAATCTATGGAATCGTGGCCACAGCTTGTTCTTGTAAAAACCCTACTGCTAAAACAACTATATAAAAAACAATTATATACTCGTAAAACCAGACTAACATAAAAAATAATTGCAAAGAGAAAACACTGAAAAGAAAAAACAAGCTCTACGATCCCAGAATTCAATTTGAGTAATGTTGAATGCAACGTGAAATATTTTCTTTGTCCGATACCTATATTTAAATAATAAAATCTATAATAAATGAGTATTTATAAATACATTGAATATTCATAGTAGTCGCAGGCGGGGACAATCACCAATCAGAGTGCGGATTTAATTGAGCTAGCCATGGCAGCCTGGTCAAATTGAACATTGCTCAAATTGAAATCTGGGATCGTAGAGCTTGTTTTTTCTTTTCAGCTTTTTCTCTTTGTAGTTATTTTTTATGTTAGTCTGGTTTTTACAAGTATATAATTGTTTTTTATTTAGTTGTTTTTGCTGAGTGCCTTTAGGACACATTTGTCAGTTTTTGTTTTTTGTTCCACATACGTTTGTACTAACTTTGTGTTCTAATAAATATTTATTTATTTCATTTCAACCTGATGAGCAGGTTCCTCCCAAAGATGAAAACAACGTTTAAAGAAAAAGTTAAACGCTTCTTCGTTAATTACTAGTAAACAACGACATTGTCTATTCCTGACGCTAGCATGCCTAATAATAGCAGTTCATTAGAAACAGAGCCATTATGAAATCTTTATTCATATTAATCAGTAATTAGCGGTAGTCACATTACCAGTCGCAACTATTTGCTGGCCCGTGGATCGTCGCCTTCCACAAAACGTTTTTGTTCGATAGACGACGGTTTTGCGTCACGCAATATGGTTTCCTCATAGACTACGCAATACATCGAAGTATATCGAAATCAATCAATACATCACACTTAAGAAGTAACTCTATATTTTAACTGGTAAAAATGTTATTATAAAAGTATTTGTTGACTTAATTTTACTCTGTCTCTAGTCAATATCATTCCAATTTCGTTCGAACGTCGTCGGTTTCTTCGTAAATATTTTGTTTTTTTCATGGTGTCTTTTTGTTAGGCTCATTACTCTTGGCAGAGTGGTGCAGCTGATGTAAATGGTTGATCTCTGTGGTCGTGACCAGGTCTTAGTGAGGATAGCTTGTACGGTCAACACCAAGAGTCGCTTTGGTACCATTTTATAATAATGTGCAACAAGCGCGTGCAGCCCCCCTTGACAAGTTGCAAAACGCTAATATATCTTTATTAAACTTTAATAGAATGGAATGATTATTGTATGGGATTGACATAAACGTCATTTATATGCATCGTTTACTTATGTCAATCTCGTACAATAAGCATTCTATTTTATGAGCGTTTTGCCACTTGCAGCCGCCCTGGCTGTCCTCTTAACTGACTTTGACAAAGTTGACTTTCGTTGTTTGACACGTAGCGTGTTGCGTTCCAATTTGTTAATTATTTTTGTATTAACTAGCTATTACATAGCATGGGTAAGACAATACCGGGCCATTATTATTATAGTAATTAATAAGCAACTTAGATTTCAATGTTCGTTTTGTTAATTTAATTATTTACTTAATTAATATATCGATACAGTTTAAGGGCAAATTACTTATATTACACATTGTTGTCTTTATTCCTTATCTTATGGGATTTCAAAAAATCTGCCTTAGTGCTGTCTACATCATTTCAGGCCTTAGGCCGTTGCTGGGCGTTGCTAAATCAGTCAGTGTGTGAGTCAGTACTTATTTATATATCTTCTATACTTACATAGTATAAAATAAAGTACTAGAAACGCGTCTGTTTGTCTGTTGGGACGGGCTAATCTCAGAATTTTGGTGCAATTTTTTCAAATTTTAGGTGTCGAGTGTGTTTTACGTACACAAAACAACACGAGCAAAGCCGGGCTGGGTCGCTAGTAATATATACATATAATTCATCCGTAGGTGTGTATATCACTGAACTCCTAGTAACCCGCTGGAATGATTTTGATGAAACATAATATTGTGCGTGTTCGAATGGGTCCCTGGATGGTTTAGTAAGATTCACAATTGAACCCGGTAGGTGGCGCTGCAATGCAGTAGGGTGTTCACTTAAGCGGACGTAGTCGCGTGCCGACTAGTGCATTATAAATTTATATATTCTGCGAATTTTTCAGTTACCCAATATAGCAGAAATAACAATAAATCGTTTGTTTTAAGAACAGTAAAGCCTTAAGCAACGCCACAACAATAGTGCGGTTGCTCCTCGACCTCATGTCAGTGAACTGGAGACAATGGCTGGGAAGTGGTGATAATTGGTTGGCGTAACAGTTCGCGTTTCGCGGGCCGCGTCGCGTGCGTGCCCGATCTCTACGGCGCGGCTTGTTCAGACGTGGGCGTGGGCTACCAGCTTTTTTAACTAGGTAATATGCTGCACTATGCATATAGGAGGAGCTCGATGACGCAGTGGTTAACGCGGTCGGTCTGAGGTTAAGCAATTTCCGCAAAGGCCGGTCATCGGATAAGTGAACAAAAATTTTTCGTCTCGAGCTCCTCCGTGTCACGAGTCTTTCCTATGAATGGATAGGTAGAACGGGATATTAACCACCACGTTGGTTGTTAACGACTGCTAGTCATTCGGGACCAACGGCTATAGGTACGTGCCTTCCGAAGCACAGAAGAGCTCGAGATGATACATTTTTGGTCACCTATCCGATGACCGGTGGCTGAACTGAGCAATCGTAGACCGGACGCGTTAACCACCACCGAGCTCCTCGAAGAGGTGACGCTTGCCGGAGTAAAACCGTCACCGAAAATAGTTTAAGAGTTACCAACCTATAATTGACAGGTCGTCGATAGAAAACGAGCATAAAAGTGTCAGATAATTATTACTGTAGTAGTTATTATTATAGTATGTAGAAATGTAGATAGTCTAAATTACCTTATTTTATTACTATTGTGTTATATTGTGCTGTGACATAAATAAACTGTTTGTTTCTATCTATAGGTACTGGGTTTATTTCCCAGCGAGGAGGCAATCAAACACAGGGAGGACTCATTGAACTCGCTTAAGTTGTCGTGCAGGACTGAATTTAAGTTTACTTAGTCAGTCAATAATCTGTCACCAAAACAGTTATGTTGTGTTCGTTGAGTTATGAGTTTAAGATAGCCATTGTATTAGTATTGAGGATTCTCGATGAAGTTTTATCATCACATGCTATCATTAAAGCAAAGCGCTTATTTGCTAAGAAATAAAAAATGAGAATTTATATGTTAGAGGTATTTATGAAATAGATTTACTTAGATCTTATGAAGCCACTATAAACAGAACACACCTATGTGCCATATTAATGACTTGACTGAGTAATTTCAAGCTTGTTGTCATATCTAGTTTCTCTATTTAAGATAAAAAAGGTTTTACAGTTCACATAGAACTTAAAATTATTACGATATCGTTATATTGCACTAGAAACTGTCCTTGATGACTAACATCTGTATTTCGCAAAGAAAGTTTAACGTGTAAACACAGCTTTAGCAACTGTCATTGATAAAAGTGATACCAATAATTATACGCACCTTGATCAAATGTTTCTATCAAATAATATCACATAACACTTAACACACGACACATAGTATTTAAAGAGAATACACGGAAACACTTGGATAGAATTTAACAAAACATTTTTATTCTCACAAACTCTACACCGCCGTTTGATATGTACTGTCAAAAACTTGCGCCACCGGTATTCTGTAGTAGATTTGTACCGGGCGTGTCTCACTCGCACACCTTATGGCAGAGACTGTATCTAGAAAGAGAGAGGTGTGTTCCGTTAACCTCGTCGTAAACTCTACGCAGATAGAGCCTTTTTGCACGGGTAAAAGTAACGGGGGTTTTCTTGAGATGCGTGAGTTGAGACGTTGAATGTAAAGTCACATTAGTCAAAAAGAGACAGACGATGTACTAGGTCATGTTCTAAAGGGCATACGTCATTATGGTTTGCATTAAGGTCACTGGAGTGAAAACTTTTAGATATTATGTAGACAAAAATTGATTTTGTTTTGTAATTCTGGATCTATAATACTCGTAGCAGATAAAAGTACTAATGAATAAAACTAAAATGTGAACGTTATTTAAGATTCAAATTTAGTATATTATGCCTACATAGTGCAGTTTATTTTAGTTAAAAACGACGATGCACTGTTTGGCATTAATTTTAAAACCAGCAGCGTATGTTTGTCTTTATTCCGTGGAGTTTTTATTTCTAGAAAACCAAATGTAGGTTGGTTTCTTTACTTTACAATATATTGAACATAGATCGCAGCACAGCTTATCTTGAACTTAAGATATCAGCGCCATCTACGGTTACGATGGTGAAATAAATAAGACAGCTGAGCGTGTTTGTTGCGCAGCCGCAGTGCTTTTGAGTTTGCTGTATAGTTCATGAATTTGTCGTCATTCACAATTTATTAAGAAATAACAAAGTTTTGAACATTTAAATAACATTTATTTACAAAATGACGTGCCCACGTTATTCTAACACAAAGCTTAAAGACTAAATACATACTCGTAATAATAAGTTCGGTGGGACACTAGTAGGAATGTCAAATAAGAGTTACGAATGAGTTATTCTTCATTGTTATCATTTACCGATTGACTTTTGTTTCTTTTGATTTCAGTATAAGAAAGTGAAAAATCAGGTCGTCGAAATCCTTTGGCTAGCAAATTGAGCCTACGTTTTCTATTCATTTCAGAGTTTGGATCTAATAGACTATTAATTATCTTTGAATTTCGGTAGTTACTTCTATAGTGACCATTTATTTGAGTGGTGGTCGATGTTGCCGTGGTTGCTTCATTTATATCTTCACTAATTTCCTCCACAATTGAGTCCAATGTTGTAGATTTAATGTCATTTTTTAGTTTAAATATGAGTGTTTGGTTTTCGATGTCTTCTATATCTAAATGGCTTCTAAAATTTCTTCTATTTGTGATTGGAAATACATTTTCCGGATAGTCTAATTCCCGATATCTCATATACTCTTCAGGTATCTTTGCGTCTTCGTGACTGAATTTAAGTATGTCCGGTGGCTTAGTGTACCACGCACCTTCGGTGCTTGATAAAGTGACGTCATAGAATGGTATTGTTGTTGTTACTTGAGTTGTTGTTAATGTTGGAGGAGGCGGAGTAGGTGGAGGCAATGTTCTGGCTTCGAAAGGTACAATACCAGAACTACCAACATGGAAATCTTCTACTTGCGATGTTGATAAGTTTATTGGGATTTCAGTAGAGTAAGGTGAAATGGGAATAAAATTACTTTCTTGCGTAGTACTGCTGAATAAGTCCGTTATATTGTTATTAATTTGCGTTGTGAAATCTTTCCTTTTTTCTGGAGCATAAAGATTTATTTGCACAATCATGTTTGACCCTGAAGAAGACTCGTTAATTTTTTCTTGTGAACTAAGCTCATGATCTACGTTACGAGTAAAATGTTTATTCTCTTTCAAAACCCTTGGTCTTTTGATAATATTCCTTCTTTTAGTTGCAGTAGTAGATTTCCTTTTGAAGAGTACTAAAGGTTTTGAGGTTGTCAAGTAAATTTGGTCTATAGGTGCTCTTTTTTCAGTATCAAGATTACTAATTCCATGTTTTAAATTACTTTTTAATGGAAACAAATTTAGCATAACACTGAAAGTTTTTGCTTTGCTGAAACTTGAAGAGTCTGGAACACGCGATTCACTAGAAGTCGGTTGTGTATCAAGTATTCCATCAGCAAAATTCTCACAACTACGCCCATTGCAGTACCGTTTTCGGTTAGGAATAGGTCTAAACATAGGAACTTTAGAATATTCGTTTCTACCAACAAAAGTGGGTGAAAACCGTAGAAAACCATCTGCCAAAAGATTAACTTCGCCAGGGCTATCTGGTTTGTATTTAAACAGCGGATCCGATTTGTGGTTGGATTGGAAGATGTCTACCCTCTTTGAATTATCACTAGGTAAGTCAAAGTTAGCATGTTCCGATCCAGAATTCTGACTTTTCTCCTGTGGTTCTACATAGACTCCGGTGAATGCAATATGCTTATTGGTAGGCACCGTATACATGTCGCCAATCTTTGCATTAATTGTTTTTTCTAGATATTTTATTACTTGTTGAATATTTTGCAATCTTTGAGCATTACGATAACTTTCAATCCAACTCTTTGATCCGTATGTCTTGCTAAATGGTACTGGAGTCGGTGACTTATACTCAAATATGAAAGGTCTGGGACTGGTCCTTCTCAACTGCGAAGGCCTAAAATTATTAATATTACTTAATTTTGTAGATTTAGGTTTTGAAGCAGTATATTGGGATTCTTTGTTTTCAAGAGTGGCGTCTAGAGAAGTATCTACATAACTGTTTTCTTGCATAGCATTCACCAAGAGAGGCATTCGTTCATAATAATCTTGATCGAAACCAAAATAACTTCGATCCAGTCGGTCCGCCACTGGGCTGTCATCTGTTATATTAACAATACTATTTCTTCTGTTGCCTCTTGCTTTCATTTGTACTAAGCTTGATTCTATCGCAATCGCATACTCGTAGATCAGTAGAATTACCTGAAACAACAAATATTTTTTGTTATGTGGTGTACATTTTAATGAGGATATAAAGTTGTTTGCTATTTCACTATATCAGTGTCATGTAAGATCACTACAAAGAGTAATTCTTAAATTTTGATTTAATTATCTAACTTCTATAATACATGTACGTATACATGTACATGCACTGTGTTTCAAGTAATCTGATATGGCTAAATTTACGTGGGGGTGTTGTTTGATTATTTTTATTACTGAAGTGTTAATATAGAATAATTATCACTATGTACATTAAAAAGTTAATATAAGAAACGAATTTTTTATCATTACTATCAGGTGATGATAAAAAATCATAAATTACCAACCGGTAATGATTTACCAGCTCATTTTATGTCAGATACAATTTTGGTCACCCATCCGTTGACCCGCTTTTGCGAAAGTTGCTTAAACCTTGGCAATCGCAGACTGAGCGCGTTTATCACTGCGAGCACCATTGTGTTCGAGTTTTTTTTAAATATTTTAATCGTATTGCACAAAATACTTAAATAATTAGTGAATGATTCTACATTAATATGTGAATTCTTACAGATACAGAACTTCGGCCGTAATTGCAACAAATTAAATAACTTCTAAGAATTTGTGGCGTCCTTTATTATTTTAAAACGATAAAAAAAATTATATGTATTTTTTCAATCACCATCTTAATGATTCTACTTTTAGGTAAGCTAAAACTCTGTATCAGTAGCCTTAACTTTTGAATGAACACAACAAGGAATAGGTTTTATGTTAACTTACGGTTCAATAATAACGTGACATGCATAACATTTAATGAAAACTACGCTTGCAGTGAGTGTGAGTATATTAATGTACAGTATATGAAGCAAAGATTACAGCCGATCAAAATAGTTATACTTCATATTATAATCATAGTCCTCATTGTCATCGACATTCCAACCATTGCGATAAATTTCTAAATAAGTCGGTCTGTTCACGGGTATCATGGATTTTAAATTGGTCCTATTATTTTTACTTTCCAATAGTTCCCATATATCTTCTTTTTCTATTTTAGCGGTTAGTCCAGTATCAATAACATTGTTATTTAACAAAGAATTAGATAAGGGGGTCATACTTTCATTTGGTTTGTCACTGTATTCATCATGATAGTCATCTTCACGTGTAAATTTATCAACTTCATCTTCTACTGTCGGATATGCATAGATGCGGTCATATTGATCTTGTTTTCTTTGTGCATTTGATTGTAACTTATATTTTTGATTGAATGACTGAATGACTTTTTTGGGCCTCTTATATGATGGATTCGCGACTTCATGATAAATATTTGGTGTAGCAGTATTTTGAAATACAAAATCGTAGTCACCCTTATAGTTAGCTGTATCTGTTGGAGTGACCATTGGCATTCTGGAAGTATAACTTTTTGTTGGTATAACGGCATCAGAAATTTCACTAGTTCTGGTATCGTAATTGGACATCAGAGGATGTTTGTTGGCTGGTAGAGGTAAGTTCAGGCGTTTCTTTGCGGGCAATCCATTCAACTTAAATAAATTATTCCTTTGTTTATTCCTTTTATTTTCATCGTCAGCCACAGTAGCTGCAGATGATGATGTTGAAGTATCAATATCATTATCGTTGCTATAAATTCGATGAGTGAATTTATGTATGTATCTATGATTTTTTCCTGTAGTTGTCGGGTTTTTATTAGTCATTAAAATGGGAAAAATATCAATTTGATCCATGTAAGAAGATTTTTTTCCTAAGTCCTTTTTATCGATTTCACCTTTACTTAATGTTGTTATAGGCTGTGCTGTCGTAGGCTGTATTGAAGAAAATTTTCTAATAATTTCAGTCGGTGCGATAAATTGCTTCGTAGTAGTTACTTTGAAATCTGCCCGTTGACTAGTCATCTCCTTTATCTGTGACTGGATATTTTTAATCATAAATGATGAGTGTTTTTTCAAAGCATGAGTTTCTTTATTGTAGATATCTTCTTTACTGAATAAATTGCCAAATTCCGAAAATAGTAATAATGGATAAGTGGTCTTTCTTCTAGTGGAAAGTCTAGGCTTGTTAGAAGTGGTTGTAATAGGAGTTGTTGAGATAGGGGTCATTGTGGGAAGGGCCGTTATGGTAGGGGTCGTTGTGGTATGGGTCGTTGTGGGAAGAGCAGTTGTGGTAGGGATCGTTGTGGTAGAGGTAGTTATAGCAGGTTTCGTTGAAGTAGTGGTAATTTTATTAGCGGTGTTCGGTGCTGTGGTCGTCGCTGAGCTTGCTTGTTGATTGAGACAGAGCTTCATCTTATCCTCTTTTAAATTATTATCTGGTAATAACTGATGAATACTTGAAACGATCTTACTCAAAATAATACCCAATTGTTTTGGACATTTACAAGAGACGATTTTGATCTGTTTGGTATAATTCCTATTTTCAGAAGGTTTTAATATTTTCTGAGATTTGCCATTAAGAGCATTCAAGTATATGTTGACCTTTTTCTTTGAACTTTTTTTTACTTTCTTTGGTGGTTTCATAGTTTCCGTAGTATACTCATCGCTCAATGTGGGTGAAGTGTGATCGTTAACTTTGCCGCTGATCATTTTATCAACGTATTTCATTATCCTTTTATAGTCTCTAATTTTTCTTGTTTTTGTAAAATATGCTAAGTCCTTACTAGGCTTTTTATAATAACCTATGGGCGAGGTTTTGTATTCTATGGCATATAGCCTCGATGCGGGTTTCTTTAACCAGTTCTTGTTGTTAGTAAATAAATCTTTTTTAAACGTAAACTCTGTTGTTACTTTTCCTTCATAAGCGGGACTAGAGCTTGAGTAATCTTCAATTATTTTTTCTAGGTATCTATTTTGTTTTAAGGCTTTTATTAATAAAGGTAAAAGTTTAATAGTAGTACGATCGAAATTCAATTTAGATTTGCTAAACTTTTCTTCGAACGTTGAAGCCAGCGTGTCATTGAGGAGGCCAATCCAACTGGCTTTCGCTAGAGGCTGTTGGTTTGAATCCGTATTAATTCCATACTCCATGTAGACCAGGAATACTGTCTGAAATAAATAAGAAAATGAAACATTATATTTTATTGAAATTAAAACTTTAGACGAACCATATATAATGAATAGGTATTAGTTTTTTATTACAAAACTAAATTAGTCACTCACCAGTTTAAAACAAATACATACAGTGATGCACAATTGGTTATCACGTAATGACATATACAAACTAAAACTATTTGAAGTATATCTGGATGCTATTTAAGATTATTTAACAATAATAAAAGCTTACAAAACATTGTTCAAATAATTTTTAACGCAAATTTTGTTGCGAACAAATTACAAAAACACAAATGTTGAAAATTTTTTTATAAAACATTATTAAAAATCACTAAAATTTGTCTGGTTAAAAACCAATTAAGACCACTAAGACTATTGCGAATTATCAAAATAACCAACAATAATTGTTTAATATAATTTTTTATTTGTCATGTTGTGAAAATTATTATATTTCCTTTTGCACGTATTGCATCTTTTATTATTTTTACGTATTTAAACACGGCATTGTAACATTTTCTTGCAACTATTACTAAATATAAAATATATTTCAATATATAAATAAATTATTTTATGAACTATTTCGTGTTTATTTAAGAAATCTGCTATTGATAAGCAGTATTTATGAATAGTTCAGGTAATGGATTATTCATTCATTCATTGATCGCGTGTTTTAGACTAAGTAAAGTGGAGATATTGCGGAATATAACTTTTTCTTTTCACATTGACAAGCAAGTAAAAAGTAACATACTCTTCAAAAATTTAATTTGTCTGTTACTGTCGAGTAATTACGTTTTTTTATAGAAACGCCTATAGAAAAGTTCAATAGCTCGGTTTCTCTATTTTCTAATATTACCGATTTATTTTTGACATCAAAAGTATAGCGTTTATTGAACTAATACTTAATACTTTTAGTAATTTAATTTTGCATTTACAATGCTATATGTATTGTACCTACGATCCTTGGATTACCGGTTCAACGCTCTGAGCTACCGATGCCCCAGAAGACTCGTTGATTTTTTTCTAGTGTTTTGTGATCTACGTTGCAATTCCGTATTACGTCACTGTGAAGTTGAATCAAAGGGTCGTGGGTTCAATTCCGACTCGAGCTTTCTGAGACTGGTTGATTATTCCTAGTAAAATGTTTACTTAATACTAAATACTTTATTGCATTCTATAATAAGAGTTGCGTCTTTAGTTGGTAAAGAACCATAAAAGACTTCAGTGATCTTACAGAGCATAGAAAATAACGATGAGTGAGTGTTTCTAAATTTTTATATTATTTTTATCTATTATAAATCCCGAAACACTGTTATAGCATTTTTACGGTTTTTGGGATTTCTAAAAAGGGGGCAAATATCTACAAATAGTATGGGCCATACTTAGTAGGCAAAAGCAGAAAGGGGGCAAATACCGAACAGACCAATCAAAAACCCACATTAAATAATTATATTTTAATTAACATAGCTTATTATAAGGTAAATGATTTTTTATTTATTTATTTAGTTTTAGGTAATTATTGTTATGATTATATTGCAGACAAATGCGTGTGAAAACAAGTCGGCTGCATTGGCTTGAATATTATTATTAATTAATACAAAATTGTACTAAATTTGTATATATTACATGATTGTTATTTGATTGAAAAGATGGAGAAAGAGAAATAAGCCTTCCGAAGGCTCGAAGGCTCTCCCAAAATCCGAACTGGTGATAGATTGAGTAGTTTAGGCCAAACTTTTTTTCATAATTATTTGGATTTTATAGTTTTTGACGTCAATAAGTGCACGTGAAGGCTTTGACTTGACTTATCTACTTAGACTCGTAATGCTTAGAAACAATAAGTTAAACTAAAACAATAGGTCTTTAGCAAATGCTTTGCTATTTTGTATAACTATTAATTTGGTATTTTAATTTTTTAGAGACATCAGTAGTGGACTAGACCAATTTTAATTTATTTAAGTCATAAACAAAAGTGTTCTGTAAGTTTAATTGATTGCATGCTGTGTACACTAAATTTAGATTGTCTTGTCTTAATAAGTGGAATATGTTTGTATGTTTTTGTAATGACATTAATCTGTCAGTGTACCGTTCATGAATAAATAAATAAAGTTTTTAATTGAGTAGTTATCATTAACTTGCATTCAAGTATTAAAGAACGCGTTAACAGTAAACATAAAAACTTACATCTAATTACCCTGTGACGCTACCAAGTTATAAGTACCACATAAAATGTAGTATTTTGAGTCACATTTACGTAGCAAATGTTGGGTAATGGGAACTATTATCGTTTTCCCCATCAGCTCGAGTTTTGGACGCTACCATGCGTTTAGCCGTTACATTACACCACACTTGTTCAAAGTAATAAAAAGAAAGCAGTGACGCACATTTAACTGTTTGGTCGTTGGAAAACTTCACAAACTTTATTTTAAACATTACAAAATTATATTTAATTAGCTGGATTCCCACACAAAGAATTTGTGCAAACTTGCTATGGATATCGACTTGTGTAAAGTGTTAAAAACATAACTCTCCAAGAGGCTCTCAAAGTTTCAATGTAGTATATTTTTTACATTTACATAATGTAGAGCACAAGCAATTTGAGAGCCTCTCTTAAAAAGTTATGACTTTGCTCTTTGAAGTTTTAAGTAGATCTCAGCGATATAGACATGGAGAGATGAATACTAAGCCTTAGCCCTGCAGTAATGCAGGAAGTCTGGTATAAAATTCAAAATTCGAATTAGAAATATTTTTATTTTTTTATAGATATTATAGTGTATCATCATCATCATCATCTCAGCCAAAAGACGTCCACTGCTGAACAAAGGCCTCCCCCAAGGATCTCCACAACGACTGCTTTTGTGCTGCTCGCATCCAGCGGCTTCCCGAGACCTTTACTAGATCGTCGGTCCCTTGTTGGAGGCTTGTTGTGTGTATGAATATTATAATTAAACTTTAATGTGGACTCTATTTTGGTTTGTTAATTATTAATTATTTTTAAACTTTTTAAATTAACCTGAATTTAAAAATCATTAAATTTAAAAAAAAATACTAACAATCAAAAGTATTATTTTAAAGAGGACAATACAAAAATTACTACATACTTTAGACCTATTTGTAAACATTAGACCTTAACAGTTATGTAACTTAAAAAATGACGAACAATCAAACAATATAGAAATAAAGCAATATATTAGTGACGTCACAGTCCGCAATACCCATATAATTTCTATGTAAGAATCTGGGGGCACGGCCGTGCCCCCACCAAGTCGAGCAAAAAAGCGTCACAGCCGTACCATCCTTTTCTCGAAGCAATTCAGACCATTTTCGACCCCCTGTAACTTCGTTGTGGATAAAACTAGTGTTTTCAGGCGATGGCCAAGTCTCAATATATTTATATAAAACATTAAAGAATGTTATGGACCACGATCGTGGTCTTAGAGACTGGACGTATTAAGACAGAAAGTCGCTTAAGTAGAGACTGAATAAATTAATAACCGACTTGGTATTACATGGATCTCACAACTTTTTACCGCAGAACAACTGAGTTGCGAGACTTGGTTTTTTTGACAAGTATTAAGTATTGACAGGTGCTAAAAAGTTTCTCTACTAAAAACAAGTCGACTACTACATTCGGTATTATTTAATTGGTATGCGATTGAGTTAAAATGACACATTTTGTGTGTTTACAAAACAAAAGATGCACAAACAAAAGCGTGAACAAACAAACTATGATGCAGTTATGTGCTCGTCACTTGTTATGGAAAACAAATGGCGGACGCGTCGCGGCGGGAATACTGTTATTTACAGGCGGTACGAGTATGCACACACGAACAGATGCATGGCGCAGTGATTAACGCGTCCGTTCTGCGAGTGCTGAGGTTAAGCAACTTTCGCTAAGGCTGGGTGACCAAAAATGTTATCATCTCGAGCTCCTCTGTGCTTCGTGCTAAAGCCGTTGGTCCCGGCTGCATTAGCAGTCGTTACAACCGCTAATCAGCACTGGGCTCGCGTGGTGGTTTATAGCCCATCAATAAAAGATTTTTAATATTGATATGGTCACGTTAAGACGTTGGTAGGTTAGCTAATTACGTAATAACTTAAGACAGAAGGTCCCTTAAGTAAGGACTGAATAAATTAACCGACTTGGTATTACATGGATATCACAACTAATAATAATATAATAATAAATAATAAAAATCTATATTTGGCACCATTTCAATTTGTAAAATAAAATGTGAACGATAACAACCGCATTCGTCGGATGACTGTGTCGCAGTTGCCAACGCCCACCTCCAAGACTGAGGAGGGTTCGGTACACTATACCAGCAGATCCTTACATAATAACTTTAGATAACAGAGGTTATTATATCTATGGTATACATTTTTAATAACATTAGGTATATAAGAAAGGGTTTGTGTGCTTGTTTGTGTGTATGGGTGAGTCGATGTGTGAGTGTGTGTGTGTGTGTGTGTGTGTGTGTGTGTGTGTGTGTGTGTGTGTGTGTGTGTGTGTGTGTGTGTGTGTGTGTGTGTGCGTGTGTGTGTGTGATTCTGAGTGTGTGTGTGTTGTGTTGTGTTAACTTTTTACGGTAGAAGAACTGAGTTGCGAGACTTGGTTTTTTACAAGTTTGTTTTTGATGGCATTATAAACTAAAATAAAAACCTAGTTATTAGCCCGTATTGCTAGAAAGTAGGAGTCGTGTAGTGTAGTATTATTAATATATTTGATTTTCTTAAACGAAACCTAGTTTTTAATGGTTTTAAAATATAAGGTAGTATTTTTGTTTGGTGAGAGTTTGCCGATTGCTGCAGGCGATATTTTCAGCGTCAAAATTTTTTTAGGGGCGCGGGCGGCGATAAACTTACAGCGTTCCTCAAGTCGTGTGAAACGAAACACTGTCGGAGGTTTTCTAGAAGGAATGGCATCACGCACTAGTACGTATCCCCGTTGCCTACTAGATTCCCCGAAGAGTTTGAATCAATTGGGTAAACCAATTGATTCAAACCCTTCGGGGAATTGACTCATTAAAAACGCACCAAAACAAATAATAACCACAATATTTAGAGTTTTTGTTTCTGGCTCTAGAACTCTTTTGAAACTGTCAGAAGTTCTTGACAAAGATTGTATTAAGTTTATCTAGTACCGATTGTCTTATGTAAATTAGAACAAAACAGTTATATTTTTGATTTAAAAAACTAAATAACGAAATAACTAATAAAGAACTAAATAACCATGAGCACAAAATAAGGGGACTTTAGAACGTAAGCTTCATAAATACCGCACTCGAGCAACGCACACATAGCTGCACTGCACTGCTGTCCGGACATGTCCGTGAGAGGTTGTCTATGTATGCGTTGCTAGAGCGGGTTTTGCATAAAAACTTATCTTCTGAAGTCTCCTTGTTTTGTGCCATACGTTAGACATCAACGAGAGCGCTGCGTGCGTCAAATCAGGCTGGACTTCTTTTGTTTAAATGATTCATTACTAGATTCATACGTTCTCAAACATAAATGTTTTACGCTCCAACCTCCTCTACTTCCCCGCCCGATCCTCAAAATGCTGACACATTCACATGATACACTAAACATGTACTCGTTTAGACCCAAGACACCGTACTCGTAGAACAAGGGTACGAAGGCCCCTATCGAGTACAGACAGTACCTGGGCGCTTCTCCCTACCCTCACAACCCGGTCAACCCGAGCCGAGGTCCTAGTCTTATAGGCGCCCACCGGTTGTTCCGCTCCCAATCTAATCCGAACCCCTCGGAGAATCTAGTAGACAGGAACACGCTTGTATGATACCATACCCTCTACAAAAGTCCGGTGACGCTGAATGAGGCCATCAGCAAACTTTATCCAAAAAAAATATATCTTCGTCTTCCTGCCCTGGCCTCGTGTTATGTAAGTTGACGCATTTTTTTATTTGTTCCACCCTCCTCTATCAACCGTCACCCGAATAGTCACTTCCTTTTAATTCATATTCATGTCATTCCTTACATTATGCAACCATTTTTTTTTTCTCTCGTTTTCCCTCCACCCATCAAAAATTATATCCATTTCATTGTTATTATTATATTCATATAGTATATACACTAATTTCGAAAATTACTTATCGTAAATTCAACTAGACACCTATCATTTGAATGTATAAGTACTATTTTACTACAACATATTTTTTATTTTTGTCGTTGTAAACATAAAGTGTCTTTCAATGCTTCAACTTTTCCGTAAGTAAACCTTAATTCTAGGCCTATTACGAATATTGCCATGCGATCCTGTATGCGAGTTAGGATTGCGGACTCGATTGTTCGAAGGACGCTAGCAAAAAAAATGCTACCTGTGTGCCGTTTCAAGAAGGGCGTTGGGGCTTTTCACATAAAAGCCTTATTAATTTTATATCTATCCACTTTTAAGTAACAACTGGGGTTATACTCGTCTTTATGATTATTCTTTTTATTAAACAAATATCTTAAGATTTTTTTTTACAATATTTAATATATAAACATATTTACAATATAAAATATTATAAAAAAACTTAACCTAGATTGCCATCGGCAGCGGGGATAGACCCAAGCTATTTTTATTATTATTATGTGTTATTTAAAAAATAATGTCGCATTCAATATGTATTACGATTAATGTAGTGTACGAATAAACCTTTCTAGTTTCTGTTACATTATTTAGATTAAGTTATACATGTATTATTGTTTAAATAAATAAAAATAAAAACTAACTCATACAGAGACAAGGATGGTTTTTCGGATTTTAATAAAAGCGCACGAATACTAAGAATAATATAATGATTAAATCATGGGTCATGAGTCTTCATCAACATGGGTTAGTTTCAATGTCAAAAGTATAATCTGATATGCATGCTTATGCCATTACTACGTGTTGTTAAAAAAACTAAACGAGAGTTAATACACACAAAGATCAGGTAACTTATAGCGTTGTACTTACAATTACAACCGTAACGGTGACTGCCGTGGAAATAGCTGCGCAAGCGCATCCTTGTTTTATCTGTCGTTTCCTTGAAAGCCTGAGGAACTCCTCTGTTTTGGCGTCAATAGTCCTGTACAACCCGAATTGTCGTATCCGTGAGCTGTCACTCGTCGACACAGAACCTTCACTCGACATATCGACAGTTCACATCACTAATAACAAGTAACTGCGGCGGCTATTTGTCCGTCACACGCGCACTTGATGCGTGCGCACAAGAAAATGCGGTGAATTCTTCGAGCGACAATGTTTTCCTTTGCTAGCTGTGTTTAGGGATGAGATTTGCGTTGTTTATCGATACTGCGCTTTAGTCAATTGAAGTTGTCAAGTTTAACGATTCTTTAATACAAGTAATATCCTAATTAAATGTCCCATAATTTTTCCCTTGTCTTGTCCCAGGCAGAACTTTTTCACGTTTTTTCGTTCAAGAACTTTTTCGTCTTTAACACTATGAGTAAAACCAATGTTGTGTACTGAAATGACGACGATGCAGACAGCAGCGCCATTTATTAGCAGCAATTTTGATAAGAATAACTTTATAACGTACTGCAAGCCATACAATAGGTACCACAACGGTAATTCTCACCACCATTCTAGACAGTTGGACTTACACTCGTGTATTTAAATTTTTTTATTTAACATGTATTTTCAATACCATCATATATTTTCTTTAAATTAAGTTTGGTCAGAATGTTTTAATTATGGTATAAAACAGACACAATTACAACAAATGGTATTTGTGCTAACGCTATGTATTTCCGCAGGAACAGCACCTAATTTAAAATGCGTGCATGTTCGACATTGCCATCTGATATGCCGGGATCAACTTAAATATTTGTATCAACAAATGTCGACAAATCTATCGATACTTTACCACGTCTCTAATCCTTACATTCGGACGCAATTCACTGGACCATAGCGCGGGCACGCTCATAAACATTCATATTGACAGGAGAAACGTATATTATGTGCGATTTATACAACGCTAAACAAACATTATGCTACTTACACTTGTCCGACATTATATAAGAGAAATAACAATAAAATATAGTCATTTAGATTACGATTTATTACGGTACTTCTCAATAGATGGTACAGCTAATGTGTATATCAAAGATTATTTTTTATGACAGAAGAATTCAGGTATAGCGACATAACAATACACCTTTGGTTAATTACGAGCTATTTTGTTTTATGATTCTTTTGCAATATCCTTTATTGTTTTATTTTTATTTTAATGCCTCCGTGGCTGAGTGGGAAAGCGCTCGTCTTGATTCCTGAAGGTTCCGGGTTCAATCCCCAGGGGGTCGATCGCCTAACTCTCTTGCTTTCGATCGCTTTGAAGGCGAGGCGAGGAAGAGGCGTCATCTTGTCATTTCGAAAGCAATATGAAAGCAATATCAAAAGCTATAGGCTATAGCTTTTGATATTATTCGATATTATATTTCGATATTATATTAGAAAGCGAGGCGAGGGCCTTGCTTTCAAAGCGATCGAAAGCGAGAGTGTTAGGCGGTTGGGGGGCAGGTCAGGCAAAATGAGTTTCGTTTTTTTTTGATGCAAAGCCCGGGTTTATGATCAATTTAACAAGTGTGGTGACTAAGCCATTACCCATCGATTGTAACGATAACTTGATTTCAGTTATGAAGGCCTTTGCCCAGCAGTGGGACAGGTATAGGCTATTTTACTTACTTTTAGTACATTGATTTTAGTGCATTAGCTTTTATCAACTTATCGCATAACGCCACATCTGTGTATGTCCGTTATGTGATTTAATCAAGATCCTGTGATATGATCTGCATGATATCTTTGTTAATCAATACTTACTTAAGGTAATAGAACGCAACGCGAGCGGAGCTGCGAGACGAAGTTAGCCACTTTCAAAACTATCACAAGTGGGAAAAAAATTTACTAGAAGCCTGTTTTTATCTCTTAGAACGGCGATTTTACAATTTTAATGTTAGTAGTAACATACCTACACAAATTTAACCGCCTCTGTGGTCTAGTGGTTAAGACCACCGGTTTAGACCTACAGGTCCCGGGTTCGATTCCCAGCGGGGGGTACATGTTTGTATACTCGGTTTGGTTGGTGGTAGTACTTGTTTGTCGGCCCGGCTAGCTACCACCATCTTATTTAAATATGTCGCCATAACATCAATGTTTGTAGCATTTTTGTGTTCCGGCAACTAGAGATAAGACAGCCAGTGCCTCAGTAGTTGAGGATTCCGTGTGATGTGCGCTTTCACCTTCGGCCTTATTATCACTTAACATCAGGTGAGTTAAAGCTTACCAGTAAGACATAAAAAAATACAAAAATAGAAATTAATGCCATCTTTTATTTAACTATTTATCATACACACTATAGTAAATAAAATGTTAAAGCTGAAATGGTGCTGAGTTAGCCACGTCTGCCATATGCCTGACGCGCTGTGGGCCAAAATCTCCACAATGTGGAGACCAGCGCGGCGCTATATGGCTCCGGCTGTGACATTAAGCTAAGGAGAAGCCTCCTTGGCATTTAATTTTGTTGCGCTGTTTTATATATTTTTAATGTTTTATTATTATTTTTTGAGATGTCAAAGAAAAGTTTTTTTCCTTCTTTCTTTCTTTTCCCGAGACAACAAAACGGTGGCGCGGTAGACTACGCAGGCGGTGGTGGGACAAGCTGGACACTTTTGAGAGGGACTGGCGAATGGTGGCGAGGAGGAGTGGCTGGAATGGGGGGCAGCCTTTGCCCAACAATGTAAACTTAAGTTAATTTAAATAAGGTAAAAAGAAAGTTTTAAGACTAATTTATGTTTATTTTTTCATTCTATCTGGTGTGGGTTTTGTAAATTGTCTTAATAAAAAAAAGCTAACAGTAGCAGTACGAGTAGCATCAGTAAAATGTCAAAATATATTAGTTTTGAAAAGTTGTTTTACAAGTAATCTTGACGTGTACCTTCTAGAACGTAATTATGAAATATTTATGATATTCTTAAAGAATCATCACAAAACCTAACACTTTTTATAAACATACAGCGACAAACATTACAGCGGTCGTTGGCAGCCAACAGAAAACTTTGCGACAAGAAGGAGTAGCTGCTAGCTCAATATAGTTTTTTTTGTTTATAGTTAACCCATCTACCTAAAATTGCTCAATAAATCCTGTTTCAATTTAAATAAAGAATATGATCATTAAATACAATATATATAATTAATGTTGCTAATTAAAATTTAAAATTGATTAGCTGAATTAATTTAATAAAAGGTTAAGAAGAACCAAATCAATTAAACGCACATAAATAAACTTTTTGACACCTAAAACTCGAAAATCATTTGTTACGAAAAATTAAAATTATTTTTAAATTATTGTTAAATTAATGATGACCAGTTCGTGTGTTATTTCATCATTTATTTTTAACGACAACTTAGCTCGATGATTTATTTGAATCTTCATGAACCACTAAGAAAGATTTTAAACTACATACTGCTTAGCACAATTTAAATTGAATGAATATAATGAAAAACATTTATTTGTCTTACAAGAAAGAACAAAAATATTTACAAAAAGAAAACTATTTTATATTATGTCTACCAAAAAAAATCAACTAAGCTTAATGTGCTAGAAGATATCCCTCTGTCAGACCTGTCCCCTAATAAAACTACATAACGAGGAAATACCGCAGGCTGACGAGGGTATGGACTTGAATCGAAGACTCCCCTGGCGTAGGCACATTTGGACCAAACGCAAGCAACTGGATATAAAACTTAGGTCAATGTACTGGTTGACATGCTGCAAATCATACCTGTCGCATTTAAGCAAGATAGCTATTTACAAGACCATCCTCAAACCAATTTGGATTCGAATACGTGCAATAGCAACATAGAGATTTTTAAAAGATTACAGAGCAAGACACTGAGAGCCATGCTAGGCATACTACGTCAGCAACAAATACATACACCAGAATCTAATAATCAACACCGTCAAGCAGGAGATTGATATGAGGAGCTCGATGGCGCAGTAGTTAACGCGCCCGTTCTGCGATCTGGTCAACGGAAGGGTGACCAAAAATTTATCATCTCGAGCTCCTCAAACCGTAAAGCCCAGTAAGTAAGTCCCAGCTGCATTAGCATTCGTAATCAACCACTGCACCGCACTGGGCCCGCGTGGTGGTTTATGGCCCGTCCTCCCTGTCCATCCATAGGGAAGGCTCGTGCGAAACGAATCACACTGGCAGCAAAACTGATGGGCACGGGAAGTATCACACATTCCCGACTAAAGCCGAATTGAATAACCTTTCAGTTCGGGTTTCACGTTTCTGTAACTCGGCGATCTGTGTGAACACAATAAGCCTATTGTGTTCACATAGATTGCCAAGTTACAGAAAAAAAAGATGTCCATATGCTAGTCTTCTATGGACGCTTTAAGGGTGCAAAAGCTTAATCAATATAATATTGATATTTTAAGTAAGTTTTCATGTATCATTTTAAAATGTTAACGGAAAACAGAAATCTTCATTGATTCGGGCTATAAATTAGAAATACCAACATTTATTGATTGTTATCAATGTCTCATTTTAATTTCGTATGTACCCTACCTAGGGTTACCACTGCGTATACACTAGCAACTTTAACATCTAAAATGTTACTTTTATCTTATGTTAAGTTAACACTACAAAAATATCCTTTATTTCAAAACACAAACATATGTCCATTTTTAAATCGTTTAAACACTTTAAAAAGTAACTGCATAATAATATAGGCGAGGTCTCTATATTAAAACCATACAAAATTTAAGTTTTTTTTATAATTAATTAGTTTGTAGCGTATTTATAAAAATGTGCAAGTAGACCTCAGTAAGTAAAATCATATTTTTAAAACCGTTAACTTTTAATTCTAACAATTGACATATTACTCGTATTGTCTGTCTACTTTAGACTGCTAATAACTTAATAACCAGTGGATGCGCATGGGTATCCATCAATACTTGCAAAAGAGTAACTTGTTTGACAATGTATATTCCATAAAATTACATACGAGTATTATCACGATGTTTATTTTTTTCTGCTCGTCTTTCAAAATACTTTCAAGTTCTTAGTGCTATAATTTACAAACAATTAAATTTACAACAATTATCTGGAAACTGCCGAGTGGCAACCCTATTGGTAAATCAGCAGAGTGTGACGCCGCGATCGCCTATTTACTATCGGGCTTTTGATTAATGGCTCCTCAGGAATGTTGCGACTCTTCCTATTGGAAAGAAAGCGAGAATAATGGAAACGCATTGCGGTTACGGGAGAAAATATTACTACAGGGGTAATTATGACTATCACTCATACGCTTAGATGATATTACAAATTCTTACAACGACTTGCCAGCATGAAGTTTCAGTAAAGTCTGATTTCGTTCAGTAGTTAGCTGAACGATGTAAAAGCTTCAATGTAAAAGCTTTATTATTCAAGTTGTCTATAGTAACTGTTGCAACTCTTTTTCTATTAAAGTAAAGTAAATAGCCTATTACTGTCCCACTGCTGGGCAAAGGCCTCCATCGTTGAAATCAAGTCATCGTTACAATTGATGGGTAATGGCTTAATCACCACGCTTGCCAAATGCGGGTTGGTGATCACAGCCCGGGGGGGGCTATGCATCGAAAAATCCGAAACCCACTTTGCCCGACCTGGGAATTGAAGCCAGGACCTTTGCCACTCGACCACCGAAGCCTTTTTTATTAACACAATAAACATTGGTTTTTGTTTTGATAATAAAATTTTAACGCAAATTTTGTTGCGAAACAAATTACAAAAACCAAAATGCTAAAAAATAATATAAATAATAAATATTATGATCGGATGTTAACGACGGTAGTTGTTGACATTGAATGGTCCCCTTTGACTTTCAAAGTAAAAAAGTAAAAAGTGTTGAATAATTTCGGCGGGCTGGTTAGAACCACGATAGCTCAATTGAGAGAGCACCTGACCCGGTATGTCAGAAGGGTGCAGGTTCAAATCCTGCTCGTGGAAATTTTTTCAGCATTTGTGTTTTTGTAATTTGTTTCGCAACAAAATTTGCGTTAAAAATGATTTGAACATTTTATAAATTGTCTTTATTTGAATGATGTTTTAATGCTAGATGTCAAAATTATGGTACATATACCATAATTATGGTAGGTACGTATAGTATAACATCCCTGGACGCGACGCGTAGGCGCTTTCCGGTTAGGTCCGGTTAGCCCTGCCCCCCTCTCCCCGCTCTCTATCGACGCGACGCGATCATCGCGCGAACCTTAGTTAGGACACCTATGTATTCATCATTAATAGGTTTGATCGTGCGTTCGCACGAATTCGTACGAATTCGCTCGAACTAAGTTCGCGCGAATAGACTTTTAAACATTTTAGTCGCGCGAATGCATCGCGCGATCGCCTATTAGGACACCTATTCTAGATCAATGTTTGATCGTCGACTCGTACGATGGTCGCATCGCTTACTTGCGCGATGATGCCTGAATCTATCGTAATTTTTTATGTCACTATATTCAATGAGCACATTATTTTTGTTTTTACAATAACAACTGTACACAATGCTTGTATCATTAATGTTTTCAAACATGAGTAACAAAAGTAAGCAATTTAGCGGTAAGCAAGGTAATAAAAATAAACGTCAGCTGGTAAGCGCCCGTCTTGTAAAAGGTAAGTTATGATCTGTATGGTTATGATTTGATTATGATTATAATTTATTTATTAAAAGTATTGTACACACATTTAGAACCTACTTTTACATTAAAATGAAACTACTTTTACGGATATACTCGCGTTTATTTTACACATCAATTTGATTTTATGTTTATCCTGACGTTTCGAATCCTTTCCAGGGTCCGTGGTCACAGGGAGACTGAGGTGTTGGTCGTCTTATAATTAGGTGGTAACTTGTATACCCTCATTTTAAATTTAATGACGTGTGTTGCATTTCACGCGGTAAGGGTTTACAGTATCGTTTGGTTTGGCAGTATGGTGTTGGGGCTGAGATTTAATGTTATTTAAGAAACCGATTAGAGATTTGTTGTACGCAGTTATCGATTAGCCGATTAGCCTTTTGTATAGTTTTTAACAGTTTTTTAACATATTTTGAAAGTTTTTTATTCTTTTACATTTTATAATATTGATTTACATTTTATAATAATATAGATATATAATTATATATAATTTAGATAAATAAATAAATAAATAAATAAATAAATAAATAATATTGATAGTTAATGTTGTTAATTTAGTATAATTTTATTTTTCTTATTTAAATTTTCTTTAATTTTAATTATGTATTAATCCCAATTTTTAATTCATGGTCAAATTGGTAATAAAATAATGTTTTTCTTTTTTTAATGTTTGCAATTTATATTAATGTAATGAATTGAATTATTGTGCATGTTATTGATACGTTTGTAATTGTTTTTTTTGTGGAAACTTTGCTGATTTGTGTCCTATGTATATTTAAAATATTGTATGTCCTATATAATTGTTTGTTTCCCAAATAATAAATAACTAAATAAAATAAAAATAAATAAATAGTATATGTGATGGGATCCCAGGCCGGTCGGTGGTAAATTACAATCATCTTCTCTATTGAAATTAGGATGTTTTTTTAAAATTTCAATAGCCTCGCGTATCATTCTAGGGATGAATCGTTGTTCTCTAGCGAGTATTTGAAGTTTATCGAATCTGATGTAATGGTTGGGGCATGTTCGCATACTGCAGACTTATTTTCGCGCCTATGCTTGACGTCGGTTATGTGTTCATTAACGCGGGTTCCTACACTCCTCTTTGTTTGCCTGATGTTACCCACAGTCGCAGTCCGGTTTGTTCACGCCTGCATCTATGTTGGCGCTTGACTATGGTGCATTTATTGCGTTTTCTGTGAGAAAGCCGTGGTACTTTCAGTTTATTATCCTTATTTCTAGAAAGTGGTACCTACCTACAGTTACCTACGTACCTAGGTATCTCGAAAGCCGTCTGTACTTCCTTCCTTGTGGTTAACGCGCCTGGTCTGCGAGTGCTGTGGTTAAGCAATTTTGGTAAGGGCCGGTCATGTGATGGGTGACCAAAAATAGGCGGACCAACAAGCCCCTACCACCAACCAAACTGAGTTGAACCTCTTGGTCTAAACCGGTGGTCTTAACCACTAGACCACAGAGGCGGTTAAAATGAGCTGATGATGATGATGATAATGATGAAATGATTTTAGTTTTCAGCAATAGTTTAATACAACCACGTGCTTCCTAGCTGTACGGCTGCCCCATTTCAAAACCTAGTAAGGACCTAAAAGCAAATTTTACAGGAGAGCGTATGAACGTAAAATAGGTTAGCCTTCGAAAAATATTTATCTTGGGTAAGAAAAAATCTTTCGTTTGTATAATATATAAAATACGAAACATGAAATGTTATTGATGTATTGATTTATGTGTATATTACATATTTTATTTTATATTATTTTTATTTTTTATTTTATATATTATATATATTTGCTTCAATATCTATGTTTATATCTTAGATATCAATGCTGGTGTTTTTGTATTGTGTAGGGACTTACAATATTTGGAAGATTAATGCAAAAACCTCTTTTTACAAAAAATGTTTCTTACTAGGTTTTGAAATGGGGCAGCCGTGTAATCCTATAATATTATAATGAAAATCTATGTTATTGTTTGGTGACGATAACTGTGTCGAACACTGTCACTGTCACTACAGGAGTTTACTAAACTACTGTAAACTACTGTAGTAAACTTTACTTCTTCAAATGTCACAAACTACAATTCACACTAATAGCTATAATGTAATGTACATTTTAAAAGGAGACATAAAAACCACTTTTAAAATGAAAACATAATTAATTTTGTTTCCGTAGTTTTTAAAAGACTATAATCATTTTTTATTTATTTTTTGAAAAACTAATTATTTGTATTAGCACAACACAAATAATTAGTTAATAGGTTAGCAGGACCAGAGAAGAATTTGCTTTAAAACCCAGCCAACTAACAAGAGATGATTAGTTTTAATCTACAAAAAATAATACCATCATCATCATCATTATCTCAGCCAAAAGACGCCCACTGCTGGACAAAGGTCTCCCCCAAGGACCTCAACAACGACCGGTTTTGTGCTTGCTCGCATCCAGCGGCTTCCCGCGACCTTCACCAGATCTTCAAACCACCTTGTTGTGGGTCTGCCCACACTGCGCTTTCCGGTACGCGGTCGCCACTCTAGGACTGTTCCGCCCCAGTGGAATCAGAAAACTCCTTTGGCTCACAAAGTCAGAGTAGATAGTGTTGATTTGGTGGGTTGGACAGAGCCACGATAACATAGATGGTAGTACACCTGAAGGCATATCATGGGGTGCGGGTTCGAAACATGCTCTTTGAAATATTTTTAACACTTTTTCAAATTTTATTTTGTCCGCAACAAAATTAGCGTAAAATTGTAATTATATAACCATTATCATGCTTGTTTACCTCAGTAATCTAGCAAAGCTGTGAGGTTTGAACCACAACTTCTCGCATTCAATTCAAGAACCTACCCGTTCGGGTCCAGACGCGTCAGTATATTATATATCGTTACATATAAACAAATACGATACAACTAATGTAACCGCGTTTGTCTGTCTCAGAGACATGAATCCCAGGTTCGATACCATGTCATTGGGGGTACATATTATTGTACGCTTTGACTTGTTTTAAGTCCGCCCACCTTGCTACTTCCATTTTATATAATTGACAACTAATTGGATAATAAATGAATACATACGATACTACAATTGTTAGGTATATATACTACATGTATTTTATCTCGCACTCTTGGGTGCCCAGTGCGAGCTTCATTCGCGATTCGATCACGTTAACGAAAACGAGAATTTGTATGGCAAAGTTTTAACTCTTCTCGTATGTCACCAAGAGGTGCTGTTTCAATGCCATACTAAATTTCGTTTTCGTAAACGTAATTGAATGAATACAGATAGTAAACAAAACTCACACTAGGTACCCTGATACGAAACTGAGTTTGGTTTGAGTTTGATAAACTGATTGCAGTTGATGATAATTGTTCTCGCCCGTACGCATTGTGTTTTAAATATAGGTGAGTGTCTAGAAAGTCAGTGTACTGACCGTCAGGCGTGAAATTTTTCCTGCCGTAGAACGTAACTGTACGAGACTTCATAGTTAGTTTTGTTGTAAAAATGATACTTCTTTCAAGAATTAAAAGTAAAAGGACTTTAACGTGAACAATATTATATTAAAATACGTGTTAGTATATAAGAGGTATTATTTATGTTTTATTATGGAATGCCTAACCAATGCCTAAAAAAAGTATGTTTTTTGTTTATATAAATATCAATAATATTAGGTGCAGTTTTGTCTGTCAAGATAGTTTACTATGACTCATTGTTCTTTTAATATGCGATTCATTCCTTACGCTTGGTGATACTGGATGTGTCATAGTCATTTGTCATCATTATTTATTGCATCATGTTGGTATGGTACAGATTTTACAATAATGTGAGTTCGTATATTGACATGTGTCCAAATAAATCACGTTGAACGCAACGGTTTACGTCTCAAGTCAAATGAGAAGTTACATTCAAGATAATTAGGGCAGATTTAAACTATGGAGTGGAGTGAGAGTTACTTTACTCAAACCTTGTAGCACGTTTTAAGTGAGTTAAGTGAAGCGAGGAGCGATGGCACAGTGGTTAACGCGCTCGGTCGGTGACTGCTGAAGTTTAGTAAAGTAACTTTTGCAAAGGCCAGTTACGGATAGGTGAACAAACAAAAAAAATATCATCTCGAGTTCCTCCATGCTTGTAAAGTCGTTGGTCCCAGCTGTATTAGCAGTCGTTTACAACCAACAATCTGCACTGGGCCCGCGAGGTGGTTTATGGCCCGCTCTTCCTATCAAACCTTAGAGAAGGAGTGGGGACATATAATGAGCTTGTGATGATGAAGTAAAATGAGAAATAAATAGACTCCATTATATTTTATTATTTATTAAAAATACTCTTAAACCTTAAATCAATATTAGTCGAAGGCAGTGTCGATTTGTATTTTTTTTGAGTATTCGATACTTTATTAATCATTTTTAAATATATACATTATCAATATCACTAGAACCATGGTAACTCTTTACCTACAAAAATACAGTTATACACATAATGTATACATAATATATACATAAGTTATTACATTGTTAAAACAACAAAAAAAAAACTTGCGATTTTGAATGCAATGGCGTTCAATTTGGTATCACAATTATGGCAACTTATTTTTTTTACTTATCTAACTATATTAGAAGACGAAAGGTACAAGTGGTTTATCGTAAAAGTACCCCTGGTTATCTACGAAGGGCGGTCTCGTCGTAAGGGGCGCCCGCGTGGTGACTGGAGGTATGTATTTGATGGGGGCTCTGGTCGTCGATGGCGGGATGTATACAGGTACCCTGGTCGTCACAGGCGGAATGTATGGCCGATAGGTCGTTGATGGAGGGATGTATACAGGGGGCTTAACTGGGTAAGGTAGAGGGTTGGACGGTTGTGGGTAGTCATAGCCGGTCGTTCTCCTGGTTGGGGGTGGCGGTGGTGGAGGGGAGGGAGGGGTACGTTGTGTTGGTTGAATGTATACGGTAGATGGGGCGCTAGGCCTTCCCGTTACTGTCGGATAAGTAAATGGGATATCTGGCTTAGGGTAAGTGTACCCGGTGGTTCTATATGTAGGAGGTGGTTGTGTGGTCGGAGGAGGGGGTGGTCTCGTTGGTGGTAGGTATGTAGGTGGTGGAGTCCGAGGTGGTGGTGGCCTTGTTGGTGGTGGAGTCCGTGGTGGTGGTGGCCTAGTTGGTGGTGGCGTCCGAGGTGGGGGTGGCCTAGTTGGTGGTGGCGTCCGAGGTGGTGGTGGCCTAGTTGGTGGTGGTGGTGGTAAGTAGGTTGCTGGAGTTCTTAGAGTTGGTGGCCTTGTTGGCGGTAGGTATGTAGGTGGAGGAGTCCGAGGTGGTGGTGGCCTAGTTGGTGGTGGAGTTCGAGGTGGTGGAGGCCTAGTTGGTGGTGGCGGTGGCCTAGTTGGTGGTGGTGGTGGCAAGTAAGTTGCTGGAGTTCGAGGAGGTGGTGGCCTTGTTGGTGGTGGTGGGGGCCTTGTTGGCGGTGGTGGTCGTCTTGTTGTTGTGGTGGGCGGTAGGTATGTAGGAGGAGGAGTCCGAGGTGGTGGTGGTCTAGTTGGTGGTGGAGTTCGAGGTGGTGGTGGCCTAGTAGGTGGTGGTGGTGGCAAATAAGTTGCTGGAGTTCGGGGAGGTGGTGGCCTTGTTGGCGGAGGTGTTGGTCTCCTTGTAGTCGTGGGCGGTAGGTACGTAGGTGGGGGAGTTCGGGGCGGTGGTGGCCTTGTTGGCGGAGGTGTTGGTCTTCTTGTAGTCGTGGGCGGTAAGTATGTTGGTGGTGGAGTCCGAGGCGGTGGTGGTCTCGTGGTAGGTGGTAGTGGAGGCAGGTAAGTTGCTGGAGTTCTGAAAGTAGGTGGTCTCGTTGTTGGCGGGGGAGGAGGCAAGTAAGTTGGTGGTCTTGTTGGAGGAGGCGGAGGTGGTATTCTTCTTGTGGTGGTACTAGGTGGCCGATAAGTTGGTGGAGGAGGTCGTTTTGTTGTGGGTGGGATTGTGAATGGTACTCTTGGTGTAGGGTAGCTGTATCCCGTTGTACGGGTGACGTCATATATTGTAGAGTATGTTGGCGGTGAAGGAGGGGGAGGTGTAGGGAAAGTAAATGTTACTTTAGGTGTGGGGTAACTGTAGCCCGTTGTTCTGAAAGTTGGATATGTTGGTGGAGGTGGAGGAGGCGGCGGCTTGGTTGTAGGAGGAAGATAAGTTGACGGTGGGAAAGTTCTAGCTGTAGTTGTTGTAAGCGGGCGTCTTGTTGTAGTTGGATAAGTAAACGGTACGTTTGGCGTGGGGTAAGTGTAACCCGTTGTTCGGAAATTGTCGTATATTGTCGAGTATGTTGGAGGCGGGGGAGGAGTTGGTGGCGGCGTTCGTCTGGTCGTCGTGGTCGTTGGCGGGAATGGCACACGCGGAGTTTTGTACACATAGCCTTCCGTTCTAGGCGGTTGAGTTGTTGAAACGTAATACTCCTTTTTCACTGAAGGTTGCGGTGGCGGAAATGGGATCGAAGGCTTCGGGTAGAAGTAGCCATCCTCGTTTAGATCCGCCCTGATTGGTGAGCCAAGGATCGCGTAGTTTTGGTTTGAGTAGCTAGGGATGGCCCGAGCTGAGCGGTCGGCCTGGCAGGTGTGGTACACCGCCAGCAACACCACCGCTATGTGCAATGACAGCCTCTGTAAAGAAAGATAAAGGAATATGTTAGACAGAATTCACACAACAAACTTTTAACAATTTTTGCTTGGTGGTAGATTTATGCCAGGAACTCGGAATATTTTATTCTGTTTAGGCTACAATACTTGAACTCTTTTAAATGTCACTATGTCAAAAAGGGGGAGACTTCGTTCTGACAAGAGACAATATTGGACTTTATGGCGACCACCCTAATTTCCTTTTTCTGCCACCAAGCAACATTGTGTTCCAGTTTGAAGGGTACGAATCCAGCTAAACTACAGGACTTTGAAGCTTAAGATATGAAGCTTTAAGGTCGGCAATTTTATGACCTAAACCTTCATGGGCTGCATTGAAATAGACCTAGTTTTTC
Organism: Eudonia mercurella; assembly: GCA_963082485.1. Lineage (NCBI taxonomy): Eukaryota > Metazoa > Arthropoda > Insecta > Lepidoptera > Crambidae > Eudonia > Eudonia mercurella. The sequence goes on along the minus strand of OY720026.1, from coordinate 914,132 downwards.
TATGACAAAATTACATAGTTCATTAAAAGTTTAATAATGTTATCTTGTTCAGGTCAGCGAGTAAGTAACGATTTCGTAAGTTCAGATACACTTCACTCATGTCAAAGTTAATATATTCAAAAAGGAATTAAAATTCTAAAATATATGAAACTACTCAAGGATTGTGTTGCAATATTGGCGCTAGCTATTTACTGTTTGGATAAGATATTTAAATTCGACCTTAAAGGTCATTAACATGTTTACTCTTCGTAGGTAACTAAACCAAGTACAAAGTTACAAAATAATGACATTCCTTAGAAAATATACTACATTTTATTCGTATAAGTGTTATAAATTACTGTTTAATAAGCTAATGTTTCTTTATAAATCGCGCAGTTGTTAACGTGCCTGGTCTGCGAGTGCTGAGGTTAAGCAACTTTCACAAAGGCCGGTCATCGGATAGGTCACCAAAAATGTATCATCTCGAGCTCCTCCGTGCTTCGAAAGGCACGACGGATTGGTGGATTATGGCCCGTTCTCCCTATCCATCCATGGAGAAGACTCGTGTCCCAGCAGTGGGGACATAAAATGAGCTGATGATGATGATGTTTATGTATTAGTATTTAATATAGTTAAGTAGTGATCCAAAAAATTGCGTTGAAAAAAGTTTAAAACTTTTACGTGGTTATGGTGTTGTCTGCTCATTGTTGTTCAATTTGGTCTGTCTATAATTTGGTTTCAATGGTGATTCAAAGTCAAAATTAAATTAAAAATAACCACCTTATGAACCATTTAGGTAAACGACACACATCAACAACAGCATTCACATTGAACACGACTACAGAGACGATATTTTGGACACAAAATTTAAAAAATAGCCTGACGTATTCATGAGTTTTAATAGCAGTAAAGTTTTTTAACACATAATGAAAATATTTTTTGTTAATTTCTTTTTTCATTATTATTACTATTACATTAATTTGGGTAACTGCATATTTAACATATAAATTTTATTGTCAATGTCTTTTCACTTTTTTTTTATTAACTCAGTTTGTTATTTTTTGGTAGAAACTTTATTGGCCTTTGTGTTATATTTGATGAATGATGAATTATGATTATGATGATGAATAGCGTAACAAGGTGTAAAGGTGGTGAGAAACATTTAATTTCTCGAGCCGTAACGACTGAACGTACCCTGGAGGTTTTATAAAAAAGCGACAAACCCGAAGGCCCATATCGTGGGGAAGGATTATTTATCATAGTTTTTAATAAATTCTATTAGTTTGCGCTGGATGGCTTAGTTCAAAAGTTAAACCGCGGTAGGAATTGTTAAAAGTATTTGGTGAAACTTAAAGCGCCTATTAAAGATCAAGCAGCAATGTTGAAGCAGAGTGAATAGTCCTTATAAAAATAGGAGTTCCTAAGTTATCTGTAATATTTTTGATTACACTTTCATCGGCACTATACAAACATTCACAGCTGGGCTCATACCTTCCCACATCTACATTAGCACGTGGGGAGATCCAACAATAACCCACCACGCCGGCATCATGTGAGATGGCGGGTTTTAAAGACTGCTACCTAAAGACAATGAGACTTTTTGGTTTTGGTTTTACGTGCTTTCTATTGCATGGAGGAGCTAAAAATATTTTGTTTCGTTGAACCCATTCAATGACCTGGCTTTATGGAATTTGCTTAAGTTTTATGTTCCCGGAAACGTGACCTGCAGTCGTCAACCGCTGCGCCTTCCAGCTCCATCATAATTTAGACAAGGCAGTTTCTTTATAGTGTTACATTTTAGTATTACATCTTAATGCTATAAGCAAATTGTATCTCAAAAATATATCTATGTAAGAATTTATTGTTGAGTATTTACGTACATGAAGCGCGATTCGTTTGTGCGTAAAAACGGAATTTAAAGAAGCCCAAGGCGCTCCAGTCGGCGGAATGTAGCCTGTTTTGTGTGTGGCCCAAGTTCGGAGAGGAGAAGGGCAATATCATCTTTGTAAATCACCAACGTCCATTATAGCAACGAACTTTATAGTTTTTTCCTTTCATCGTTGATTTGGTATTGTCGTGTGCATTTAGCCAGTATTTTAAAACGTATGATAAGTTAAATTGACAATAAATGTATTTTGGACTATAGCAAGTAGGCTCGATACCTATTACTTTTCTTGGACCAGTCATCATTAAAAGTTTGGGTTCGAGACAATCAAGAAGATTGATATAGGTACCTAAATTAGCCACCTCTGTGATCTAGTGGTTAGGTCACCGGTCTCAGATGCGGTCCTGGGATTCGCTTCGATAGCTACCACCATATTATCTAAGTAGGTACGTCGCCATAATAATCGTCGCAAAAATAATGTTCTAATCAATTGAAATAAAATAACCAGCAGTGGACGTCTTTTGGCTGATGCTGATGATGAACCAGCGACAATAAACTTATCAATATGTCTCATATTTTATATGACAGGGGACAAAGAGGACCCTCTGTCATATGACCAAACGTATTTTAATGCATCATCTCCATAACAAATCATTGGTCAAAAATAATTTTACGACACTATTAATTGGAGAATCCCATTTATTATTCATGTCCGTTGGCTGAACAACTTGACTAAAACGCGTTTGATAATTATTTAAGTGCCCAAAAACCCAAAATATGTAAGTATTCTATTACCGCAACATTTGATAATTTTAAGATTGGAATGGAAACCATAAGACAACAGACCCCAACAAAACACACACACACACACATACACACACACACAAATACATTTTAACACATAATAATTATATGTATATCGTTAACTGTTTTAGCATGTTGTGTACAATAAATATAAACTTACAAATATAAACTAGAATAGTAACTAATTATAACATATTTAGTAAATCATTGGCAGAGTATGTAAGTGATGTTGACAAAGAAACATTAAGTCCAATGTTAACGTTTATATACCAATACAAAAGCTTTAATCAAAATCCTAGTTAATGACAATTACTTAATAATGCGTCGGTCGGTGCATCTAGATTCCACTTTGAATGTAGTCCGTTGTAGACCTTCAGACCTCAACATAGAGTCACTTTTAAGTAAAACCAAGTTCGAGGTATACTCGTGGGTAGTGCCTTATGGCGTGCCAATACTTACTAAGTAAGGCTTATGGCATACAACTCATCACACTTTGTCTCAATATTATTTTATCAGATGTTGATTAGATGTTGATAATTTAGACTCTTTTGAAAATAAGTAAGTATATTGCACGCAATAAATATGTATTATTTATTATTATATCTTATTTGATGGCTTCGCGTTTAGCGTTAAGCCAATTTCAAGTAGTATTAATATTATCTTCTAACTTCTTTATAATATCATACTTCTATTATCATCACCTTAACTCTATTACATTAACCTTAAAAGACCCACAGCTGGGCTCCGGCATTCTCATATGAACAACAGCATATGGCGGTTGGCCTATCATGACCCATCATACCTAAGCATAGCACCTAAGTGCGATTGGTTTATATTAATGAATTTGTTCAAAGTATATTTTGTTTTTTGGTTGTATTTTTGTTCTGCTTTGCAAGTATATCGTCGCATGCAACTGATAAGCTATTTGATTCGAGGTCGCAACTGTGGTGGTATGTAAAGCGCTCTTTGTACAGGATGTGTCTCGAATACCTGATTAATGAAGTGGAGATGCCTTAATGGGAGTGCTCCGGTTTGTTGACTGCTGTAGTAGCAAATGATTTGATATTTTTAATAATAATAATTTTAAATAATATCGAAATCTTGCTATGGTTATACAGCAAATAGGTTTGAGATACTACTCGTATATTGTATATACCATCTATTTAAAAGCACATAAATATTATGATTATAGTGAAATAGTATTGTACAGAGTAATTGAACTAATAATGGCATCTGGGACAGAGGCCAAATTGTTAATGCTAGATTGTATGAAAGATTATTTCTGAGACATTTCTCTTACCCTCGTACTTTTAAGTCATTAGCACAAAGCTTGTAAATTTATGTATTTTTAATTGCTATCAATCAATGTCAGAGACACATAAGCCGGTGGTGGGGAAAGGCCTATTCACAAAACAGAAGATTTCCGTCTATCCGTATTCAAAAACGTTACCAAGGCTATAGCAGCCGTATTCAGTGATGAAGAAAAATGAAAGAATGTCGAAGAACATAATAAAACTGAAACTAAAAAGTATCCAACATTTTCGGTCTACAATCTATGGGCAGAATTGCCTCAATGTTTCATTTTGAATGCCTCTGTGGTCTGTCGTTTAGCTAGAAGTAAGCTTAACCCTAGAGTTTGATACCCAACGTGCATCCGCACATATTATGTATCCCACGTTTGTTATTATAGTCGGTTTCATTGGTGGCATGTAAGTTTACCTGGCTAGCTACCGTCATGTATCTAAGCTAACATAACAATGTTCGTAGCTTTGTTATTATCGACTGTTTGAGTTTTAGATAAAGCTTCTTTTGCCTTATTGTTGCTTATCATCGGGTAAGAATTGATAATCCTGAACCCTATTTGTCAGTACGCAACATAGCACGTCAACAACATAAGAATGAGAAAAAGAAATAGTTCGCCTACAACAAATTTAGTTATACATAATATTGAAGATTATTGAATTAACCATGTATCAATCGTGACATTTACTTTTAATGCTCTTAGTTACTTATTAGCTTTTTATGATTATGAGCTACGTTGACAAGGAACAGGGTTCAATTTGGAATGTACGTACAGTCGTTAGTATTATTAATTTATAGTAAGCATACGTTCCTGACCCCTGTTACTGCAACATGACACAACGCACGCGCAAACACACAGCGGCCGTAAGGTTTACAAAACCGGCGTACAAGTCTAACAGTGTGTTTGAATGGCGGCCGGGTCGTATGAAGAAGCGGTCGAAATCAATTAGTCACGTCCAGTTACGTTAGCCGGCGACCGACAAAGAGACTTGTCTGTTTATCGAGAAAGTTTGTGTCAGACATCTTGGGAAACACGAATACGTTAGTCTAAGATGACCTTGAATCTGTATGTTTCATGATTTATTTAGAAAGAATATGTTCATTTATCCTACTCAACATTTCAAAAAATTATCTGAACTCATGCGTTGAATTATTGTTACTTAAATCGCATGCATCGACCTGGATCTCTAAACTCTCACCTTATCAACTAGTTTGATTGAAGCATGACTACTTATCATACTCGTATCGTCATAATTATAAAAAACAAAAAAAAAACATCATCATCCCAATCAGCCCGTGTCAGTTCACTGCTTGACATAAGAACTGCACCCGATCTACAGCTCTTCTCAACCACCTTCAGCATGCTTCTCATGGTATTATGATATTAAACTTTACAAGTTTGTATTGTGTTTCTGTTTTATCTGTATTAGATTATTTCCTATCCCATCCTACAATTAGTACCGACATGCAATCCAAATAGGACTTTTGTAAACTTCATTATCTTCATCATCATCACCATCATCATCAGCCCACCCTAGTCCGCTGCTGGACATAGGCCTCTCCAAGTGCACGCCACTGAGCACGATCCACGGAAAACTAAACTAAACTTAGATCGACGCAACTAACTTTTTGCACAAAAGATCCCGATGCGATGGGACGAAGTGCTACTGCGAGAGGGGAACCTAATTAGGCCCCACTAAGATAAGAACTTAGATCAAAGCAGAAGTAAAGAGTAACGTTGGATGTGCTTGCGACTGTACGTCATAATGATGTTTACTAACTAATCGTAAGCTAATATTTAATGACGACATGACGCCAACGTAGTGAGTAAAAAACCGAAATTATATTTGAACGTAATAATGACTACTGAATTTGAAATAATGACCAATGCATCACCGCAGTAATGACATGACTGTGATGTCACATTGTAAAAATCTCGGTCAAAGTGAACAATCGGTGATTTTTCTTCGTCAAAATTAAAATTAAATTTCAAGCGTTTTGATAGCCTATTAGCTGGTGACAAGATGGCCACTTGACACCAATACTGCTCGTCTCAAGCAAGTCGCATTTGGTTTAAGGAATAAGCTATAGCGTTAATGTCATATAATTAATTTTATAATAATAAATCAAAACCGCAGACATGACTCTTCACTTTCCCGCCAAGAAGTCCTTAATTACGTTCACACACACACACACAATTGTTTTTTTTTGTTGATAGCTTCGTGCGGTTATCACATTTAGCCAGTGTCAAAATATATTAAATAAGAGTTCAAGCGTCGAATACCCAGACACAATAGAATTTTAATTGTTATCGGCCACCTGCTGGTCGCTCAACGCTCAAGGGGATAAATAAACAATGTTCACTTTGTTAAGGGTGCGCCGTCCGTAAGTGACAAGTGTCATATATTTTTCATCCCCCCATCTCGGAAAGAGTATTTTTGCTCTTCGATATCTGAGTGCAAAAACCGTTTTTATCCGCTAGAGGATAAAGTAAATTGAATTTAGAACATCGTGTGCACTAAGTTTGTGAATTTAAAACATCATTAAACCTATTTACTTCTACCTTCATGGTGCCGAATTTATCACTACACAAGTCACTAACACCAACATTACAGTACCTACAACAAAAATATTACACTCAACTTAAGTAACTGTAGTTAACGTTAACTTCAATTTTTCTTAATTATACCTAAGTATTATTTGTTATAATTTAAAGATTATTCTGTAATACTTACCTACCTATCATAATGTAGTAGTTAATACCTAAACTGAAATAAAAGTATCTTGTGATTGTAAATGTTTTTTTTTGCATTTAGTCATTTCCTCGCTGAGGTGGGATGAAAAGTTACGTGTTGCACTCGAGTGCAAAGATTTTTCACCTCGTGCTCTTTTGATTCCCTCGCTAACGCTCAGGATTCTAATTTTTGAATCACTTGCTGCGCTCGTGATTCAATTTTAGAATCCTTCACTTGCTCGGTCATCAACATTGAGCACGCGGTTAAAAAGCAACTTTGCACTCTTGTATAACAAATAACTATTATTTGAAATGTATTCGTCCATATTAATTTGAAGCTGCGCGGCCATCTATACTAATCCATATCTATAATAATATTATAAAGAGAAAACCTTTGTATTTTTGCATGTATGTATGTATGTATGTTTGCAACGAATAAACTCAAAAGTTACTGGACCGATTTAAAAAAATATTTCACCATTAGAATGCTACATTAGCGTTGAGTAACATAGGCTATATTAAAAAAAAATATTAAATAAAATACTAAAAACGACAATTTAATTTTCCAATACAAAATGATTTGTTTGTTTTGTTGTCATGGAAACCAATATATATTTAATTCAATGATTGAAACTGTCAAAGCGGTGCAAAGTCTGCCGGGTCAGCTAGTAATATCTATATACTAATACGTGAAGCAAAAACTTTGTACTCGTTTTTACGAAAATTGCGCGGACGGGAGGAGTATGAAATTTCGCACACTTATAGTTTATATAGAGAAGGTTATCCGAATGTTAATATTTTTTTTAATTATGCATAAAAAATACATTAAATCAACAAAAACAACATTACACACACTACCATGTATTTGACACAAACGTATTGTTTGTCTTTAATGCGGCCGACATCTGTCAAGTCAATGCCAATCCAAACTCACATTCTATCTTTTTTAATTTCTCATTGCTGAGGATACAATCCGTGTAGCCTTAATAAAATTACGGTTAAATTTCGACACTAGTAATAATAATATTACAAAGAGGTAACCTTTGTATTTTTGTATGTATGTATGTATGTATGTACGTACGTATGTATGTATGTATGTATGTATGTATGTATGTATGTATGTTTAAATTAATTGAAATGAAGCTTCTTTTACAGATCTGCTCCCGTATATTTGATTTCATGTTTATTTTGAGGTGTTGGTCGTCTCATAAATAGTTGGTAACTTGTTTGTCATTGTTTGTCATGTTCATTCATTTCATTTCATTTCATTTTAATTCATTTATATTATTTTGAATTTTGTAATCACAATGCTTTGAGTTAGAATGCGTTTTCTTCCAACTGTACTAGAATTCGATCTAAACGATAGATCTTATATGCATATCGACAGTGGGCCCAGTCGCCGGAATAAAAATATTAAAATAATTCGATCCGGCAAGTGGGCCCGCGGGCCCAGATACGAGCGGGCCCAGTCGCCGGAATACTCAGAAAATCAACTAGCCTCAGGAAGCTCGAGTGAGAATCGAACCCACGACCTTTGAACATAATATCTGCAGGCATTGACGCGCGTCACCCAACCGTAGGTCATCACCCTTAGGCTAAATTCGGCGCAACGAACACAGGAGCAAAGGTCAAGGCTTTCATCGAGGAATCAATTAATATGACAGTTTACACTGTTCAAGCAAAAGGCAGTAAATGGGTTAAGTTTATTGTACGACGGTATTTATACTTTTTAATTGCTTTGACCATAATGTGAAAGATATTGAGCGATAAACATTTTTGAGTTTTAAGTTGGATGAATCTTTAAAGATATGTAATGTTCAAAGCCATTTTAAATTTATTTTATTTAATTTTCATTTTTATATGGTTTTATTTGATTTTATTTTGATTTGATTTGTTGTCTTATTTTATTTTAATTTGGTTTGTATTTATTTTATTTTGATTTGATTTTTGATTATGATTTATTTTTTGATTTTATTTTGAAAATTATGATAATTTATTTTATTTTTGTACTGATTTAATTTTATTATTATTGAATTTATTTAATGTTGATGTATTATAATAATCTTACTAACTTAGTTTAAGAAACATTGTTACTAACACTCTATGGACCAGGTGTCTGAAATAAATTGTTTTTATTATTAAATAATAAGTACGTTTTTTACTAAACAAAAGTAACGGTAACTAACTGTATGGTTAATTTCTTTATTAATTAAATAGCATTATTTAAAAAGTCAATATAGTTAATTTTACCAAATTTACTTAGTATTTTGTATGAAAACGCTCTAGTCTCTACGTAGTCTACGTACATATACCTAACTTTCACTTCAATTGTCTTCGGTTACGAAATCGCGAAGTTCAACAATTGGCAACTTTGTAAAGTGACTGATAAGCCACGTACGACACACGCCAAGCTACACACGCACTACCACAAACTCTCAAATTTCCTCAATAGAATTTGAATGTTATGTTGGTTGAATATTATTAAAATAAAGAATAATAACAAAATGTTTTTTTCTTAATAATATTATTTTTAATTTAAATATGGCATCCACGGAAGACCAGCGTCGTAGTTAACACCAGAACATATGTTGAGCGGAAACCAATTTGGTATATGCAAAAGTGATGTTCTTGTGTTTTGAATGTGTATGTGTAATTGTACCAAATACCTAAAGATGTTTTCTATTCTATTATATTCTATTTACTAATTGATCTAAAAATAGTTTAGATTTTTCAATATATTTACATCATCATCATCACCATCGCCATCATCATCATCATCATCATCATCATCATCATCATCATCATCATCATCATCATCATCATCATCATCATCATCATCATCATCATCGTCGTCATCATCATCATCATCATCATCATCATCATCATCATCATCATCATTATCATCATCATCATCATCATCATCATCATCATCATCATCATCATCATCATCATCATCATCATCATCATCCTCCTCCTCATCTTCATCATCATCGTCATCGTCATATTAATATAACTTCAAAGATGAGTAACACTTCCATGCAGATAGGTACATTATATTTATTGTTATTCATTAATCAGATACTAGATACTTAATGGGTTTAACAGCTGTTTTACGGTCATAAAGTCTGATGAATAATACGTTGGCAGTGTTTCCAAGAGTGGGGCCCTGTGTCATCACACCGCCTATATTTGGTCCGGCGGTCCTAAGCTGGTTCTGCAATACGCAAGGCTTTTGTTATAGCGAAGAAAAGATTCGATTTGGCAAACTTATGCATCTTAAATATGGCATAAGTTACTTGTTTTGTATATGTTATTGTTTCAAATGATTATTTTAAATATACAGCGATGTTTCTCGTTTGTAAGAACATTGAGAAAGATTCAATTTAAATATTATCAGTTCATCGTTATATCAATAGAATTGCCACATCGATTGATTGGAAGTACGCACGATATACTACTGATTTGCTTTGCTTGCTTTGTTTACTTAGGCGCTTAAATATTAAAAGCTCAGGCGTAATCGTTATTTATTTTAACGGTGTCAGAAAACCATTGAAGTTTTGGTGCACTGCAAGACATTGCATGACCAAAATATACCTAGTGTAAGCTCATTTTGCGAAACGAAACACACACGTATTTTACTAACGGTGCCATGTTTCACAAAACTAATTACGATACCACCAACAAATAACTATCACCGTGACCATGGACTCTGTAAAGGGTTTGAAACGTCAGGATAAAATATAATCATTATGTAAATTAACGCGAAAAGATGCGTATAAAGAATTTTATCTTAGTGGATTGTAATTATTTACTTATGTTAAATTTAGCAACTATAGCGTACTATAGAGGAATAGTTTATCAAATAAAACAATGATTACATTGAATTGACACTTGATCTTGTAAAACAGATGAAAAATTCAATACGTCGGCGCCGCCTATAAAAGAACCTGCTAGGCAGTTATTCCAAAAATTAAATAAATACAACATTAGCCAACAGGTCCGTCAACTCCTGTCGCGTATTAGGCAACATCATGATTTCCAACAACGAAATTTTAACAGAACCAGAACAGAATTTGTTCAACCAATACGTAATAGGTAGAATTAATATCACATTTTTTGTCGTCCATTTGGAAATGCTAAAGGTTGTGTCTGTCGCATCACCTTTTTATTGGTTCGACACGCTGCTTGAAGTCCACCGACGACCTTGGCATATTGGATTGGAAGCCTCGCTTTGGTATTGTGATAAATCCGCAATAGGCGTACGCTCAGATCCGGGTAAGCTTTCCTTTGGCATGCTACTAAAGCGATTAAAAAGAAAAGATAGCAGAGTATGCCTTAGCCCCGATTTTTCAATCCTCAGATAAATTTTATCCAACGAATAACATTGTAACAAAAATTTATCATGTAGAGCTCCTCCGTTCTTCGGAAGGCACGTAAAACTGTTGGTCCCGGCTGCATTAGCAGTCGTTAACAACCACCAATCCGCACTGGGCCCACGTGGTGGTTTATGGCCCGTTCTCCCTATCCATCCATAGGAAAGGCTTAGGCCTTGCAGTGGGGACGTATATGAGCTGGCGATGATGACATATTTTCTAAAAAGAATCTGTCATTATGTCAAAATTATTTAATGAATACACATTAATCATAAATTTATTAATTATATTTAGGGCCTGTTTCACAATGTCTGATTAGGAGATACTTGGCAGTTAAAATGATAGTTTTGTATGGACTATATGTCAAGTTAACGCTAATGGGAACTTACTTGTAGATGGTGAAAGAGGCCCTTAGTGATCTTAATACGAAATGGTATTAATTTTTTTTATATTTAACATCGCTTTTTCAACTTCTGACAATCGTAACCAAAGAAATAAGAATTGACTGCACCAAAGTTAATATTTAAACTAATTAGTTTAAATAAATTTTTAAATAATTTTAACGCAAATTTTGTTGCGAACTTTGTTTACATGTTAATGCTTGTGGCTGTACAATAAAGTTTATTTATCTTATCTTATATATCTATATTATGTTATCACTTATCATTAGCGGAAGTCGTTGACCACTTTAATACCATGTCATAATAGCTTTACTAAAATTTGAGAAGCACCTATTATTGGATTTTTAGTTGGTTTGACAAAGTGCTAATGTGTTCAGCGACTTGCTGCTGACCGCAATATAGCTCGCTTTAACTTAACGTTCTTAGCGTTAAGGTCGAAATTAAAGTTATAGTCATAGAGATAATATTTACAATACACGAAGAACATAATTACTCAATGGATAAGTAAGTTTAAGCCTTAACCAAATATGGCATGCTTAAAATCTGCTGATCTCTAAACGACAAATGGCACTTACGAGAATTTTCTCTATGCTGTTTTTAATTCCACTGTTTTATTTCGTACAAAACAAAATAAAAAAATTGTAAACTTTAAAAAAATAAGTCTTTAAAAATAAATTGAAACAAATACCTGTCAGCTCCTAGATAATGCAGTTAATTTTTAATTTTTTACTTTAATTTCGTAAAAAAGTTTAGACATTTTAAAAGGTAAAAAAATATATTTTTAATTGAGCGGTATGAACAGAGGTTGTCAAGGTTTCATGCTACAACAACTTATGCTTAGATTATTCTATCAAAACCAAATTGATACAGCGTTGATATGTCAATATGTCATATTGATTATTGAGTCAACAAGCGCTTTGATTGAAACAGGCGTAACCTAAAGACGAGGGTCTACTTAAATAATCAACGCATCGACCATCGATGGCCGAGTTTGCTGATCATTGAAGAGTTCGTTGACGCTAGTTTGAGGTGACGTGCACGCGCGACGCAATGTATGTTTATGACAGCTATCGATGTAAGACATGGCTATTCATAGTAGAGCTTCTGCGCCCACGCTCCAGCAGTACACAATGCTCAATGCCGATGTCTCCATTTGCACTGACATTGATGTTGTGGCGATGATTTCTGTCTTATTGTCAGCATTCTATGGCACATTGCGTAACGAAGCTTCTTGTGTCAACGGTGTATCTCTAATTAAAAGGCAGCTGTCAAATTATTGTGTCATTGTACTGTTAACCCGTGGCTCGCGTCGGTGATTTTTGCCCAGAAACAACTCCAGGTATTTGAGCTGTCAGGTGTTTACAAGTAAACTTATTAAGACTTTCCATTAAGATCGCTTGGTGAATGTGACGTGGTTTTGCTTCGTGCTTTTATTATTTTACTGTTAGTTTTGAGTGATATTTATATGACTATCTTGTGGTTTAGGTAAATAATTTGAAAGTTAGAAGCAAGCTCATTTATGCGATGAAAATGTAATATAAGCCCCGCCGAAGATCCGTTTCCTTATTTTATAAGGTTTACAAGTAAACATATTACTAGTGTGCTGAAAAAAAAACTTATATAATAATAAGCCTGCCACTTTAAGTTATTTCCTGACGTGCCTAAATAAGTGATGAATAATTAAACCTACTCTTTTTTGCGAAATTAATAACATTATGAAATTTCATTATAACACTTAAATTCACGTGTGCACTTCACCTATGCATATTTACATAGTTTTATTTAAATTTCGTTAGACCATGGCTTTGAGTGTTATCTCGAATTCTATTTAAAATCACATATAAGGCAAACTGACTCCGCTGCACCGAACGCTATACTATAGGCAGGAGTTGCGTCCAGATGCGAATACAGTGGAGCGGGAATGTGCTCCACTAGCCGTCCTCACCTTGCCGCCTCGCAAGTTGCAAAATATTAACCCTATTCTTGGCATAGTGAATTATTTGAGACACTTAACTTACAAAAAATTTCAAGTACTGAAAAAAAAACACATTTTATACAAAAATATAAATATTATAATTCCACAAAAAAAAACTGCCAAGTCTATACTTGGCAGAGTTTAAAAAAAAAAACTAAAGACCCTTTTAACCCTATGTACCCTTATGTGTACCCCTTATGTGTACTTATGTGAACCCTGTGTACCCATATGTACACTTGTACTGAAGAGATCGCTTGTAGCGATAAGACCGCCTTTGCCCATATTACTAGCTTTAAGTTTTTGTTTAATTAATTCCAATTCATTTGTGTGTGAGCAATAAAGAATTTATCTATCTATCTATCTATCTTATAACCCTACCCTAAGGGTCTTTAGTTTTGAGTCACATCGCTGCTTATTATTGACCCCAGGTTCTGTTTTGTTTTGGGAGATGGACTCCTGGTGCTTGCCGTAGTGGTCACAAACCATCGCAGTTGTAGAGAAGGGAAGGTAAAGACGCCTGCACAATTGCACGTCGTGCCTATCCAAAACTGTCTTTCTTCAATACATTTTCTACCGTGTGCCTAAGACATAAAGTTCAAAGTATATTGAGGAAATTTGACAGTTATGTGGTAGTGTGTGTGTACTAGGGTTGTCAGTGGGAAGGCCTCCCCTACTCTTGTCGAGTTTTTCGTAGCCCTCTTTATAGGTGCAGTGCCTGGATGACGGAGCTTAGCTCGGTATTTATTTACGGATAAAACGACGTTTTCTAAAAATGAAACCTAGCTAGATCAATTTATCGCCCCCGAAACCCTCTGCACACTAAATTTCATGAAAATCGTTAGAGCCGTTTCCGAGATTCAGATTATATACATAGTGGGTGGTAAGGACAACTGGTAAAGCGCCAAAAATCATTTAGGGGGAAATTAATTTTTAAGTTTCAACCCTAAAATTGATTACCCACTAATGACCTTTTGGCGCTTAAGTTGTTTTCCCTTTCCACCGACGATACATTTATACAAGAATTGCTCGTATATAGGTATTAGATGGGGTCGCCCGATGTAAGCTAAAACAATATTTTCCCTAGTCGATTATGGTAAAAAAGGTTGTGTTTTGTTTCTATTTCATGTGCGTTTATGGATTACTAGAACTGTCGGGCTTGGTTTGCTGTGGTAACGTTGAAATTAAATGCAGAACGGAAGAGTCAACCATTAAACGAGCCATTGTCTTGTTAAGGTTGCCCTGAAAATAGTATCTAAATAATAATTTTAGTATGAAAGCCTTAATGTGAAACGTCCATGATATCAAAGAAATGTATTTCTCGATAAATGCCACCAGGTTAACGCTTGACATTCACAGAAAACCCACGTAACCGTTGAATTGTCGTTTTCAACATAAATTTCGAACCCAGTATCTAATTTAGGAGTGGTGTCATCTAGAAATAATTTAGTGAGGACCTACTGCGATTTCAGATTACAAATTTATGCTTTGAAGTTAAATTAGTGTATACTTCCAAGTTATAAATTTGCAAACCTGTGCTGTGCATTGCAATAAAAAATAATTTGATTTCCCAAAACACGCACGGTCAGTTTTGATTCCAGTTTTAAAAAAAACACCTATAAAACACGCTCGACCTTTGGAGGATCGAAATTAACGTTACAACAGTTACATAATGCACAGACAGACAACACATGTTGGGTCATAGTCTTGACCAACATCCTCTGAAGTAAACTTGACCTGTAAGCATCATTTAAACTTGAAATGATCAAGTGTATTTATTCACTGCAAGAAAACGAATGTAACTGGGTTTATTGGAAATAACATTAGTTGAAATCTAGCGAGCTAAACACAACACACCACAGTGCTCAGTCACAGGAGTCGAAGACATGAGTTCACTCTATGAACGAAGTGTAAAATAGCTTTTAATTAATATTTTTTATTGAAATTAAGCACTCATTACGAATGTACTGAAGTTTATTTTTACATATTTTTAGATTTGGGTAGATTTGTTAAAGTCTTTCATTTGATCGTGTAGATACACTACAGCTTAAAGTTAAAAAATATAATAGTTATTATTTTAAAAATTGTATTAAATCAAATTGTTTTCAAAAAGTTCTCCACAGATTGATAAAGCACATTATTCGGTCTTTGACTTCGGAACAGATAAGACACTCAATTGAATAACACGTTTTGCAAACTTACTTAGGTGTTATTTTTTTGTATGATTAATTAAAACAATATTATAATCTTAGTTTATTTGAAATTTGTTATTTTTTCCATTATACAGTTATGTTTTTTTGTTCAAAATAATGAATAATGATGTTTGTTACTTTGCTTAAAAGCGGCTATTTTCAAATAACTGTTAAAAGATTTTGACAGGACATTAAGGTACACAATGTTCAAACTTGAGTCCAAAATGATTTGTTATTAAATAACTTTTCTTTTTACGTGGTCGTACAGACTGGAATATGTATTTTTATACCAAATCGGGGAAACGCATCGCCTTCATCTCACCTCACGGTTAGTGAGGACCTCATGAAAAGATAAGTCGCACTTCCCATGGAATACTCAATTACTGCTGAGGAACTGTCTATTTTATCTTTTACTTTTGAAACATAGCATTTACACACGCCTGAACTATATATTGTTAATTATTTTTATTACTAGCGGCCGCCCGCAGTTTCACCCGCGTGGTTCCCGTTCCCGTGGGAATATCGGGATAAAAAGTACCCTATGTGTTATTCCAGGTTATAAACTATCTGTATACCGAATTTCATCCAAATCCATCCATACGTTGCAGCGTGAAGAAGTAACAAATATACACAAACACATACACACAAACTTTCGCATTTATAATATTATGTAGTGTGATGACGACCTCCTTGGTCGAGTGGCTTGCACACCGGTTTTCATGGTGTCGCCATCTTTGAGGTCCTGGGTTCGATCCCCGATTGGATCAATTTAGAAATACCTGTTTTTCTATATTGTTTCGGGTCTGGGTGTTTCTTATGTATAATAAGTATGTATTTAAGTATTATTAAGTATGCTTATCCGTTGTCTAGTTAACCATTTATCTAGTTTCTTAAGGAAGCTTTTCTTGGGGCTAGATAATTAGTGTGAGTGAAGGAAACATTTTTTATTTTTTTTATTTATTTATTTATTTTATTTATTTATTTATTTATTAAATAAATTTGACAGTTCTGGATAGGTTGACATGCAGGCGTCTGTACAATTGTTACTTGCTGTTACTTGTATATATACTTAGATCATATGGTAGTAGATAGGCGGGCTTAAAACAAGACGAAGAAGTTAAACAAACAACCGATCTACCCATCATCTATCAAACGGAGCTCAGTATATATCCCCGCTGGGAATTGAACACGTGACCTTTGAAAGTATGGTGTTATAACTAGGCTACAAAAGCAGTTACTGTGTTGATTGATTGCACATTTTATAGCCTAGGTTGCCTCTTACGATTCAAAATAATGCAACTTATACATATTACGTACATACATACGAATAAAATAATATTATAATAGAGTTTCGATTATGAAATCTATGAATCTAGCCAGCACAAACTACTGTCTTAACCAATAGATAGTCATTATGTGAGATCACGTTACTTATTTTCATTAAACCTCTGTTTATGATCTGAAGTAATTCTTAGTAGTCAAACTGATTTTATGAACACTTAAAGTAGAACAATAACAATATTAACATAATGTAATCCTCTCCTTCCAAATTCATTTTGCAAGACATACGCAATATCTTGTCGATGTGTCTATTGTCTAGTGGCGAGACTACCGGACTTAGGCTGAGAGGACCATGGTTACTATATCTAGTCACATTCTCTAAAATATGGTTGAGTGGAGCGATGGCTGATTCATATGTCATACTCGTGAAGGGGTGCCGCCTGTAGAGACTGGTCTGCTCTTGCTTACTTATCTTATTTTTATTATTATCTATACTTTAACTTTGTTTAAATCAGTACTGTATGACGTTGTGAAAATCAAAATTGGTACTTACCTGCTGTAATTTTTGCAAACTTAGGTATTTATTTAATTTAATTTTGTTTTTCTTTTACAATTTGTAATTGTCCTTTATATTTAGTATGTTTATTTGTGATGGAAAGGGTCTTTTATGATACGGCATTTTCTAATATGTTGACGGTGTGAGGCAGCTGTCCCACCGCCGGCGAGTAAGCGACGAACTATCGACTATTTTCTCGCTCAAGAAACGTATATAGATTCTGTGTCAATAAAAGAGATACATATATAAAAAGTTGATCGCTGACTGTTCACACTGCCGGCGAGTACTAGCTTTAATAGTTTGCAGCTGGCGAGTACCCGCTTTACTAGTTTTCCGCTGAGCGACACTCACTCAGCGATACTCGCTTGGCGGTCAGATCACTCGCCGAGCGACCAACCAGTGGTCATTTCTACATAGAGTGCGGATCTGAGTTCTATAGATAGCTAACATACTGAATTCAGAACAATTATTTGAACTATCATTGTTATCTAATTCAGACGACGACGATGATGTACCTATGTTATAATAGCATATGTGTAGTAGCAGCGGCAGTTCTGAAAAAAACGGAAGAAAAAAAGGAATATTATGAAAAGAAGAATTTGGATGCAGAATATTAATTATTTCAGAAGAGAATACCTACAGTGAGTTTAAACTATTCAACGAGTTGTCTAATGAAGGTTTTCGTACATATTTAAGAATGACAAGACAACTTATAATAATAACGACATGTACGTTTTTCTTAAATATACGTTAACTGTGTTTCTAATATGTACGATATCGAAAATAACGATTTTGCTGGCTTACGGGACTAAGCGAGTAGCGCGAGTAATCGCCTATCGCACAAGAACACTCCTTTATATCCCAGCGACCAAACTATCGGAACTACAACTCGCTTGTCGCTGCTCGCCAACTCGCTTCTAGTTTCTAGCTCTACTCGCTACTCGCTCATCGCCGGCGGTGGGACACCTGCCTTAAGACCGATTTACGCTTCAATAAGTACAGTAGCGAGTTAAAAATCAGTCAGTTAAGTAACAAGTAGTAAGTTGTAAGTAGCGTCCAAACGTAGGCGTGTGAGTAACCATAAGTTGCCGTTCCAACAAGAAGAAAAATTAATGAACTATACTAAACTCGCCCGTCTACATGCCAGCTAGTTAAATTGGTGGGGTGCGGGAGACGCAAGGGAAGGTCCTACTTCGTACTGGACTAGCCGAAAAATAGGATCGCGATCTATTCAAGTCAACTTAATCAACCACTTATTACTTAACTCGCTTTTGCTGTTCAAACGACAATAACAACTTAACTCGCCGATGTTGCAAGTTAACTCGCTACTGTACTTATTGAAATGTAAATCGGGCTTTAGGGAGAAAATAAATCCCCTTGCTGAGTTTCTTACCCGTTCTTTTCAGGTCTCCCGCCCAGAGTAGACTTACGATTAAATGGCATAGTGACATTCATAAAAGCTATACGTAGCCTAAACTGAATAAATGATTTTGATTTTTTTTTATATTTTACTTTAATTAGGCTTACCACCATTTATCCGGAAATATGTGTTAAAGATGATCCCGGAACTAAAAAAGTTTCAAAACTATGTGCTTATAAAGATAGAGTTCTTTCCATAAATTAAATAATTATTAGTCCTAATTGCTATTATTGGATAGAAAATCAACTAAGTTTTGCATTTTTATGTTTGTCCATTGACCTTAGCGGGGCAAATAAAAAATCCAAAACTTCTCAGATTAATTTATGTTTTGTCTCGTTAGCAACAACTTTTTATTGTAAATTAATATTTTACCATCTAGCTCATTTACATTCATAGTTATTATCATTTACATTTAACTAAAGTATATAGGTGCCATTTTGTTCGATAACTTTTTGCTATCTTGAAGGTAGGGACATGATCCCATTGCTATAGAAATTTTGGGGCTTCTGATCAAAATACCGCGACAAGTGGTTTTGGCAGTCTTCTCGTGATGTTAACCTGACACTGACTAAAGAATTCTGAAGAGACCGAAACAAGTGAAAATCTGAAGGTGCAAGGTCACGACTATACGGCGGATGCATTAACACCTCTCAGCTAAACTCTCTTAATTTTTGCTGAGTGGCTAAAGATGTGTGAGGTCATCAATCTAGCGTTATCATGATGAAAAACCACACACCTTCTGTTGATTAATTCCAGCAGCTTTCTCTCAACTTCTTGCTTTAACCTCATCAGTCGTTCGCAGTACCGGCCTTTGACCACGTTGTTTTTCGCACGTTCTTGTGGTACGTGATCCACTTTTAATCACCAGTTATTAGCTTCTTCAAAAATGGTTCGGTTTCATTACGTCGTTATAAAGAATCACAAATGAGTACACGGTTCATTAGGTTTCTTTCAGTGAGCTCGTGAGGTACCCAAATATCGAGCTTTTTTGTGTACCCAGTTTTTTTTCAAATGCGCCAAAACTGTTTTGTGATCAATTCCCAGTTCTTCAGCTACGTCGTAACTACTGATACGCCGATCTTGCTCCACTTTTTCAAAAATGGCATCCATTTTATCGGTACTAGGACGACCAGAGCGATGTGCATCTTTGACATAAAAATTTCCGGATTGAAAACGCTTAAACCAAATTTGTGCTACTCTCACAGACACTGCATTAATTCCATAAAAATCGCAAATTTTTTTCGCGGCTTGCGTTGTATTTTTACCTTTTTTGTAGTAAAATTTTAAAATGTATCGAATTTCTTCATTAGATTCACTCATCTTGACAGTAAGAAAAACAAATGAAAATCACACATTTTCCAAATTTGAATTTGGAATTATCTTCTTTAAAATGTAAACTTTTAATGATACCAAAACTAGCCAGATACAAATAGTATAGCCAAAGAGATTTTATTACAAGTTCAAACATACTATAAGCGAAAAGACTTTTCCCCTACCTAATATTTGTAATATTGTTGTTACGGAATAAAAGAGAACATAATAATAGAAAAGCTCTTTGAAAAAGCTTATTATAAAATGTCTGACTTCACAGAAAACAAAATAGCTTGGTTTTGAAATCCTCCTACCACTTCCAACCTTAGAGCATTAAACCAACCTCCCAACAGGTTTATCTATTCTAAAATATATTTTTATAGATGTAAATGTATATTTTAATGATATATTTATTACATATTTTCGATAATTTAGACTTAAGTAAAACTTAATTTAATAAATACGTTTGACTCTGACTTTTTGCTCATAGTGACATAATTAAAGTCCTTACAGACCAACATAGCTATGCTAATCAACTTTTATTCGATATATTAGGTTCAAGTTTAAGATGCAAATTCGTTTAATTAATTTTAGCGATGATATCGGTACCATAAAGTTCGACATAATTATATTATGCAAGCGAGAAGATATGATTCGACTTTCGTCTTTTTGTTAGCATAATGTTAAAGTTCAAATTCCGATACGCCAATTAATATTATTGTACCGGAATATACTCTGGCAACCTTTGGCATTAAATTTGCTTTTAATTAACAGATGCTTAGATCTAAATGATTATGGTATTTTAAATTTATTTAATTATACCTAAAATTTACAATATGATAAAAGTGGATCAATATTAAAATAAAATGTCCATTTAAACAAAACAAAAACACACAAAACAAAATAAAAACAAACAAAACAAAATTTAAGACAACTTGATTGGTATTAAGTGTCTGTGCATAAAGTTTTCTGCGATATCAATTCGTTTATTTTTATATTCGAAAATTTTTGATGTATTAAATGTTAATTAAAAAAAAATAAGTTGGTAGCGTTTGACGTGCTTCTGAGCTCGTCTTGTGCACCTAAACGAGTCTAACGCTAGGTAATTATAATTAATGACCTATCCATATAGAGATCAAATAGCTCCGGATTTCCTAGCCCAGACATTGTGGCGAAACGTGATCTATAAGTTTTTTCGAATACCTTTTATTTATTATCAAGGTTAACAGGTTTTGATCATCTTTATTTTATTTTAAAGATATGTAAAGTATTAATTATGAACTATATTGCATACTTAATTAAACAATCATCCAATGCATTTGTGAATAGTAAAGGATTAATTTTAATGGTACCGCAGTATTTCTGCAACTATCCATTGAAATGTAACACGTGTGTAATTGTATGTGAGTCAGAGGGTGTTCTTTTTTTTTAGAATGCTAACATTTTTCCATATATTGCGGATAACCATAATTTATAATGCTTGTTTAAATTTAACGCTTTTTACCAAATTAATTGAGATGTATTTTAATATCCTAACGTATCGTTAATGTCACTGTTAACATCAATCAACTTTCTTCACTCGGCCACAAAATGAGGAGACTCAGAAGGTGAGTTTCAAATAAACGCGTTCGAGCAACGCACACATAGACAACTCAGACCCAGAACAGTCAGCTCAGAACAGCTCAGAACAGCTCAGCATTGCGAGATTCCGTGAGAGGGTCTATGTGTACGTAGCTCACTATGTACGAGTATGTATTAAGACGACATCGACACCTCGATTTCATCATCATCAGCCTATACTAGTCCACTGCTGGATATATGCCTCTCCTTGTGCACGCCACCGAGCACGATCCGCGGCTACTCTCAACCAGCTCTTGCCAGCCTCCTTGCGAAGATCGTCGCTCCACCTAGTCTGAGGGCGTCCTACACTACGATTGCCGATACGCGGTCTTCACTCGAGAACTTGTTTACCCTAACGGTTGTCGGTTCTACGGCTAATGTGATCCTCGATTTATGAACATTCAAGGCTGATCCTTACTGGCGCTGTCATAAGGTCGAAAATACATAGCGCCTGCGACAATTGAGACCGCAAATTTAAAAAAAACTAATAAATATAAAAAAAAATTAAAATATTGGTTTCAGTTATCAAAATATACCAATGTATTTAAGTGGTTACCAAGCATATAATTTAAGTAATTTTGTTTGTAATTTCAACAAAAGTGATTTTTTTTGTGGTGTTTTTGAAAATAATTATGATTGAGTCAAAATTATACAATCGTGTATTAGAGCTAGCAAATTCAACATAAAAACATGAATTTAACTATATCAACATTTCAGATTCGTTAGTCATTGACGAAAGTTGGTGCATTTTTTTTAGTGTGTCGCCTTCTGTGGGTCTCCTCATGTTGTGACACGGCAGTGAGGTCTTAATTGTCATTTGATTGTTTGATCTGTAGCGTCGGCGCGACGAAGCCCTCAAGGTCCGCCGGATTTCCAGGCTACTTTAACCACTTTCGTCCAAGCATCGATTTTGTAACACACCGATAATAAAGTTTACACAACCACATGATTCATGATTCTTTAAATATTACTTATTACTTATTAACGTGCGTCCTTACTTTTTAGCTGCCCCTTGTTGTTATACAATCAGAGTTCATTTTACAGTGACTGAAAACAAATTATTTTTGGAATTTCAGTTTTGTAATTTATCAATTAAGGTAGACGGTTTTAAGTGTTGCACTTGTGACCTTTCCGCTACTTGTGGCGTCAAGAGTTTGTAATGTGTGTGACGTATCATCAAAATCATCTGTTAGTGTCATCTTTATTATTCTTTAATTTATTTGTTATTCATTATATTTTTTTAATTAAGATGCTTATCTTCCTTACGTATCTTTAGACCAGGTTTCAGGGCAGAGAATTATCAGGGCCTCGATTCTGCTATTGTATAACGTTCACCATCGTATCTCACTGACCTGATTTTGTCATTTAAGGCACGTTTATTAGTATATTATTTATAGCTTAGCTTACCTAAATCCGCTTGTGGGAGAAAACTTAATGTTGAAACACTTAATCACCATTGGTTATATGAGCCCTTTAATTATGCAAAGGTTAAACGGATGTAATCTTATTGTTTTCCGATCGTTTTAGATCGACCAACTCGTGTGAAAAATGTTGAGAAAAGTCTTAGCACATTTTTATGTGAGCGTACTGAGTAGACAAAGCACACCGAACAAAACTATCTGTCAATGAATCTTGCTTGTGAGACGGATAAGTACCGACATCGCTCGACGCATGCAAGTGAAAAGCGAATCACTTTTATGGTATTGTAACAAAAAAACTAATTTTTTATGTCTTTTTTTCTGCTTCTGACTAAAAAGAAAGAAAAGAAAGTACGAGTAATAGGTAAAGTTAATAAAGGCAACGGTGGAAAAAGCACACATTTTGTTTCACCAAAATCATTTTATTGGATCAATGTGCCCATCGTGATACGTGGTTTAGATTGATATATAATATAATATATAATTATCTTATTAATATCATTATTCATTCAAACCATTTAGATTTTGTACTACTGAGTTGTATCAATTATGTGAGTTACTTACTGTTAGACAACTATTTATTTTAAAAACGGTTTTGATCCAGCATTCCAAATTAATTTATGACCCAACAATATTGGAATCTGATAAAAGAAGAGCTATAAAAATATGTAGGATAGAGAAATACAACACTACTTTTTATAAAAGGTTCTCATGCTTTTTGGGGCCACATTTGTACAACAAGATTAACAATCATATAGAAATATACAATTCACAAAAAACTTCATGTAAAATAAAACTACGAGATTGGCTTCAACTGCTAGATTATAACAATACAGAACATCTTTTGACTATATAATAACATATTTTAAAGTTAATAAAAATTAATAATAACTAAGTAAAACAATAATTACCAAACTAGAACTTCTTATTATTAAAAAAAAAGAAACAATCAAAAAAAATAAAAATGAATGAATACAAGTACCTATCTGAACACACATACACATCCACACACAAACACACCCCCTCACACATACACACACCCTCTCACACACACACACGCCCTCTCACACCCTCACACACACAAACACACCCCCACACACACACACGCCCTCATCACACACATAAACATACACATCCATTCACTTTTATGTTTGTGAGATAATATTAGTATTTTAGAAATTAAGAAAAGGAAGGATCGGTCTCCTAGAATACAGGTCTTCCTAACCTAGGAGGCAGAGAGATACTTCAACTTTAAGCTGTTTTTTTTCCTTTGTAACTTTATACTGTAACTGTTAATTCAAATTCAAATTCATTTATTCAGATAACATAGATCCATATGGTTAGTAACAATATGCACTTATTAATTATGTTAGTATACATATAAGTAATATAATATAATATAAAATAAAAATACTCATTATTAACAATTCAATTCAATTAATTCATGATATACAATGCAAATAGGAAATTTGATCATTATTATTATTATTATTGTTTATTTCATTACATCAAAAAAGTTTTTTGTTTTTAGTAACAATTTTACTTAACTTGTTAATGTGATGTTGTTGTTGAACAATAAATTATTATTATTATTATTATTATATTCTCCACTCATGATTGTAGCGTAAAGACATTGGGATAAAATATACAAAGAACTTTGTAGGGCATAGCACAGTTTAGTAAAAAAAAAGAAGGGGGTTACTTACTAAGTTGATTTTAAAAATTACATTATAATCAAGGGATAAACTAGACCCGAGAACGGCCGGGTACGGATGCTAGACTCATAGCTATATTAAATTTGCTAACGTTTTACAAGGGGTGATTGTCGCCGCGCTTCAAAGATAACAACAAAGTAATGGGTCAGTGAGAACCGCAGTTGCTCACAACTTAGACCAAAAAACACTGGAACGGGCGGACATGTGCGACATTCCGACTCAGCATTGTGTATTGAAAAATGTGCTCGCAAAAAATATCGTTTAGTCACAATCACAACTGGCTAACAACTTCGCAGGTTCATAAATAACTACTGTTTATTAGCACCACCTCCATTGTTTCCGTAACAAATAACTGTAATTTGAGTACGCTAGTTTGTTTTTATTGCGTATTAAGTCATTACAGCGCCGTGTTTTATGATTGATGTCATAATTTATTAAAGTTGAATATTATAAGGCTAATTGAGTTAGCGAGTTTTTTTTCCAGTATTTGAACAAATACGTTTTTTCGTGTATTTCTTTTTACTTCTTGCTATTAGTTGGAGGCTGCAGCCTTTACAACATCGCTATAATTATCTTTAATAACGGCGAGAGCTTTATTGAGTCGTTATTTAGTTGCTTGTCGGGCCGGATAGTGCAAGAAGGTGGTGTCAGTTGGACAGATTATTTGTGTTTCCGTCAAGAACAACATTTAATAAAAATTAAATTGATTTATTAACACAACAATTAACTGATAAACAACCCCAGGTAAGAAATTGTAAGATACTCGTGTTGGGGTGACATTGCTGGCCGTACTGCCTCAAGATGGTGGTGGACGGCATTGAGGTTTGCATTGAGTTCGCGGATGGTAGCGAACTCGACCTCAAACGGTATGGTTGTGGTGGGGGTGTGCATTGCTGAAGGACCACTTCTAATGTTAGGCGCTGTCATGGTAGAGAGAGGAAGGCGTGAATCGAGGAAATGCCTTTACATACATTCGGCCCTAGTTTATTTTTAATTTTATGAAAAAAATTAATATAAATCCCTGTGGGCATCACATCACATCTTCATCAGTTTTTCATTACCGCTATTATAACTATAGTCAGTGTCAAACCGTTACATAAATATTTAGAATTATTTGCTTTGCTTGTATGATCCAATGTGGTTGAAATAAATTTATTTTATATATTTAATAGTTGTAATTTGAAATAAGACTAGTTTAGCCAAATGTAATACAATGAGGAATAGAGACAGATTATGTAGAACAGTCATTGAGGAGCTCGATGGCGCAGAGGTTAACGTGCCCGGTTTGCCAGTGCTGAAGTTAAGCAACCTTCGCAAATGCCGGTAACCGGATGTGTGACCAAAAATGTATCATTTCCAGCTCCTAAGTGCTTCAGAAAGCACGTAAAGCCGTTGGTCTCGGCTGCATTTGCAGTCGTTAACAAACAGTCATGGTCTCAATTTCTAATAAAACAATGGTTGGTAAGTGATAGAGCCTGTCCTATGCTGTCCTGTCCAGTCCTGACCTTTCCTGTCCTGTCATGTCATTTATCATTAAATATATCTCCGTGATATAAATGTTAGTAGCATTGTAATCGACACTTCTCATAACTCGTGATGAAAAGCTTATTAAATGTTTTAATTAGTATCAATGTTGTTATTTTTTTTAAACATATACCAATACCGTTACAGTTCTTGGAAATATTAATTCTGCTTAATTTTTAAATTGTTTATTAGTTTTAGTTTATAAGCTTATTGTATTAATGGTTGCAACTTAATTTTTAAATGCTGTATACGACTTTACAGACGTATACAGCATTCAAAAATTAAGTTAGTGTAGCATATCTTTAAAACTAGAATACTTTAATTACTGTGTAAAATGATATTGACGATGGTGTATCTAATCAAATAAATAAATAAAATAAATAAATAAATGTTATATAAAAGTTGATGCTCTATGAAAAACATAAAAAAATAAATCATAAATTTTTTTAAGAAAAATCAAAGTTAAGTTTGTAAAATCTTTCCATTATATGAGTATATTCGTGACTTGGGCAATATGTACATTGGTAGTATGCTAATGCATATTCTACTCGTTGTCGCCTTACTAAGAATTTCCTATACCCTTGACTTAAAGGTTAAAATTGAACTAAAATTTTTGACCCTGACGGCAGTTAGGATGCGCATAAATTCATAATGATTAAGTTAAATAGTGATACTTTATTAATATTTACTCGAGTATTTTAAAATGCAGCACAAGGTGCACTTATTGGGATTATAAGTAAGAAAAAAATCGTAACTGGGACCTATCGTAGGTTTGGGCCAACTCTAACTACTACATTCGTAGTCTCCGTTGTCAGAAACCCAATTATGGTGGGTCAACTAGTGTTCACTTAGATACCTTAGAAGTTATTTTATTATTTCACAAAACGGTGTTATTTAAAAAAAAAGTGTATTTTATTAAGCTAACACTAAAAAAATTATTAAAAAAAATATTTAATAACGTCTTAGATCGATCCCATCCTAAGATTTTATGATTTTATATAATATTGTTTACATATTTTATTATGGTTGTAACCAACAATGTTCAGCTGGATGCATTAAAGTAGTTTAATATCTATGTTTACAGATTAATAGTTTCGTGTAATGCATATGATCGGGTATATCATATTTAAATTAATTTTCACGAAATAGTAGAACATAAATGATCTTATACCGACTGACGTCACATGATTAAATGTAACTAATAAAATCAACTAGTCTCAGGAAGTTCGAGTGGGAATTGAACCCTTGGATTACCCGTCTAATGCTCTGTCCGCTGAGCTACCGAGACCCAATTTAACTTGTAACTACATAGCATGCAGTGTAAATGTAAAAATAAATATAATAAAAATATTTATGCTGACATTTCAGACCTTTGCAGTCTCCCCGTAACGCTGTAAAGGGTTCGACATAAAATATTCATATCAGTTTGTTGTGTTCGCGTAAACCTAAGAAAACAAAAATGTAAGCTGTGTGGTGTTGTGGCGATGCTAGCCAATATCCTAAGCTTCTGAGCGATTTATGTTGTTCACACATCGTCGAGGCATAATTATGTCGCAATAGTTTAGCGGATGCCTAAGCACGCTTCATATGGAAACTATGTAGTTTATTTATGATTAATTGCATTTTCCTTAGATGTAACTCTTTAATTGTCTTAAATACTTGATTAAGTACACGCATATAAAATGCACCATTGTGTTGTTTTACAATCGCATCAGGTTACTTCCTGTACCTACTTTCTGATAGAATACCTGTGCTGAAAGTTGCTACGCGTGTAAAATATAGTCAAGTTAAGAAATCTATCCATCCATGTGTCAGTAGGAGCAACAAATTTAATTTTACTTTATTTTCAACTATCGGCCCGCTTGCGTTTTTGCACTCGTATCCCGTGAGGATTTTACCAAATTTGCAGACATGATTCTTATAAAATAGTTATCTGAATTGCCAGAGTGAATATGTTGCCATAACATCAATGTTTGTAGCATTGTTGTACTAGATATAAGATAGCCAGTACCTTAGTAGCTGAGGATTCCGGGTGAAGCGCGCTTCCATCTTTGGCTTTATCGTCACTTAACATCAGGTGAATTGAAGGCCAAGGGCAGTTACCGGTAAATATTAAAAAAAAAAGAATAGCGTACGGTTCAAACAAATAAACATTCACTTTTATAGATATACCTACCAATACATGTAATTTTTTTTATACAAAAAGTAGAAGCAAATATAGATCAATGTCTTCATAATCCATTGCACGTGCCTTACCAAATTGAAATGAATATGAAGATAATGAAACTTGTCGAATCATATTTCAATGTTGTACGGCTCGTCAATCGTACAATTAGTGGGACGCCTAAAGTTATCTGTTAAACTAATGCTCGCCGCTCACCGGCCGCAATCAAGCAAATTAATTCTAACAAAGTCATAAGTCAAGTGTACTTAGGTGTTACTTAATTGTGAATGATGGCCGAACGAAACAATGCTGTAGGCGTTTTTTTTAAAGATAAATTTAAGGTGTAACGTCGTAAATGTCAGATACAATTATTTTTTAAGATTTATTTTCTTTCATCTTGCAATAAACGTCTACTGCACTCAGGTCTATTTAAGAACAATAGTGCACACACACGTAGCTCATGAGGAGATCGGGCTAAAACCCAAACTAACTACCTTACCACGTCGCTGGCCAAAAGCGTATTGGTGCTTCCGTAAAGTGCCATCCGTAGGCTTTCAAACCGATCTGAGAAGAGTTTCTATTTAATATTAGTTACCTATCCCAGTACCATAATCGTAGGAAGAAGGTATTGAAAAACAATTTCAATACATAACCATTTTAAGATAATTTGGTAACTTGTCCAACTTACGAGAAGGTATACATTGTAGTATTTTAGAACGACTTCTTTCTAAAAAAGTTATCGTTTCACCGATTTATAGGTATTACATAAAAAATTTAGATGCCAATTGCTGAATTTGCAAAAGCATTAAAACTTACTCGTATAGTAATAGTAGTTAGTAAGCATCTATAGCCGTTGGAATAATCACAAGTGCTTACATTGAAGCGTAGTACCAAGCTTTTTATGTTATGGCAAGGGCCGAAGAAAGCAACTAAATCTAATAGCAATAGCGATTCGCGAATTCGGTGTTCTCAAACGCCAGAGCTCCGGTCAAATCTGCTCGACCTTTGGCGGCAGCCTTGCGTTGCGTCACGCGTCCTCCGTAAGCGCAGGCGCATCTTACTCTCGCTCCTTTGCTCGAACTTACAATTCCACCGGAAAATTATATACCGCCAAATTATATACGTTCTAAGTTCAGGTAGGTAGCTACATGTCGTTAAGTTTAGCTCGATTTGGTAGCTCGCTTAACCTAGCTACTGAAGCTCGCCCATGAATCTCGCTAACCATAGGTTTAGTAGCTCATAGGCCTTACGTTTGATAGCTTAAACTCCTTAGGTTTGGTAGCTTAAACTCCTTAAGTTTGGTAGCTTAAACTTCTTAAATTTGGTAGCTCACACACCTTAGATTTGTTAACTTAATCACCTTAGGTTTGGTAGCTTTTACACCTTAGGTTTGGTAGCTTAAACACCTAAGACTTGGTAGCTCCCACACTTCAGATTAGGTAGCATATTATTATATTTGATAGGTAGCTCGCACTCCTTTCTGATTCGGTAGCTCGCACATTACAGATTAGGTAGGTTACTCACCTCAGATTAGGTAGCTCACACACCTTAGATTTGGTAGCTCACACATCTCATATTAGGAAGCTTTCACATCATAGACTTAGTAGATTGCTCACCATTTATTTGGTAGGTTGCGTTGGTAAAGAAAGTACAATAAAAGTCCATCGTTGGTTAAACGATTGCCTAGCGAACTAGCCTTCACCCGCAATTTCATTCTCGTAGTAGCATCAGCCCCAAAAAGTATATATTTTTATAGATACTTATGGCCATTAATAATGCTAATCATTTATAAGATAATTTAAAATAATTTTATTTTTATAAATTAATTAAAATTAAGTAAATTATTTTAAAATAAAGCTGGCTAATAGTATAAGAAACAATGAATGTAAAACTTTAATGGGAAACCAATGTCTCGATAGCTCAAATATAATAATTATATTGGCCAGTGAGGCTGTAGTTTTTTTACAAATGTTATATTACCCAGACTTAAAAAAGCTTAGGTACTAGTCAACGTGGCATATTGGGTGCCGCATTGACTAGTAAGCTTTTTTGTACATTACTTATATTGTCAAGCGTTGTTTATTCTCTAGTCCTTGACCGTGACCTTTAGTTTAGCTGTTTCGTAATATTTGCCAACTATTCTTAGGAACTCATCATAATAATCGGTTACATACACTCAATAGATTTGTATGACATTGCTAAGGTTTGATGTCAAAAAGTTTATCGCGATGCATAGTGAACTTTGCATCGCATAGCTCAAAACGTATGCAAGGTACTATCAATATTTAAATTAATTTAACACTGCTGCGGTTGACTGAAAGAAGTGAAAAGAAAGAGGGAAGTCCTTTGTCCTACAGTGGTGAAATAAGCATATATGATATGATAATTACTTTATTTAGGGTAATGAAATTAAGTGACATACTTTGTAATAAGGCATTTCGTACAGCAATGAACTCTTTACGCATTGAGGAGCGTAATGTCACTTAAATTAAGATATAACAACTACAATGACTAATCATCATACACAAGTGTGGGCATAATACTCATATTGAAAAAAGCTTTCGATCTATAAGTACAGCTATGTCATTAGTACATAAAGCTGTAGGTTTTTTGTATATTAGATGTCATTAAAACCCGTAATTTGGCGACAATGTTATTTACCGTTAATATCATATTTATGAAGTATTTGCAGTCTTACCTAATTTCAGTTAATTTATCAATCTTAATAATATAACATAAACAATATTAGTAAATACTTTTAACTTCGAATTTCAGTTAATAAAGGATACTGTCAGTACGTTAGATATACACGTATGTTACGTTTACCGTAAAAATAACATTTTATTATACTGTAAATAATCCTTTAACATATTGATCGTGCGATCTAAATGAGATAATCATTACAACTGTGACTTGCTTGTATCTTATTTACCACTAAAATAATAAAACATGTCATAGAATGCCTATGTTCACAATTAAATAAGTAAATTTTTATATTCAGTTTTTTAAAATTAAAATTGTAAATTTCCAATTATTTTACAGCACAATATTTGAGTCACTTATTTAATTTTAATACTAGTTATAATGAAATAGTTTTGTATAGCTCACCATTTCCAAGCTGCTTAGCACAAGCACTGCATATCACGAACACCCCGCGATGCGCGTCGCTCTCGGCACGCGCGCATTTACTATGAGCTGGACGCGCGCGCCCAACCGATAATATAGCTTCGTGCGCAACTTGCGTTCAAGCGATCCTGAAAGTCTCACCTTGCTGCTATGAAAATTCAAGGAACGCTCACCTTTCTGGTTTAATAATAATATGATTCAGAAATGACTATTTTAGTTAATTATATTCTATTAGCGACATCTAATACTACAAAAGGATGTTTCGAAGCATTGACTGTCTAAATTTATATCTAACTACCTAATAAAATACAGTCTGTATTTTATTTTATTTTATTACTTTGAGAATATACACAAAGTCGTTAAAGTAGAAAGGACTATGAAATATATTCTACAAGGGCGTTGCTTATTTAAATTATGTTTTGCTTTTGGTTTAATAAGTAAACAATATGTTCTACTTACTGTTCCTTTGAAAAACTATTTTGCCTATTTACAATGCTAGGGGACGCTATGGCTGGTCGCAGTTGTATGACGCAGATCGGGCTTAGTGGCATGCCTAGGGAGAGGTCAATGTCCAGTCAAAACAAATAAACGATTTTATTATTATTATTATCCTCGCGACTGAACTCCATTTCCACTCATCATCAGGTGGAATGGAGTCATTTGCTAGGTATAAAAAACTGCACAAGAGATTGCTGCTTAAGCAGCCATTCACGACAATATTTGCGAAAAGTTGAAAAAGTACGATTAAATTGAATTCCACGAATGGGTAGAGGCAAATCATTCCATATTGTAGCGGATGCCTTAAAGCCTCTCACTCCAGCTAATCTATACATAGGTTATAGGATAGGATAACTGGTGCGGCGTAAAAACAACGCAACGTCAGACACTCACCCTGCCAGCCCACAAAGTGCCTCTTCACGCCTGGTTTGAAGGACCCCATGTCATAGGAAGGAGGAGATTAAACAATGATGTAGCAAAGAAAAAATGTTCCGTTTTGTTTCATGTTCAGCCTTTCTTTTTCACGTTGTCTTATAATCAATAGTAATGTTGATTGGTCAGGTTGCAAAACAAGGTCGTAGGTCTATGTCCCTCCTCAGCCAAATTATATGTTTGCCACCCTGTCCAATAGTGGCTGAAATGTATGAAGTATAGCATTTTCAGGTATACTTATATATAGTAATATACTTATATATACTTATATATACAGGTAGCACTTAATTAAGAGAACTAGTCCCGGTGACCCAATGCGATAGTACTATGTACACGATGCGTTTAATTGTATGTATACGATGTAGTTCTGATTAGAAGTTAAATTGATTTGCTACAAAGTAGCTAAGTACTTGTGTAAGCAGGAGTGTGTTGTTGGGACCAGTGGCACTTGTTTCTGCAGGGACAACACCTTCCATAAAAAATAGAATTCTCTTCGAGGTCATCGAGAGAACGATGCGAAATCTCTCCCTTAAGGAGGGGTAAAAGCTGGGAGCGGCACCCATTTTTCTGGGCTACTATTGTGGAGGGCGGCTTACGTGTCTCCTGGAGGTGTAAGCTGAAGTCTCTTTTCTTGACTTAACTTTAAGCAATTTCCAGTGGAGTGGAGCAGGTAGTCGTCATAGCCACTTGAAGAAGTCTTGCCTTGGCTGGCCGTCGCTCGCAATGGGAGCTACGCTCTACAAATACTTTATCCCCCATCCCCCTCCATCGTGTAGGAGGATACTCCCAAGTACGTTCTCTAACTAGAAAACAGTATAATATAATATAATCTTTATTATCCACAAAAGTATGATTACTTAGTAAAATGAGTCCTGCCTTCAAAACTAGGCTAAAAGCCTGTATGTCAGGAAGCAGTTGCTCTCCAAATGGGATACATTACAAACCAGCTTAGGCAGACAAACGACCCATTGTGAAAAAAGTAACAAAATAATAACAATATTTTTTTTTATTTTTTGTAATACAGTAATTACATTTGGTATATTGTAAAATATAAGTAATTAAAAATTATTTTGAGGAATGAACCCATAACCGAGCTAATAGGCCGCAAGAAACTTAATAGTCTTCAAAATTTTTGTAAAACCACTGCGAATAATTTCTAGAGATCAGCATTTAAATGATAAAATACCTGATAAAAAAGGAACACCCTCGAACTTGAAAGTTCTTATCAGGAAAACACATGTATGCGTAAAAGGTCATTTCCACAATCTCAACCGATCATACATCATAATCACTTGAGGCAATCAAGTCATTCACTAGTCATTAATTATACATAACTAATGTCTATTATTACTACTATAAATTACATTTTAAAGTTCACATAAATTGTTTGATGCATAAAAGCCACACATGCATCTGAACCGATTTTTTTTGTCCAGAAACATAGTTCAAGGGTTCATAAAAAGGTTTCTTAAATAAATTTGAATGATTTTAAATTGTAATCATTGGTGCATGTTTGTTAATTTAAATTATTATTTTCTAGCATTATGATATCTAAATGAATCGTAGGAATCAGAAATCTGCCATATCTGAATAGAAAGAGGTGGGAGTATTTCGCCCCTTTCCAGTTAGGTAGAAGAAGTCGATGAAGTCTCGGGTTCAATTTCCAGCGGATTCTAATCCTTTTTAATCTTCTAGCTACCACTACCACTATTACAACAACGATAATAGTAGCATTGTTGTCTGCTTTTAATACAGACATAATAAAATTTTATTTTTTTATTATTTTAAATTTAGCATTCACGATGCTACATACAGGTCGACTTTTTTATCACCATCCAAACTTTTTGAGATGACTCCCGTGATACAAACGAACAACTTTTACTATCGGACCAACTTCCTAACTCGAAAAAAAAAATCTGCTGTTTTGGTCGAATGAATATTAATGTTTTGTATGGAACAGCTGATTTTTTTTTCGAGTTAGGAAGTTGGTCCGATAGTAAAAGCTGTTCGTTTGTATCACGGGAGTCATCTCAGAAAGTTTGGATGGTGATAAAAAAGTCGACCTGTATAGTCACAAGATAAAATTTTGTATTTTTTTACAAAAAAAAATCAATCAGCCTCAGGAAGCTCGAGTGGGAATCGAACCCACGACCTTTGGATAACCGGTCCAATGCTCTGACCGCTGAGCTACCGACGCCCCAGAAGATTCGTTGAATTTTTCTAGTATTTTGTTATTTACGCTGTAAGTCAGGCGGTATTACGTCACTGTGAAGTTACTACCCTCACAGTCGAAAGAACACTTTTACAAGTATTTAACAATCGATAAAGACGTAATTCCTTTCAAATATTTTTATTATTTTGAATTTAGCATTCACATATATAGTTTCAATATAATATATATTTTTATTAGAGTTACTAAGGCATAATTGTTAACTTTAACTTGCTATGCATTTTTTAATTAATTAGTTTTATTGTGACAACACATCAAAATAAACAAGTCACAGCCCTTGTAGTTCAGTAACCTCTGCGTACTTACATTTATAATCACTCTTGCTTGCTTATACGAGCCTGACGCGCATGACTTCACTAATATAAATATTTAATTTAAAATTGCATGACTTATAAAAGTTAATAATTATGTCTCAGTAACAACACATGGAGGAGGAGCTCGATGGCGCAGTGGTTAACGCGCCCGGTCTGCGCAAAGGCTGGTCATCGGATGGGTGACCAAAAAAGTATCATCTCGAGCTCCTCCGTGCTTCGGAAGGCACGTTAAGCCGTTGGTCCCGACTGCATAAGCAGCAGGTTTATGGCCCGTTCTCCCTATCCATCCATATGGAAGGCTCGTACCCCAGCAGTGGGGACATAAATGAGCTGATGATGATGATGATGATGAACAACACATATGGGATACACTTTGGATCTTTTCATTTTGACCACACCTTTCGGTTACACGTTGTAGATATAAGTGACGTGTCATATCATGTCTATTATTATAACACTCAACATCCGCTACAAGGTGCATTGAACATAATCCAAAGAGTTTTTAACTAATTAATTAAACAAATGATACGTGTCGCAATCAACGCGATATTGAGGAAACCTTTTACATCTAATTGGTGGCATCAATCATGAATATTTATAAGCTACAATATTAATTATATTCATAATATTTAAAATGGATCAACAACATGTGCCACGTATCATTTTGTAATAGGCTAGCTAATAAATATTATTCGAAGTAGTTCTTATTTACTTTTAATTAAATTTAACACTTGTTTTTTTTTTACTTTTTTAAAGATTTCCGATAAAGGGAGAGGTTCTCCCAATTGATAAATAACGCACGTCATCAGTGGATGTAATTAAAGAAGATAGCTTTTTTAAAGCTCCAAAAGCTATCCTAAAAACTATATATATTGGATCAACTAACAAGAAAGACTTGATTTTGATCTTTGATCTTCAAGATACAAGCCTATTCTTTCCTTAAAGGCCGGCAATGCATCTAAGGATTCCTCTGGTCTAGCGGGTGTCCATGAGCGGCGGTGATTGCTGATGGGAATCAGGTGACCCGCCTGTTCGTTTGCCTTCTAATATAAAAAAAATTAAAAAAAATTAAAATTTATAATTAAAGCACTTCACCTCAAAATATTATGTTTAAATGCACACATGATAAAAGTAAGAATACAGAGGACATGTTACAACAGAATTACAAATACCAATTACGAACCAATCGATTATTTACAGCTTTAGCCATTTCCGAAGGAAAAGATATCAACGCGTGCCTTTAATAACTCTAACTCGACGTTTATGTATCTATCTACTATAATTCTGTAGGCTATATATACTACTCAAAACAAAATAAGGGCCACGAGGTATTTTGTCTGTACCATGAAAATAATAAAACCAATATTAATTTTTTTGTCTCCATAACGAAAACTAATGTTGTTTTTACCGTGTAGACCAATAAATTTATTCCAATAATAATGATTAAAAAGTTTATTTGCTTTTGAAAGAAAAAACACATTTAAGGTTAAAAATAAAAACAATGTAAAGTTACTGAAAACAAAAGAAAATACTCCATGCTCATCTTTTAGTAACGGGTATGCCCCCCTCGTTTCGTTACGCACTCCTGAAGCCTGGAGTGCATGCTCTCAATCAAATGCCTGACATTTTCCATTGGAATCTCTTCCCAGGCTCTTTTAACAGCATTGATGAGTTGCTGTTGGTTGTGGATTTCCTGATCACCGTCTCTAACTCTTCGTTTCAACTGATCCCACATGTGCTCTATTGGATTTAAGTCCGGACTGTTCGCCGGCCACGGCAAGACTTGAATTTGAGACGCTTCCAGTACAAACCGAGTCGCTTGAGCCGTGTGTGCACGAGCATTGTCTTGCATCAAGATGAATCCAGGACCCGCTCGCTGGGCAAATGGGATCACATGTGGTCTGACGACTTCCTCAATATACCGCTGAGCAGTAACAGTACCCTCATTTAAAATAGCGAGCTCAGTTTTGCCGTGTAAGCTTATCCCGCCCCAAATCATTACATTTGGACCACCAAAACGATCGACTTCATGGATGCAGGCTTCTGAAAATCTCTCGCCGCGTCTTCTCCATACTCTAATACGCCGATCGTCGTTAAAAAATTTAACTTTGCATTCGTCTGTGAAGAGCACCATGCCCCATTGGTTTATGTCCCAGTCCAAATGTTGACGGGAAAATCTTAAACGATTTGCACGATGATTTCTGGTTAATGGAATAAGGACAACTCGCCTTCTTGATGCCTGCTGGTCTTCATGCAATCGATTACGAATAGTTTGGTCACTGACACGAGTACCCGTTGTGAGCCGTAAACGATTTTGCAGCTTGCGGGCCGTCGTTGTGCGATCTCGGCGCGCACTTAATCGAATGTAACGATCCTCTTGAGCTGTTGTAATGCGAACTCTGCCCGAACCAGGTCTTCTTCTAACACTGCCGGTCTCTTGGAAACGATTCCATAGATTTTGAATAGCTCTTCGAGAAAATCCCAATTGCAAACCCACAGATCGCTGCGAATGACCTTCTTCAATCATTGTAACGGCTCTGGTTGCTGTCAGCGAGTCCATATGACGCCTGCGTGCTTGTGGCATATTGCAAAAGATGTTTCTGACTCGAGATATCAATGAACTCTGATAATTTCTAATAAACCAAGAAGCTAAGGAAAGCAAAACGTCAAAGAAAATGCAATCAAAATTTTCAAAAATAATTTTAAATCAAATTTTATTTAAAATTGTTGCCAGCATTAGATGAATACTACAATATTAAAAAGTTTAGGTATCAAAGAGTTTGTATACTCAATATTTTACTACTTTCAATATGTAAATGTTTAATAATTTACACCAAAATGAAAAAATACCTCGTGGCCCTTATTTTGTTTTGAGTAGTATATATATATATGTCGGAGACATGGCGCTAGCATCGCTTAGAAACGACAAGTATAGTCTATACTTAGTGTGGTCTGCGCAGCCTATGCTCTATGGTACGCGAAACGTCAACGTCAGTTGGCGCGACAACGGACTGGGCACATTTGAACGGGAGCGGTCGGAGTGTACGCACGCGCAGAACTCACTTCGTTTCTAAAATCCATTTGCATCGGGCAACTGTTTCTAAATGATTTAATTGTGATGTTAAAATAACATTAAAGTGACTGTAAGGAATACGACTGCGTCTTTATTTTAAAGATCTAAGATGAATTGTGTTATCGACGACCGTCGACCGCTTGACCGTCCTACCTACAAACCAACCTCGCCGCCGACATCAGAAGTGGGATGTAACCGACGCGAACTACTAGAAGAAAACGATGCCAAGTTTTATCGTAAATGACAACGGATGTTAGAACAGCAAAATCAGAATTGTGTGGCAGAAGTTTAGAAAGCACCGTGATATGAGGAGGTTCACATTACCGGAGTTTATACGCGTGCGTAGCTACAGTCGACGTATGGATTGCTACATTCGACGTGTGATTGTATAGCCGAGAAAAATGTACAAAGTGCACTGCATTAGTGATTGCTTGGTGAAGCCTTACCTAAGTTAAACCTTGCATAAGAGCTTTAAAAGGACAAAAACAACATAGCTTTTTATGCTTCACTAGCTTCAACGACAGTGATGGCTCGTTTCAAGGATATCATTTTGGAATAGAAACCTTTGCCATGGAGCCACGTTGCACAGTCGCCGGAAGATTACAACGCACGGCTTTTACTATCGAAATCAAAACTCGTGAGCAACGGGCGTTCTTACTTCAAGGGACCTATGCCTTGCTGAACCTCCTGGTCCCACGCGATGCTTCATGTATGGGAAACTGGGACATCGCAGCACCGATTGTCTCTCCATGGATAATTAAAGGTCATGTAATCGTTTCATTATTTTTAGTGCTAATTATTTTGTCAAACATCGACCAAACGCGCCTGGTGTTATGTTTCAGATATGAAGGCATGGATCCCTTTGCAAACATGTGCCCACGCGCTCATACCATCACTGCGGGGCGTAGGGAAGGGCGCTTCTAACAACTGCGGTGCAACCGGCAGCAGAGACACCGACACCGATACCGGCGTGGCGAGCAACGGAAACCAGCGTCATCGGGTAGACAGACCTGTGCTGCATCGGCAACCCAGCTAGACTGCTGAATATTTCTGGTGATGTTTTCATGTTTCGTTATGATTGATTATGATGCTTAGAAAGTTCTATGATGAAAAAGTCAAATACCCAGAGGAAAACGTTTACATAATGAAGTGACAAATAGTCTGTGTGACAAGTAGTCTGTGTGACAAATAGTCTGTGTGACAAATAGTCTGTGTGACAAATAGTCTGTGTGACAAATAGTCTGTGTGACAAATAGTCTGTGTGACAAATAGTCTGTGTGACAAATAGTCTGTGTGACAAATAGTCTGTGTGACAAAGAGTCTGTGTGACAAAGAGTCTGTGTGACAATAATATTGTCTGTGTCACAATAATATTGTCTGTGTGACAGTTTTCTTACAAAAAGTCAGTGACAAATGTTTGAGATTATGACAACACCTTTGTGAGGTCAGAATGGCCAAACTTGGGTGTTCTGTCGACCGTGACTTTGTTCTTTACAGATAATTCCGATGACGAGACACACGAGGACGTGTAAAGGTGCTGATTTATGTAGAGACTTATGTAGAGTCTTATGTAGTCTTATGTAGACTCTTATATGGAGTCTTATGTAGAGTCTTATGTGGAGTCATATATGGAGTCTTATGTGTAGCCTTAGTTGGAGCCTTATGTGAAGACTTATGTAGAGACTTATGTAGAGACTTATGTAGAGACTTATGTAGAGACTTATGTAGAGACTTATGTAGAGACTTATGTAGAGACTTATGTAGAGACTTATGTAGAGGACTTATGTAGAGACTTATGTAGAGACTTATGTAGAGACTTATGTAGAGACTTATGTAGAGACTTATGTAGAGACTTATGTAGAGACTTATGTAGAGACTTATGTAGGGCCTACTGTGAGGCTACTGCAGAGTCTACTGTAGAGCCTATTATAGTGCCTACTGTGCTAAATGTAAGAGTCAATAGTTGTTTGGTCAGGATAGACCGAACGGGAAATACTGTGCTTGG
Organism: Eudonia mercurella; assembly: GCA_963082485.1. Taxonomy (NCBI): domain Eukaryota; kingdom Metazoa; phylum Arthropoda; class Insecta; order Lepidoptera; family Crambidae; genus Eudonia; species Eudonia mercurella. Next base: position 873,803 of record OY720026.1, on the reverse strand, counting down.
TTATCTTTTGTTACAGAGAAAAACACGAGGACGTGTTTCAATCAGGATGGCCGTGTCGGAGACATGGCGCTAGCATCGCTTAGAAACGACAAGTATAGTCTATACTTAGTGTGGTCTGCGCAGCCTATGCTCTATGGTACGCGAAACGTCAACGTCAGTTGGCGCGACAACGGACTGGGCACATTTGAACGGGAGCGGTCGGAGTGTACGCACGCGCAGAACTCACTTCGTTTCTAAAATCCATTTGCATCGGGCAACTGTTTCTAAATGATTTAATTGTGATGTTAAAATAACATTAAAGTGACTGTAAGGAATACGACTGCGTCTTTATTTTAAAGATCTAAGATGAATTGTGTTATCGACGACCGTCGACCGCTTGACCGTCCTACCTACAAACCAACCTCGCCGCCGACATATATATATATATATATATATATATATACATCGAGGAGCTCGATGGCGCAGCGGCTAGCGCGTTCGGCTTGCGATCTTGCCCGCTAAGCAACTTTCGCAATGCCGGGTCGCCTGATGGGTGACCAATTAAAAACGAGCTCCTCCGTGCTTCGGAAGGCACGTTAAACCGTTGGTCCCGGTTGTTGTCGTAAGATGGCAGTCGTTAAAACCCACCAACCCGCATTGGGCCAGCGTGGTGGGTTATGGCCCAATATCCCCACGTGCTACTGATCATGTGGGAGGCCTGTGCCCAGCAGTGGGACGTTTATAGGCTGATGATGATGATGATGATGATGATATATATGTATATGTATGCCGTCGGTTATAATACCCCCATTTTTGTTTTACGGTACCACTGACACCTGTCACTGTCACTTGTCACCATTTTCTAATAATAACTGATATCTCGTAAAATAACATTACGAAGAAAATGTGAAAATGATAGCTGCATCCTGGTTTTAAATGCTTAACGAAAAGCATGTTACATACTGCATATAAAATAAACTTACTTAATGATGTTTTTGTCATTGTGACCTTATATTGTTGTTTGTTATAATTATAAAGTCTCCATGCACGTGTGTTACTAATTTTCATTACATTTACAACCTTTAGGGGACACATCTATCCAAATTGAATAAACAACAACTATTGTGACCTCCAAAATTATAATTTAATGTTTTGTGCAAACACCTATATTTGGAAATGAACTTGAAGTTTAATCAATAAATCAATAATTAATAAATTGTTAATTACAATTTAATTATTGATTGATATGATTTGATTTATTGAGATAACTATCGTTACAGAATTTTCGGTGACAAAAATAAATCACCAATTACTTTGAATAAAAGAAGAGAAAGAGTACTCTTAATTTATATCATAGCGCCAGAAATGGTCACTTGTTTAAAAATGCCCCCCTGACTGGATCCAAGATAGATATTTATTACCATCTCTCTAGAGCCCTGGATATGCCAAGGTTCTTTTCGTTTCATTATAATCAGCTCACATCAATTCTCTGCAGGACATACATAGGCCTCGCCCATTGCATGCCACTGAGCCCAATCTTCCACTCGCTTCGTTTGCGTGAACATTAAAATCTTTCGACAGCTGCTCATAGCAGGGATATAACACGAATAATAAATGAAAATAAAAAAATAAATAACACGCAACAAGAAGTTTCTTAGTAATTTTGGTCTAAAGTTTAAAAGTTAAGGATTCTTACTGGAATGGGTCGCCGTGAGCCGCAGGTGAGACTCTAACAGCCACTGTGGTCTAGTGGTTAAGACCACCGATTTAGACCCAGAAGTCCCGCTACCAGAGGGTTCGCTAACCAGCGGGGGTACATGTTTGTGTTCTCGGTTTGATAGGGCGGGCTTGTTCGTCCGACTGGCTAGCTACCACCATCATATCTAAATATGTCACCATAACCACAGAATATATAATAGCCATAACATCAGTGTTTATAGCTTTGTTGTGTTTCGGCAGCTGGAGATAAGATAGCCAGTGCCTCAGTAGTTAAGGATTCCGGATGATGTGCGCTTCCACCTTTCGGCCTGATCATCACTTCAGGTGAGTGAGTTAGTGATCAAGTGAGATGAAAGCCAAGCGCTTACCCATAAGATATTTTAAAAACCTGACAAGTGCGAGTTGGACTCGCCCACCGTGGGTTCCGTACAAATTTATGTGTAATATAGTATTTAGTTCAGGAATCAAGTCTCGAACTTTTCCCGAAATTCAGTTTCTTAAACCTACAATTACTTATATTATACACTTAAGTAGGTAGGTATCTATTTAGGATTGTGTTTTTAAAAAATGAAAAAAAAAGGACTAAATAGGCAGGTACGCATGACAGTGCAAACTGTTAGGTACTACATACACCAAAGTTATTAGGTACCTACCTATACATATAAAAGAGGGAAAAGGTATTTCTTTTTTCATTCTTCTTCGTAAATCGAAAACTATACATCATAAAAATAATTGAAAATCTGTTTAAGTTTGTACAAATGAAGCCCTTTCATACGATTCCCCATATGTCACGATTAACTTACTTCAAAAATTGGACCCTCGTTCCTTGCATAAAGACCCTGTTTTTTTGTGATTTAATTGAACACCGTATAGTTTTCTCTGTACTTGTACGAGTAGCATAAGACGATATTACTTGCCAAATTTTATAGTTCTAGGTCAACGGCAAGTACCCTATGAATTTTAATTCCCTTGAGAGTGTCGAAATATACAATTTTTGCGACATAAACGGCCGTATCATTTTTTTCGTTAACTTAGAAGTTTGATTTTTTTCTCAGCTTCAAGGGACTGCAGACTTGAGTATATCCTTTAAAATTTAACTCGATACCTCCACGCGTTCCCGTGATAAAGGGTCTTGACAGACAGACAGACAGACAGACGGACAACAAAGTAATCCTATAAGGGTTTCGTTTTTTCCTTTTGAGGTACGGAACCCTAAAGAAAACTCTCACGAAGGACAATTGTTTATGTAGTTATGTATTTAGGTTTACTTAAATAGGTTACTTAAAAAATGTCGTCAAAGTAAAATTTATGAATGTTTATCTCTTTATTATAAACTCTATTTACTTTGAGAATACGCAATTGGTATTGGTAATGATGAGTTATTATAAAGTTGACCTTTTTCGTTTGTACTCGAAAGCCTTATAGATCGTAATGAAGTTAGAAAATTGACTTTCGTCATAGGTTTTAAATCACGGCAAAAACATAAGTGCATAGTTAGATAAAAAGCCATGTTGCCTTACCTTTCATTAGAACGCGTTCATCAGTGGAATATGTAAGCTTCTTTGCATAGTCGTTATATTAAAGTAACCTTATAGGAGTGTGTTAATAGACTCAATCATTTAATAGTGGAAGGAACTTACAGTACGCCTTTTGACGAAGCAGAAAATGTTGCCATTATGCAGTAATTAAGTCAAACCAATGAATGGCTTAGGAGGGCGGGAAATTGTTCTAGCCCACCTCGTCTGTAATTGGATCTCAGCACTCATGGTAAACAATTATTAGGTTCCATAAGTTTATTGGAGTTTTCTTAGTTATGTTTTTATTTTAATTATGTACGCCTGTTTAGGTATATATTTTTTAAATATTTATTTTATATACAACATTAATTTGTGTTCGTCGTGTTTGTTGTGTTTATTAAATTTATCACTTAATCTCTTCCTTGGCCAAGTCAATCAACTTGATGGTGTATCAATAATTCCCACACTATGATATGAATTTAGAGTGCTCCTAATATTATTCGAAGTCACTGGTAACTATTTTGATGAATACCTAATAAAAGTTGTAAGTAATAAGTTTATTTTGTATCATTATTAATGTCAAGACCACACACAGTCACATTTTATTAACGCTTACTTGAATAGGTGGTTTCAAAACAAACTATACCATCAAATGTTTGATATCAATTTATTTTGTAGAAAGCATCTTAAGACTCGTCATACGAGGTACCAAACCACAACGATAAACCACAACTCCGTCTGCGTATCACGTTATCCATTCACAGATACAATCCAGATAGTATTCCGGTTTAAAATAGGCTAATGATCATTGGCACCTTACTATACGTTTCACTATTTCTTAAAATGTGACATAGCGCATCAAAATTCAGTTAATTGGATGAATCTGGTGGTTGGTCCCGGCTGCATTAACAGTCGCTACGCACCAACCCGCACTGGGCTCGCGAGGTGGTTTATGGCCCGCTCCCCCTATCCATCCATAGGGAAGGCTCGTGCCCCAGCAGTGGGGACATAAAATGAGCTGCTGATGATGATGATTATGATAATGGTAGTAGGATTAAAGGATCAGGAAATGTGTAAATACATATCCAGAGCTGGGAATTAACCCGTAAGGAACTTTGGGTTTGGGATTGATGATCTAACCACAGGACCAAAGAAGAGACAGCTCTTATATATAATACTAGCTGGGCCCCGCAGTTTCGCCTGCGTTAATTAGTCAAAGCGTGATGTAATATAGCTTATAGGCTTCCTCAATAAATGGACTATTTAACACTAAAATATTTTTTCAATTCGAACCAGTAGTTCCTGAGACTAGCGCGTTCAACTAAACAAACAAACTCTTCAGCTATATAATATTAGTATAGATCTTTAGAATGGAATGTAAACGAAACGACAATTACAGACTTACAGCATATATTTTAAAATAACACTGGCGTTTAAGTTACACAAGAATAATTAATGAGGTGGCTCACGACAAGTCCTCGATTTAATACAATATGTTCAATATGTATTTTGTATGATAAGTAGGTCATTACTCACGAACCTCTTACCTCGTTGTTGAATGCGTTTTGAATTCAGCAGATGTTACAACAAAAAAATAAATCTTTTATATCTATATAAAACTCGAAATGACAGACACTTATTAACTGACTGACTAATTACGAAATCTCAGGAACCATGAAGCCTACCAACTTGAAATTTGGCAGATAAGTTCCATAACCCTTACTTAGACAGTGATCACATAGCGACCACATTAAATGAAACCTTATTCACTCTTGATGAGATTGGAAAGCAATGCAACAACCTACTTGACCTGGCTAGAGGTGTAGACATCAGGGAATAAAGATATCTTAAAGTGCTAATTGCTGCACTGAAGATGCTGCTAAAAAGCAGTCAAAATTAAAACCAGTGACAAAATTCAGCGATTTCCCGGTAGCATAGCGGTCAGTGCAGCCGCCCGGATCGCGGAAGACCCAGGTTCGATTCCTGGCTGAGTCGGGTAGGCGTTTAATTTTTTCACTGTATTTTATAAGTATTTCATGTCTTAGCTAAGTCTGTCCCCACAACCACAAAATAAGGAGACCCAGAAAGTAAGCTACATACTGACCGCGCTCGAGTAACGCACGAACGTGGTTGTATAAAGCTTACCTTCTGCTTATTTTGTGCCAATATAGTAATGCTAGTAGCATTGTGGCGTTCAAACAGCTAAATGTAAAATAGTAAGTTCCTAAGTGGTTAAGGTTTCTGGGCGAAGATTGCTTCCACTTTCGGACTTATCCTCACTTGATATCTGATCACTTGTTATCCTCTCTTGATATCAGTTGAGATGGAGGCCGCTTGCTTTCCTGGTTCCTGGTTCCTTGTGAGTTCGCGTTGTGACGTGAAATATAAAGATCTTATTTTTTACAAAAGGGTTTAAGTGAATGCCGAAAAACGTTATCGTTAGGAGACAACTTTTTTTAAACTGCTTTTTAAAATATTTGTAGACAAATTATTTTCGTTGAACGCGATATAATTAAAGTTAAAACAGGTTTTTAGAACAAGCTTAGTGAAAAGTGATATGAGTATTCTTATAACTTTAATCACATATGAAAATGAAGAGCTGGTGTGAAAAGATTAACTGTACTTATTAATATTCGTTTACACGATGACCTTATCAAATTACCTGAGTATTATTCAACTGAAATCTTTATACACCCCCTAAAGTGATGACCCAGCAGTTATTAGTTTATTTAAATTATTACATTTATCAAAGTTTACCGACAAATTCGAAGTAAGTTACGTGTAGGCGGGGAGCGAGCAGGAGAGAGAGCGGTAGCATTTCGGCGTCGCGCCCCACTTACCATCAGGTCTTCAAAAACGGTGACTTAACCTCTTTTTCACTTTGTTTAGTACGATCTATTTAATTAGTTATTACTTGAAACCTTACTTTCTTGTTATTTAAACGACTTATACCCTTTTAAACTATACATATTTAATAATCATAGTACTGGAAGCACTAAACATACAAGACTGAGGAGGAATACCGTTAATTAACAGATTCGCCAGAGAATAGTGAGAGGGGCCAGTGAGCTTTCCTACAGTGATGATACGACAGATACAGACAGTAGTTTGAAAGCCAAGCAGCTAAATGTTTTCGACAGATTGCTGTGCTGTGCAGGATATTAAAAAAATCATACTGACTTTAAACAACTTATAACTTTGACGACTTGTTTGGAGCAGAGGTAAGGAGACCTGGCTTCTGCGGGTTCGATCCTGGACAAGACGAAAACTTGTGTGCATGTACATGCCTATTTGTCTTGGTCTAGGTGTTTTCTATGTATGTTAAGTATGTATTTACAAAAAAAGTATTTATGTATATTTATCCGCTATCTAGTATCCATAACACAAGAATCAACAAAATCCATAGTAATAGAAGGTGGTAGAAAAAGAAAACCTCGAAAATGTGCCAAAGAACGGAGAACAGATGAAGATAACAGAAAGAAAAAGAAAAATTCGGGACTATCATATGAAACATTTAAAGGTAAAAAAATTAAAGCAAAATTTATGAAGCGATTACGTAACTGTAGAATAGAATTCATAGAAAGGATTTCAGACGAATTTCGACAAAACGTTTTTTATTTTTACTGGAGCGTAGGCGTAGGTAACTACAATAAAAGAGTTGATTATATGAAATCTTTACGAGATTGAACCTAAAAAACTGCAAAAACTAATCCTAAAAAAGCAAGGCAAAAAAGTATGCAAACGTTGTCTCACTAATACATTGGACGAATCAAATAAATTTATACACACACAAAACGCTTAAAAATTACTTCGTGATCGTTTAAATAGAACACCAAAGAAAGGCCGCGGCAAACAGCCCACTTACAAATCAATAGATGATTCAAGACTTGAAATAGTAAAACGGCACATTTTGAAATTACCAGCGTATGAGAGCCATTATTCATGTAACCAATCTTCAAAAAATACCTTTCTCTAGAATCGTATAAACTATATCAAAAAGATGTTGAAAATCCAGTCTCAGAAACCTATTTATTCTTGGGTGTTTAAAGCACAGAATCTATCATTTAGAACCACGTCTCTGGATACTTGTTTAAAATGTGATACTTTACTAAATTAAATTAAGGTAAGTGATAGCGAAGAAAAACTGTCTTTTGAGAATACATTGAAGCAACATTACGACAAGGCGGATAATATTTACAAAAACATCAAAAGAGAAGAATGACCTACGTGTACTATGCTTCGATCTACAACAATGCTTGCCCACGCTATTTCTCAAGACAGGAGCTGCATTTTATAAAAGGCAGCTTTGGACATTTAATCTAACTATTAGGAACTGTACAAGCAAAAAAGTGTACCGTGGCATGAAGCAGTAGCAGGAAGAGGTGCTAATAAAATAGGATCTTGTATTTATTACTATATTAAAAATTTTGTTGAAGAGGACATTAAACATTAAATTTTTTATTCCGACTCGTGTTCAAGACAAAATAAAAATTCAATAATCATGGCAACGTTTTTAACGGCACTACGTTATACTCATATCGAGACTATTGTCCATAATTTCTTTGTACCTGGACATACTCATATGGATTGTGACGTCCTAATTGAAAAAACTAAAAAGCGTACACAAATGCCAATTCATCTTCCACGTGATTGGTACCAATTGGTGAGTGGTGGTGGTGTGGTAGTGGTGTTCTCCTAGAAATCTCTTTATTGTAATTGAAATGACCCAGGATGAATTCTTAGACTTTGGAGTCTTATTAAAAGGTCCTTTACAATTAAAAAAACTTGACAACAACAAAAAACAATATCACAGACTGCGAAGTATTTAAGTACGAGACACACAATTTTCCATTAATATTTTAAAAAAAGTCACTTGAAGACGATTTTTTTACTGTTGATTTCGATAGTAAAAGATTTTATAGATCAAAATCTTGGATTCGATATGATTCCAAAATTGTATGACGGTCCTCTTCGAATTTCCTCTGAGAAAAAAAAAAGATTTATTATCTTTATTGTCCCTCATTGATCCTGATACTAGAGATTTTTATAGAAACCTTGCGAATGATACATCATGGAGGTTCATCCTGATTTAGAAGAGATTTCTGATTAATTCATCATGATTTAATTATGATTATTATTAGTTAGCCTAAATGCTAAATAATGAATTGTATGCAAAACGCGAAATAGGCATAATGGCGAATTAGGTACATTGAAGTAGGAATAGATCAAAAGCAAATTAGACGAACTAACTTTATAGCCTAAATGCTATAAAATAATGAAGTGTAAGCAAAACGCGAAATAAGCATAATACGTTTTAGGCAGGCGTAGAACAAAGGAGATTAATATGACCTTACACATAAAATAATTTCTTTTTTCAACTACCTAAGTCTGTTCATTTTTAAAACTATCTGAATTAAAGAATTATAACAAAGACTAAGATACTCTATGCAAAAAACTAAAAACAACGGTATGCAAAGATTTCATATAGAATTTATATTGAAGAAGTTATGTGTTATTTTATTTAAAAAAAAAGTTGTTTTGATATAGTGAAGAAACGTATTTTTCGACTTATTGCCCTTTTCACACTAGGACCACAGATTTTATGTTTTCATACATAACTATTTGCTTCTATTATTTGGATAGAAATAAGATTATGTAAATTTTGTAGACGCTGAGAATTGTCCACACAAGTTTAATTAGTGAAGCCTAAATACATCCGGAAGAAATCGCTCGTTAGTAGAACACCTAATTATCGTTATTCAAACGCTTTACCATATTACACTTGGTTTTTTACTCCTTGTTTCCTCCTTGAACTTGAATTTCTGGCGACGCGTTATTTTTAATAATTAATTTGACCTTCGTTTTTCTAAATAGTTTGACATCATTAAAACAAATGAAGACCGTGTGAGAATACCAGTATACCTATAATTTTATACTTTGATGACCAATTTAAAATCCGTTGAGATTGGCGATGTTGAAAATGTCCGTTCCAAATCACTTTTAACATCGTTCTCATCAGCCGGGCAGCTTGCCATTTTAAATCGACCCGCCTCACCTTTGCTCTCCCCTGCGTGGATTGCGGAAAAAGTCCTGCAGTTGTAGACCTTCTATCTTGGCCATTGCGATCTGTCGTCATTACTATAAACTGAAGATGTACAATTTAAGATAATGTCATTTTGTGTAGTAGAGTGGAAATCAAACTTTAAAACAGTGAACGTAGAATGTATATACAAATATTAACAAGTTTAAAACAAATCTGTGAATACTGTAATAGAATGTATTTAAAATAAAACATTTTCACAAATTTACGGAGACTGTCTGAGACTGCGGACCCTGTACAATGCTCGAAAAGTCAGGATAAAATAAATTATAAAAAATTAAACGCAAGTAAATTCATAAAAAATACTTTATTTTTAAATATGTGCTTACGATAACTATAGAAAACACTAAGGTCTATCATTATTTTCAACACACGTATAAAAATCTTTTAAACAATGTAAAATTAAACGCAAGTAAATTCGTAAAAAATAGTTATATTTTTATGATTGTGTTTGCGTAACATTAAGAAAAGAATACATACGTGGAATATTATTTCTAAACACAAATAAATCTTTTACAAGTCTTCTCACTCCTGCACAAACCTAAGTATATCCTAAGAATGTAGTAGTCTTAAATCAGCAGTAATCGTTATCTGTGTGTAAAGAACAGCACTAAACCAACAACCTCAGAAATAAACCAGCGTGCTCCAAAGATCGAAGGATGCACTGCAAGTATAATAATAATTATGCTAATGAAAGCGTAACCGTTCAAATCACATTGCCAAATCGTTATTTCTGTATTATATTAACGACACACACGCTTAAGCTTATTTCAAAGGTGATATAAAATCTACAGTTTAATTCCTTCCTATTTTATTTATTAATACATAAACAAAATGTAGGATATAGTTGGTTTGATTCATGAGTTTTGAATAATACGTTTATGATTTAAATATTTTGCGTAGGTGTTATTAATCAGTTGATTTTGTTAATATCTTACAACACATTATGTTTTAATGTTTTATAAACGTTGTATACAAACACAGGGTGATGTGATAGGACAGCTCGCAATTTAGGGTTGTTTGCTATATTATTTTAAAAACGAAATAAATATTCGAGTGAAGCGTTACTTTTAACTCTACTTATTTTCGCCGTCTATAGTATGACAGGAAACCTCACACACCTTACAGCTTTTGAAATAGCATAAACAACTACCTAAATAATGTGGCGGATGACGATCCCTTATCACCAAATCATCCAAATCCCGCAAGGGTTTTTTGTATGACGAACACTTGACGAGGAAATCCACGTCTTCACTTTACATCAGGTCAAATTCTTATTTTATTTAATAAATAAAAAGAAAAACAAACATTTGTACCTGAAACATGAGTATTTGGTTGCATGGAGGCTTTGCCTACATCGTTTACTCGCTTTAAAAGTTGTACATCTTTTGCTTTATTTTGAATAAATGTATATATATAACATAAATGGTATAGCTGATAAAAAATAATTGTTTATTCAGGCAGCAACGAAAGTTGTACCTGAATTTAATCCGAGTTCAGAAAAATTGCTTTACACACGCCATATTAATGTTCCATCGACATTGGTACATATTTCACACTATGCTCGACATTTCCGGTAATTATACTGCGGTAAACTATAACTTTTTGGTCATGTTCAAAATGTCAATTTACAGATGATATTTGTTTCTGATTCCGAGGCACATTCACGGCCGCCCGGTGCCATAAAGCTCGGAATAATAATTAGGCATAACGACGCATCAATTCTAGATCGGAACGTTACCGAACACGAGCAAAACTGGTTAGACTATTAAAAAAATGTCCTATCATTTTTATTGGTAAATGTTACGTGAATGTGGGAGTTTAAAATAGGCCTCAATTTCATAATAAAATTCCCACACGAGTGACCCTGGTAACACCCGAGTCCCGTGATACTGAAGAAATTAGTAGTAGCCAGTTATAAACTTACTCCTCAACTCCCGCTGCTGGGCAAAGTTATGGAACTTTACACACAAAAGCACAATTTTGTAGCGATGTTTATGATTTCAATGATGGCATTGAAATCATAAACATCGCTACAAATTTGTGCGTAGGTTATCACAAAACTGGGTTATGCATCGAAAATATCCGAAATACACTTCATCTAAACTGGGAATTGAACTCAGGACCTCCGAATATCGGGCCGAGCGCTTTCCCACCACCACCGACCACCGAAGCGCTTCTTTCTTACCCTATACTACCTCTTCATTTTTTATTATTTAATTATTCAGACTACGTATAAACGTTTTATTACAGAATTTATATTTTTGTTTTTAAAGAATATTACACATTAATAATCCTGTTAGCTTTTTCGGCTTTCGACTTTTTAGTGGCGGCGAGAAACATAAAGGGTTCTTCAAGCCGTGTGAAACGAAACACCATCAGAGGTTTTCTAGAAGGAATAGCATCGCAATATAACCTCTTTACACTGTGATCTTTGTTTCTATCTCGCTGTAACATTTCTTTTAGATATAATTATTATATATTAATCATTATATAATCATTTCTTATAGATTAAGCATTATAAGACTTAAATAACTCAACTAGAGTAGAATTATGCTCAAACAAAAATAAATATATCTCTTGACATTGTAAATATGAAACCCAAGGGCCGCTCCGTTGCTCAAAATTTGATTAATTGATAAAACGACACATACCTGCCTAACTAGCTACAAAAACATAGTTATATATCATTAGAATATGTAATGCTGTAAATGTTAATTTATAATGAGATTCATTTTTTTATCATTTTATCTCAAAAAGGTTACTTACATATTAATAAAAACCGGATAATTAACAAGGACTACCGGAGGGTTCAGTGCTATTAAGTAAAAAATTTAAATAAAAAATTTAAATAACGAATTACATAATTATATTCTATTTTCTGTGTAATATGTGTAAATATATTATATATAATCTTTAATCGTTTTTAAATTACTTTTTTCTAGAAAGTACCTACTAGATGAGTACAGCTCCTAAATATGCCTTACCACCGCAACTTAGTTCGTTCCAATTTTCGAGATGGTAAGATCATCGAGATGTATCCTATTTATTTTGATAAATCAGTCAGTGAGTCGAATTTTAGACTGAAAATATATATGATTCTTTAGTAAACTTCATACCCACATGTAAAATAATAGGTTCACTTAAAAACAGCTTAAGTTTCTTATAGCTAGTGCAATAAATAATTATTATTAAAACGAGGTTTGGTGTATGTACTATATTTGATTGTCAAATATTTCTAAAGATGGTTCTTTAGATTACAGAACCCTTTACTACGCGAGTCCGATTCGCGCTTGGACTGTTTTCTATCATGAGATACGGAATCCTAAAATAATATTTGTGTAAATATAAAAAAAATGTGTTTTATTTTGAGAAGACATTTTGTTCTAATAAGCTTCTTTATTGGACAGGGACAAACGTCCAATAAAATAATGCACCGATTTGCATAATTTGTTTCTACAAAATTCCTTGAATCCAAAAATGATTCTAAATTATAGCTATTGGCCTAAAACCTTGCTGCATTTAGACATGCTACAGTAATTGATGCTACTATTATTATAATCACAATAACTATAAAAAACGATGATTATGAATATGTAATTATACAAAAAAAAAATTGGAATTCGAACTGTTGATATAATATTTATGTCACTTCACCACAAAGTATACTCATGTGACTGCACCACCACTACAGGCTTCACAGTCTGGTCAGTTCCCAAACTATTCTACTTTTCCGCCTCCGCAAGTTTGGATTGGTTCTGTGTTTGTAAGTGAATATGCCTTACTACGCTCCATGGTAATGGTAGTTTCTGAGTGGTAGAGCCACGCTGCGTTGCAGCACAAAATGGGCCGGCTCGCCTGGCGTAATACCACACTCTCACAGAATATCGGCGTGAAACAATGGCATTCGTTGCTGTTGTGTTTTGTCTGGTGAATGAAAGTACCGGAGGCATCTCTCACCCCTCCCCCTGCCAATTGCTACTTCCTCCTCAAGATCCAACTCCTTCCCGGCAACGCATCATCGCAGATGCGCTGCCGGCCTTGAGGTTACTTCCCATCAGGTCACCCGCCTGCTCGTTTGCCTCCTATTAAAATTTAAAAAAAATCAAGATCATCAGAGTTAGGCAGGTGTGGGTGGGAGAACCCTTCATAACTAACAACGGGTCTAAGGCACGATTCATTTTCTGCAGTGAAAAAAGCATCACCAGCAGCACTGTGCTGTGTCACGGCAACAAATGCTAAGTAATTATATCTTTATTTTATTTTAACAAAAAAATTTAAACGGGGATTAACGCAAATTAATTAGTAAAAGGTTTCATACCTTCTTTATACCCGACGTTTCGACTGAGTTACAATGGCCGTGGCCACAAGCTGACCACGGCTTTTTATTTTATTTTGTCTGTATATTTGAAATTGTCTTTATCAATATTTTTTTTTTTTTAATTTATTGTTAATGTCTTTTGCCGGGGCAGAGGGAGAATAAGAAAAGATGGATGGAATGGTGACCGATGATATAAATGTGAGGGGAGTGACTGCACAGGTGATGACTGATAGAGGAGAGTAGAAGCAGCGGATATTTTGCGCCGACCCCAAGTAACATGGGACCAGGATAAGAAGAAGAAGAATGTGTCTTGCCAGTTAGGCTTAGAAACTGAATACCCGTGTTCTTAAGTTAAAGGACAGAAAAAGACTCAGACTTATTGTATTTAATGATATATCATTTGGAAACTGCGAACTCGTTAGGTGGAGCCTATGATCTTTCGCAATTTGGCGGGTGCTCTTTAATAAATTTTACGCTATTAAGTTAGCGTCGTTTCATTTTTTTCATTTTCATCTACGCTCACCATCAGGCGAGATCGAGGTCTAAAGCTATCTTATAAGGCATTAAAAAAAATATTTTGAGTTAATACACCTTGAACATCCAAAAGAAACAACTCTTCAAATATTTAACGATCGGTTAAGATGAAACAGCTATTGTAATTATTTTAAATTGCTATGTTTGCATTCATAGGGAAACTTTAGTATGTCCTGTAGATGTCGGACGTGTTTCATTCAGTTTTATTTAAAAAAAATGTTATAATTATGATTATTTACATACAATTTTACGCAAATATTGTTGCGAGCAAATTACAATGTAACAATTGCTTTTAATTACATTAAAAGTGTCTACTTTTAGCCTTTTCGGAAAGCTAATACGCTTGTGTTAGGTATGTGTTTAAGTCAATGTTTAACGGAGGTATAGCGATTGAACCACGATTCTCTCATTCAACCCTAGCATCCACCAGGGTTTTTCTTCCATCTTTAACTTAAGAAGTATCTAGTATTTATGTATTTCGTATTTTATATTATTCACTCCAAACCATCTTTACTTGACCGTCCTGTAGCATTGCGTAGGTAAAGAATCACTTTACAGATTTATTATTTGAAAACCTAGTGGCCTTTTTAATAACAAATGAATATCTGTTTTAAGTGATTGATTGCTGCGTCACCTTGATATCGTTAAATTGAATCATTTGTACAGTATGGTTGCATCTAATCGAGCATCAATTAGATTTGTATTTGACTTTAAGAGACGCACCGACACGCAGTGTTTGCCGGTGTGTGCCATTTTCGGCATGCTAGGTCACGCTTGCAAGTGTTTTTGTGGCGCCAAATCTCGGTTGAGCAATTATACTTTTGGTCGTAGAATTTTTTTCGGTTTGGCCTTTTCCTTCATCTGAAAGTTTAAACGGTGTCGGAAAATCCTGCCGTCAATTGTTATCGGATGCGCTTCCATTACAGACATCATTAAAATTATATTTATAATCTTGCTGCGACCTAGACAGTGACACCAAAACAGCTACTTCCGTCTTAATTTTTATAAAAATTAAGTTTACGTTACGTTTTAAGGAACGTTGAACTAAAGAATTTATTTATTAAAAAAGCACAGCTACAGAGAACAAGCCAAAAAATATATTAAAAAGAAAAATACAATAGAAGTCTTGTAACAGTAAGTTTCAGCTCTGATACTAGTCAGTCGCAGCACTTAATAAATATACTTTATAAAAACACAGAGCTCAAATCCAAAACAAAACAAGAAAATAATAACAATCAATTTACTTTGCATAAAATTCGCAAGTAAGTATGCAGAGTCGTGTTTGTTTGAGTGGCTCCAGATCCATTTATTTATTTATTTATTTATGCGAGTCTGCTGGCTTACAGCTTGGGCCAAGACACGTTTCGGGTTTCGTTATACGCTCTGCACAGTGCATAATAATATGCAATAAATAAGTTCATTATAAGTAACATATTTACAGGTAAATTCGAGAATATAAAAAAAATATTTACATTTTATTCAAAATTTGGTTTTTTTTTTTAATACAAAATGAACTAAAGATAACTGTATCTTTGACATTGATAATATTGGCTTCAAAGAAGTATGTACTGGCATACATCTTTGAAGACAATATTGTTAATGTTTTTATGAAACAATTTATATACAACAATTTTTTCAGTAAACTACTTGTCAATGCAAGAATAATAAAAATCATCAATGAGAGGCGTTAACTATAATTTCGCAAGTTGGTCAGACTGACTCACGTCACTGCCTGTGAGGTAATTAATAAAAATAATGACTATTTTTATTATTAAACATAAAGGTTACCTAAACAACAATAGGTCAGCAAAAACATTGCAAGTAACATTACCTAAACTTACACGTACACTGGGATTATTGAACAGTTCCTGCATGTCTTTTTAGGGTTCAGTGGCCGTAGGGTCAACACAACAATTATATTGTCAGTTTTGTTGTCGCCCAGAACTAATCAATACCAATATAATAAGTGGATATAGTGAGCTCGATGGCGCAGTAGTTAATGCGCCCGGTCTGCGATTACTGAGGTTAAGCAACTTTCGCAAAGGCCGGTCATCGGATGGGTGACCAAAAATTTATCATCTCGTGCTTCGTGCATGCTTCGGAAGGCACGTAAAACCATTGGGTCCCGGTTGCATTAGCAGTCGCTAAAAACCCCCAATCCGCACTGGGCCCGCGTAGTGGTTTATGGCCCGTTCTCCCTATTTATCCATAGGGAAGGCTCGTGCCCCAGCAGTGGGGACATAAAAAGAGCTGATAATGCTGAGATGATGATGATAAGAGCTGATGATGATGATAGTGAGCTGAGACTTAGACTATGACAAAGCTTATTTTCCATATTTTAGGCTGATGTTAGGGCCAATTCAAAGTTCTTTACTCCAATGAAGAAATTTGTCACTTATATGAGAGCTATGTTTTTTTTAAGTTGTCACATACACTTACTAACTAAGACTTCAGGAATCTATTGTAGGAGTGACTAGATAGGATGTACGCTGTACAGTCACGGGCACAGTAATGTAAACATAATATTTTTCAGTTTGCGATATTATCTCGGACGTTTTGAAATCAATTACATGAAGCTTGAAGTTAGTGTTAGAAAACTGTTTACGCTTATTGTAGAAATAATACCATTTGAAATATACTTTACAATGTACGAAGGCAATCGTTCCCTTTTTTTTTACTTACAGCAGACCTGGCATATTTTGAGGAAAACTTAAACAAATCTTTGTAGGTAGGTTGTATTGTTTTTTAAAGTATACGCAAACTCTACTCTAAAAACAACTTTTACGGACCTACGTATTAATAAATAATAAATAAATCAATTGATTTATTCATTATTTAATCCTGTCCAGTTATACTACGGAACCGTTACCTTTGCGAGTCCAACTCACGCTTGGCCATTTTTAATTGTTGAACAACGTCATCGCGGCCAAACCCGGACGGTGGCGAGTTATTAACCAAACAGTGACTATATTATGGCGGACTCTTCTGCCTTAAAAAACGCATTGAGCCGTTGGTTCCGGCTGTCGTCATAGTTTAGTCGACACGTCAGTGTTTGCGGTAGTGTCTGTAACAACTGACGTTGGGTCATTAAGCTACCATTAAATTAATTATCTCTGTTAAATTATTTAAAAAATCTTATTTCCGTCACAGGCCGTCATAACTCGGGCATTAATTCAGTACCAATCTAAGAAACGCTCTTTAAAAAAAAACAAGGATATTGCGCCGATATCCTTTAGAACACGCACCGGACTTTTGTGGGAAAGGTTCTTTAAGCTGTGGTGATCTAATATTCTCGGAGGTTTTTTAAGAGGGAAGGGCCTTTAAGTACGCAAGCGTGTTCCCGTCCCTCCCTCCTCTCCGAAGCGTTCGTCTTTCGATTTTGGAGAGTATGCTGATGGCCTTTGGCGGCCTTTACAGTGTCAGCGGACTTTTTAAGGGGCGGGGAGAAACTTTATCCATCATCATCAACATCAGCTCATTTTATGTCCCCACTGCTGGGGCATGAGCCTTCCCTATGGATGGATAGAGAGAACGGGCCATAAACCACCACGCAGGCCCAGTGCGGGTTGGTGATTGTTAACCACTGCTAATGCAGACGAGACCAACGACTTTACGTGCCTTCCAAAGCTCGGAGGAGCTCGAGATGATACATTTTTGGTTACCCAACCGATGACCGGCCTTTGCAAAAGTTGCTTAACTTCAGCACTCGCAGACAGGGCGCATTAACCACTGCGCCATCGAGCAAACTTTATCCGTATGATCGTAACGTTAGAGGGTTTCTAGAGGGAATGGCATCACGCAAGCGTGTCCCCGTTTCCTACTAGATTCTCCGAGGGGTTTTGGTCGGATCGGGGGCGAACAACACGAGGACGCTTTTAAAGGACCTCGGCTCGGGTTGACTGGGTCGTGGGGGTGGTGAAAAGCGCCCAGGTACCGGATCTTCGTACTTTTGTTCTACATGTACAATGTCTTGGGGTTGTGCTAGTGTGCATGTTTAATGTGTTATGTAAATATTTAGTGGCATTTTGGAGATCGGGCGGGCGGGCTTTCATTAATAACTCGATAGTGATAGCTCAAATCGGCTTACGCATTTAGATTGCACATTAATCTTGACATTGAGGACCTCGATGGCGCAGTGGTTTTCGCAAAGGTCATCGGATGGGTGACCAAAACTTTATCATCTTGAGCTCCTCCGTGCTTCGGAAGGCACGTATAGCCGTTGGTCCCAGCTGCATTAGCAGTCGTTAACAACCACTAATCCGCACTGAGCCCGCGTGGTGGTTTAAAGCTCGTTTTCCCTATCTTTCTATAGGAAAGGCTCGTGTCCCAGCAGTGGGGACATAAAAATGAGCTAATGATAAAGAGGATGATGAAGATGATGATTGATCTTGAAAGATAAACATGTGACCAAATGAAAACATCTCGATTAAGAGAATGAGATGTTTTAAATTGGTCTCATAAAATATTTATAGTATGACATTGGAACTGTCATAAAATCTATATCGCGTGCCCCCGGAAACTATAATTATGACTCTACTACTAATTCTACTCAAAGTTAGAGTAGCTTTTTATAAATGAAAGAAGTATTGAAATCAGTTCTGTAATTCCAAAGAATTCCCTATATACAATACAAGCGGACATATTTAACCTACCTATTCATAATATTAGTGTTGAAAATGTCAGATTTAAATTTAAAATACAAAAACACGAGTATCAACAACATCCGGATCAAATCGAACGAGATACATACAATATCAATATTTAATTTCACACTAGATGCCATAAATCTCACAGCAGCCCGTCCGGATAACTCGATCCGACTCTTTTATATTTTGTTTTATGTCTTGAAATCTTTATGTTCATATGAACTAGTATTGTTATTTTATTATCGAATAATAATAGCTTAACCGATAGAGACAGATGGTTTGCAAGATGGAAGAGAATCACTGGTTTACTTTTGAATAATTCACTAATTAAGTTTATTGTTCTTTGTAAAATTTTAGGCAGTAGCTTTCTTACAACTTGCAAAATGACAGATCATTAGTTATGTGCAAGTAGAGTGAATTAACTTTGTATTCAAATCCAATAACACCATTAAAAGTATCTTTTTATTCTGAGGACATCTATACATAACAGTTTAATATAATGCCAATATTTAATTAAATTAATCGTTTTTAAAAATAAGGACCCTGAGATGAGATGATATGCCTTTTTACCGACATTGCAAATATGCTTGTAACTTTGATTACCGCATCACGCCAACACAACACTCCAAATTGCTACATTCGATTCATTTGTTGACATTTTATTCGATACCAAATCCACACATTTTGATTCAAACACGCTCCAAATACGTATGTACGATGACGTCATTGTGTCAACACGGAGTTAATTGTAAAAGTCAATGTCAGTAAAGCGTCCTCTAAACTGGCAAGAGACAGAAACAAATCGTCGTTTCGGAACCCATTACCGAAATCGACCCATCGAGTTTATTACCAACAAACCAATATGATTCAAATTGTTTATTTAAAAATTATAAATTCATTATCATTTATTCAGTTAAGACTACAAATAGCTCTAATGAATGTCACTATGTCATTGGTCTGCTGCACTGGAAGATGCTTTCAAGCTTCTGGACTGGAAAGGACTCGGCATCAACGTCAACGGCGTGTACATCACTCACCTTCGATTTGCTGACGATATAGTGGTCATGGCTGAGACCCTGGAAGACCTCGGCACAATGCTCGGTGACCTCAACAGAGTCTCTCAACAAGTGGGTCTTAAAATGAACATGGAGAAGACGAAAGTTATGTCAAACTCACGTGTCGTTCCCACTCCTCTGAAGGTTGGGGACTCTGCCCTTGAAGTTGTGGACGATTATGTTTACCTGGGACAAACGGTCCAGCTAGGTAGGTCCAACTTCAGCAAAGAGGTCAATCGTCGAATCCAATTAGGCTGGGCAGCGTTCGGTAAGCTACGAAATATCTTTTCGTCCGATATACCGCAGTGTCTCAAGGCGAAAGTCTTTGACCAGTGTGTGTTGCCAGTGATGACATACGGGACTGAGACGTGGTCGCTCACTATGGGCCTTATCAGAAGGCTCAAGGTCACTCAAAGAGCAATGGAGAGGGCTATGCTCGGGGTTTCTCTGCGAGATCGAATCAGAAATGAGGAGATCCGCAGAAGAACAAAGGTAACCGACATAGCCCGAAGAGTTGCTAAGCTCATGTGGCAGTGGGCAGGGCACATTGCTCGCAGGACTGATGGCCGCTGGGGCGGAACAGTCCTCGAGTGGCGACCGCGTACCGGAAAGCGCAGTGTGGGCAGGCCTCCAACAAGGTGGACCGACGATCTGGTGAAGGTCGCGGGAAGCCGCTGGATGCGAGCAGCACAAAACCGGTCGTTGTGGAGATCCTTGGGGGAGGCCTTTGTCCAGCAGTGGACGTCTTTTGGCTGAGATGATGATGATGTCATTGGTTCGTAAGTCTACTCTGGGCGGGAGACCTTGTACTGAGAAGAACCGGCAAGAAACTCAGCAAGGGCAATTCTTTTCTTTCTTTCCTTTACAGCGTCAAAATATTGGAAAATGCCCTATCATAGAAGGACACTTTCCATTACACGACGCCACGCACACACGCCAGCCATCGCTTCGCTCAACCATATTTTAGGGAACGTAATTTAGTGTATAAAATAGTTTTTATATTAGTTAGGTATTTAAAAGTTCATTACTTAAATAGAGCACAACAAATATCAGAGTTCAATAAAGTAATTAATTATATTAAAATCTAAATATTCTCAATTGGCAAAGTTAAATTGAAATCATGATTTTTCATTCAATTAAATTGCAGTTCAGATTAGCCTAAATAATAAATAATAATACTTGTGTATTATTATTTATTTAAGATAATTTGAACAAACATAATTTTTAATTTATTCGCACTGATTTAAATAAATGTTTTACATTAAATACTTATAATTTATTTGTGTGTTCAATGTTGGATGGTAATTCATTAAATATAATATAGCCTAATTTATGAGTCATTCTAATAGTGAAAGAATTTTTTGAATCGGTTCAGTAGTTTTTGAGTTTATTCGTTGCAAACATACATACATACATACAAAAATACAAAGGTTTCCTCTTTATAATATTAGTATAGATTAACCTTAGTTTCATTCTTTCTTAGATCACATGACTTCCTGCCGCCATAGACACACGAACCGATGGCGTAAAGACATTTTTGAAAATGTAAATGAAATTTCAGTTATTGTTTTATAGAATTTCCTAGCTCGTGATAATATTATGGTTCATCTTGGTCAAATAAAAATATCTCAATTATCATCATCATCAGCTCCTTTTATGTCCCCACTGCTGGGACACGAGCCTTCCCTATGGATGGATAGAGAGAACGGGCCATACACCACGCGGGCCCAGTGCAGATTGGTGGTTGTTAACGACTGCTAATGCAGCCGGGAACAACGGTTTTACGTGCCTTCCGAAGCACGGAGGAGCTCGTGATGATAAATTTTTGGTCACCCATTCGATGACCGGCCTTTGCTGACGGGTGCGTTAACCCCTGCGCCATCGAGCTCCTCGTTAACCCACTTAGAATATCTCCAATATCTCCATCTACCTCTAAATATGCCTTGCCTTATTGAACAACAAACATGTATGTATAGAGTGTAACTACTCTCTGTATTATTTTGAATTTTGCATTGCTATTATAGTTACAAGATTAAATAAAAACTGTATATAGCATTGTGAATGCAACATTCAATATAATATAAATATTTAAAGGAATTACGTCTTTATCGATTGTTAAAATACTTGCAAAAGCGTTCCTTTCGGCTGTGAGGGTAGTAACTTCACAGTGAAGTTCACCTTGCTTGCAGCGTACATCACAAACTACAAGAAAAAATCAACGAGTCTTCTGGGGTCTCGGTAGCTCAGCGGTCAAAGCATTGTACCGGTTATCCAGAGGTTGTGGGTTTGATTCCCACTCGAGTTTCCTGAGGCTAGTTGATTTTTTATCTTGTAACTACTCTCTGTGTCTGATAACTTTGATAGGTTCATCAATCGTGATGTAAATGTTGAAGTTATTTTTAACGTAAATTAATTGACACGTAGGTGTAACATACAACCGTAAACAATTTGTACGCTACTGTAAATAGCCTTCAATGACCATCCTACTTAGAACGTTACCCTCAAATATGTTACACCTCCGGTGTAAAATAAAAACTCAATAAAGTTAATTATTAAATCCTTCATTGATGCCTTCGTCAAGGCTAATAGCATTGTTCACTTTTTTTAAGTACCTTTACTTAAGGCACGTGAGCAATGGAAAAAAAAATAAGGAATATAAAATACCATTTTCAGTTTCTGGAAGTTTCTGTTACCTAGTTAGGCAGCGTTACGCACTCGATTAAATTAATACGACTGCATATTATCCCTTTCCCTATTTAAAATTACAATCAAACAATTTATACGAAGTAGCACAGTTAAGCTTAAGTTCTAAACCTAATGTAATAAATACTATTGCTACGACGAATAGCTTTCCTATACCCTTTCCCTATACTTTGATATACCTTTTATGCTTAAAAATTGTTTTCAATATATATGAATTTTGGACAGTCTGAAACGAGGAGATATATATATAACAATATAAAAGCGAGTAGAAACATAATTAACGTGTTTTAATTCAATTTGTTGAATCTGATTGTTGTAATGAAGAAGTTGTAGTACCTCTGAAACCTTATCTTGCATCTATGTATTAATGTTAAAAAGTAGGTTACCTAAATAAACTAAAACACTGCAAACATTTTATTACTTAAATGGCTTTGATTTAATTTCAAGAGCATGAAAAATAAATAATTATTTATTTTCGTTACACATTTGAGTGAAACCTACTTTTATATAATATGTTATTGATGCCTATCTGTGTTACCTCGCTCCTCCATAATATCTATTCTATGTACCCAATACTTATCTGATCAGTGATCATACACCTGTTTCCTTGCCCAAGACACAAGCTTGACCATAGTAACCAACTGTGCATCCTTTCCAAGACTGGCTGGCTGGCTAGCTTGGCCGTGGGATCGATACGATCACCTCAATTAATTAAACTGAGCGAGCCTAGTTAATTGTCACAGTGAGTATTAGCCGGCCTTGCGCGTGCGCTCGGATGAGACCAAACTTATCGAAATCGGCAGAGCTCGAGACTGTTACGAAATGCGTTGAGCTCGGCGTCGAGTTACAGGCAACTATTCTAGAATCTTAAGTTTACGATTCTATATTGTTATTTGATAGTCATTTAGGAGGTTGCAATCAAAATGAAACAAGTCGTCATTTAGTAGAAAAAAAATCCCGTTCAAAACGTAGTTATTACGAAAACAAAGCTTTGATGTTTTTTGTTATAGATAGAAGTCTATCATGTATGACGATGAATGAAATTGAAACATAATAATGGTATTAAGGAAAAACCAACCATGTAGGTGTCAGTATTTTTTAGAAACACTGAAAATATGAAATGAAATAAAACTGAAAATACACTTTATTGTACACCATACAAAAGACTTAGAGAGGACAATACAAAAAAAAGTACAAATGGCAGCCTTATCGCTAAAAAGCAATATGTTTTAATGCAAGTAGGACTCAACACTTTCAATGTTATTGTTAATATTTACTTATATATATATATTTTTTTTTATTAACAGCAAATTAATGATCAGGATTTGATCATTAAATTATAATGTCGACTAATGCTTTCGACGACATCTCATAATAGCCTCGCGCGTATTCTCAAATAGGTGTCATCACGAAAATTTAAGATAACACAAACACAGCGAGAATAAATTTGTTACCGGTCACCCGAAAGGTCACAAACGGTGACCTTTAAGGTAGCAAGGTCAGCATTAGGCAAGGGGTCTACTTGCTACAAAATGAACTACTATCATGTGTACGTAGTGTATGTGCTATTGGTAGAGCAACTTTTTAAAATAAAAATCTTTTTATTAAATGTGATCGTAATACGATATATTTTTATTTCATCACAAATTCTTGTGCATTCTACTTTTGCGTTTTGTTTATTCTTCAACAAGAAACCAAAAGAAACCCCAAAATAATATATTTAAAATTATTCTATTGTAAGTATGTGTTTCCAGCACCACTGCAGTATTAGCCCATTTAGTCTGACCAGGTGTTGGTGTGTTGTTGTAAATGAAACTCTAAAAGTATTATATTAGGGTATATCTATATAATACTTTTAGGGGTGTTATAACGCCCTGTCGGACCAAGGGGGTTAGTAACTGTTATTTCCATTAGTATCTAGAATATCACTTTAATAAAAAAAAACTAAATCGTCTCGTGCTGAACTCATCACAAAAATTAATGAAAAAGTAATTTTCATTGACGTTAACTATGGCGCTTAGTCAAATTATTACATACCACGCACCACATGATAGTTTTCCTCATAAACGATGGAGGTGATAGATCTTTATTTAATTGACAACTGGTTGGTCATCAGAAATGACTCGTGAATGGTGTTTAACATTTAAATCATGTTTAAAAGTCCATAATGATTGAATTGGCGCAATTTTGGTTGGCTTGCAACATCAAAGCTTAAAATTCTGTAGACAAATTAATCAGTTTAGAATACCTTATAGTATTAAGAGACTTTAGTAAAAGTATTATTTATTGAACTAAACAGTATCAAAAGTTAAGACGCCGAGATGGTTGGAAAAGTGATTGAATGAAATAGTGTTTCGTGCCGCAGATTTTTTCCTTACTTGGCCCAACACTGCCGTGTGTCTAGGTAACTAAAGAAGAGTTATTCAAACCTCCGTCCAGACAAGAATACAAAACAGGTAGTTAGTTAATTAAGATGCTATAAAAAGATACACCGAAAATGTCAAATATAATGGTGTAAAACTACAAAACAAACAGTATTTTGTTGTTTCTAATTTTTTTTTCCGCTATCGTCATCATCATGGAAAAGACTGTCCATGAACCAAGCGAAACACTACTGGTCATTGCTACTTAGCATTGTTTAACCCTTTAACAGACAGAACATGTTTGAATATGTCACTGGTTTTCAATCGATAAGATTCAATCACATAAAGTTCAAAATGTGGTGGGAATATATATCCCTTTGACTGTGAAAGGGTTAAGAGTTAGTATCAACTAGTTGGAAGGCTATGTATTTTTTGTGTGTATTACAGAGTGCAATTTGTAAAATAAAGCCATTGTACTCCCGAAACTGTTTCAAAAGTAATCAATGGTAATAAAATGATAAGAAGATGTCACTTCAATGAGTAATTTGTTGCTACTGTTTTACGTTACAAATTGATACATAAATCGGGCAGCGTAAGTGCCAGCGCTTACGCCCGCCGAGCGACGGTAGCTTAATATTATGTTAACAAAAAATATACAGGTTTGCTCGTACAGCCATGGATGGTTGTTGTTAAAAATACTATACTATACTATATTTAAGCATAATTAATAATACAAAAATATTGAAACACATACTTTTAATTTTTTATGCACATCATTGCCATCGTACTAACAAACATATTTTCCATCTCCTGTTCTAATAAAGCAGGCAGTTTACTTTTGGCTAACATTGCTGTGACTGTATTATCAGGCGCTTACTTTATGTTCTGATGATTCAGAATAATGAATAAAAAATAAAAAGTTTTTAATAGTTTGTAGTTAATAATAATAATAAGGTAGGTATGTGTAACAAATAAACTTGGTAAAACCAATAAATGTTTTTGAGAAATCTTGGCCATTTTCAACTATTCCATTCCAAGTTTCAATTTCCTAAATATGTTTTTTACTTTATTCGAACAGGTATTTATGAAACTGCATGGCTAAATAGTATAAAGCAAACTATTAATAAAATTAATAATTCAGATAAGAAACTATTCGTTTACTTACCTTTTTGATTTTCAGATATTCAGGTACTTATTTGACATCATATGAACAAAGTAGATTTTTTTTTAATCTTTATTTTATTTTGGGACTTAAAAGTCCCATGTCGTTGTCACTGTGTGATAAATCACATAGTGACAACGCCAGTCCCATCATATCTTATTCCTATACTTAACGTCTAAAGGTATCCATAAAAATTAATATACAGCTGGCGCTGACATCGGATCGGCTATTAGCTCGTGATACAAACAAAATCCTATCACGTGCGTCCCGCACACATACACAAAGTAGAGTTATGTGTGAGAAATCTTGGTTACAATATTACAAAACCATTTTTTAATTAATTTAACAGCTACTTCTCGGATAAATAGATGTGGTAGAAAGATCTACTCGTGGTACGTTATAGTGGCACTTGATTTTAGAATAACAACATCAAAGGAACTCAAGTTATATTATGTTAAAAGTATTTTTGTAATTTTATAATATATTAAAACTACCAATGTTGAGGATCAACTAAAAACCGCTCTGCCAAGACCTTAGCAAAGTCAACAGAAAGTTCTATACAAGAATTTGTTTTACTACAACGCCTTTGATTTTTAAACAGCAATTTTATCTAAAGTCGTCAAAAGCGCGTTAAACTCTTTTCTATCGCAAAGTTCATTGTGTTGAATGACACAGACCTCTGTGTCTGTTACTAAAGCTTAGTTTTCCATTATCTAATTTATGTCAATTATAAATTCAAACCACTTTGATTAAAATATAACATTTTATTATCCAAACCAGATTGAAGTTACAAATATAGATTGTCGGGGCCTTATTTTATTAAAAATACGAAAATATTTGTGTCTTGTGAGTTACACATTGCTTGTTGTGCCTATGTTAAAATTTATTATTAAAATGTGCGTCTGTGTGTAAGTGTGCACGTGGGTGTGCGTTTGCGAGTGAGCGTTTGTATGTGTGCGTGTGCGTAAGCGTGTGCGTGCGCGCAGTTGTAATTTTCTTGTTAATATATTATATTATTATCGATTATTACTGTGGTGTATAATAGTTTTAAAAATGTGTTGGGTCCGCTATTAATTTCTTAAAAGTCTCATCAAAAAAATGTAAGGGCTGTTTTAAGGGCACTTTCTTGTCTTGTTTTCTCCTTTTTACATGTAATTCTTTGTATTATGTATTGTGTTATGTATGTCGAATAAGAATGGATGTTTATCAATCACCCAAAAGCTAGGGATGTCAACTGTTATTTTTATGACATCACTTCTGAAGTCGCAGAAAATAATCTGATCGATACCTACCATGGACTAACGATATGAAATATTTATCTAATAACTTTGAGTTTATACCTGGCTTTAAAACAGTTAGTTATGTTTTTTATTGTAATTCTAAAAGTCCTGTAAAACTGCGTGACAAAATGTTCCAAGCATTTAAGTTCAGTCCAAAGGATAAATATAATAAAAGAACCATTAATTTTACTGACAATTCGATTTTAACGCCTTCCTAATCCCTTATAGAACTTACACTTTTATATTCTTTAACATACCTACCGTTATATATACCCTTATAGGGTATCAATCAAAATCAAATCAAGTCAAAATATTTCATTTAGTTTCAAATAAAAATTATGAAAATAATAAACTAAAATAAAAAAGAAAAGCGAAACCGAAAAGGATCCCACCCAGCACATGTTGCAGCATGAACATCACCTGCTACTCTGTATCCGATAATCGACTTGAATGAGAAAATATATAGTTACTACTGGCATGAACCTATTCTTAGCAAAATGGTATTGACTTTCATCGATGACATTCAACTATGTGATCATACGAGTAGTACGTTAATATAGTACATTAATTTAACCTAAATAATTATCCTGGAGGAGCTGGATGGCGTAGTGGTTAACGCGCTCGGTCTGCGATTGCTGAAGTAAAGCAACTTTCGCAAAGGCCGGTTATAGGATGGGTGACCAAAATCAATGTATCATCTCAAGATCCTCCATGCTTCGAAAGGCACGTAAAGCCGTTGGTCCCGGTTGCATTAGCAGTCGTTAATAACCACCAATCCGCACTGGGCCCGCGTGGTGTTGTACAGCCCGTTCTCCCTAACCATCCATAGGGAAGGCTCGTGCCCCAGCACATATGGGTGACATAAAATGAGCTGGTGATGATGATGATGATGATGATGATGAATTATCCTGTTTTTATTGATATTTTTACATAAGTAAATGAGTAAAGTAAAGTAAAGTAAATAGCCAACAACTATCCCTCTGCTGGGCAAAGGCTACTTGGGCCACCGAAGCGTTAAATTTATAAACAGAAAGAAAAATTATCGTATTTGTTTGCAATAAAAATGTGTGCATATTTGATATACATATATGATAACAAAATAAAAAGCAAAATAAAACATTTTAAGAAATGAAATAAAATAAAAGTTCACATGTAGCCTTCAAATAACTTTAATAAATACAATTGTGCTTAATACTATTTACACATTTGGTACAATTGTCTATGCAGATGTAACATTATTTTATACAGCTATCAGTAGTATATTATACTTTTTACAATCCATTTTAAGAAGTATTATCAACTCATTAGCGTCACCTTAGTTAATTTCTCAAAAAAAAACAAAATTAATAATGTCAAAAACAGATAACTGTAAGAGAACGAACAAATACATACAAGTATAGTAATAAAATAAACGTAAAAATGAAACAACTCAGTTGATTTAAAAACTCCTTTCAAATCACAAATCACATAACGTTGGATATTAGTAATACCTCAGAATAATAACTAAATAATACTTATTCCCGTCATGTCCGGTGACATTCCGAAATGACAATATCTAACAGTGCGCTCTTACGACACAGGTGTTTGCCGAACTTCCAAAACCCGTACGTGAATAACATTTACAATAGCAATCTGCATTTTTATTACAATGGTAATTCCGCTTAAAGTAACGTCTATTTTTAAGTTATGGGCAAGTTTATTTCTGCAAGTCTCAACTTTGTCATCGAGCTTTTACTACGAAGTGATATATTGAATCCACAATTTTATAAAAGACAGAAAGTAATTATTCAGTAACATACTTCACTTATCACTTGTTCTTTGACAACTATTTCAAATAACTTTGTGCTAAATTTGTATTTTTTTTTTAATATTTCTATTGTCTCCAACCTTTATGAGCTCGACTTAAAGTTAAGACTAATAGAACTTCTTTTGGTCCGTCAGAAGATCAAAAACATTAATACTGGCATGTTGTTTTGTAATTACATGTGGTTACCACCAACCACCGTAGCCGCCGTAACCCCCGTAGCCACCGTAGCCGCCGTAACCCCCATACCCACCATAAGGCCAACCGTAGCCGTAGCTGGGGTAGCTCCAGTAGCTACCGTAGTAGGGATAGTACCCGCCGTAGTGTCCCCCCCATCCCCCATAGCCCCCGTACCCGCCATAGTGACCCCCCCAGTGAGATGCCGCCGGCTTCAAGTCGTCCGTCGCTGAGACCAGATCTTCTTTCTCCGCTTCTGCTGAGCGTTTCTGTTCTATTGGTTGCTTCTCAGCTGGCGCCGAAAAGGCGACTGCAACCAGCAGGAATATGTTGAGCAGGACGAAGGCGAACTGACAAAAAAATAATATAAATAAGCATTACTACATTCACCGCCTCAATTTCATGATTGGTGGTGCGGATTGGTGGTTGTTAACAACTGCTAATGCAGCCGTGACCAAAGCCGTTGGTCCCGGTTGGGCGCGCCTTCCGAAGCACAGAGGAGCTCGAGGTGATACATGTTTGGTCACCCATCCAAAGACCGGCCTTTGCGAATGCTGCTTAACCTTAGCGCTCACAGACCAGGCGCGTTAACCACAGGGCCATCGAGCTCTTCTGCTTACTACAATAAATTGTAATATTTAAAAGGAGCAGAGAATGGAGGAAGCAATCGTGGGACATTTTTTGTTGCAAGGGTTTCGAGTAAATATATTTCACCGTAGGCAACATAATCTATCTATCTAATATCTAATCTATCTTTCTATAGTATTAATGAAAAGGTAGAGTTTGTGACTTTGTTTGTTTGTGGAGGGTAATCTCTGGAACTACTGATCCAATTCCAAAAATTCTTTCACTGGTAACATGCTACATTTCTCGCGAGTAACATAGTCTATTTTTATTTTGAAAGAAGTAAGATTTTTTGAGTTTGTTAATCAAAGTATTAAATTTTGTATGTGCAGTACGAAGTTCCACGTGGGCGAAGTCACGGGAAAAGTGCTAGTATTCAAAATTTTTGGTAAATATTCAATTGACAATAATTAATATTTCATTCATGTTTTGTTTTATTTTATTCACTGTTGGCTGTCAGTACTTTACAAATTTTTTTAAATAATTTTTATTTGTGGTAATTGAACACTGGTTTCCCGATATCCAAATTTCTTAAGTCAATTCCAGGTGCGATTAGGTTCCTAGATCTACGTTATAAGAACATACATTGAAAAGATCCGATAACTTTACGAGGCTGTCTTGTCCTTGCCTGAAGCGGCTATATGAATAGGTATGAATAGGTATGAATCAACCCTGAGTCTGGTCCACTCAGTTATTGTGCTTTTATAATGAAATCCAATACTCGGTAATAAATCTCAATTTCATTTGAACTCAAATGGAAAAACCTACTCATATTCAATTCATATCGCACACGACATAATATGACAACAATTTTCCGAGAGTTTCCCACGGAACAACAGTAAGTGGCCATTGTGCTACGAAGAATAAAATTAATTTGACCTATTTGTAATGTGACTTTTTGATTAAAAAACTGTGGAAATACACTTGCGATTGATAAAATTAAATAAACAGATGGTGCGTGAACATTTATAATTATATTTTCACGAATTCGACTTAAAGCGTTGTTATGATTTGTTTACTGTCACAAATGCTGAGTGGAGGTCCTCCACAGGGCGCATTTTCCAATTTTTGTTTTTTGTTCTACATAAGTTTGTACTAACCGTGTGTTTAAATAAATACATTTCCTTTCATTTCACTTCAAAACTGACTGTATTTAGTATTAGGGTGATATCGAACTCACGACTTTTCACAATCCGGATTTTTTAGACATTTTAACTGTTATTAATTTTCAATTTCTTCCATCTACAATATTGTAGATTACGAAACAACAATGTGAAATAAATCTGTGATTAAATATTTTTACCCGACTGCAAAGGAAGGGTATCGTTGAAATTACTTTTTTTAACAGCTGAAAATTTCTGTCGTCATAAACTCTTCTGAGCTCATAAAAATAGGAGAATCTGAATACAAACAAATTAAATCCCAAAAAATATGTTTTTTTTTCCAAACAAAGTAAGTTAAATATCTTTTCTGACAATTAATATATAATGCATAAATAAAAAATCCCAAAAGAAAATTGATTGCAATTGAAAAAAGTTGATAAAACAAAACTTAGGAAAATTTTAATTTTCTTAACCCATATCAGGTTAAGTTTAGCTAATTATAATACTAGCTAATCTTGCTAATTAATTCTAAGAACTGAAAGGTACTTACAGTCGCACGGGCCATGGTGAGGGTACCGACTGTGCTGTCCCCGGCGCACGCGCATGCTTTATACCGCGCCGCGTCCTAGAGATGCACGGATGGCTGGCTCCCATACACAATGGTGTGCCATTGACCTCAGGATTATGGGGTGTAGGGCTTTGTGATTAGGCTCTTGAGGGCTAAGGCGCTTTTTGTTAATCTCCATGCAAAGTAAACAGATTCTGATTGCTAGTTGTGCAGGTCAAAGAAAAACAGTTCTATCGAAGTCGAGATTTTTGCGATGTAGAAGGTTTGGCGTTACGAAATGATGTTTACTTTTTGATATTTTTTTAGATTAATATTTTTATTTTCAGTATACAAGACACCTTAAAGAAGGCCTAATACTTAAGTGGGTCGGAACAAAGTGAAGTTTGATAATAATTTAATACATACCAAGCAAATCTGCTGGAAGAATAATTGGTTTCCATCGCTTACTAAGACATTATCGTCAGTCTGGAACCCACTCCTTCCCAGTTCCCACTGATAAGGTCAGGTCTTCCTCTGTGTACATTATTGTAAATGGTCAAATTAGCTAATATACTAATATTATAAAGAGGAAAGCTTTGTATGTATGTATGTATGTTTGCATCGAATAAACTCAAAAACTACTGAACCGATTTAAAAAATTCTTTCACCATTAGAATGCTACATTAGCGCAGAGTAACATAGGCTATATTAAAAAATGCGGTTCGAAGTCCGCCGGGTCAGCTAGTAGTAACATTATAAAAGGATAATCGAAGAAGTAGTTTTTTGACATCTGATTTTAGTAAGTTTAATAAAATGCACTAAGGAATATATAAAAAGGTTTTAACATCTTTCTCTGTTAGTAGTTTAGTTGTCTGTTTGGTAGTATTATATAAATTGTATTTAAAAATATAATTTTTTGTTCTTCAAATGATGAATACTACCTAACATAAAAAATGTATGATTGCTTCGATGGGTTTGACGCAATTGTTCAATTTGAAAGATTGTCTCTTCATTAAATAAGTGTAATTAAGCAATTGTGTGACTGTTTGTGAATCTACTAAGACAAGACTAAGGTAGACACGTAACCGTTTAAGCTTTGTACTTTATGTATCTTAAATTATGTTAAGATTCTTACGTGATTTTCTATTTCCTTAGCCTATGAGGCCCCGCTTCTAGGCAAATAGTCCCCGAGTTTCTTCTATGCATCTCCTTCTTAACCGGTATCATATACTCGAAATCGCGAAAATAATACATTAACCCCCTTACAAATAAACAAAGAATAGGTTTTGAATAGTTATTCCGTGTTTTGTCTCTGTTACTCTAATTTGAATGACGTTTACATAACAGGAACAAAACACGGAATAGAGCTTATTCTTCGTTTATTTGAAAGGCCCTATATATTTAGCGTAAATATTTGCATTCGTATTCATGAAATCGAACCCATCAACTTTTGGGTTTGAGACCAGTAGTTTAACCACTTAAAAGCAGAAGTGGTATTCAAACAAAACAAACATATTTACATTATTCTTCAGCCACGAATTATGCTAAGAAAGAAAAAAACATAAAATTCTTTTTTTTTCCAAACTTAAAATTATTTTTTTACATGGGTCACAAATGTCATATTTTAACATAGGTTTATAGACCACGTAAGGTTACTACAGTAAAAATAAATCAGAGGCCTTATAAAGTGACGCTGCATTATCTTAGTTAATTAAATCACCAGGTATTTTATTTTGAGGTAAACACGAAGGAAATTAAATTATACGCTTCGTTCATACAACCGATTACTCAATTAACTTTTTGAAGAAAAACTTAATGTCTGGGTTAATTGCAATAGCTCATATCTATTATCGTTAAGTGAAATAAAATATTAGTATTCCATATGATTTTTAGGAAGGTTCCCTATATCAATGTTCAAGAGAGAGCTTAATTTGTTCAAGGTTTAAAAAAAAGTTTACTATTATGGCAGATGGACCCGATCGCTGACAGAGTGGTGGCCAAGAAATGGTGGTCCACCAGAAGGCAGACCTCTAATTAGATGGTCGAACGACCTAGTCCAGATGGCGGGCAGGGGATGGATGATGAAGGCACAGCACCTATTATGTATGATCCTGATGATCCTGATGATGATCATGATATTTTTTTGTATTACGGGTAAACATAGTGCCTTTATCTCACATGAAGTTAGTGATGATAAGGCCATTTATAGAAGCGCACTTCACCCGGGATCCTCAACTAGTAAGGTACTGGCTATCTTATCTCTAGCTGCCGGAACACAACTATGCTACAAACATGATGTTATGGCGACATATTTAGACAAGATGGTGGTAGCTGGCTAGGCGGACAAACAAGCCCTACCACTAACCAAACCAAGTACATAAACGTGTACCCCCCGCTGGGAATCGAACCCGGGACCTCTGGGTCTAAAGCGGTGGACATAACCATCAGACCACAGAGGCGTTTAAAATGGATGGATGAATGCGGATAATAACTAACGAGTATTTTTCTGACTCAGCAAGCATCAGCACTGACCAAAACTTTACTATCTCGAGTTCTACCGTACTTTAGGAGGATTATCGTCGCCGTGGAAGTTTAAAGCCGTTAATTCCTGATGTCGCCGTAAAATGCTAGTCGTTGAAATCAACCCACATTGTGTCAGCGTGGTAGATTTTGGAATTCCTCCCCATTATGCTACGTACAGTTATGTGATAGCACTAGGACGTTTATATGCAGAAGATGATAGTGTTTGATATCACTTATCATAACACAAAATTATTGAACATTCCTAAGAATATGTTTATGATGAATTGTCAGGCGATGCTTTCAGCTCTCAAGCCATTTCCGTGATTAGAGAAGGGATGATATTAAGGTTTTTAGTGGGCAGCTCCCTCTTGCCCCTGTCAAGCTTTTCGTGGCTGATATGCGGGAAGGATGAATAGTCTCATGAGAGCATTTGCGCTCCTGGCTCCTCCTGGTGTTGATAACATGGTTGTGTTCCGAAATTCAGAGGTAACATAGATAATTCTTTGTAGTTAAGGATTCCATATGAAGTGCGCTTCTGCCTTCGGTCTTATCATCTCTTAGCATCAGGTGAGATTATGGTCAACTGCTTACCCGTAAAAAAATAGAAAAAATGTCTTGATAAAGAGATAGGCCATAAGAAACTTAAAAAAAGGCTTAAATTAGACTTAAGAACTTAAATTTGCAAATTTTAATATATTTTCTATCACAAAGGCCTACCGTCGATGCATACCCAACCGAGGACAGGCCTCCAATTATTAAGATGGAGTCGGTGTAACAATTACGCGCTTCCCCGTGCGACTGCGTTGCGGTGCGTGTCGTTTGTGTCACCAACGGCGGACGGCGGGCTGTCTGGGGAAATTGTTGTTTCGGCATTGAGTGCAAACATTGTTAGGGTGAGACTCAGTAAGAAGCATAAGCGGTTTGTTGCTTTTGAAAACAGCTATAGTATCTAGCGCTCACATAATCTATAATTAACTTTTTATTGTATGTGATATTGAAATGTAAAAAATCATAACCTTCAACTCTTGCCACAATATTTTTGAACATTAATTTTCATAATCTTTATTTTTCTTTTATTCCAAAGGCCAGACATGGTAAAGTTTTATTTAATCCATCGTTTTGTCATTACAATTGAATTCAGGATTTATAAATAATTATTGTCTAAAACCGATTTACACGCTTTTATATTTAAACCCTTTTTAAACAGATATTTTATTGGTTGGACACGGTGTGGATTATTAACAAGCTGTAAATACTCTCCGTTCTATCAATAAAATTGTGCTTAGTATATAGTACGTAATGGTAACTGCTTATCTGGTTCGCCTTATTAATAAAACTCCAACCTAACAAATGGGCGAAGGTTCCACCGAGTGGTGGATAGGAGGTGTCCCCCGTCCTTCCTTCCGGGCCCCAGAGGAAGCATTAGTCATTAGCTGTCATTGAGTTGATTACTTAGGCGAATAATTATAGGCCTTATACGTAGACGAAGACTTATTTAAGACATAGATTTTAGAGCGTAGGGTAGTAAGTATAATTCATTTATACTATACCAATACTATAAAGAGGAAACTTTTGTATTTTTGTATGTATGTATGTTTGCAACGAATAAACTCAAAAACTACTGGACCGATTTAAAAATCTCTTTAACCATTAGAATGCTACATTAGCGTTGAGTAACATAGGCTATATTAAAAAAAAATACTAAAAGCTATATTTTAATTTTTCAATACAAAATGATTTGTTTGTTTTGTTGTCATGAAAACCATTGATATATAATAATATTTAACTCAATGATGGAAACTGTCAAAGCGGTACGAAGTCCGCCGGGTCAGGAAGTGATAAATATAAAGTAGGACAGCATAGGCTAAGGAAAATAAATCTTTTTTTGTTAAACTATGTATTGCCTAGTTAATAGACATTCATCGTTATCTATATATTAATACGTGAAGCAATATCTTTGGATCCCTTTTAAAGCAAATTGCGCGCATGGAGGAGTGTGAGATTTGGTATGGTTAAAGTTTATATTGAGTAGATCTCACAAACGGTAAAATATATGTATAATATGTCTTATAAAATACATAAAAATAATTAAACATTGTTTCATAAATTTTTCAAAAATTTCAAAATTGGAAGGGGAACGGCCGTTATTTGACAATGCCAATCCAGCTGTATCCAAACTCACATTCTATTTTTTTAAATTTTTCATTGCTTATGATACAATCTTTCCAACCCAGGCCTTAATAAAATATTGTTTTAACAATGTAATCGGAGAAAACGATGGGGGTTAATGACAAACACTATTGTAATTTTTTTTTAATATCGAAATCGGATTTGCTGTTTAGGAATAACTATGACATCTAGGTAAGTATAGGAGGTCAAAGAAGGCGGGGACTTAATTTATTTTTATTAGCTCTATCCTCGGAACAAATAGCTATAGTTTTTATTCTGAAGCTCTATTAGTCTTTGAAAACTTAAAAATATACAACATGGGTATCGCTTTTATGTAGGTACCGATTATAAAAATGACAACTGTTTCAAAATTCAAGATGGCGGACGTGATTTAAAAAAGTAAATATAGGTATCGTTTTTAAGGTTTTCGTAGGTGCCAATTATGAATATGACATCTATTTCGAGATCCAATATGGCGTACGTTATCTTTTTAAAATAGTCAATAAGTCAATATGAGTATCGTTTTTAAGGTTTTCGTGAGTGCCAATTATGAATATAACGGAGTGCAGATAGATAAAATGTATGTAGGTATAAAATGTGTTACAAAAATAAACTTCAAAGGATATTAAAAATGCGGATGATTTTAATGTGTCAATGTCTACGAGCAATTCTTGTATATATGTATTATAATCTGAATCTCGAAAACGGCTCCAACGATTTTCATGAAATTTAGTATCCAGAGGGTTTCGGGGGCGATAAATCGATCTAGCTAGGTTTCATTTTTAGAAAACGTCGTTTTATCCGTAAAAAAAATACTGAGCAAAGCTCGGTCATCCAAGTACTTTTTTTTAAATTGGCATGGCCATTGGTACCTTCAAACCCTTCAGCCGAAATAGTAAACATCTTTTAATAAAAATTACGATCGAATATCGACCACTGGGCGACCACTAGTATAAATAAACCATATATACGCCCAAATTGTCAATTAACATTTTTTTCTATTTGAAGTGTTTTAGACATGATAATGAATTTTTTTACTTGTATATTTTACATATCCTGTCGCGCATACATTTTATTATATGTGTTATTAGTTCATCATTATTTTGTGGATTCCGGATGAGGTGCGCTACCACCTTCGGCCTTTTTTGACACTTACCATCAAATAGGACGAAGGCCAAGCGTTTCCCATGTTTAAAATCAATTTAGCACGTTAACGAAGACAAATTGCTGTTGTACGACTTAAACTACTAAACGATCCGCTTACGCATGTAAATAGACTATAAATTAAACCTGGCGCATTTTATAGTGTACGTGATGGGAACGTGTGACATAACATTCCGGAGGTACCGCCAGTCGTCAGGCAGGACCGTAACTGTAACCGCCTTTGTGGTCTAGTGGTTAAGACCACCGGTTTAGACCCAGAGGTCCCGGGTTCGATTTCCAGCGGGGGGTCAAAGAAATTTCTATTGAGTTGTCTGGATTTAAGGCAGTCAACATTTTTTTATTATTGATTTAGTTGCGTGTAATTTGCTAAGTTTGTAAAATTTACTCATATACTTATTTAAATAATGTCATCATTGAATGTTATGACACTGTATTTAATATATTATCTGCTTAGTTCTAAAGAAATTGTTTCAGTAAACAAGGACTAAACCTGTTTTGATAGATCCTTAAAGTAATATGGAAAGAAAATGCCAATCATTAAGAATTAGGCGGGTATTCTACTAGAAGCTGGCTTAGGTACAATTTCTTACAAACAATAACGAAAAAGCCACAATGATATACCAATAGATAACAGTAACAAATATATATGATGGTTTTTCAATCTTTAAATCATTGAGGACTTTGTGAATGAAACTTGGTACCGCCAAAAAGTATCAACGACCGCAAGGCACGTGCGCAGAATAATTGAAATTTGGGATTTAACGTTATAGCGTATACGTCTGGCGTGTAAATGTATCTAACTGCCGCACTCAGAGGCATCAATGAACATTTATGGTTACTTGACACCCATTAATATTATTTTTAACACTTATTAATAATACAATACAGTATCTAGAAGTATCGTCGTCGTCGTAAGCACTTTTTTGGAATAATTATAGGTACTAAGTAATCATTAATCCTACTAAACGTCTCTTGAGTGGGGAACTTAATTTATGATAGTTATGTCATCACATCTTGAAATCTTACAGAATTCCATACTCCATTAGTTACGTTCACAACTTGACATAATTCAAAAGTCTAATTGAATTTGTTGATGAAAGTAATTAAAAGAAAATATACGTCGAGCAATTGAACCGTTTCTGAGGTTGCACCACAAGTAATAGAACCAGTGATCCTGAGTTCGATTCCCAGTGAGAAGTACATGTTATATTACTCGTCATGTTAATTTACTCAGTTTATTTAATAGTAGAGCTTGTTTCAGGGCAACTTAGCTAACTTAGCTAACTCTAGCTAGAGAGAGAGAGACAGAAGCAAAAACGTTCCAAAAGACATAAGATAGCCAGCTCAATCAGGCATAATGAAGATTAAGGGCTTCCTCGTAATAAAAACATAGACCACGCAATCAAATATACCGTAGAAAACAAAATATAAGATGAACAATCAATTAATCGAAACGCATCGATAAAATCGAAACAAGGTGAGCATCAAGACTGACTCCAGCCATGTCGAAAGCTCAATCGAATCGGCGTGTCACCGCCGCCGCCATCGGACACCGTGACACTTATGTCATTTGGCGACGAGTCTCGAGGGTCAGGGCATCTGGCCTTGCTGCGCTGGCGATGCTGTTGTTTGGGGAGTTCCGCTGATTCGTTAAGTCACTAGAGTTAGTTCGAGGCTGTCGTCTCGGTTTAAGCACCTGTGAGTTTTGACCTTCTTGACATTGAATAAGGCTCCTTTAACTTACAAAGTACGAGTAGGTAGTGTTAATACGGTGTTCATTTGTACGGGTTAGAGAGAGCCATTATAGACTAATTGGTAGTGCACTGATGTAAGATATGACAGAGAGTTCAAGTTTGGATTTTTCCTCTTAACCTACTTCGACCATTTTGCTGCAGGCTGCAGGAAAAATTCAAAATTGAACTCTTTGTCATATTCATAGGTGCACCCCGGTTCAATCCGGTTGCCTTTTTGTGAGGTAGAAGATAATTTGAGGCTCTTCCAGATGGAAAGTGGTGGGTTTGTCACTCCAGGGTCTTCGTACCTACTCAATAATCTAACGAGTATAAGGGCACTTTCCTTAAAATCGCACAATTTAAATCTTATATCGTGTTGCATAAGATGCGTTGACCCACTTTGGTGGCACCGAGTCGGGTAATGAGCGCCTGCGCAAGTATTCAAGTATAATTCCACATTCGGGCCGGGCCATGCGTGACGGGAGAGGCGCGTGCACGCGCTGTGTCTTCCGAAACATATTTTGGATTCTTGTTTATTTTATGGGATTAATTATTATCTTTTAATAAACTGTTAATATCACCGTCACGTTTGTCTTAGCTGTTTTTACATTTAATTTAATAATCTATATCTATTCTTCTATTAATAAAGAGGTAAAGTTTGTGACATTGTTTGTTTGTTTGAGAAGAGTAATCTCTGGAACTACTTACTCGTCGAATTCCAAAAAATATAAGCTAAATTTTATATTGATAAAAAGAAATTGGTTTTTAGAAATACAAAATCAACGTGGATCACATGCTATTTTATACAATAATGTATCCTATGTAAGTACCAATCAATAATTTTTCTTTCTACTTTGCTTTTGTTCCATCAATCACAATAGTAGGTAGGTAGCCCCAAATTTACTATCAGGAACATAAACCCCCTCTTAAGTCTAGAAGTACAGCCAGATCAGTCCACATCACCCACAGTGACGAGTTCAATTCCCGAGGGGTAAGATATTGTGTTTGGTTAAGTTGATGGTAAGATTTATTTGAAGTCAGCCTGGTTACTACTATCAACAAAAATGTTAACAGCACTGTTGTGTTTATTTTATTTTATTTTTATTTTTATTTAAGGCACATTTACAGACAACATATAGAAAACATACAAAACTACATTTATGTACATTTAACAAGTTAAATCCGTGCCCAATCACAAAAGTGCGCAGCATTTACCTTTAACTTACCAAATAACAAAAGCAAAAGCAATTTATAGAATAATGTTTTAAAATTGCTAAGCTCAAAACAAATATGCAAACACAATACTAAAACAAGTTTTCCCTTGATCACAGAGATACCACAGCCAAAAAGGTCACATTCCGAACAGATTTCATTAAAAAAAAAGTACACATACTATGCATAGGATTGTTTTAAGACACCTTATTTCTAGAGGGGGAACATAGAATAACCGCGGAATGCGCACAAACCGAATCGGCACCCTGAACAACAGCATCTCCAATAGGTCGCTATCCAATAATCCATTGGAAATTTTATGAAGTGTAGGCAAGTCGTTCATCCACCTTCGCTTCTCAAGGCTAGTCATGTTAAAGTGGCTGAGCCGGTCAGAGTAGCTACATGACAGCTACATGTTTTCTGACACTTTGAGATAAGATAATTGAAAAATCCTCATGAAGTGCGCACGCATCTTCGGCGTTTTCGTCACTTACCATCAGGTACGATTACGGTAAGTCTTACTAAGCAATAAGTAAAGTAAAGTAAGTAGCCTATAACTGTCCCACTGCTGGGCAAATGCCTCCATCATCGAAATCAAGTCATCACTACAATTGATGGGTAATAGCTTAATCACCACGCTTGCCACTACTTTTGGATGTTAGTACGAAGCAATAACATCCAAAAAATAAGTTTAAGCCTAAAAGTTAAGTTCTTAACTACCTAGTATTAAAGAAAATACAATCGTGGGAAGCGACATTCAAATACTACAGTGCCTGGTTAATTATGGACCAGCGTAAATGCAGACTTGCTTTTTGCCTTTCATTGTACGTTTGTAGTCTGTAAACACAACTGACATATTATTTACAGGTTCCTTGTCAATGTCGTTGTTATGCAACGAATTAAGTTCAAATTGATTAACTTAAAAGGGGAGAAATTATAAAATCTTTTTTTTCTTTTTTTTTTCTTTTTTCTCTTCTATTGGCTATGAAACGTCATCGTCTTTAACTTTAACTTTATACATTTTTATATTCATAGCCCCTAGTGATTAAGGAACCTTTGTGTACTTACATTTATGATCATTGCTGCTTGCTTATGCGCGCCTGACGCACATGACTTCACTAATATAAGTATTTAATTACAATTACGTGACAAATTAAAGTTAATAATTATGTCTCAGTAACAACACATACAAGATCTAAATCGGATACACTTTGGATCTTTTCATTTTGACCACACCTTTCTGTTGTTGTTGTATAATATTTAACAAAAGAATTGAATATGCGGCCTACGGTGAAACATGTTTGCATTGTGGGTTGTTATATTAGCAGTCGCTAACAACAACCAATCCGCACTAG
Organism: Eudonia mercurella; assembly: GCA_963082485.1. Classification (NCBI taxonomy): domain Eukaryota; kingdom Metazoa; phylum Arthropoda; class Insecta; order Lepidoptera; family Crambidae; genus Eudonia; species Eudonia mercurella. The sequence goes on along the minus strand of OY720026.1, from coordinate 832,013 downwards.
GCCCGTGTTGGGTCGGCTCGTTCTTCCTATCCATCCATAGGGAAGGTTCGCGTCCCAACCAGCAGTGGGGACATAAAATAAGCAGATGATGGTGAGATATTAAAACTTAGTGTTTATTACATTTGTTTCCGTCGTTGCAGTCTTATGAACAATTCTACTCTTATTATTTTATCATACAAATATATACTACTCAAAACAAAATAAGGGCCACGAGGTATTTTTTCATTTTGGTGTAAATTATTAAACATTAACACATTGAAAGTAGTAAAATATTGAGTATACAAACTCTTTGATACCTAAACTTTTTAATATTGTAGTATTCATCTAATGCTGGCAACAATTTTAAATAAAATTTGATTTAAAATTATTTTTGAAAATTTTGATTGCATTTTCTTTGACGTTTTGCTTTCCTTAGCTTCTTGGTTTATTAGAAATTATCAGAGTTCATTGATATCTCGAGTCAGAAACATCTTTTGCAATATGCCACAAGCACGCAGGCGTCATATGGACTCGCTGACAGCAACCAGAGCCGTTACAATGATTGAAGAAGGTCATTCGCAGCGATCTGTGGGTTTGCAATTGGGATTTTCTCGAAGAGCTATTCAAAATCTATGGAATCGTTTCCAAGAGACCGGCAGTGTTAGAAGAAGACCTGGTTCGGGCAGAGTTCGCATTACAACAGCTCAAGAGGATCGTTACATTCGATTAAGTGCGCGCCGAGATCGCACAACGACGGCCCGCAAGCTGCAAAATCGTTTACGGCTCACAACGGGTACTCGTGTCAGTGACCAAACTATTCGTAATCGATTGCATGAAGACCAGCAGGCATCAAGAAGGCGAGTTGTCCGTATTCCATTAACCAGAAATCATCGTGCAAATCGTTTAAGATTTTCCCGTCAACATTTGGACTGGGACATAAACCAATGGGGCATGGTGCTCTTCACAGACGAATGAAAAGTTAAATTTTTTAAAGACGATCGGCGTATTAGAGTATGGAGAAGACGCGGCGAGAGATTTTCAGAAGCCTGCATCCATGAAGTCGATCGTTTTGGTGGTCCAAATGTAATGATTTGGGGCGGGATAAGCTTACACGGCAAAACTGAGCTCGCTATTTTAAATGAGGGTACTGTTACTGCTCAGCGGTATATTGAGGAAGTCGTCAGACCACATGTGATCCCATTTGCCTAGCGAGCGGGTCCTGGATTCATCTTGATGCAAGACAATGCTCGTGCACACACGGTAAAAACAACATTAGTTTTCGTTATGGAGACAAAAAAATTAATATTGGTTTTATTATTTTCATGGTACAGACAAAATACCTCGTGGCCCTTATTTTGTTTTGAGTAGTATATATATAAAAAATAATAATGAAGTACAAATATAAAATGTAATTATATCTACTGTTACAAGATCATTGATATACCTAACCAGACAATTAACAGTTGCTTCTCAAACTAAACGCTAACAAAGTGATTAATATCAGTTCATCATCTACGTAATTTCTTGTAACAATCATGCAAATGCGAGGACGTATCTATCCCGTCAGATCGCTACATTTGATCCATTTCTTAAAATTGACATTGCTGCTAGTTAATAATAAATTGCTAATATTACACTAGTTAATTGAAGCTACCAAATACTAACTACGTAGGTAATAGGATTGGCAGCAGACGCACATTAATAGTTTAGTAATTACTACTTACAACCATGATACAACCTCATTAATTTCATGCACACATTAAGTCGCAGGTAACTAACAGGCAAGTGTTGTTTAAGAAAATAATTATTAACAACTTCTTCAAAGTGCTGCTGCCTCCGACGAGCAGTCAAACTATGTGTGGTGCAACCAACGCCATCTATCGCAGCCACTGTTCAATCGGTGTGAAGTCAACTTCGCCTGCTCGCTGCGGCGCGAGGTTCCGCACTCTTTCGGCAGATGGCGCTATTTGATTAAAATACTCAGCAACGTTACCGCTAACACTTCCAAACGGGATGCCACCTGAAAAATATAGTTTGCCAAATAAGTACCTACATAACTTTTTCGTAGTTACATACATACGCTCTCAACGACACACCCAGTGATAGTGAGTAAAGACAACTAGTAAGGGGAATCATCATCACCATCATCATCAGGCTATTTTATGTCCCCACAGCTGGGGCACGAGCTTTTCCTATGAATGGATAAAGAGAACGGGCCATAAAATCTTAAATCTATTCAATTCTTCGTACAATTTATATTTATTGAACATTTTTTTCTCTATTCGCTCCTGCATTAGTATTCAACTATTAACCATTTAACGATTTTCATAACGAAGCTTCTCTTGGGCTAGATAATTGGTATGAGTGTAGGTAGTTTATTTATTTATTAATTTTATTCACACCAGTTTGCAGTACCAATTTACCTAACTATGAGCTTACTAGCAACCAGCTCGCAATCTGATTTTACATCTTCCATGTAAAATCAGATCTTAATCGGATTTCAAAATAGCCTTGATCTCACCTGATGTTAAGTGATGATTAGACCATTTGGTGGAATCGCACTTCACCCGGGATCCTCAACTAGTGAGACACTGGCTATCTTATCTCTAGCTGCCGGAACACAACAATGCTACAAACATTGATGTTATGGCGACATAATTAGATAAGATGGTGGTAGCAAGCCAGGCGGACATACAAGTTCTACCACCAATCAAACCGAGTACACAAAGATGTGCCCCCCGCTGAGAATCGAACCCGGGACCTCTGGGTCTAAACCGGTGGTCTTAACCGCTAGACCACAGAGGCGGTTCATAGCAAATGATGTAAACGGTAAAGCCTGTCAGTTTGTTAAGATTTAATGTACCAGTATTAGGTATATCATCATCATCTCAGCCAAAAGACGTCCACTGCTGGACAAAGGCCTCCCCCAAGGATCTCCACAACGACCGGTTTTGTGCTGCTCGCATCCAGCGGCTTCCCGCGACCTTCACCAGATGTTAGGTATATAGATGAAATGAAATATGAAATAACATGTAATGGTTAAGTTTTTACAGATTTTTAACTGAACAATATGCGATCCGCCATAATAGGCATAGCCCGTTCTATGGAGAAAGAAATATACCAACATTGAGGACCTCCTCTATATAGTATATCTCTATAATATTTTAAACGATGTTTAAAGAAATATAAATCGTACCATAGGAAAGTCCAGGGCCAGGCAGGGGCACGTTACCAGCGCTGTCAGGCCGCGCCGTCGCCGCCGCCAGCGAACCCAGCAAGAATATTATCTGAAACATTATATACCAAATAGCACTGGAGAGCTACGACAGTCTTTCAAACGTTAAATAAGTAAGTACCGATCGCGCCATACGAATATAGGAATTTCGTTGTAACAGTTTGTTGTTTTGTTGTATGGTAAATATACAACAAACTGTTACAACGAAAGCATTGAACGCTTAAAGAAAGAAAAACGAAACTAAAAAAAAACCTTAAAGTACCTTGATTTTTTAATTACTATAAATATATTTTTAGATGCTCCTAACACCATGATTACGTGTATTTTCGTTTCATGGAAAAGATACGAGCATAACCACATGAGACGGCTAGTAAGAAGCATAGAAATAATATGCATTTAAATAATATTACCAGTTGTAATGTTTGCAAGAATTTCTGTCTCTTAAAATATTCAGCCATATTTTTTCAAGGCAAGGTAAATCCCGCAATTCAACTTACAAAGCCTAAAATTAATGATATGTAGCTCATAAAAATATTAAACGTATTTAAAATAGTAATAGTAATAGTAATAGTAATAGTAATAGTAATAGTAAAACTGCGTTTAATTTAAAATGAAACATCCTCAAATTCCCATGGCATGCCGGGTCAGGTGCACTACCAACTATGTCATCGTGGCATCGCAGGTGATAGTGCTCCTGACCCGGCATGTCATGGGGTACGGGTTCGAGTCCCGCTCGTGAATTTTTTTTCAACACTTTGTCTTTTTACTCGACTGCAAAGGAAGGGTTATGTTTTTCGCGCCTATCTTGTATGTAATATTCTTTATTACCTCATATCTCCAGAACCAGGATTTACATAATTGTATCGTTAGATTCGTCCTATTTGCCCAAGTGTTTCTAGATAGGTAACACTAAAAAAAACATGGCGGCTGTGCGACGCCATTGGAGTTGGTGAAAAACCATTTTGTTTTTCGAATACTTCATTATGGGTATCAAATTAGAAGGCTCAACACAAGGATTTCAAAAAGGTGTCATGAACTTTGTCTAACTAAAAAGACATACTTAAGTAAAATAAAACCTAAAAAAATAACCAAAACCCCGCCTGCGTAAAAAATAATAAGTAACTAAATAGAAAATCAACTGAAAAGGCCGGAAAGAGATAAAAATTCAATTTATGCAACATCATACATAACGCAGGCGGGTTTTTTGTGTTTTTTTTTTTAATTTTTATCTTTTAAATTTTTAAATTGTTCGCAACAAAATTTGCGTAAAATTATATGTAAATAATCAGAAACATCTTCATTTTGACCTCTGTCAGTTTCATCTTTGTCCTAAAAATGAAATCAAACAATTTGTTTTAGTTTTCTATACTTAGCTAGCGGACAGGACATAACTTGGTTTTCTTTTAAAAGCTTTACTTACAATTTTATTTTTTATTGAAAATGCCCTAAATTATTACTCTACCGGCTTTATTACAATGGCATAAACACTACTTTTGCTTTGTCATGGTAAGTTCGACTTTTTGTCGCTTGCATATGTTAACCGTCCTTGGCAACTTCACTATACATATTGAAATAAAGATTGTATGTGCAACATACATTTTTTATACAAGCTATGATCACGGAAATACCTTGAATAAAAAAAAACTGCTAACACGCCGGTAGGCTTTTGAGCGATGTTATTAAAATACCTTTTCCATTATGTCATTAATAACTTCGGGCGATGTTTGAAATTGTAGTTAGCAATTTTTTTAATAATGCGAATGCTTAAACAAGCAGCACTCGTTTTTTTATTGCTAACGGGTAATAACTAGGCCTTCATATCACCTGACGTTAAATGATAATGAGGCCGAAGGTGGAAGCGCTCTTCAGACAGAGTCCCCATCTACTGAGGCACTGGCTATCTTATCTCTAGCTGCCTAAACACATCAATGCCTTAAACATTGATGCTATGGCGACATATTTAGATAAGATGGTAGTAGCTAGCCAGGCGGACAACCAACCAAATCGAGCACACAAATGAACCCCCGATGGGAATCAAACCCGAGACCTTTGGGTCTGAGACCGGTGGTGTCCACTAGACCACATACGCGGTATGCTCGTTGAAAGCTAATTTAAAAGTAGTCATAAGTGGTTTTAAGTTTTTACTGCTGACAAATGATTTCTGCTCGCGATTCCTTTCATTCGGTCTCACTGACTAAAGTTGGTTTCAAATCTATAAAAGGTTCTCAGGGCCATTCAGTAACTAAATACCATTTAAAAGCTCGAGTAGAGCAGTTCATTGTCTCTGTCTGACCTTAATATGTGGCATTGTATGTTAAGCTCACGCCCCTATATCAGTTGAGACAAAGTCAGGTCTTGAAAAACCTTTATCAATAAAAAAATACAACTTATGTATATTTAAAAGTTAGGAGAGCATCTAAGTTTTCTAGGGTTATTATGGTGATAGTAGTATATTAAGTTCTTAGGCAACCCAGTAAAGTAGCTTTTTGTTCAGTGGTTATATCCCACTCAATGCAATAAAGTAAATAGCGGAACATGTATGGTAAATGTTTACTTGTGAAACAATAATCAGAATTGCTTCTTTATTTTTACACGTGTATCAACTGCAGCGTTATACTAGAAAAAAAATGCAAAAAATAATTTTCGGATATTGGTTTCTAAAGTTTACGTGATCACTACACCACAGAATACATAATAGTACACATTGAAATTAAATAAACAGCAGATCCGTAAAAGTAGTTTCATTTCAATAATTTTCGGACCAAAATTAATGAAGAACTATTATTTCTCTTTACACAAAAAGATATTATATGACTATTTTATAAACTATACTTATGCTTAGTCCGAGATAATTTATGTTAATTTAATATGTAGTTACACCATTTTTTGTTTCCGCGAGTTTTAGAAAACAATACGTTTTCAAATGTAAAAATGCTGGCAACTCTGGATCTGACAATCATTAATTTTTCGCGCCTAGTGTTTTCCGTGATTATTTTGTTATAAAAAATGGTTTTAAGTGAATATAAATAAAGAAACCAAAAGAAAACACGCCAATCAAAACTAAATTGAAACCTACACAAGTAACAAAGTAAGTTCATTCTGAACATAAAAAAACATCTTCAAAAAGTTTATGTAGGTAAGTTAAAACAAGAGTTATTTATTACTAACATATGATAAAGACCAAAAAAACATAAAACCTTGCAGTCCTTGTACTGGCACGAAATAGGCAACTGTTAATTAATGACTAATATAACGATTAATAACTTCCACGTTCTTACACCTAATACGAGTACAACATCAGAAGAGGAATCAACACCTGATAAGATATCCAAAAGTGTGGATTTCACTATAACAGATGTAAGTAGCTAAAAGCCAAATGCCAAGAACTAAAAGATACTATTACCCAATTAAAGACTGATCTATGTAGCACGCAAAACGAGCTAGATAATACGCTTCTAGAGAACAATAAACTCCGTAAACAAATTACTAAACTGTTAAAGGAAAATGACACCCTTAAATTGTTCTGCCAATCGCCACTTTCGGACAATATAATGAATAGCAACGCTAAAAAGAAAAAAATAAACTACTTGCTTTTATCAACTTCAAAGCATTCACCAACCTGCAAGACGGACGGCTTGGATCTCAGAACAATAATTAGTTATTATTCTGGGGCTTGGATAAAGGCGACATGTTTGTGACCCTTCAGCAAAACATATTACATTTAACAGACCAGAAAAAAACAGCAGTTCCAACAAGCTAATTGAGCATCCTGGAACAACATAATAATATGCAACCTACGAAAAAGGTAACTAAACCGGCCTCAGTGGCTAACGCTATGCTAGAAAACGACACAAAAAACATTTCCATTATTGGCACACAGCAATGTGTGGGCTTAGCGTCCGCACTGTTACGATCAAGAGCAAGATATAAATTATGAACAGTACAATATAACTGCGTTGATAAAACCTTATGCGATCTAAAAATAAAAGACAAGTTGGTACTATGCGTGGGTGAGAATGACTGGAAAATTCTGAGGTCACAATTACGCACTACGTTCCATAGATTTACCAAAAACACTATTTTTGTATTGGACATGTCCAAGAATGACTATATTGATGTGAATTATCTAAACTATTCTATTGAACAGTTAAGAATATATATATATATATATATATATATATATATATATATATATATATATATATATAAAACAGTAAAGAATATTGAAGTTATGTACATTTTTCTTATAGCGGTTATAACTTAACTTTTATGTGTAAATCTGTTAGTCACGCTATTGATTGTATTGATTACAAAGAGAAATATTTAAACATTAAGAACCTTTTAAAACACTAATGGCTGGCAGTAAAAAAAATACAAATTATAACAAAAATACCTGTAACATATAATAGGGGAACAATTCCTTTCTATTTCCCGCTAAAATCGCTCAATGATTTTTTTTAATTTTTAATTTTATTTTTTTTTATCTATTAGGACAACCAACAAGGCATACACTACAAAAGACTTATGTAAGTGAACTGTATCTCATTCTAAGTGCTGACTTAATTAAAGGTTGCCACGGCATGCAAACGTGAACTCAGTATTTTATTTAATAACCTAAAACTTAACTAAGATTTAACGTAAATGGTGGATAAACATTAAAAAAATGAAAGAAAATGGAGATAATAGCTAATTAATTAATGATGACAGGAGAGCACTATAAATGAAAATACAACCCTTACAAAAACGGCATCTAAAGAGACTATCCTACACTATTTTCCCATCATAAATAAAACATGTCATTTATATCGAGACTAAACAAATTTATTTTAAAATCTTCCTTCATCAAATATTACCAGTGTCTCTCCAAAAAATCTATCTTGGAACTAACAATACAGGAACTGCGTGATGTAAATATGGACTCAGATGTTATTTGTCTAACGGAAACCTTTTTAAAGGCGTGTTACGAAAATTATGTACAAATTGACAACTATGTTCTTGATGATGCCTTTTCTAGAAATAAAAATAGAGGTGGATCGTGTATTCTGATTAAAAAAGACATTAATTTAAAAAAAACGACTTATTGAAAAAGACAAAGTGTTGAAAAAAATTCACGAGCGAGATTCGAACCCGCACCCCATGACATGCCGGGTCAGGTGCACCGCCAACTATGCTATCGTGGTTCAATCAAGCTCTCCGAAATTAATCAACACTATCTACCCTTACTCTGTAAGCCAAAGGAGCCCTATTCAATGTCGACAACTACGTCATCAACATCCGATCTTAATATTTTTTACAAATATGAGTATTGAATGATCATTCAAGAATTAGGCAAGCTATATTAATTATGATTATTTTTATATAATTGTACGCAAATATTGTTGCGAACAAATTACAAATTGAAAAAAGACAAAGTATTGTTGACATTATTGTGTAGTAGTGACATTAATATAAAAACTTTGAAACCTGGGATATTAACAAATTATCTTCCAGATCTTTGTGACAATTATAATTTAAAAATTCATATTGACGTACCTACTAGAAGAAACTCGTGTATTGATCACATTCTGAGCAATATAAGCATATATAGCAATATAAAGAACGCAACCACAACAGTTCTTCCCCTTTATTTATCAGACCACGAAAAATATACTTCATTTACAAGAAGGATTATTCATGCAACAAAAATGTTCAAATATGAAGTTAATTAAAAACAGTGTTAATAAATGCAAAGCGACATGGTCCCTTATTACTAATGAAATCACCAAGACGAATCTGTTCCGGCTATACGAATTGGCGACAAAAGTATACATGATCCGACTGACATAGCTATGACTTTTAATAATTATTTCATTGACATCTCATATAATAATGTATTCAATTTCAATAGTGATAAAGCTTCTTAAAAAGGCGTGATGTATGTATGTATGTATGTATGTACAATATGAAGTTAAAAGAGAAACATTAACTTTAAAAAACACGAATTCTTCAGGTTATGACGGGATCAGTACAAAAATACTTAAAGCCTGCATTAACGAAATATTGCCTACCCTAACACACTTTATCAACAATATTATACAATTTACTCTATTAAGAGATACGGCATTCATAATATAATTATAATTAATTGGGTTTTCTTACGATCAAAAGTCGTTACATTACATTTATTGATATTAAATTTCATTTTATTTATCAAACTCCATTCGTACATACTGTTAATGTCATTTTGTAAACTAAGGCAATCTCTGTAAGATTTAATTTCAAAGAAAACCTTCAGATCGTCAGCATACAATAAACGTTTAGCGCTAACCAATACTTCAGGTAAATCATTGATAAATCATCATGATTAGAAAGAGGAGAGGACCGAGCACTGAGCCCTGACTGACACCAGATCTAGTATGATATTCACAGGATACATAAGAACCATGTTTCACATATTGGCGCCGGTCCCTCAAGTAGTCCAAGAAGAAATTAAATCAAGAAGTCTTGTGAGGCACAAAATTCACGCTCACGTAGGGATCATTACAGACTAGTTTTAAGTGACATACCGAAGTCTACTAAATACGGGAAAACAAGCTCAATGGCTCAATTTAAACAATTTTTATAGCCTGAAACGGTTCTTTGATAAGTAAGGTAACCAAAAGATAATGTTATTTAATTTGTTGTAATTTCTGTGATTTCTCAATTTTATTCTCATATTAACTTCACCAACATTTGCACTAAAATTTGTATGCTGTGTGAAACAAGCGAAACATGATATCAAATATCTTAAGTATAACATCTCCACCATGTAAACCATATTTTATGTAATAATTCTTTTACCGGTTTTATGTCACAACACTGCATACAAGTAAATTTAATTGAAATATCTAAAAACATTTCCTAGTGCACTTTTTTATGTAAAGCAACTTTATGTTTTGTGCTTGAGGATGATTTTGTCATGTACTTTAATTTATGTACAGCCGATCGCAATCGCGAAATAATTAAATGAAACAAGGAAAGAATTCGTATTTCGAGGGCAACTACTTTAAGGCTGGCATTAAACAACATCACTACGAACTACTAGTGATAATTTACCAATGATATTTGCGTCTTAAAGGCGTAATAACCTACTAGCAAAATATGTTGTCAATTTAATTGATAATAATGTATATGTTTCAACCGGTTCTTACATTTACTCGAGTTCTTCCTTTAACATTCTAATTTTGCAATCAAAATTAACATTCCTGCAAAGCCTAAAGTTATTTTTGTAGAATGTTGAATCTAGAACTACGTAAGATGCTTTCTTTCGTGCTTAATAATTTTTCATTTAAAGTCAGACACGCTTTGTTTTCCTGCTAAACCATCGCATAAATATTGAGTCCTAATAAATATATTAAGAAAAAATACAGTGTGAATTTATATAACGTGATTACGATGTAAAGATGTTTGATTTCATTAATGAAACCATCCTAATGACGCAACGAACTTAAAATCATTAATGTTAGAATTGTAATGACAATAAACTGACCTGTTTGTAAGTGAGCATGTTGGCGGCAATCGTTTAATGCTGGAGTGAGCTGCGCGGGCGCCGCTCTCCGCTTATATCGAGCGCTTGTTCAAGAGTCGTATATTGGAATCGTGCGAAATATAACTTTTAAAAGGATAAATGAGTCAATACCTAATTTTATTTAAATATTGTTATAATAATTAGTGCATGTAGTAAGATAAGTTTACTACATTAAAGAAAAAAGACAAAATAAAACAAGAATGCTAGCAACATTACCTCTTTAAATAGCCAAGCTAATACGTTGACAGAGGTAGCTGCCAGCCTTCTTGTCACCGGAGGCTTCGACGAGGCGGGCACTCAACTCTTAACAAGCTGCTTGGCCTCCGGCTCCCATGGACCCAATGTTTCCACCGCAAACGGAACAAACAAATAATTTCGACGAAAAATTTTGAAAACTAAAGTAAAGACTGCAAACCAAAATATTATTATTACAGCATTTATCGAAAAAAAGGAAGTTAAAGTTTTTTTCATTAATTTTTACTTACTTTGATAATAACTGTGGGTAAATGACTACTAAGGCACCTAATAAAGTTTTTTTTTTCTATCTTTATAATTGACTAGCGGCTCCCGCAGTTTAATCTGCGTGGTTCCCGTTCCCGTGGGAATATCGGGATAAAAAGTATCCTACGTGTTAAGAGGGCGTATAAACCTAGAAAAAAAACAGATTCCACCCGCGCCCCTTTCACGCCCCGCTTTCGTCCGTGCGTACGGCGTGGCGGCCAACGCAACAGATTGGCAGGTCGCTCCCTCGTGTGTACTCGTGTTTAGTGCGATCGCGCACAGTATACCTAAAATAATCAGATAAAAACCGGCTAAGTGCGAGTCATCACCTAGCTGTACTTCGAAACACTAAAATACTCTTTGCTGGTGGTAAATAATACGCAAAGGTAAGTAATGATATCATATATTTTTATTATATATTGCTACTTTAAATATTTAATATTGTTTTATTTTATAAAGGCGTAGGTGCCATGAAATCTTTAAGCATTTTTGTATTATGTAGATTATTTTTTGTATCATGTAGATTATATTATCCCTTTCAGTCGCACTTTGCTATCGACAGAAGTAACTGCAACAGTCAGCGGTTGCTGTCGACACGTTAAAGGTCAAAGGCCTACCATCCGACGCTACAGTTACCTCTATTGATACCAAAGTGCTGCTCGTGTGTAAGTGCTCTTACTGTTATATCTCTTCTTCAAAGAGTGTCGACAATGTAAAAAAAAGAAGTCTAATTTTATTACAAAAATATCGCTTTATTTACATAGATTCATAGGTTTACATTTTTTTTTTCAGAATTCGTTCCCTGGCTTGAACCTGTACTGCAAAGAACAGACAGAAAGAAGGTAAGTTAAAAACATTTTTGCATTAAATTATGTATTTAAGGTCTGTTCATTCTAACTTGTCTTAAAATGTAACAATCTTTATAGGACTTACTATTGAAATTTAATGAAAAATTTTATTGTTTTTTTAATGGTAAAAAAACTAAAATATTGTTTACACTTAAGATAAACAGACTTTCTGTAATCAAAGTCAAAGTCAAAGTGTCAAATATTTTGTATTCAAATAAACTTTAGAAAAGTACTTTTGAATCGTCCAAACATTTTTTTTACCTACTACCCATTCAGGACGTCTATTTTTTAGTTGTGGAAAAGAATGGGCGCAAGAAACTCCACAGTTTTAATATAAGTAACGACATTTACAAAATTATATGCCGTTATCAAGTTATACAAGTTTAAAATTACTTAACAATATTTTATATTAGAAATACCTGTTGGGGTGATTGAAGCATTTTTAACCCATGCTGTTTTGTCTTGAATGTAATCAGACACTTTATAATAAGCTTTTTTACAAAGCTTTTCTTTAATGACGATTTTAAATTAAATCATAAGACAAAAGAGGAATTCTCTTGCAAAATGTTTGGTAATATTTTAAATAAATGTGTAATTAATTCTAAGAAAAGCCCGTCTCAACCTACAATTATTAAAAATGTTCAGTCAATCAGTATGGTTCACCAGAACATTCAAGGAATGATGGGCAAAGATCCAGAGATTGCATTGTTCATGAACGATAATAAAGTTGATATTCTATGTATTACTGAACACTGGCTTAAAGATCATCAGTTCATGTTCAATTTTAATAATCATTTGGTAGGTAGTTCGTTCAGTCGAGTAAATTCAATTCATGGTGGCTCCTTAATTATAGTTGATAAGAAGTTAAAATTAAAGGAAAGAAAAGACATAATGAGCCTCTCGGTTGAGCAAACAATAGAAATAGCTTGTGTGGAGCTGGAGCGACTTGTTGTATTAAGTGTATACAGGCCTCCGTCAGCATTGTATGATTATTTTGAAAAAGTAATGGATGAAGCATTATATAAAATCCGCAATGTAGGTAAAAAGATAGTTGTTTGCGGTGATTTTAATATTAATTTGTTAGAAAAGTCTACAGGTTCTATCAAAATTAAAAATTTATTTCAATCATATAATTTGAATAATTTATTTTTGGAGCCGACTAGAATAACTGCCACTTCGGCCACTTGTATCGATAATATATACACTGATCTAGTACCTCTGTCTAAACTCATTATTAATAAACTAGACTCTGATTATTGTGGCCAAATGGTCAGCCTTCCACATCAGTGTCAGCAAGTGAAGAAACAGATTATCACTGTTGTACCAAAAACTGCAGGTCGTCTGGAACGCTTCAAAACAATCTCTATGATAATATATGTTATGTAGAATATAATGATAACCCAAATGAATTTTATAATGATTTCTTTTATAAATATTGTTTAGAATTTAATAAAACTTTTATTCCAAAGATGATCTCGGTTAGTGGTACTGTTACTTTTAGTGAATGGGCTACAATTGGTATCCACAAAAGTAGAAAGTGACTTTATGAGCTATATGATGAACGCAACTATAACACCAGTGAAGATTTCAAATTGTATGTCAAAAAATATTCTAAGTTATTTAAAACAGTATGTCGATTAGCAAAGGCAAAATTCCTGAGTTCAAAGATTAAGCTAAGTGATAACAAAATAAAAATGACATGGAATATTATAAATAGTGAAACTGGAAATGTCAAAAGTCGTAACAAGGAGTACAAATTGAGCTTCGAAAATCAAATCTTAACTTCTGATGCTGATGTTGCTGCGGCATTTGAGAAGTTTTTTTACTGAAATTCCAGTTTCAACTACAAAGACTTTGGACTCGTCCCCCATTGTAGCTGAAGCGGTTCTAAAGGAAAATGTCAAACCTAGTGAAAACCATTTTAGTTTTCAAAAAATTGATTTTAGAGATATAATTAAAACTTTTAACACTCTTAATAAAAAAAAGACTGCTGATTTGTGAGGTAATTCCGTTGACGTCACTAAATCCGTTATTGAGACAATAGCTCCAGTTTTAGCTTGCATATTTAACGAATGTATTGACTGTGGTGTTTTTCCTGACCTAATGAAGCACAGTAAAGTAATTCCATTATACAAATCAGGTAGCACATCTGACCCCACTAACTTGAGACCAATTTCTGTGCTACCCACATTTAGTAAAATATTTGAAAAGATAATTCTGGACCAAATTCAAGTTCATTTTTATAGAAATAAGCTTTTACATTCATTTTTCAGGTATCGCGAGGCATTTCATCTGCGAGCTCTTCGAAATCTACGAGATCTTCGAGCTGGATTGTACAGTCAGCAACGACAGACTTTTCATGTGTTAACATATAAAAAAATCAATATTATGTTTACATTCTATGGTTTTTATAAAAATAAATATACGAATAGCTTTAAATTAAACAACTGTAACGAACTAACAGAGTTGATGAGAGATTTTTGCGTACGAGTTTGACCGGATAGCATTCATCGGCTTGTGAGATATTACGACATTTACGAGCTGCAGCAGTTCTGAAATACAAAATAATTGTAAATCACAAGTTTGTACGGTAATATACGAAGTATGATACAATACTTCCAGAATAGCTAATTCAACTTAATTATGTATGTACTGTGAAAAAAATTACTATACATACTGCCACCAATACGAGTGGTCAAAAGCATCGTTCTGTTTTGCATATACTATACCCGGTACCCGCGTCGCCGTCATTGCTTCAGCGCTTGTAATACATTGTATAGTGAGCTCTAAAGTTAATGCGTAAGGGTCGATATTTCAAGGTGAGACTACTCATCACCAATGAAAAGAAATAATAACAATATTATGATAATAATATCTTATTTTAACGAAATATTTTCTCGGCGCCCTGAGCACAGAAACACAGTCCTCTCGTCTCAACAGAGTGATCGCGACTAATCGATGAAACAAAACATGCCTGTTACCTCGGGTCAGGTGCGACAGACTGGAGCGTTCTGCGCGGAATAAGAATGTCGTAAGCGCCGAATTAGTTTTAGTTTATTTACTCGTAAAATATACATTTTTTTTTCAAATCGCTAATACAGTCGCTCGGTAATATAATTTGATATTATGTGTTAAAATATTGGCTCAGTAATATGCGTCAAATTGAAAATAAATTGATTCTAGTTGAAAAGTAGACGTAAGTTTGTGATTTTATTTTATCGATAAAATTTTAATATATTATGTTTTCGCTTAAACCAGTCCCTTTCAAGTATGCTGTAGTATCTATGATATTTTTTTCGGGTAAATCGTGGTTTATCTTCTAGTGTTAAAATCAAATCTACGATTGGTGATTTACCTTTATACCCCCTCTTAATCCAGGTTGTAAACTATTTGTATGCCGAATTTCATCCAAATCCATCCATCCGTTGCAGCGTGAAGAAGCAACAAATATACACACATACACAAACTTTCGCATTTATAATATTAGTGTGATTAATAATCAAGCCAAATAATCTTCAGTAAAAAGAGCACCATCTAAAAATGTTTAATCAAATAGAATAAGTGCTTTTGAGTCGTCCAATCATTTTGTTACCTACTAACCATTCAGTACGACTATTTTTATCTGTGGAGATGGATGGGCGCAAGAAACTGCGATAATAGAAGTTCGTTACTTCTACAAAAAAAAATAACTATGTCGTTACCAAATCATTCAATACTATATATAATCCTCTACATTTACAATCAAAAACATTTAAGAGCATCACAAATGATGATGTAGGATAGCTATTAGGATGAGCAATACCGGGGACATGGGTTACTATGTTACAGAGATGTCTTCTTTTGCTGTTAGTTACTATAAATATTTATGGTGCACCGACGCGACGACGAGCCCACTTCAAATTCAAATATTTTTTTGTCCATCCAAAGGTTGTCTGGAAGAGATCACTCTTAGTAATAAGACCGGCCTTTGTACATGTATTTTTATGTAGTTTTTTGTCAAATGTTTTATTTTTGGTGTACAATAAAGTTTATTTATCTTATCTTATCTTTTCTTACTTGCTTTATAATGCAGTAGCTAGATACATTTGACTAGCTGCAACTGTTTGAAAATATGCATGCGCGAAAATCGTTAATTTTCTATTGATTCAGTAGTTACACATCAAGACAAAACTATCAGGTCTATTTAACCTTGTATGAAATCTTTAAACCTATTTTTGTCTTTAACTCTATTAACTAGTTGTCATGTTTTTACACGACTTCCTAAAAAATATTGTTTGTTTTCAGGATTTATGTATGTGTGCGAGTTTTTATGTTAATATTACGCCCGAATTGATTAAGATGTATGTTAGAGTTAGTTAGAGTGCTTAGGTTACCCTAGGTAACAGAAGCTATTAAATAAACTAAAAAAGAAGTGACACTTGCCATTTAATATCCAGTCGTTTACAAAAAATACCCATTTCAAACTTTTTTTAAATAATAATTAACCGACTCTGTGGTTTCGTCGTTTGACAGCTGGCCTCAGGCCAAGTGGTCCCGGGATCAATTAAATTGAGCAGAGGGTATAACTTTTTACTCGATTTGGTTGACTGTAGGTTTGTTTTAAATCAGTTGGCTAGTCACCACCATCTTATCAAACTACGGTCTAATTATAAATGTTAGTAGCATTTCTGTGTACCGACAGTCAGAAATAAGATATCCAGTTCATCAGTAGTTGAGGATCACAGTAAAGTCGCTATTTCAACGGCCTTATCATCACTAAAAATCATGTGAAATGAAAGCAAATCTTATTCGTAGACGAGTAAAAAAACCTTATCGTGTTTTACCTTTATGTGTGAATAATTCCAAGCTAAATAGTGAGAATTACCCCCAAGCACCAGAACACAGCAATATCTACGAGTAAAAACAAGGTAAGCCTGCGTTTCCACCAGAGATGTGCGAAGTAGGTAAGCGGTGCGCGAGGTAAATATCCACCAATAAATAAATAAATAAATAAATAAATGTTTCCCACACTCACACCAATTATCTAGCCCCAACAAGAGCTTCCTTAAGAAACTCGTTATATGGTTAACTAGACAACGGATAAACATACTTAATATACTTAAACACATACTTATTATACATAGGAAACACCCAGACCCGAAACAATTTAGAAAAACAGGTTTTTCTAAATTGACCCGACCGGGGATCGAACCCGGGACCTCAGAGATGGCGACACCATGAAAACCGGTGTGCAAGCCACTCGACCAAGGAGGTCGTCGAGGAGGAATAGGAGAATTCCATTTTATTCTGCAAGGACAATGAAGGAATCCTATTGGTGGATTTTTACCTCGCACACCGCTTAGCTACCTCGCAGATCTCTGGTGGAAATCCAGCCTAATCCTGCTTCACTATGCTGTCCTCGCATCCGGACTCCGCTTCTTCTTAACATTAGTCAGAGCGCAGTCATTTGCATACGCTTCGATTAAAAAACTTAGATAGATACTGAAATATTTTTTTTCGTGTAGCTGATCAAAGCAAACAGTCTGAGCTAGACAGTTTCTAATCAATTGGGTTTCGTCATCTTGCTTCTGGAAGCTGTTGCGACAACATTTAAATTAGCGTTTACTGGCCAAAGAAAAACTTTAGTTAAGCCTGTAATTAACTGCTTTGAAGAGTTCAGTACAAAGCTCTTTTATTTGCGGTTTTAATATATTGTGCTTAATATTACCAATGTTTATTAAAATCTTGTCTTTTTTTACCACTACACTAAAAGAGAAAAAAAAATAGAAATATATTTTACTTTTTTTTTTTGTACAAATTGTGCCGATGGTAATGCAATAAAAAGAATTGGTCTACAGTCTACCCATAACGGGTATGCAACTTAAAAGAGGGGATTACAAAAATCATTAAATATATGCAACAACAATATTAAAATACAAAATTAAATGACTTTAATCTATAACTTAATTATTTGGAATCAAAATATTCAGCTAAACTGTAAAAGTGATTTTTTAACAACCAAGTCTTTCATTTAAATTTAAATGTAGGTAAGTTCAAGGCTTTTATTTCAGAAGGAAGGTGATTAAATATTTTAATACCAAAACGAAACCACTTTTGTAGTACATTATAATATGGTTGTTAATCCTAGGCACACACAAATCATATTTATATTTATTGCGAAGGTTTGTCTGATATGAAGCTTTATTTTTAAAGTACTTACTATTTTGCTTAATAAATAATGAAACTTCCAAAATATACAAGTCAAGGTAAGATAACCATTTTCCTTGAAAATATATCTAACAGTTTCTTAATTATACACAAGCAGCTTTTTTGTTAAAAAAAGTTGAGTGTATGTACATTTACCGAGTTTCCCCAGAAAATGATACCATAAGTTAGCAGTGGATAAACTTGGCTAAAGTATGCAGCCCTAGCCACATTCAAAGAAGTAGTTTCAGCAAGTATAGAGAGGCTGGATCTTTTTTTATTTATTTTTAAGATGTATGTCTTGCAATGTAAGTGGGCATCAATATTTACTCCAAGAAAGTTAATCTCATCAACTTCATCAACCATGGTGTTATGTTCTTTGACATGTAATGTGTACGGATTTGATTTATAGTTTCTAAATTGCATATTTTATTTTAGATACATTGACATTTAAATTGATTGAATTCAGCCAATCGACAGTACTTTTCAAGGTATTATTAATATTATTTTAAAAAATCACTACTATTTATACACATTTATACTATTAATACACACACCACACCACACACTCACACCACAAACACACACCGCACACTCACACCACACACACCACATACTCACTGCGACATACCATAATACACACATTTGAAAACATAATAACTAGCCTTAAATGGTAATTTTGCATTTTAGTTTAAGATTATAAATTTCTCAATGGAAGAGCGGTGGTACCCAAAACGAGTAATTATCTGCTCAAACGGTAGCTCCGGCTACAGTAAAAGTTTATGTAGACTGAGTTGATGAATAAAGATTTTTGATTTTTATTTGATTTTGATTTCTGGATTTGTTTGAAATAAAACTAGTTGCATCATCAGCGAACATAACACACAGGTTTTCCGTAACATTTGGTAATTGATTCATGTACACTAGAAAAAGTTGGGAACCAAGTATGTTTCCTTGTGGTAGACTTAGGATAACTTCTTTTGGTTCTGACTGACCACTTCAAAAGTGTTATTTTTGGTTAAAACGATCCATTACTGTGTGATCTGTTCTCTATTTTGCAAATAGCTTTTGAAAAGATTTAATACTAAACCACGTACACCAAAATTGTCGAACATACTTAATGGAGTATCATGCACAACACAGTCAAATGCCCTGGACATATCAAGAAAAAGTCCAACGCTATAAGTTTTATTACTTAATGACTCCCATACTAACTATCTTATATATTGCGAGTGTGATAAACTTTTTTTGAAAGCCGAATTGATTTTCACTTAGTAAACTATTCTTATTTAAAAAGTCC
This sequence comes from Eudonia mercurella, assembly GCA_963082485.1. Lineage (NCBI taxonomy): Eukaryota > Metazoa > Arthropoda > Insecta > Lepidoptera > Crambidae > Eudonia > Eudonia mercurella. Next base: position 812,421 of record OY720026.1, on the reverse strand, counting down.
AACAATCTGTTATAAATAACTTTTTCAAATATTTTTGAAAAGTTTGACAATAATGCTATGGGCCTATAATCACTTATAATGCTCTTGCTTCCTTTTTTGAAAAGTGGTTAAACTTTCGCTTTTTTTGATTCATCAGGAAAAAAGACACCTGTCCGAATCATTAAATTTAAAATATAAACAAGGGGTTGGGTTATGTACTCGAGAGAGCTATTAATGACTTGCATTGGCACTTCATCTAAGCCACAGCTTTTTTGTTTCTTAAACCCACTACGATTTTTTAAATTTCTTGTTCATCTACTGGTATCAAATATATACCATTTAAATGTACAGATGGGAGGAAATATTGTGTGTTTACTTTGTAACAATTATTAGTTGTAATAAAATGATTGTTGAACAAGTTAACAACATTATTTATATCAGTGAAAACATTATTATCGACAGTAACTGTATCCATTGTATTTTAACCTCGCGCGCCATATGTACGCACGGTCGTACGTAAGGTGGCCCGCCAATTATACCTACAGCGCGGGACGGGTTAAAGGTATTATGTGAAGTAGTTTGCTTTTTTATTAGATCCCACGTGGCTTTATTTTTGTTAGAGCTTTGCTTTATAAATGAAATCTTTGATCTTTGTTTCGCTAAACGTATTACAGATTTTAAAGTTTTACAGTATTTTTTGTAGTAAGGTAATAGGGACACATTTCTTTTTTGGAATATTGTGTTATGGAAAGCCCTTTTGACTTTGCTTGCTCGATATATACCCTACCCAAAGTGAGTCTTGGCCTCCGACACAAGGTGACTATAATAGATGCTAGATAATAGATGTTAAATGCGAGAAATCACCAGCTTTACCACTTGACTCGGTACGTATGTCAAAAAGTGCGAATAAAAAAAACACTTTTTGAAATAAAAACAACACAATCAAACTAATTCAATTTAACTTGTATCCCTAAAAGTCGAGAGCGAACCGCGCGAGCCGCGAGCCGTGCGACCTCCGAGACGCGGTTCACGAAGTTCGTTTTTTAGTGTAGACCAGTGTAAACAGATTTATGCGCCGTGTCCACTACAACAGATCGTCACGCCGCGTTCACCGGCACTGACGGCCAGGGTTCAATACTATTCGTGTTGGGAAAGTGTGCTCATTTGTTTGTCCTTTCTTCACGACAAATGAACTGAATGAACACTCACACTCACACACACACACACACACACACACACACACACACACACACACACACACACACACACACACACACACACACACACACACACACGCGCGCGCGCGCGCGCGCGCGCACGCACGTGCACACATAATATGTATGCACACACAGTTTTAATTGTAATTAATTAACCATAGATAAAATAGTTTATTTATAACTGTACCTAGTTACTTTTAGTATCTTAACCTAGTTTATTGTATCTTGGGAAGAGCATAACCTCCCACTACATTCTTGATTTTCATTTTCAAATGAAGCAGCTGATCGGTGTGTAATTTTGTTCTATGATACCAGCAAACTAGCATAGGGACGCAACTTGCGGCCTTCACTGCCCATGAATGCATGTGACGCAGCGCGCTTTGTCAACCCTGAAGCGTCAGTAGATAGGTTTATGTGCTCAATTTTATTTTTTAACTGGGTTATCTAACCTATGAATGCATAAATAATTTTATTTGTGCAATTTACCGGGGCTAAGGGCGATTCTGGGTTACGTGGTACTTTGCTCCTCTTCCATCGTCAAGCACTAAAACCTCGACGAGGGGAAAGGATGTGTGTATACCCCACTTGCTCGGGATTGCGGACGGCAAGCCCCAAGTTTCCCCCGGAAGCTTTCTGTGCCCTGTCATTTCATTAGTAATCTTCAAACGGAACACAGTACTGCAAAATATTGCTGCTTAACGGCAAAAGTGGTTATCACGATTTGTCGCCATCCAGTCAGATTCTACTAACCGGATAGAGACTTTCTTCGCATATAAATTAGGGCATTAAAGTGCCATAGACTTCTTAAAGCTCGAAAGCGCAGTGGTTAAGGCGCCTGGTCTGCCAAAGCTGAGGTTAAGCAACTTACGCAAAGGCCGGTCATCGGATGGGTGACCAAAAATGTATCATCTCGAGCTTCGGCGTGCTTCGGAAGGCACTTAAAGCCGTTGGTCCCAGCTGCATTAGCAGTCGTTAACAACCACCAATCCGCACTGAGCTCGCGTGATGGTTTATGGCCCGTTCTCCCTATACATCCCTACATACAGGGAAGGCACGTGCCCCAGCAGTGGGGACTTAATAAATGAGCTGATGATGATGAGACTTCTTAACACGGGAAACCTCTTTATTCTTGGCAAATACACAACAGACACTTTTGATTTTCCGCAACTCGTCCCAAATGAACCGTAGGCATGTGGGACGAGTTGACGAATTACTCCAATAAAAAACAAACTGTCTTCGATTCAATAAATATCAGTCATAAATGTCTGAAACTGTCTCGGTGTTCTCACTTTCAAAAGTCGTGGCATGGTTGTGGCTTACCTCGGTGGGCGGTGTCGCTATCTTGTCGCTGCCGCTTAGCCAAAAATCGTGGCATAGTTCTTGGGCATGAAACCGGCTCATCAACTCTAATGATCGCGTCTATTTGGCGTGACGTTGCTACATAGATTAGCAAAGGGCCGACCAGTTGCTTTTGTTCAGCAGCCCTCTACTAATCTGGCATCACTGCGTCTAATGAGATGAATCGTCCAATGGGTTGGTATTGTTTTGAAGTGAGGTAACAAAGATAAGATAGTTGTATTAGATAACAAAACATCTGTGATTGATGATCAGGCATACAACTGCGCCAAGATCGAAAAAAAATATTAAAAATTCAATGAACAATGTAAAGCCACACCTGTTGCAGTGTATCATTTTGCATCTTTCCCTCTCTAAATATATATTACTAGCTGACCCGGCGGACTTCGTACCGCTTTGACAGTTTCCATCATTGAGTTAAATATATGTATCAATGGTTTCCATGACAACAAAACAAACAAATCATTTTGTATTGGAAAATTAAATTGTCGTTTTTAGTAATTATTTTTTCATCCCTCCATCTCGGAAAGAGTATTTTTGCTCTTCGATATCTGAGTGCAAAAGCCGTTTTTATCCGCTAGAGGATTGAATTTAGAACATCGTGTGCACTAAGTTTGTGAATTCAAAACATTATTAAACCTACATTATTAACATTATAAGTTGAGACTATTAGTTTAAGATCACCACCTATGTACACTTATGAAGCAATAAATGTTATTATTATTATTATTATTATTATTACTTCTACCTCCATGGTGCCGAATTTATCAGTACACAAGTCACTAACACCAACATTACAGTACCTACAACAAAAATATTACACTCAACTTAAGTAACTGTAGCAACGTTACTTTAAATTTTTCTTAATTATATTTAAGTATTATTTGTTATAATTTAAAGATTATTCTGTGCCTATCATAATGTAGTAGTTAATACCTAAACTGAAATAAAAGTATCTTGTGATTGTAATTGTTTTTTTTTTTTGCATTTAGTCATTTCCTTGCTGAGGTGGGATGAAAAGTTACATGTTGCACTCGAGTGCAAAGATTTTTCACCTCGTGCTTTTTGATTCCCTCGCTAACGCTCAGGATTCTAATTTTTGAATCACTTGCTGCGCTCGTGATTCAATTTTAGAATCCTTCGCTTGCTCGGTCATCAAAATTGAGCACGCGGTAACAACTAACTACCTACTACTACTACCTAATACTAACTAACTAAAAGCAACTTTGCACTCTTGTATAACAAATACCTATTAATATAGCCTATGTTACTCAGCACTAATGTGCTATGGTGAAAGATTTTTTTTAATCGGTCCAGTAGTTTTTGAGTATATTCGTTGCAAACATACATACATACATACATACATACATACATACATACATACATACATACATACATACATACATACATACATACATACATACATACATACATACATACATACATACATACATACATACATACATACATACATACATACATACATACATACATACATACATACATACATACATACATACATACATACATACATACATACATTTCCTCTTTATAATATTAGTATTACAATAGAAAAAAACAAACTACTATTCAAGTTTTAATAAACGAAAATAGAAATACCACTGAAGTCCAAGACATGCCCCTAGTGGAACTCAAACCTACGACATTTGAAAATCAGACAGACTGCTTGTCTAATTGAATCACCGAAACATTGGTTTCTCTATCGAATTTTTCAAGTGCACCTTTTTAACGCCATAGCCATGATGGATTATGTTACATCTATTAAGGTAACACAACTTGAACATCCGGAAGAAACTTCAGTAGTCCAGTTGCTCTGATTGGGAAAGGTCGTAGATTCCATTCCCACTGATTCGAACAGTCAGTTTCAAGTCTCACGATTTTCAATATAGATTAAAAATCATTGTAAATAACAATAACCAGTCCAGTACAATGCTTTTGATCAATAATTTAATTTGGCGTCCGAACTAGGCAATGTTGAGCAAAAATAATTTTCGAACGTGTCTAATTGTTGACAATTGGCTTCTTTATCACTTGACGCAATGTCGATAACAATCAAAGGTAATGTTATTTATGCAACTCTACGAGGGGATATTTCTTTATGTAATTTGGTTCAGCAATCGATGAAAATGGAACAGTTGTCTACGTTGATGTAATAAGCTCTGGCAGTGCGCAAGCGTTGGACAGTTTTTGTTACAGGGAGTCACCGTGATTTCTAAAATAAAGTTTATTGTAGGTGCTAATTGGCTGAAGCTAGTCAGGTGGAAACGCTTATTAGGCGAGATGGTTGCGGTTCTATTAAAAAACAAAAGCTAGAACCTGTCCTCAAACACATAACACTTTTAATCAATTTATTTCGTTTTCTTTTCCATAGTCTTAAGATTGCGTTCTTGTTTTACCTTAAATATTTGCTGTGCTCTACAGCTGATCTTAGTCCATAATCATCTTAAAAAAGAAATATATAGGTCTTAAGCGTGTTTTAAAAGGCATGAAATATATTTATACAACTTAAAGTATAGCGATGGCTCAGTAAAACAGATGTTACTCATTTAAGCTCTGTAGATAAAACTGTCCCAAAATACAATTTTCTGTTGAGAAGAACCTAGAAATGTAGCTTTGAAAACATTTATACAAAAATACTTAACTATTAAGGGTGAAGAATTAAAGGGATTATAAAAATTTACATTAATTTTTATCTTACGTTATGCCTGTCCTTCACTTATCGAAGGGCAAAACTAGAGCAACTAAAGCACTAAGTATAGCTAAAATTTGGTTTGTAATACGAAAACATAAGTGTACATAATCGCATTTGGATGCAACCGAATATTAATTTCCATGTATTTATCATGTATAATAATTTGAATTCAGAACAGAACTTTTTGTTTTCCATTTCACGAAGCCATGTAATCACGCAAGACGCAAGACATGCGTGATTAGATTACATGGCTTCGTGCGACTAGCAAATTTAGCCAGTGTCAAAGTAATTTTTCTTACAAGTAAAACATAAATAAACAATATTTCCTTCCTGTCTAATGATAATGAATGATAATGGAAATGAGAAGTGAGAAACGAAATAACCCCAACCCCTCAAGTATCTCAGTAAAGATGTGGGGCTTCACTAAGTCCTCGCGCGGACTTCTCGAGAGAATTTGAAAAGTGACGTTGCACTGTTTTGTTTTATTTGCCAACACTTATGCACATTCACGTTCTCTTAACGGTTAATAATCACCATTATTTCACGCATGATACAAATTTTAGGAAATAAAATAAAACCGCAGACAAGACTCTCCACTTTCCCGCCAAGAAGTCCACAACGAACTTTATTGTTGTTTTGATTTTCACGTGAACTATATAGAGCTGTAAAACTATAAATCGTATAGCAATTACGTGTGACACAATAGTATTTAACATCATTCTAAAATAAATTCATAATATGTAAAAGGAGTAGCAACTCTATGTACTCTATAACTGATAGAAATCCGACGACAGCCGAAACACGAAATTGGATGCACTGTACGTATGGTATACAATAAATTATTAGTGTTTTTATATTTTTTTCTTTTTTATTTAAAGACGTATCAGTCACTGCCAAAAACATAAATATAGAGTAGTTGAACAATTTATTTTTAGACGTTTCATAAGTATTATTTTCTAAAGTTCACGCGAACACTTACACACTGAAAATATAATTAAATATTATTTATTTCATTTAACTATTAATTATTTGAGTTTAATTTAACAGTGAAATGTAACACTAAGTTCGTTGCGCTTGCGTTTATTTTCTTTTTATATTTGTGTTTCTCTGACCAAGCGTGACCTTTGGTCACGGATGGGTGACCAAAAATGTATCATCTCAAGCTCCTCAGTGCTTAGGCAAGCATGTAAAGCTGTCGGTCCTGACAGTATTAGCGTTGTTAACAACCACCAATCCGCATTGGGCCCGGTTTATGGCCCGCTTTCCCTATTATTCATCCATAGGGAAGGCTCGTGCCCCAGCAGAGGAGACAAAAAATATCTGGTGTTGGTTTTGTTGTGTTGTATTGGTATGGTTGGTTTGATGCTTATTTTAATAACAAACCCGAATAAATTAGTAAGTAAATGCGATTTAATCCATATGTTTCATAAATCTTTTGATTACTTACCCATTGTCAGTGAAACTGTGAGTGCTATTGCTTCAAGCTGTTGCTTAGAATTTCGTGTCTAGTTTTCAGGTTCAGAAGTTTCTATTGTTACATTCTATCGTTGCAATACGAACTAGATTCATCGGTGTTGTGCCATCATAGCTTCATATATCTGAACACAGGCACGATATTTTTATTGCTTTGTTTACAATAGACTTAATTTAATATTAGTACTGTTATTTCGATGACTTTAAATACAAATTAAAACGACACAGTAGTGTTAAAAGCGACTTCATAACACATAATTAAAAATTTCACTTTCTTTTTAGCTATTGAACATAAGTTCCGTTTCAAAATCTCTCCTGCTATCAGTTTCTATATCAACAGTTTGAAGATTGTCTGTTTTGTTATAAGCTAATGTTTCCAACACCTTGTTTTTTCTTTTCCTCGGCCATTCCAATCGACTATAGATTCAAGTTAAACGCTGCTTGCTGTTCTGTTAATTTTTAGTTCAGTCCGTCTATAGTCGTTTTGATATTATAATCCTCACCATTGCCTTTATGCATCCAAGAATGATGATTTAGATAGTATCATGTAAAGTTAGGTACCATGCGTGATTGAACCAATAACGGCGGTCACGAAAGACTGTAATTGGTACAGGATTAGCCGAATGATTTGAAAGCTAGCCAAGCATTATTATAAAGATAATCCTAAGATTTTCTTTATATATACTTTTCATCATGTAAAAAATATAACTTGTTTAAGTGCTAACATACTCATTTGAAATACTTATCTAATTAGATTAAATATCAATATTAAAATGTCAAAGGGCTTAAAGGACATTTCGCCAAAATGTTCTTAAAACCCTTTGACACTTTAAGTATCGATATGTATTTCCGCTTAAATCTCCAAACTTAACCCAAACTTAACGAAACAAAGCGAATGTCCGCAAAGCAATCGGTCCGAAACGACCAACCGAGGAGATAAATACGATCGGCGGCGCACCGGCCCGGCTCAGTCAACCGGTGCAGCCGCCGTGATGTCACTGGCACGATGCACGCGCGCCTAGCTCTCGCCATACTCGCGCTACAGTGCTTTGGAATATGTGCGCCCATCAGGGTACCTATTATGTGGGATGGTGGTGATAGTGAAGTGAATTCCGACCAAGAACATTTTTCTGTAGAACAGTTCAAACCACAAAACGTACGGCAAAAGCCCATACCGGTCGAGTACTTTGAGTACACGGCCAAGAAACCACAGTTTGCTGTTGACATTGCGTCTTTCCATGGCGTCCAGTCTCCGGAATATCACTATACAGCACACCCTGTTAGGCCATTTACAGGAAAAGAAAAACCAGCTTTAGGAAAGCACCGCATACAAGATGAAAACAGACCAGTATTTCATCAATTTCAAGATTACATTCATCATGATGAAATACCAGTGTCTCACGTTACACCAATAACAACTGAATATGGCGTATTCCATCCGTATAAATCTGAGGAGCCAGGTTTGCAAGAACTGTACAAAGATCCAATATTAGATAAAATACGAAACGACATCCGTGACAGTAGCCAACGGTTGGAAATTCACGAAAACGAAGCTGGAAAGCCAGACATATCAAAAGAAGAATATTTAGAAAGCCTTGAACAGACAGATTTCAAGAAGCCACCGCAAAAAAATATTCCTGCTCCTTATGAAATTCACCGACCTCAGCGCCGACCAATCTACTACAGACCTGTTCCAAAATACTCTAACAGAGATCATGTTTTAAATCAACGATTTAGACACCCATGGAATCAGAATTTTGTAAAAATAAGACCATTACATTATCGTCCACTCAAAAATCATATTCACAAATTACGACAGCATCACGCCTTGACTTATGAGGATGAACGTAACGAATATCCTCAAGTTCCTACATTGCAACCTTATGAAGAGCCGTCTGATGGGTACGACATCTATGAAACAGGTAAAGCTAAATATATTAACCTTAGAAATAACTTAGATGAATCAGTTAACAACTTAGTAAAAGATAATCACCCAGTGGTATCGCAAAAACTAGAACTCCAAAAAGATGAAAGCCCGGAGGATGAAGAAGAAAAAGAGTTTGTACCTATAAAAAATTACGCACAAATAAGGAAAACAGAAACCACAAGACACTTGCCTAAAGAAGCTGCATTTGATGAAGCAGAAAACTATGAAGAAATTAAAAATGCACCTCGCTTAAGAGAGGCTATTAAGAGTACTAAAGCACAAACAGTATATACTGAAGAAGGTTATGAAGATTCTGCGTATGATCACGCTGGTGAACAAAAACACGCTTCCGATAGTGAAGCTCACGGTGGTTTGCTTCGAGAACATGAGCTTAGTGGTGGAAAATATAAAATACCGTCTGTAAGCGCTAGTTACAAAGACGGTAATGGGTCTGCCTACAAAGACCAAATTGTACATGGTAAAAAATGGAATGATAATAACAAAGATAATTACCACGAAGAAGACTCAGATGATTATTCTGAGAACGAACATGAAGAATTAATTGATGCAGATAGTTACCGAAACGGTCCAATAAACTATGATGACAATAAAAGAGATAAAAGACAGCATGCTATTGATTCTGAAAGTGAGTCTGGATTTGAAATTGACAATAAAAAAAACAATCAAACACATAAAATGAAAGAAGAACATATTTTGGAAACAGACGTTGATAGTATAGTTGAAGATGATGAAAACAATGCTCAAAGCGACACACGACAAAATATTGACTCATCTCCAATAACTTTTAAAGAGGATACTGCAAACATTGCAAACAAGACGTCACAGCATGATATGAATAAACGAGAAACAAAATTTAAAGTGCCCGAGATAGACTTAGATTCTACTTATTTAACTGAAAAAGATATTTTGCAAATTGCAAAAGAAAAAATAATTAAAGATGATCTAACGGAAAAATACCCATATTACTTCAAAAACTTAAAGTCTATTCACAAAGACTCTCCGCTTAAATATGCAGAAAATTTAAAACTCATACCAAAAAAATCAAAAGGTGGCACGGAATTCTATGATTCTAGATCACAACTTGAATGTCCTGAAGTTGATGACAAAGTCGATGCTTTACCCGAAAAATTTAAAAAGAATGGTCACCCTGATGAACCAGAAGAAGGAGAAACAGATGAAAAAAACGATGAACAATCTAAAGAAAGTGAATCAATGAAAGCACCACCAAGACTTGAAGGCTTAGGGGACAAAATTGATTGCTTTAAAGCAAAATATTTTGGTAAAAACCCATTGGATAGCCCTTTTTTCAAAGAAGACATAATATCTAGTCCTGATCCGGTAGGTATACCAAATATGCCATCATTTCACCTAAAGAGCATAAACAATCCTCCTATGTTTGCAACAGCTTCTGACAATATAGCAATAAAATTAGAAAACCTTAAGAAAAATAGTGATGAAGATATATATGCTCCTTTAGATAAACTTAAAAGTGATCAAAATAGTCTTAAAGAAACACTGACAACTGGGCACTTACAAACGGCAGAAAAAATTACACCAAATAGAGCTACGCCAATAAACATTACATCTCTTGAAAAAAATTACGTGTCATACGATATGAAGGGCTTTGAAAATAGTACTAGTTCACCACAGTCATATCCAAATTTACCTCATAACTCAGATCCATACAAAAATAGAAGAGATAACATAGAACCCTCTTTCAATGTTACAATCGCCACAAGAAAAAAACGTTCGGTGCCTTTTCTATATGAACCTTATAAAATTATTAGGGATATTCAAACACCAGATTCAAAAAAAACCACAACTACTGGCAATATTAGTCCTCTTATAAAGCAACTTCAAACAAGTAAAGTCATTGATGCCGTAGTTAAATCTAATAATGATAAAGATCAACTCGTTAAGCAGAGTACAAAAAGAAAAATATACAAAGATATTGGTAAGAAAGAACGCGAAAATATAGACAATTTAGATCCAAAGGATTCATCACGTGCCAGTTTTGTAGATGTTAATGTTGACAAACGCAGAGGTGAGCCTAGGTACGAACTCCGACCTTTAAACCATAAAGCTGAATACTCTCCTGTTACAAACAAGAAATCTATTTCTTTAGAAGAATATAAAGCACAAGCGAATCCGATGTTAGATAAAAACAACCTTTCGGCGGCCATTCAGTCCACTGTAAATAGTAGAAAGGATTCTACAAAATCTAATGGTAAAGTTTCAAATAACTTTCATCAGCCAGAAGAATTTCAAAACTTGGCTGCGTCAAGTACAATCAAAAGAACTGTAGCTACCTCTTCTCCTACAGTTATAAACAGAAGAGAGCAATCTTCCGCCGAAACAAAAGATGATGATGACAGCGAAGAAGACTATGATGATGATGATTATGAAGATGATGACGAAGACGATAGAGAAGAAACATCTACCACAACTACAACTACGACTACAACAACGCCCAAACCACTCTTTCGAAAAAGAATAAGAACAACAACCACTACCGAAAATCCTAGCGAGAAACCTGAAACTGAGCAACCTACAATGCTACGTTTAGTTACAAGGTTTCGAAATCACAACGTACAAAATCCAGACAATCCCAAAGATAAAGAAAAACATGATGACATTCCCAAGCCCAAACTAAGAGAAAAAAAGAAAAAAACCACTAAAAGTACCATAGTTACGGACACTCAAAAGTACGGTGATGGTGAGGACGATATGAGACAAGAAGAAATTGATGCATTAATAGGCGTAAAGCAAGATATGCGTGATTACATGCCATTGTATGAAAAAGAAGCTGAAAAGAAAACAAGAAAAAATGCGGCTTCCAGTGAAGAAGATGAGAGTGATGAAAATGATGAAGACGATGATGTCTATGAGAAAGATGACGAGGACGAAGAAGAAGAAGATGAAGACGATGATGATGATGACGAAATAGATGAAGAAGATATTGAATCTGAACTAATTCAGAATGTTTCTACTACTGAGCCTTCCAAGAGGACACTTTCCAGAACAACCGACGCTCCTCATTCTACAACCGAAACAAGGAGTTCTAAAATAAAAAATCTACCAATCATTTCCACAAAGAAGATTGAAATTCACAAAGAGCTGCCTGTAAATAAAACGTCTCCACATGTTACTCAATTCAAACAAGATATTAAAGAACTTGAAATAATAAGAGAAATTCCAAGAAAAATATCAAGAGGAAAACCTAAAAAAAATGTTGAAGTTCTTGACTTGTATAAAGATGATAACTTAGCTACAGAAATAAATAAATTAGGAGCGGTTGAAATATTTAAGGAAAATTTAGATCTTAACAATGGCCCAAAACATGGCGGCAACTACAAACTCGCACCAACGCTCAAGGAAGAAATATCTACAGAGTCTCCCACTGATCTTAACAATCACGACAAGGCTCCTAAAGATGCAGAAGTCTCTCAAACAGAAAATAAAAAGCTAATAGAACTTGACGATAGTGTACCGTCAAGAAGTAGTATGCACGGTGGCAATCTTAAATATGCAGATGATACAATACGTTCCAACGGCAACAGAGGTAATTCAAAACATATTGAATTTAAAGATTTCATCGAAAATGAAAATACGAAATCATTGCATGGTGGAAACTTAAAGGAGCGAGGCAGGAAGCGAGGCGAAAGTAGAAGTGAAAAGTTGATAGAACTTGATGATCATGACGATGAAGATGACGATTCGGCAAGTGAAATGCACGGAGGCAATTTTAAATCATACGGCGGATCTAGAAACAATGGGCGGGCTATGCACGGTGGGAACTACAGGAGATCAAAGTTAATTCAGGCAGACAATGTGAATGACGAAAGTACAAACCGTTTACAAAAAGCGAAAAGTTCAGCAGCAAAAAAACTTAATTCAGCGGACTTATTAGTCAGTTTGGCGCAGGCGGTCCCAATATTGACAACTACGCCAGCGTATATACTTGACCCTAGCAAACGAATGTACTACTACGTTGATGCTTAACTGTTTTAACTTTATCATTCACTTGGCTTGATAAGTTTAAGCACTTAAGTGAATAAAACTTATCAAAAATCATCAAAAATGTAATAGTTAACTATTAAAATGTGCCAGGGGATGATTTTTAACCGGTGATAATAATTCTCTCAGGGCCTCTTTCACCATCTACAAGTAAGTTCCCATTAGCGTTTACTTGACAGATAGTCCATACAAAACTATCACTTTAACTGCCAAGTATCTCCTAATCAGACATTGTGAAATAGGCCCTCAGTCTGATATTATTTACAAGCGCTCTCTACCACCAGTCTCCAGCGCAGCGTCTATTTTGACACTGAAAGTTCTTTAGCACTATATAAATAACTAAGCTATTTATAAAATTGTTAATAGTTTTAACAGATTATTTTCCATGGTTTACCTTGGTTTTTGTTGTGTATTCTGTTAGCATTTTTGGATATTATTAATTTCAAAATAATCGCTGAAATTAAAAACCACATCCCATAAAATAATTTATAATAATTATGTTTGATGTCTAATGTAAGTTTTGCAAAAATAATGATTTTTGTTGTTGTGGATAAACGAAACGAACGAAAATGTCTGTGATAGAATACGGTTTGTATTACATAATTACTTTATTATAGACTTATTTTTTTACAATTATGTTATTTTGTCAGCTATTTATAGTGCTTTTATTACAATAAAATGTAACATTTTATTTACTTTCTTTTCTTTATTTACCTTCTTACTCTTATAAAAGCTGGAAAAAAGGGGTAATCTTATACAAATAAACAGTATATCTTAGAAACTTTTCCTATTTACCTTGTAATAAACTGAACTGAATTTTATAAAGTCTTCTAAATCGAACTTATGTTATAACAATTGCTTCCTTTAAGCGTATGGTAGATTTCAATTCCTGTGACAATACTTCAACATGTATTACATAAGCTCACCGACGAATGGTTAACTCGTTCAAAGCCAATTGATTTCAACTCGCCCCGCCAGCTGTTTCGAACATTGAACTGTGTAAAAACACAAAAACACTTTCACTTTCAATGACGATCAATGTGAGGCAAAATACGTTTTGGATTTAATGACATCTCATAATTAAAGTTACGAAACACTATTTTAGATAGTATATTTATATCAAATGTAATTCTTGGGGCACTGTAGGTATAATATGTTCGATGCATATTTGTCGCATCTGAATGCAGACTGTTACTGAATTAGGAAACCAGCAATATTTAAGATTATGGTTATAAATAAATTTACGTAAATTTTGTTGCAAACAAATTACTATTTGAAAAAAGACAAAGTGTTGAAAAAATTCCACGAGCGGGATTCGAACCCGCTCTCTATGACATGCCGGGTCAGGTGCACCACCAACTATGGGCCACGATAGCATAGTTGGTAGTACACCTGACCCGACCTGATCTTTTCTTTTTTTCAAACAATACTTAAACTAACATTAGTTGTATTAAAATTAAATTAAAAATATATTAAATCTGTTCTTATGTCGCCTAAATCAACTCTTTATAAATTGAACTTATTCATGTTTTCCACTCTTATGACATGTTGGATTTTTTATCATACTTTGATAATGGGGTATTTAAGACTAAATTATCATTGCCAAATACTATTAGGTTAGGTAGCTATTCCATTTACGACCTTATTAAGGCGAGAATCCACTGCGGCACATGCCGCGCACCACTACGTTTCCTTACAAAACGAGCCAGACATTCGATCACGTTAACGAAAATGAGAATTTGTATGGCAAAATGTTGATTCTTCTCATATGCCGCCAGGAGGTGCTGCTTCAATGCCATACTAATTTTCGTATTCGTAAACGTAATCGAATGAACACGAATAGTAAACAAAACTCACACCATTCACCCTGAACTACGACGATGTTTCTATGGAAACTCAGCAAGCGTAAATAGCGTGCGACGCATTGGATTGGCGCCTTTACTAATTCATACCATCAGTTAATTAAGACAAGTATAACACGAATTAAGACTTTATGAACCTAAATCATATTATTATTACAATTTCTTTAAAGTCGTAAGAACCGACTAAGGGACGAGGGTTACAGATACTTGCACATCAAGCGATCGACTAGAAACCCATCATTGATGGCGTATCTATACCATCTCGGATATAGGATATACTTTGTTCAAGCTAAATATGGCGTCGAGTCAGTAATGGCGAGAACACTCAAAATGGGTGATTTAGATGCTCTGTCTGCCCTTTTTGGGCGTGAGTATGTATGTATTTCTTTAATTTGGAGTATTTCTTACGAGTATACAAAGTGTTTCTAGTGAGTAATAATAAATAAATAATAAAATAAAATGTTTCCCACACTCACACCAATTATCTAGCCCCAAGAAAAGCTTCCTTAAGAAACTTGATATGTGGTTAACTAGACAACGGATAAACATACTTAATATACTTAAATACATATTTATTATACATAGGAAACACCCAGACCCGAAACAATATAGAAAAACAGGTATTTCTAAATTGATCCGACCGGGGATCGAACCCGGGACCTCTGAGATGGCGACACCATGAAAACCGGTGTGCAAGCCACTCGACCAAGGAGGTCGTCAAACAAACAAAAGTAAACCTTTATTATTCAAATGAAAGAATGAGAGATTTATAGTCGAATTAAAAAACCCGTAAAATTTAAGATATTTTAATAGTCTGGCAAGTCTTTTATTCTTAGCAACTATACAATTTTACACGTGAGCTTATTATTATGTTATTACAATAAATTAAGAATAAATTAATTTAAATAAAATAATTTATAGAACAATTTGGTTTGGTTTTATCGTGAATAATACATTAATTATTAATATAGTTCAATCACTATTCTAATATTCGAAAGAGTGATATAGTTAATACTAATAAACTTTTATTTCTAGCTATCTACAAATAATACAAATCCTTATTTATGCTTTTTTCTCCCTACTAAATTAGTGGTCTGCGCATTCTTTGATGTAACATGGTTAATTGGCTTCCATTCTGATTGGACATTTGGGACATAACTGGGCTCACTGTCTTCTCGGTCAATAGATTCGTTGTCTTGCTCTTTTTCATTGTTGCCAAAGAAATCTATTATGGGATGATAATTATAGTTAACCCTCTTTCCATTTGATGTAACCGTTTCTTTGACTGAATTACTTTGATCGTGCGGTCTATACGTACTCGATATGGTTTCAGGAGTCACAGCCTGCAGTTTTGGGGCTATAGTTGCTCTTTTTGGAGAACTAGCTTTTGAAGTAGCTTGTACAACTTCGTCTTCTTCCAAATCATCGTTGAAATCTTCCATTGTTTCTAAATGAGTATTAGTGTGAGATTCCACGGCTGAAGTGCCAGACGATATTAAATCCTCTGGACCACCTGAGATTTTCTTTCTAATTGGTCTTCGGTTTGGCCTTACAGGCCCTCGCTTGAACTGACTTCCAGTAATCTTGTACTTATTAGGTGTTTCTTTTAAAAATGTGAATGAGTTAGGTCCTGATGGAGTCGGTGGTTCCAAGTAGCTTGGTAATGTTACTGTTTCATAATTATTAGAAGATGCTGGGATCCTCGAGGATAACGGTCTTTTAACGTTACGTATTGAGCTTGCTTGGTTAAATGAATCCGGGAAGTAAGTGTTGCCATACGAGTCCATAGGACTTGATGGGGAACTTCCGTGACTTAACTCCTCGTTATCTGTTAGCTTTCCGTTACCGAATGGTATTCCAGATATTAAATTATGATTATCACTAAAAGGTGGGAATGATTCCAATGGCTTACTATGTGAGAATGGTGGAGTTTTGCTGACGCTTGGTCGATGAATAGTAGATTGAACGGATTCAAATGCTTGATTGCCGTGTTCTGCTGACAGTTCCTCTCCGGGGATATGCTCAGATGATGTTTCGTGGACTCTGTGACCCAGTGGAGGGAAAGATACACTGTATCCTTCTATATGACAGGAACAACATGTAGGCACCTGAAAGTTAATATAAAATTTATAAATATCGTATGCCGAACAAAATAGTCAGTTTAAAAAAAAACATTGCATTACCTTGAATATATCCATATGCAGTCCATTTTGTTGATCCCAGGTCAGTAGTCTGTGGTAGTTGTAAACTTGCACACATTTCGATTTGAAGTTGTCAGTGAGATAAGTGCATGATTCTTTTGGTTTTCTGAAACAGAAATTTAATAGTTGATGTTTTTTTAAGGCCTTCGTTTATTATTATTTTTATCTTTGGTTGACTCGGATTGCGTATAATTATTTTTAATTTAAAGAACCTGCAAACAGGTTTGCGGTCTGCCTGATGGTGGTTTTTTATTTGGCCGTCTTAGCCTATTTAAAATTATTAATACTTAGTATAAATATATCAAAAGTGATATTATAATACTTACAAGCACTTTTCAAGTCTTAGTGTCTGCGTGTGCTCGCCTGTGTTGACGATGTACTTCCAATGTCCTGAGGTGGCGCGCGCGCGCTGAGGCCGGGCGTACTTTACAGTGCTCGGGCACATGAAACCTGCTTCTCCAGCTCCTGCGAAGTCCCTATTAGCAGTGTCGCCTCGCCTGCAATAAAAACGTATGTCAAGATAAGTTACAATCCACTCTTATCTACTTTTATACAAATATTATGTCCATAATTTTTTGTCAGTTTCAGATTCCGAATATTGTGCGTTAGTGCCTAGTTTATTTTAAATCCAGGTTAAGACTTTGAGGTTAGTAAAAATGGTGCGTAAAGTTAATGCTTTATGATATTTTTTTTAATATTTTGCAAAGGGAATCTTTTGGTAAAGACGAAGGTAAGGCCGAGGTGGAAGCGCACTTCCCCCAGAATATTCAAATGCTAAAGAACTGACCTCAACTATTAATATAAGAACACAACAATGATACAAACATTGTTATTATGAAGATAAATAATTGTGTGGTTGCAAGACAAGTTGACTTAAAACAAGCCCTACTACCAATCATACCGTTCGCGTTGTTGTAAGACATATAGTGCCTTACAAATAAACAAAGAATAAGGTCCGAATAGTTATTCTATGTTTTGTCTCTGTTACTCTAATTTGAAATGACGTTTACATGACAGGAACAAAATACGGAACAACTATTCCGAGCTTATTTTTTGTGTATTTGTAAGACGTTTAAACTTTAAAACCTTTTTATTACCTGTTGGATACCAGATAGTGTTCGGCGGTGTACTTGGCCTCCTGAGCAGCGGTGACTCCGTCCACGGCGTTCTCTTCGGGATCCTTGAAGTCCGCCAGCAACGCCCCGGCAGCCGCTTTGTTTCTTCTTATTGACTGAACAATGGCTTCTCTGTAAATAATAAAAACTCATTGTAAGATATTCGCTGATTATAAGCTAAGTTTATTGTTGATGCGACTAAGAAATTAGTTCCAAACAAACTATTTGACCTTTGATAGCAAAAAATGTTATATTAAATTCACTGTAAATAAAAATGTTGTTTAATATCTTTATTCAGTATGGGCATGTATAGGCTTTAAATAAACATATCATCATTAGCTCATTTTTATGTCTACACTGCTGGGGCACGAGCCTTCCCTATGGACGGATAGGGAGAACGGGCCATAAACCACCACGCGGGCCCAGTGCGGATTGGTGATTGTTAACGACTGCTAATACTACGCGTTCCTGACATCTACAAAGCTGTTGTATAATTAAACTGGACTTTTTAATATATCTCAAATATACACCTATAAAATAAGTCTTCTAGCGAACAAAATTTTACAGAGTAGAATTCAAACAAATATATAAACCTAATGCAATGGTGCAGTTATTTACAATATAGTTACTATACATAACCAATTGGTTTGTTTTTCTTTGTTCCTTATACCCTAAAATTACATTTTTATTTCAATAGAGGCCATTGTTTATTTTCAAAATAGCAAAATTATTCTGACTAAAATTTTTACGTGCCCCCCAGACGCCGTAGTCTTTATAGCAAGACGCCTAGTGATGTGATTCGATAATAAGTTTTTAATGAATTCATAGACACTAACATTTAAATAAAACAATAAAAAATATATATTGGTGATAAACACCACTGACATTGACAATTTGTGACATTTGTTTTGTTTCACGTGCGAGTAACTATTGTGTTTAAGTATTTGTCCTGTAAAAGCCACTTTAAAAAAAAAGTATTTGTCCATCAAACCAGCTACTGTAGATTCGGAAAGATTGTTCTCCACAACTGGTTCAAACTGATATCTACATTTATTTATTTATTTATTTATTTATGTAAATAATAACACAACATTACAGTATGACACCAATACGCTATGCTATACAAAAAAAAATATCAAAAAATGTTGTTATTCTAAATTGTAATTACTACAATAGAAACAACAGCAAAAGAAAAAAGAAAAAAAAATAGATTTATAAGTTAAAGTAAAAAATAATAATTACAAAATAATAACAATAATCATATTAATAATGTATTATATGTTCTTACACTATCAATCATCTCACATATATACCATTTACAAAGAAAATCTACGCTCATAATTTGAGAAACAAACATAAGTAACTGTTGCGTCCTCCCAGAACCGTAAACTATGGTAAAAAGCGACCAGCAGGTGGCCGGTAACAATTGAAATTCTATTGTGTCTGGTATCCGCGCGCTCGAGCTCATATATGATATTACTTTATACTATAGACACACAATATATTAGTAATACCATACATGGTCACAGATTTACACATGCTATAACAAAAAGATTTAAAAAAAAATACCTATGTACTTACCAATTTATTTTTAACTAGCTGACCCGGCGGACTTCGTGCCCCGCTTTGACAGTTTCCATCATTGAGTTAAATATATATCAATGGTTTCCATGACCACAAAACAAACAAATCATTTTGTATTGGAAAATTAAATTGTCGTTTTTAGTATTTTATAATATATATATATATATTTTAATATAGCCTATTTACTCAGCGCTAATGTAGCATTCTAATGGTGAAAGAATTTTTTAAATCGGTCCAGTAGTTTTTGAGTTTATTCGTTGCAAACATACATACATACATACATACAAAAATACAAAGGTTTCCTCTTTATAATATTAGTATAGATGTATTGATGTAATGTAACAGAGCCGCGGCTGTGCCGGCGCGGCGCTGCACTATTTGTCAATTTGTCACGCACACACTCACATTGCACCGCTGCCTACGAAGCTGCGCAACGTTCTCGTAACACGTACAACACAGTGACATGATTTTTGAGGCAATGAGGGTGGGTATATCAGTTTAAATTCGATGGACTCGTTCGGTGATCTGGCTCACAAATTACTTGTTACAAAAACTTTTCACTCACTTAATTTGACTTTTTGTTTTTGTTTTGTTTTTTGTATTATTAAAATTATGTATAGCCTAGTTTAAATGCATGCTACGTCACAAGGCAATTTAATTACTTTTTATAATTATTAATCTCATGTAAGTGAATATTATTCTGTATTCTTATGAGAATAAAGTTTCTTTAAACCTAATGCAGCCAAGACCAACGGCTTTACGTGCCTTCCGAAGCATGGAGGAGCTCGAGCTGATACATTTTTGGTCACCCATCCGATGACCGGCATTTGCGAAAGTTGCTTAACCTCAGCACTCGCAGACCGGGCGCGTTAACCACTGCGCCATCGAGCTCAATAAATATATAGTTATTATAAAAGGTACTACGCCTAAAGTTGGTTAGCCTTCGGTGAGAGATCTTTTAATGAGAAAAACTAGCTATAAACTCAGAAAGAGCTTTACTTTTCTCTCTTACTTTTAAAAAAGACACGAAGATAGAAGAGTCAGGTGCAAATTGCCCGTTAGGCTGCGTTTCCACCAGAGATGTGCGAGGTAGCTAAGCGGTGTGCGAGGTAATAATCCACCAATAGGATTCCTTCATTGTCCTTGCAGGATAAAATGGAGTTCTCCTATTGGTGGATATTTACTTCGCTAACCGCTTAGCCACTTCGCACATCTCTGGTGGAAACGCAGCCTTAACCCCTTGAGCGTCGATCGACCACCAGGTGACCGATAACAATTAAAATTCTATTGCGCGCTCGAGCTCTCAAGAGTTAGAAGCTGCAATATTGAAATAAGAAGAAAATGTTACTGACTATTTGCCAAATGTACCTATAGAAAGTAGTACCTACCTTCCTAAGTGCTAGTGTAACGTAAAATACTTATACAATAAATGTTACGAGACTAAAGTGTCGCGGCGTGATGGTGTGTCTTACTATGATCTTATTTGCGTCACGTTGTCAGCACTACGTTTTGATAGGCAATTCTACGAGTAACAATGACCCAGATCTATGCGGTTGTTTGATTCGTTTTCTTTTTTTGTCAAATATTAATTTTTCGTGCCAATGACCGGCTACGATTGTATGGGGCTACGCTGGCAAAGCTACAGGCGGCTTATAAAAAGATAGAGTGTTTCTAAAGTATGGCAATATTTTTAGACACATATCGCCTTTAAAGCGAGACCGGACTTTGGGAAGAGACAGCGAGAATCTTTGTATCTTCTCAAACTTTTTTTACCAAAAAGTTACGAAGCTTTTATAGAAGAGAAAGCTAAAACCCGAGGGTGGCTTATATAAGTGAAATAATTATCGAAGAGGTGTAATACCATTCGGTTAGTGACCAAGATGATATAGCCTTAATCGTTTGCCTCGTACAATGCAAACTCAACATTTCACGCGTTTGCGAGTACGTATCATTTGCCCGCCGCGCTTTCGCCTACAACACGCGTTATTACTATGAATTCTTACTTTTTATTTACTTTTGCTCTTGGAAATTGCGCAATGATGACCTATGCTTTTTTACATTTTGTATGATTGTCGTAAGTAAACGTTAATCACATCTTGACACAGTAAACTTGTTGGTCGAATCGCATCTCAACATTTTAGTGTTTACATAAAAAAACAGAATGTATACTGTATGGTAACAAATAAAAGTCACTAATACTTTAATGCTTTTGAAACATTTCGCACTTGACCTGGTCGGCGGAGGTGGTGGTCAGTTTGCGGAGGCGGGTGGGACAGCGGTGTGGTCAGGCTTTAGAGTCGGCTCCGTGGCGATGATGATAATAAAGATGTTACTAAAGTAGAGTAACCATTAACAGTAGCTAGCTTGGTCTGCGGAGGGGTTGGGCAGTGTCCTAAGCGTAGTGGAGCGGCGGTAGCTGATCAATATCAACGTCGACTCCGCAATGTAGGTAACGATGATGATGATAATACTTACTTAGGATAATTATCAGTATGTAAGCACAGCGTGTTGATGAACAGTTCACAATTGGCCTAGTCAGCAAAAGGGCTGGGCAGGTTCCTGTGCGAAACTGGGCAGCGGCAGCTGATGAAGCCTTAGCGTTGGCTTCGCGGTGGTAATAATAATGATAATACTTACTTACGTAGGGTAATCATCAGCGTGAACAGTTCGCACTTAGCCTGGTTGAGAGAGGGGTTGAACAGCTTCCTGGGCGAAGCTGGGAAGTGGCAGTTGATGGGGCCCAGCGTTGGCACCGCGGTGGTAATAATAGTGACAATACTTACGTAGGGTAATCATCAGCGTGTAAGCACAGCGTGTTGGTGAACAGTTCGCACTTGGCCTGGTCGAGGGAGGGGTTGGGCAGCTTCCTAGGTGGAGCGGGGCGGCGGCGGCTGGCGGGTCCCAGGGTCGGCTCCGCGGTGGTGCGCCGTGGCAGCGACGGTTTCGGGGGGTACGTGCCTCGGCGGATCAGGTTGCCTGGATAGCATCACAAAAAATATGAGTATTTATTCTATTGTATTTCTTC
This sequence comes from Eudonia mercurella, assembly GCA_963082485.1. Classification (NCBI taxonomy): domain Eukaryota; kingdom Metazoa; phylum Arthropoda; class Insecta; order Lepidoptera; family Crambidae; genus Eudonia; species Eudonia mercurella. The sequence continues at coordinate 789,931 of OY720026.1, read as the reverse complement.
TGCTGAGGTGGTAAAGACTGTAACATCACTGTATCTAGTACTCTGGAAGCTGGAGCGCGGCTTTGCAGAACAATGCTTCTTGGTGGCAGACAAATGTTTTAGAGTGATCGCCATACGAGTTGTGGACAGAATTTTACCAACAGGCGATTTATTAAAATTTACACCTTCGAATGTAAGCCTGGTGGTTTAACCACTCGCCTACTGTAGCGATATTTAAACGTAATAAACTATCGACTTATTAATGAAACTGTAGTATTAAGTTAACAGGGTTGAACGCAATCTACTTAGTATAGGTATTCAAGGAATGCATACCGTTCATAATGGAATGCGAACGTTTTAAAATGTACATATAGATCGCGTTAAACTTCTAGTCCCCTCTGAAGTTGCTTCGTATTTTTTACTACTGCGACGTGAATCGCGCCAACTTCAGAGGGGACTAGAAGTTTGGCGCGATCTATACTTACATACTCATTTGGCTTTTGGGTAGCTATTTACTTCTACATAGGTATTTTCTCTTTATAATAAGTATGTCATGTCATGATACACGTTTCATTTCACTGTTTTAAAGTGTACATAACACATGACTATCTAAATAAAAAAACATATTAAATCAAAAGAAAATGTTCATGCTCCAGTTTTACTTCCGAATTTCTCTATAACACGCATGTGCGACAAAGGCCTGACCTTTAGCAACAGCCGTTATCACAGTGGAGGAATACCACTTTTCCGTAATAAACCACTTTGCGTAAGCCTGGCTATCTTAGCTTTTACTGCCGGAACACAACAATGCTACAAACATTGATGTTATAACGACATATTAAGTGGAGTGCTAACACAGGTGATGACGGGGCACGGTGGGTTCTCCTCGTACTTGAACCGATTCAAGTGCAAGGACAACCCATCGTGCATCTGTGACCCCGAGCAGGAGGAGACTGTAATACACATAATTACAGAATGCCCAGTCCACGAGTATGAAAGAATGAAGTATGAAAGAAAGATAGGTATGGATGTGAATAAAGAAAACATAGCAAAACTATTAACAAGCAAAAATACAAGATCAACATTTTTAGATTTTTGCACGAGAGTCGCGTCAATAGTAATTTTAAGAAACAAGACTTAACCTTAAAGTACTTATGTTTTCACCCGTATATTGGTATACTAGGATTAACAAAGTAGAAAAGGAAATAGGTCTTAAAAATGGTCAAAATTATTAATTATTGAATAAGACGCATGTAAATTAAGAATGTTGTGTAAAATAGGCCACAATCGTGGCAAGGATATATAAGGCTATATAGTATAGAATAGAATAAGATATAAAAAATCTCCGACACTGACCCACGTCGGGGGAATGCTAAAAAAAAAAAACGATATATTAAGATAAGATGGTGGTAGCTAGCCAGACAGACAGACAAACAAGCCCTAGGCGGACCAACAAACCCGAACGCCTGAGTCTGAGACCAGAGGTCTTAACCATTAAACGATCGAGGCGGTATTTGTCTTAAAATATGATAATGTTGAAAACAAATAGCTTTTAATACTTATAAGCTACGATTCCCTGGAGCTTGCATAAAGAGTTATCGAACTTCCAGTTTACTCACTAGTAGCTGATGCAGCTGCCAATGCATACTTTTCTCTATATGTCACTGTGGCAAAAAATCCAATGATCCAAGTATTTATTGTTTTCATTTCAAGGGCCAAGTATCTATTCTGTAGAGCCTTTTCAGGGTATATGTGTGATACCCATTCATCGTCATACTAATCATCCTCATCGTCTAACCAAACTCATAAGGCAACTTTTATCATACTACATATAAAATGTTTATATGTTTATTTTTGTTATTTTAATTTTTGCATGCATGATGCCATGTGTAGTAACAAGATTGAACTTTTCTTCCTGAGAGCTTCCTAAGACTGGTTTATTTTTTTTTTGTAAAAATTAAAATAGTTTGAGTTTAGTCAATAACTTACTTTTTCTATCAACGTATCGGTTGAGAGCCCTGAGTTTCTCCGCCACCGGTAGGTCCTGTGCCAAGGTCTGGTTGGTAGCGTCGGCGGTGAGGTCCGTAGCGTTGTCTGAGAAGGTTTTGAAGGCTGACCTCGCACGGGCAGGTGATGTAGACACCGTCGTTGTTGAATATTTGGACTCATTCTTCTGTAAAAATAAAACAAAGAATGTGGGAAAGGCATGAAATTAAAGTCAGTGAGTATTTCCCAAAACATGTTTTTGGTGTATCTGATAGGTCTGTGAATGTGGATGCATTGTTAAATACAAAACAAACATTGCATGCATTGCACGTATTAAATTAATTGTGTTAACAGTTTTATATAACACACCACACAACTATACATTTACGAGTATGCTAATTCTATTCGACGTGTTTGATATACTGTATTGTTCTTATATTTGTTATTTTTTAGATGAATGTATGTACACGAAATGTACATGGAAAAACGTAAAAGTTTATGATGTACTATTAAAACAATTGTATTACTTAGAACTTTTAGCAAATAAATTGGAAAAAAAATGCATAAATACTTTTAGGTAAACACTAGAAATCCGGGTTCATACTATAGACATGTGGAGTATTCCCTATTACCATTTATTTATTACCATTTTATATCAAACTCATACATGACGACATAAAGACGACATATTCAGATTTATAGATAGGTATATATTATTTTAGCTGACCCGGCAGACTTCGTGCCGCTTTGACAGTTTCCATCATTGACTTAAATATATATCAATGGTTTCCATGACAATAAAACAAACAAATCATTTTGTAATGGAAAATTAAATTGTCGTCTTTAGTATTTTATTTAATATAATTTTTTTAATATAGCCTATGTTACTCAACGCTAATGTAGCATTCTAATGGTGAAAGAATTTTTTAAATCGGTCCAGTAGTTTTGAGTTTATTCGTTGCAAACATACATACATACAAAAATACAAAGGTTTCCTCTATTAGTATAGATTTAAACTTGTGTGAGAGGTGAAGCGATCGTGCGGCATTAATACTCGTAGATATCTTTCGCTAGAACTCTGTTTGGCCTACGTCTCATACTTTTACGAGAATCAGTTATATATATTATTATATTTACATCTATCTATTTCTATGGCTCATATATACGGCGAAAAGTTATTACTAGTTCTTAGTACAAGCTATTTACTTACATCGTTCTTGTCAGTGTTAGATGTGACAGTAAAATTTTCTTGGTGTTTAGAAACACTTGCGGCAGTTCTGTTGTGATCTTGTAATGGTTTGTTCGTTGTTGGTTTTAGTTTGATGGTTTGCATTGTTGTTGTTGTTTTCGGAAGGATCCTTCGATTACGGAGTCTCGATATTGAAGGTTGTACGGTTGTCGTTATGTTGTTGATATGTTCGGTAATTGTTCGGTCGACATCATGTTGTTGTTGTTTATTTGTGTCTTTGTTGTCAGAGTGTTCGTTTGAGTTTCTATCAAGATCTGTGTCAATGTTGTCGTCATCATACGATACGTCCTCGGTGAATGACCGCCGCAACAGCTGCTGCGGAGGTGGAGGGTACCTCACTTCTCTCGGCTGCTTGCCAGATCTGACGGCACGTCTGATTAAATTCGCCATGTCTAACAGTATCGGCAGCATTAAGTCTGTGGTGGTGTTAGCGTTGTTACCGAACATTGACCTCACCTGTAAAAAATTGATATTTACAGTTTATAAAATGTTATGATTTTTAAACTATCATGGTCACTTGCATTAGAGCCAGTATTAACAGGATGAAAAACATAAAAATAGACATAACATAAATCTTATACTAGATAAACAAAAGGTTTACCTAGTATGAGAAACTTAACAGTTCTTTTCAAAAAGTCTACAGCTCTGTAAGGATTGGGTAAAATTTTCATCAAGTATGTAAATGGTTGTATTTAAAAAAAATACAACAGGGTTATAGATTTGTACTAGTATCGTTTCACCGTCATCTTATGTATGTATTAAGTGACAGTAGGGCTAAAGGTGGAAGCGTATTTCACCCGATATCCTCAAAGACTGAGGAACAAGTCTTCCAAAAGCTGCAATCGAAAAGACTTCCTGCTGTCTTTACTAAACCTTTACAAGAATTTAGTAGCAGATACATACTTTTTACGTATTTGCTACTTACTTTACTTACTTACTTACTTACTACATAATCTAATACTGTCCCACTGCTGGGCAAACGTCTCCATCATTGAAATCAAGGCATCGCTACAATCGATGGGTAAGTCACTATTTATTGGCTTTCGAAATTTGAAAAAAATCGTCTATAGGTAAATATTATGTAAATTATAAACGTAATTAAACGTTAGCAAACAGCGTTGTAATTTTAGAAACGTTTAAAACGTAACGTTGTCTGGTTTAATTTATTACCACCGTGATTAAAGGTCAAGGCGGTGAGAAAACCTAGTCCCAGATTTGGTCAACTCTATGAAGCATTAAGTTGAACAAGTACATTGTCTCTGTACTTTGACCTTAGATCATATCAATTCATTATTCAATTTTGAGATCGGCCGTTATGTAAAACAATTAAAAACGCTATTACGTGGACACCAGATTCCCAGCATATGTATATGATGAAATGTTTCATTCAACTGTCATTATGGCGTACAATAATATTCCGTAAATTTTTATCGCAGTCAAAACACTTTATTCGAAGTTTGAATAGTTTTGGATATAGTAACATATTTAGTAAGATAAAGATAACAGGTTTCTGAAACAAACTTGTTTTTAAAACTAAAAAAACCTTTTTAATTTTTTATTTGTGTACGGGAGTATTTCAGCAAAATATTCTGGTACACAATAATTAAAGCTGTGCTAACTTTAAAATTTTAAAAGAGTTTTCGCCCGTTGGGATTTAAAAACAAAAATAAATAAAATACTGGATCGGAGTTGAAGTTTGCGACAGAATTTGTTACAAAATGAAAAAAAGAAGAACATTTTTAATTGTTTCTTAATTGTTACAAAGGGTGATCATGTTTGATTTAATTAAAACAAAGAAACCGCGCAAGTCGGCTATAACAGCGAGCTACGTCACGTTTCTCTTCCAAAAAAGTAAATTATGAATGAAACGTGACGTAAGAGCCTTAACGGTATTCGCTCCGAATCATCTAAAACCCATAAAGAAGCGAAAGTGATCTTGGACGCGGCACCGGTGAAATAAGCGGCCAATCCAAAACAAGCCTTAATATAAGGCTGCTAATGACATACGTTGCAAGCGAAAAATTAAGTTATCTTTGATAATATGTTGTCACTGACAACGGCAGAAGCGAGAATAATAACGCGTAACACTTTAACTACATTCTTGGCTGCTTGCTTATGGTAAAGATAGCGAAGAGTTACGTGTCTCTCTTTAATATTGTTTACTTAAATTTTATAATAGTTATAAAACTATAAATCTGTGATGTAACGTAAATATAGATAGATTAATTAACGTACTTGGCTTCGATACGCTAGTGAACGTACGGTCAACAACGGAAGTCTAGCTAGAAATACTAGAAGTCTACCAGAATCTTTTAGGTATTTTTTTTAATATAAAATAATAAGGCAAACGAGCAGGCGGGTAACCTGATGGAGAGTAATCACCGCTGCCCATGAACATCCGCAAAACCAGAGGAATCGCAGACGCGTTGCCGGCCTTTAAAGAAGGAATAGACTCGTTTCTTGAAGATCCCAAGGTCGTAACGGTCCGGAAATAAATGATTAATAATATTCTAATCACTTTAACAAAGTACTAAAGTGATCTGCTACTTTCATTTGCTAACTTTACCACCATGCAATAGTACGTGCACGTCCTAGATTTCCATTATCCGATACCCGGAATACTTCAAGCTTCTTAAGTATCATTTACCTAATTGTACGGACAGTTTCAGCAAAGTTTTTTCATACTAACACAAGTACACATTCTAAACCAGCTGATTCTACAGTAATTTCTTTTACATTTTTTCATGTAACTTCTGGTCAAATATAATTTGATATTCTCAGGGATGGAAGTGATTGTCACGCAATTATATTCTGTCACGTCGCAATGCGTTCATTATATACATGCCACTTTACATGCAAACATCAGCGTTATGTTTTCTTTTACATCGACAGCAACATATATTGTCACTTTATTAAGCAAAGGCTCTATATATTGTATTGTTGTTTATATATTGTATCTTATCGTTTGTCAAATTGTACCATAATATGTATTGTACCTTCATATTTACTGTGGAACGAAAACTATAATACCAAATTCACTTGGCGTGTAAGTTTGTGAATACTTAATACAATTGTTTAGTACTGTGTCAGACATTCATAAGAGCTACTTGTAGCCTAAACTGAATAAATGATTTTGAATTTTGAATTTTGAAACAATTAATTATTTATTTAATTAATTGTTTTTGGGAGTCTTACAGCAAAATAGTCAAGTAAACATAATTATTAATAAATATAGCTATGCTAACAACAAGTCTACACCTATGCATAGAAAAAACTAAGAACATAATCATCTTCATCAGCTCATTTTATGTCCCCACTGCTGGGGCACGAGCCTACCCTATGAATGGATAAGAAGAACGGGCCATAAACCACCACGTGGGCCCAGCGCGGTTCGGTGGTTGTTAACGACTGCTAATGCAGCCGGGACCAACGGCTTTACGTGCCTTCCGAAGCACGGAGGAGCTCGATATGATACATTTTTGGTCACTCATCCGATGACCGGCCTATGCGAAAATTGCTTACCTTAATTGCATTGCATTGCATGCATTGCAGACCGCACCGGCGCGTTAAACACTGCACCATCGAGCTCCTCGAGAACAAGTAACTTTTGGTGTGTAGGACAGTTTAGGTAAAGAACATATTAGCTAGAGCAAAGGCTCTATAAAATATATAGTAAATAAATGGATTTATTTATCGCAGTAGATGTCCGAGAGATAAAGAAATAATGGGATAATCATACCACATTTGATTTTGGTCTGAGTATCTGTGGATTATTTCTTTATTTCAGTTGTGTTCCGCAAAAAATGATTTTTACTCAAAAAAATTATTTGTTTTTTTCAACCAGTTCCACAGCAGATCGCTAGTATCGCTTTTCCCAATCGAGACGTAGCAATGTCTTATGCATATTCAGTTGGCCGACTAAGAATAGCTGGTCTGCAGCGGACGGTGTCCGATCACATGCCGGGCGTCATCCGCTAATGAAAGCGCGCAAACAAACGTCTTAATAGCAGCTAATTAACGCTAGATGATACGTAGCGTTTATTTGTAAGTTCTCCTACTTTTTTGTTATTAAGTATATACCTAACGTTACATTTAAAATTGCTTTGTAATTATGAAACCGTTATAATATGCTCTATGCCTGGCATATTTTCTAGTTTAAAATGCATCCAGAGACTCTTTCTAGTACACTTAAGGTAGGTAGTAAGTGAATAGCCTATAATAGTATGTTACTGCTGGGTAATGAAATAGGCTTTATTTATTAATATTAATGGCCTCAATCATTAAAATCAAGGCATCGCTACAATTGATGGGTATTGGCTTAATCTTTAGTGTATATGTGTTTTTTAATATTATGTATAGTCCTCCGCCGCAATAACGAATACTTGAGTTATTGTATAAGTATAATATAGTATAAGAGCCACGAGCATAAATTATATATGGCAAATTATCTATATGCTCAATTAGTCCTCATTATGTTTTCGCATTAAGTTGTCATATATTTTTTACGCTACTATTACTATTACAAGCCGCCTTAGCATTATCAATATACGAGTAATTTAAATGCAATTGTCTAGTCAGAAACCTTACAGTAATTAAAAATAAATTTTAAGTGCAGATATTGTTGGCAATATTTTGTCCGTATTATTACCATTATTTATTATGCGAGGAGAGTCACAGTCTGCCTAACGATTGTACATATTATTTCAATTACGGAGGCTTTGCTTTGGAGTAATGGTATATATATAAGGTCACTTTTTATCAACTGCAAATATTTTGACAAAACATCTAATTATGTCAGAGAAATACGGCCCTAGAGCATTTTTAAAAAAACCAGGCTAGTTTTTTTTTACTTTTCCTGATACATAAATTGTAATAATAAAGTGTATATATATATATATAAATAGGCAATACTTCATTTATTAGCTTCGTCAATGCAAAGAACAGTTACACGAATGTGAAGCGAGTAGCTACCTCGCACTAGCGGGCGAGCCCGTGTGGTTTGCGAGTACAGTTAGAAACTGAGAAGTTCCCACGTCTGTCGCATTACTCGCTGGCTATGGATCAATCTGTCACTGAGTGGTTTGACAACAAGCAAACTGAACTGTATGGCCGATCACAAGTGACACATTGTGCAGTTTCTTGAGGCGTATATACTCTTCCATTATGTTAATGAGATGTGTAAGAGATTTATCAACGTTTGTCATTATTCATTAAATACCATCACAGGCACTAATTGATACCAAAACAAAAATTAATTAAAATGTTGTTTGAAGTACTGAATCTACTACCAATTATGGGAGAACATTCTACCATTTAGAGATGGCAAGAAACACAGGAAGCACTGTTTTCTCCAAATTTTCTTATAAATTTCAATGGATAATAAGGGGAGATCAGACCATAGTACACTACGGTGACCCAATCCGGGTTAGTAGGTGATAAATAAGTACCTACTACCCTTATGACAACCACCAAAAATAATGGCTTAACGTGTCTTGCGAAGTATGTTTGATTTTTGTTTGTGCTACCTATAACTTAACTTAACTTAGGCCTCATTTTTCAATCCTCAGATAAATTTTATCCAACGAATAACAATGTCATTGTGACATATTTTCTAAGGAGAATCTGTCATTATGTCAAAATTATTCAATAAATAAATTTTAACTGACGATTGAAAATCAACCCTTAACCTATAATTTAGTTGCTGTGCTTTCGTAAATGTGCTAGCCACTAAACATTGCTCTGGTATTTTAAAAATAATACTATCTGGTAACAATATTCGAAAAATAATAATATTATACATAAAATTTTCCGAAAATCTTTTTTATAATTCAAAAATCATAATCAATAAAAAAGTATGTCAATTCAAACACTACATTTAGTTTATAATTACGAAAAACATTTCTGACACGGGTTAAAGCAATGAGTTTGGGTCGCCAACACGACGATTTCACGGTGTCTGCGCGATTCATGATCTTAGCCTCTTTAGCAACCCCGTGCCAAATTTTATTTAACGCTTTTATTTATGTTTGTGCTTCTTTTATTATATTACAACAATAAGCTTTTAACAGTCATTTAATTCTCAAACAAAAACATCATTTGTTAAAGTAACGGACGAATGACTTTACCAACAATTATTTTTCATAGCAATGTCAATATTGGTACTAAAGTTAATATTTTATAACTTTGTTATTCTTTCTCGTAAGAGGCATCTCTTTTAATGATGGAATAACTTTAGATTTCAAAGCCCAAAAAATCCGAAATAAATATAAACACAACTTATTTATACCATGATTTCAAATTAAGGCGAACTAGCGCCACCAATTGATAATTTGACAAATACTAACAGACCGGATCTTTTTTTAAACATTGCGTACCGTCCGACAGCAGGAAAGCATCCATAGTATTTATTTAATAATTGTGCACTACTTTTTGTTGCGTGGTTTATTCACAAAACGGGCTATCGCATTTATTCACAAACAATGGCCACTTTTGGTATTAGCGAATGAATACAAAAACAAACCTAGAAGTAGTGCACAATTATTAAATAATACCTAGATGTTTGTCTAGTGTCGGAAGGTCCGCAATGTTTGAAAAAAAAATCCAGTTTAGCAGTTATCAAATTAAATCCATTAGCGGCGCTAGTGTGCCTTACCCTTCGCCTTAATAGACATTATAAGAGAGTGCCTTTATTGTCAGTACAAAGGATTTCAACGACATTAACAAAAATCCGGCCTTTTACCAAGATTTCTAGATTAGTTTAAAAATTTGGATTAATTATTTACGATGGTTTATGCTTTGTTGTAATGCAATATAGGCTTATATTATGAAGGGTTTGTTTGTTTGTTTGGTTGAACGCGCTAATCTCAGGAACTACTGGTTCGAATTAAAAAAATATTTTTGTGTTGATTAGTCTATTTATTGAGGAAGGCTATAGGCTATATTACATCACGCTATGACTAATAGGAGTAGAGCAGCAATGCAAAATGTTGCAAAAACGGGAAAATATTTTTAACGCGGGTGAAACCACAGGTCACAGCTAGTAAATATATACTCGTAGAGCTGCAGGGAAGGCAACGAGCAAATTGTAGCCGCGATATACAAGTGGCCGTGATCGCTTATCATAAGACAGTCATGCCTATTTAATGGTTAAGTTAAATAAACATCATTATTTAAGAATTTATGTAAAGCTTAAATTAGGTAGTTAAGCAAAGTTAACTTTTTTAAATCCCTACAAAGAATTGTCGTACCAGCTGTAACAGAATAGTAAACTAAACTGCAATGCACGCCAAAAAAAACGATCGCTAAAATCGCTGTTGCAACAATCAAGCTGTGTTCCAATTTGAAACTCGCACAAAGTGATACGCGTGAAAATGTACGGTGCGCGGCAAAAAGCGGCCCCGTTCCGACGCAGAGACCGCGAATGCAACTCTCCACAGAGCACAGACTCGGCACAAAATAACGAAACTGCAGAAGGTAGGCTTCAAAACGCGCTCGAGCGACGCACTCATCCCGATCCGTACCCCTCGGGGAATCTGGTAGGGCACGGGGACAAGCACTAGTGCTTGATGCCGTTCCCTCTAGAAAACCTATGACGGTGCTTCGGTTCGCACGGCTTGAGGAACCCTTTAAGTTTTTCGCAGCCATCAAAAAGCCAGGTGAAGCTGAAAATGCGGTCTGAACCAATCAGTAAACTCTTTAAAAAAAAAACGTTGTCAGACAACCTTTCCGGACACGGAATCTTGCAACAGTTGCGCTCGGACTGTTCTAACCAGAGTGCCTACTGTGAGTTTGGTTTGATTACGTTTACGAAAACGAGAATTAGTATGGCATTGAAGCAGCGCCTCCTGGCGACATACGAGAAGAGTTAACATCTTGCCATACAAATTCTCGTTTTCGTTAACGTGATCGAATGGCAAATGAAACTCGGACTTGGCACCCTGTTCCAAGATTCCGTGTCCGAGAGAAGGTGTATGTCTGCGTTAGTTGGTTAAAGCTTACTTTCTGCAGTGTCCTTATATTGTGCTTGGTGGTTTGAACGCGATTCCGTAACAATGCGCGTGCCTTTATGACATTGCAGGATTGATTGTTTATTAATTAATTGGTGTTAAGGCGAAAAAAATCAAAAAATGGTAAAAAATATTTTTTTATGCAAATTGTATAACTATGTAGATCTTTTAACAAGTATAACTTTTGACCTGTAACCAATAATTTTTAACGCAAATTTTGTCGCGAACAAATTACAAAAACACTAGTGCTCCGAGCTAGAGTTAGAGCACCTGATCCGGTATGTCAGAAGGGTGCAGGTTCAAATCCTACTCGTCGGAAATTTTTTCAACATTTGTGTTTCTGTGATTTTTACATTAATTTGCATCCACAGTGCACAAAATTAGCAATGAAGGCATGTTTTTTTGTAGTAACCAAAAAATGCGTGGTTAATACAAATATTGTCTCTAATTCTCAAATTTGGTTTAACTTTTAAGTGGTACATAAAACTGATTTCATGAATTCTAGGAGTAAGTATTATATTAATTTTGTAGGTACATGCGTGTTAAGACAATCCTTCGGAACATCAAGAGTAAATATTAAACTTAATTCTAGTATTAAAAAGTAGCTACGAGATCCATCGTATGTGAAGTAGTCGAGTGAAAATCGCAAAAGCTTAGCTGTTTTGTAAAAGCCTTTTACTTGTGACTGCTCTTTAGTAGGATGTCATCTTGGTACCGGCAATAATTATGTTTGCACAGTCAGCTCAGGCTCTTTCATGCTTCGATAACCTATGTTTTGTTCCCGGCTGCTGTATGATGGTAATCGCATGCAACGCCGGTGTGTAAGTTTATTTTATGGACCTTTATGTCAATTAAATGCTTTTGTTAAGCAATGTGTTAGTTAAGTGATGATTGGAAATTATTTGTTCCAATCAATCATGTTAAATTCTGACGTAAGCCATTATTAGAGCTAGCGTACTTTAGGAGTTGATCGGATTAATGTCTTTGCAGAAAATTTAAAACAACCTTTATATATTTTATATGAGTTCGAAAATAATTTATTTTTTATACTTTTTAAAGTTCACGTGCCATTATAAATAATGTGTTGACGGCCGATGCAACGTCGGGTAATTAAAAAGCAGGTTACCCTAGGCTTTGTAATATAAAATAACCTTATTTCCGTTTAAATCTATCACCAAAGTTAATAATGCATAAACATTATGCTTGTACCAAATGTAATTCAAATTAATGAAAAAAAAATACTCTCTTACTAATCCTATAGCATTTCCCGTTCACGAAACAAATTGCACCATGATGGTGCGAAAGACGGAAAAATAAAAAATTTGAAACCGTGGGAACCAATTCTCTCCGTTACGCTTTTGTCGTGAAATATTAAGTAGACCATGTTTGCCGGGCACTATGTGTTAAGCGACATAGTCCTATGACTATGAATAGTCATAGATATTTATTGCATCACGTTGTACAAAGATCTTACAAAAACAGTATTAAGTCCCAAACATGGCCCTGCAAGGGCATTGCAACAATAAAATTATTAATTCAGCGAATTTATTCTAAATTTGAATTTAAACAAATAATTGAGAACTGCTTTTTAACTTACATAAACTACGAGTAAATGACATTGGATTAGTTTGATTTCACATTTGATTCACATACGATTCACATTCGTTCGATTTGACATTGGAGGAGCTCGATGGCGCAGTGGTTAACGCGCCCGGTCTATTTATTATCTTGAGCTCTCCGTACTTCGGAAGGCACGCAAAGTCATTGGTCCCGTTTGGTCCTACGCTTTAAGGAACACGAAGAATCTTGAAATAATGTAAACCAACGGGGTTACCTATAAATAAATAAACATTAACACAGTTTCTGTTTTATTATGTTGTCTTTTACGTGTAGGTAAACCTTTGGTAAGATTCTGGAAGAAGTCACACTAGAGACGCCTATAAAAGGAAAACTTATGGATACCCATTTTAGCCCCGATCCGATCCGAACCCCTCGGAGATTCTAATAGGGCACGGGAACACGCACTAGTGCGTGATGCCGTTCCCTCTAGAAGACCTCCAAAGGTGCTTCGTACCACACGGCTTGAGGAACCCTTTGAGTTTCTCGCCGCCCCCTAAAAAGCCCGGTGAAGCTAAAAATACCGTCTGAGGCAATCAGCAAACTCTCTCCAAAAAAAACAATTTTAGTAGTTATACCCAAGGCTCTATAGCTGTGATAATTGTTACACTAACACCCGTTTGCACTAAACTTATTGCGCATAAGTCTTTGCCTAACTACTACCTGGTCAAGTTAAGTTGGCACCTGAGTGTAAGCAACGTTTTCGAGCCAGGTGCCGAGTTATCTTGACCGGGTAATAGTTAAGCCAAGACTTAGGCGATTCATAAGTTTAGTGCAAACGGGTGTAAGTAATTCAAATGTTTTACCTATCTCGATTAGTCCTTTCTTAAATATTTTTAGTCACAGTCAGTATGTCCAAAGTTGAAAGAAAAAAACACATGTTACTCTACAATTTATGTATACCTACGTGAAGAAGCTTTGTACCCCTTTTTAAGCATATTGAGGAGTTTGAGTTGTGGCATAGCTAAAGTTCATAATTATCGAAAAGGAGTGCAGAAAGATAAATTTTATGTTTATTATTGTGTTACATAACATTGTTTAGACATTGTATATTTTGTGAGTTACGGTCAAATGTTGACCACTGGGTGACCACTAGTATTAATAAAACCATCGAAAGAGTGGTCTGTAGTAACACATAATTAGACGATCCACTTTTGATCTGTTGAGTAACAAACTTTCTTGTTGTGCAATTATGGCATCACTTCGCTTTACGATCTTGTTAGGCGGGTTTGGAATATTTATTGTTATCCAATTAATTAAACTATATGGCCAGCTTGAAAGAACTAGTTTAATGTAACATAATCAATTATAAATAAATTTATATTGTTTGTTATATTGCATTATCGATTCTACTTAAAATCAAAATAGTCTCTTTCAAACGACTTGCCTCGGGAAGGAATCGAACCCACGAAGTTTCGCAACCAACTGCTTTTCTTTCATTATTTGATTAAGGGAAACCAATGTCTCTATTCTTTGAGGCTTGCTGTCCTTTTTAAGTACTTTTACATATGTCTAGAATTAAGTATACTTCTACATATATCCGGCTCTGTGGTGTTATGGTTAGACGTATCTCAGATCCAAAAGTCCTGGGTTCAATGCCCACGGGGGAGTTTATTATATTTCGTTTGGTTAGGGATTTATTTTAGCTTTTCTATTAAGGCTTAATATAGAATAGGATTTATTCTATTCTATATTAAGCCCGTTTTGCAAGTAACTTTATTAAATACTTGTATTTAATATTTTGCTATAATAACTATGTTTATGCTAACGGTGTTTTTATAGCTAGATGGAGTGGTGCCATCGCTTAAATGAACCCTTTACGGCTATGATAGGCTAGATATTACTGGAATTTATAAATTTTATGTTATGTTCCTTGTTTTATGCTTTTTTACCTATGTACTCTTATAATAGTAGGTACCTACATAAATAGATAGATACTTACATGAGATCTTTGTATGCAGACTAGTATATTGATACTGTATAATAATAAAAGAAACCTACATTTCTACTTATCTTGAGACAGTTAAAATCATAAAGAGTCATATCACCAACAATTTAATTTCACAGTAAAATTTTTTTGATATTATTTTTTCTTGACAGTAAAGTAAAAGCGTAGTTATGCAAAACGATTACCATGCAAATCCTGACAAGCAGGCTTTATGCAGTCAGGCAAGTCATACCGAAAAGGACCTTAGTCACGTTTTTTTATATTAAGTAAGATTTTTAATCAAATTCCAGTTTTTACGTTTTTTAAGAAAGGCTTTCGTTGCTATTCTTAACTTGTTTCTTTATTTACAATAAAGTTGGTAAAAATGTATATACTCATGCTTGCCATTCTTAACTGATCCTTGATATTTGTAAAGAAATGTTATGTACTCGTATGTAAGTAGTAAATAATGTCGACTAAGTTTATACGGGCCAGATACAGCTACGATAAATAGATAGGCTATAGAACGGTAGAGCTTTTTCCGCGTTGCCAGAAAGTGTGGGTTCAAATCACGCTTGTGAAAATACTCTCAACACCTTGTATTGTATTAAAAGAGCGATTAAACATTCTACAAGTTTGTGTATATATATCGTTATGTATTAAACATTATTCGCTATAAAAAACGTAAAATATATGCTTAGCTAATATTTATTTTTAAGAAAAAAAGTTGATAGAAATCGATTTTTTTTTACTGCTCTTCAAATTGCTAAGTGTCATAATGCTTTTCCAATCACGATTTGTATCAGATTTATCTGTAGTTGTAATTTTATTTTACAAATAAGTTCAACAATTGACAACAAAACTTGTGCTTTTTGTTAAAAGTCTTATTATCCGAAGATGTTTAATATCCAACAAATAAATCAAATAGCGTTATCTAAAACAAAAAAGGTTTTCCCGCTAATTGATGTTATTATCTTTGCCTCAATTACATTAAGAACTTTCTTTAACGGCTCACAATCGACAGTTTTTATAAAACCCCGTGCTCTTCGCCTGCAGATAACTAGTCAATTGTTATAAACATCGTTACTTTCTTTCTCAGGAAAAATAATGAATCTTGGGACGTCATAATGAGTTTTCTAATCAGCGGTATGTGAAATATGTAAGTATGTGAGTTTCTTAATAGATTCTAAAGAAGTTAAGAAGTATTAAATATACAAAGCCAAATCACCCATTGGGTCGACCAAATGACAACGCAGTTTATGAAGAGACAGATGAAGATAAAAAGATAATTTAAAATGTGAATTTTCAATTCAAAGAACTTCGCATCCAATCATTACCTAATGCCATGTACACATAGTAAAATTATAATAGTAAGATGTAACGCTCAAAACCTGAACCAAGCGGTTGTAGGCATCTATGTAAGGGATTAAAATAAGCAAAACATCACCTGTGCAAGATTGAGCGGGGCTCTCCCAGGTGGCGTGGTGACCTGACTCGCCACCAAAGACGCAAGGGCGACCCTCTGATTCCCAGACATCGCTCTGATGATGGGCAGGATTTGAGCGAACTTGCCCACGTGATCCTTCCTCTCCAAAGCCCTCAGCACCGCATCCTTTATCATGCTCTCCTTGGACCTCAACTTGTAAGCCGGCTTGTAAGAAATCGCCTTCTTCGTAGTTGCCTCGATAATGTCTTCGAACTCCTCAGCGAGCTCATCTTCGAACGAATCCAAATTGTACTGCGGTCTATGCGAATTCGTCACTCCCGTAGGTTTCACTATCCTCACCGGCGGCTTCACAAAAGTCTGGTAATGCCGCGACTCTTGCGCTATCATTACCTCGTCAGAATTACTACCAGTGAAATCAAAGTCTTCCAAATCATCCTCGGACCTCAAATTCGAAACAAGAACCGCTAAAAGCAAAACACCGAACAAACTTTGGCACGTCATTTTTTACGGTTTACATAAATGTGTTGACTTGGGAACTGTATCCACAATTTTCTTAATTTATTTCGCTAGAAACCGCACTTTATATCCACATTTTAAGATTAAGGAATGTTAACAAAAACCACGCATTAAATTTAGTGCTCGCGTATATACGCGGTGATGCGCGCGTCGCTTTCCTTGGCTGCGCGTCGAGTGAGCCCGCGCGGACACACAAACATACTCTCATCTCTCATATTTACGGGTGTCAGATTATGCCGGAACTGGCAACTTTCTCCGCTAGGTCAGGTGGTCGGTCACATTGAGATAAGTCATCTAGTTATCATCGGTCGACAATAGCCCTATCAATTCGTTGCGTAAAAATTCAGACAAAGAAGTTGAATTCGCGACAACACACATGCAGTTGCCAGTCTCATGACAAACGGAAACCGATCTTACTACGTTACGATTAAGAAACAGAAGTCAGTAATTGTGCTTTTGTAACTGTTACTCAATGTTTGTAAAGTATCGATAATAGCTTACTTTTTTCTATGCGTATAAAGATGCTTTCACACTTAATAGGTGTTATCGCATTGTTACGAAACTTATTCAAGAAGGTTGGACGTGATACGCCGGCTATTTTACGATTGCAATCGGTTTCGCTTTACCCATTTCAACTTTCGTTCTTATAAATACGAACAAAGGACCGCACATGTATTAATGAGTATCTGATGTTGGGTTGCGATTAGATGGCTTTTATGTGTTGTCATCATAGGTTTGACCTTTTTGGAATTCATCATCATCATCATCATCATCATCATCATCATCATCATCATCATCATCATCATCAGCTCATTTTTATGTCCCCACTGCTGGGGTACGAGCCTTCCCTGTGGATGTATAGGGAGAACGGGCTATAAACCACCACGCGGGCCCAGTGCGGATTGGTGGTTGTTAACGACTGCTAATGCAGCCGGGACCAACGGCTTTACGTGCCTTCCGAAGCACGGAGGAGCTCGAGACGATACATTTTTGGTCACCCATCCGATGACCGGCCTTTGCGAAAGTTGCTTAACCTCAGCACTCGCAGACCGGGCGCGTTAACCACTGCGCCATCGAGCTCCTCCATATGATGAACTCCGTGAACCATATGATGTACATAAATACTTAATTGGAATGATATCGCTGGAGCTGGGTTTCTGAGATCGCTTCAATTGATATTTTTTTATGTTTAAAGAGTTTCATAAGACTGATGTTATTTTTAATCCAAGACCATTGTGTCCCAAACAGACCGTGGACACCGTATCCCAAGTAACACATTCAACGGCGGAATTAGCTGTACGTCTCGTGTGGCACGGTCCTAATCAAAATTCAGAGATTAACTGGATCTGCAATACTGATATAATTATTTGTCTTTTTCTAGCAGGATGGTGATGTTGTTCGGCTTATTGATATTACTAATGGTCGCCCAGTGGTCGAAATACGACCGTAATATTATTAAGGCTGCACGGATTGTATTCTAAGCAATGAAAAATTAAAAAGATAGAATGTGAGTTTGGATTGGCATAGACAGATTTCGGCCGCTCCTCTTCCATTTTTGAAATTTTTGAAAAGAGTATGTATATGCAAGTATATGCGTGTGTGTCAAATACATGGTAGTGTCTGTAATGTTTGTTTTATTGATTTAATGTATTTTTATGTATAATTAAAAAAAAAATTAACATTCTGCAATCCTTCTCTATATAAACTATAAGTGTGCGAAATTTCATACTCCTCCGTCCGCGAAATTTTCATAAAAAGGGGTACAAAGTTTTTGCTTCACGTATTAATATATAGATATGTTATATCTGGTTTTCTTTCATTAATTATTTTTTTTATAATTTTGCCATGCCGCATGCCGGTCTGGGATGTGAAAGTAATGTATCAGATGCTTTCATTCCCGTGCATATCGTAAGAGCCGACTAAGGGACAAAGCTTCCAAGATACTAACACAACAGGTGTTTGGCTGCAAACCTATCCCTGAATTTATGTATTCCAACTCGGAGGCCTACTTTGATTATGCTAAATGTTAGACCGGGTCACGAATGGCGAGTATTCTGAAATTGATGATTTCGATGCTGTCTCTACCCTTTTTGTGAGAAAGACGGACGTGGGAGTATCTATGTGTGTATGTGTGTCATAATTTTGGAAAATCTATACTGATATTATAAAGAGGAAAGCTTTGTATTTTTGAATAAACTCAAAAACTACAGGACCGATTTAAAAAATTCTTTCTCCATTAGAATGCTACATTAGCGCTAAGTAACATAGACTATATTAAAAAAAAATGCAGAACGAAGTCCGCCGGGTCAGCATGTCATTAATAAAACTGTTTCTTTAAAAATAAAGTGTGCGTGAAATCTTACAAAAAATTGATTTATTTATTTAATTATGGTGAAAAAGGTTCATAGTCATCATCATCATCATCATCATCATCACCAGCTCATTTTAAGTCCTGCTGAGGCATGAGCCAGTGCGGACTGGTGGTTGTTAAAGACTAGTGCAGCCGGAACTAACAAAAGGTTCATGGTCGACCAATATTTCTTGTGCTTCCTCGTCTATTGAACATTGATAAGTTGATTAAGAAGACAAATGAAATCTCAATAAAGGATCGTAGCAAAGCATATCGTAACTGAAACCCTGTGCCTTTGTGTCGGGTTGCCATAGCAACGTACGGCGCACTTTCATTGGCGACCGCAGCTCCTACGCCGCGCGCCGCGCATTTAGCAACAGCCGATTTACCTATTTGCTGTGTTTTCTACAGGCTGATGTTTTTATTTATTTATATCATAGAGCAAATATTACACAATGCTAAATAAAACCCTCAATAAATT
This sequence comes from Eudonia mercurella, assembly GCA_963082485.1. Taxonomy (NCBI): domain Eukaryota; kingdom Metazoa; phylum Arthropoda; class Insecta; order Lepidoptera; family Crambidae; genus Eudonia; species Eudonia mercurella. The sequence continues at coordinate 770,373 of OY720026.1, read as the reverse complement.
AAGCAGGTATCTATACTATCTATACCTATAACACAATTTTTTACTTATCGGCAAACGTAGTGTAGGACGCCCTCAGACTTGTTGGAACGACGATCTTCGCAAGGTGGCTGGCAAGAGCTGGATGAGAGTAGCTGCGTATCGTGCTCAGTGGCGTGCCCTTGGAGAGGCCTATGTCCAGCAGTGGACGTGTGTCGGCTGATGATGATGATGATGAATTTTTAACTTATGGTATAATCATTTGATTGATTGAGTTATTGACAGACCGGAGACGCAGAAGTGAGTAGATCATGTTAAGGAAATGCCGGTGGATAAGCCATATTTTAAGAAAATAGCTTACACTACAGTTGAGAAATGATATTGCATAAATAATAAATAACTGTAATAGTGTTTCTATTCCCTAAAAACAGTTCGTATCTTCTTAAGCATTTGTTTTTAGTACATCCACTTTAATCAACTACGTTAGATTCATACTGTACCCTGATGTGCACGTAAACACTACAGAAATACTTTATACTAATCTTAAGTATAGTTTACATAGTTTTAGCTTTGCATGATCATACTTCTGTTCAGTATTAAACAAATTAAAATTTGAAAAAAGATAATTAAAGATGATTAAAATTTATCACCCGCGTAGGATTTGTCATACATGTAATTTTATACCAGTTATGAGTATTCCGGCGACTGGGCCCACTCTTATCTGGGCCTACGGGCCCACTCGCCGGATCGAATTATTTTTATATTTTTATTCCGGCAACTGGGCCCACCATCAATATTGAAGCGCTTATGACGTAAATACTTTTTTATTTTTTTATTAAACATACTTAATGTTTAACTTTTTTCAATAATATGTGGGTTTTCAAATGTAATTTTATCTGTTTATATATTTTTTTATTCTTGCCTTGTTTATGGTAGTAGTGGAGGGCACGTAAAGGGGTAGATAATCTAACTTTTCATTATTTCCTCTTTAGATTTACTATAAACAGTCGTATGTATATATTTAATGACATATTATATTGATTGTATTTTAAAGACATCCTTTATATCTAACCAGCGCCACAGAGAACAATACTTTAATCACAAAGAAAGTAACAAGTCATATCACCGAACCGCAAGCTTTTAATATAAAAACGATTTCCTCCTTGTGTTGTGTAAACGCTGCTTCACTCAAATATAAACCTTAAATCCTTCTACAAAAGAGGTGATTTACAAAATGTGTGAATGCAAAACGTTTGATGCACTTTGCAAAATTGAAATTGTGTAACGAGTCAGTAAAGGAATTTCGAATTATATTTCTGTAATGGATGAGAGAAATGCTAACAATCACCTGTTGTAATATTGACATGTAATAAGTCTTATCTCCCTAGCTGTAGAAATGATTTTATGTTGCGAAATAAATGATTTTCTCATTGAATTTTAAATCCTTGCTTGAGTGAAGAATGTACATTAATATTACCTTATCCTAATCTTAGTTTATAAAAAAAAGTATGTCCCATAAGTGCTCCTAGCATGGACTCATAGAAATCATCCGTCTGCAATTAAACTTTGGTGAGTTGTATGACCTTCAAAGTATAGCTTTTTTTAAATTTCTTACGGTAAGCGCTAGGCCTTCATCTCAAATGATGTTAAGTGATGATAAGGCCAAAGAAGATATATTAGAATAGATATTCGTGTAACAGAACGGGAGTATTGCACAATGATTTGCGGAGTCATTGGCTAACTCTTTTTGGCCGTCTTACTACCTATCTTCGTTGCCTTTTTAATTTGTTTTTGTTTATTTACATTGAAATCACTTCACTACTGCTCCCTCAATCAAAGTATTCATTTTAATTTTTAGTTTTATTTTAAGTAAGGCCCGTGCATGGGAGGGCAGTGGAGTACGTCTATACAGCCTAAGAATTGGTGTTTTGGTTTCTGTCTTGGTACTATTTTTATTTTTGTTTCTGTATGTTTATTAATGCTAAGTAATAATGTTTTTTAATTGTTTGTATGTTTTGAGTTTATATTGTGCTGTTTCTTAATTTAACTTAGGGGACAGGTTTACATTTAAGAAATTTTTATATCTATATATTTTTTGTGTTATCACTGTTTGTCTCTTCATCATCATCTCAGCCAAAAGACGTCCACTGCTGGACAAAGGGCTACCCCAAGTATCTCCACAACAACCGGTTTTGTGCTGCTCGCATCCAACGGCTTCCCGCGACCTTCACCAGATCGTCGGTCCACCTTGTTGGAAGCCTGCCCACACTGCGCTTTCCGGTACGCGGTCGCCACTCGAGGACTGTTCCGCTCCAGCGGCCAGCAGTCCTGCAGGCAAGGTGCCCTGCCCACTGCCACTTGAGCTTAGCAACTCTTCGGGCTATGTCGGTTACCTTTGTTTTTCTGCGGATCTCCTCATTTCTGATTCGATCTCGCAGAGAAACCCCGAGCATAGCCCTCTCCATTGCTCTTTGAATGACCTTGAGCCTTCTGATAAGGCCCATAGTGAGCGACCACGTCTCAGTCCCGTATGTCATCACTGGCAACACACACAGTTCAAATAGTAAGGAAAAGAAACAAAAATTAGAAAATAAATTTTAAAAACAGTTTAATAAAATAGAAAGGACATTTGTAGCTGCGCGTACAAATATCTTATTTTAAATTTAATTTATATAAAATTAAATTAATTATAAGATTCCATGTACCAACTAAATAGATATAAGATATAATAATAAGAAACATGTTCCTAGATTTAAGCTGCCCAAATGGAAAAATGTAAAATAGCACTAAGATTTAATTAAGAAAATTGTATGTTAAAATAAGCCTTCAAGATGCATCCTAAACGCTATTAAAAATCGCTCTGAAAAACTTATTTACCCCATATATATAAGAAATATGTTAATAAAATTAACAAATTAGATAGAATAGAGAAATAAAAAGCGGATCACCTTTACCTTTACTGCCTTCTACTGCCTTAGAATAAAAGATGACGAATGAATGTAAAGAATGCAGAATACAAATGCGAGAGGAATAAAAACGAGAACTAGTATGAATGAGAATTGCAAAAACAGGGTCCGATTATGTTGGAGGTAGGTTTAAACAAAAAAAAAACACACACACACTGGTCAAAGACGAAAGTCTTGAGACACTGCGGTATATCGGACGAAAAGATGTTTCGTAGCTTACCGAACGCTGCCCAGCCTAATTGGATTCGACGATTGACCTCTTTGCTGAAGTTGGATCTACCTAGCTGTTATGACTCTCGAAAACAGCTTGTAGACGTGGCTTAGAAGTGAGATAGGCCTGTAGTTCTTCAGCAGGGTTTCGTCGCCCTTTTTGAAGAACAGTACCACCATACCTTCGTAACATGTCTCTGGCGTTCTGCCCCCTAGTACGACGGAATTAAATAGCTTCTGAAGAGCTACGAGTACCAGTCTTCCGCCTGCTTTCAGAAGCTCGGCCGTAATTCCGTCAGCACCTGGTGCTCTCCCGTTCTTGGGCTGTTTGAGAGCCATACTAATCTCGTACAGGCGGATGTCCGGGATGTCTTCGGTATAGTGTCGGGTTAACTAAGCTCTAGGGTTTTTAGCTAAGCTTTGTACAGGTGGCCGTGTGGATGTGTAATGCTGTCCATAGAACTTCTCGACCTCTCTCATAACATCGGTTTTCAGTGTCGTTAGTTGGCACTGCCCAATACCCAGATCTCTTGCGTACACTTTTGAGTCTTTGTTCCACTGAATGACCTCTTCAATACGGTTAGTATTAAATCGGCGCGTGTCGCGAGTCATAGACTTCGAGATCTGCCTATTTAGCCGCCGAAACTGAGACGCATCGACGACCCGGCGCGGGCTGCGGACTTCGTACCGCTTTGATAGTTTCCATTATTGAGTTAAATATATGTCATTGGTTTCCATGACAACAAAACGAACAAATCATTTTGTATTGGAAATTTAAATTGTCGTTTTAAGTATTTACTTTTTTAATATAGACTATGTTACTCAACGCTAATGTAGCATGTAGTTCTAATGGTGAAAGAATTTTTTTAATCAGTCCAGTAGTTTTTGAGTTTATTCGTTGCAAACATACATACATTCATACATACAAAAAAAAAACAAAAAAACCCGACTGCTAAAACATGTAGTGATGATTGTCCCCGTCTGCAAAAACTATGAATATTCAATGTATTTATAAATACTCATTTAAATACTCTGGTATCGTAGAGCTTGTTTTTTCTTTTCAGTTTTTTCTCTTTGCAGTTATTTTTTATGTTAGTCCGGTGTTTACGAGTATACAATTGTTTTTTATATAGTTGTTTTAGCAGTCGGGTTTTTGTTTTAATTTAATAATTGGTTTATTTTATACTTTTTAGATTTGTAAAGTAAATAACCAAGCATTTTAAAACCTACATAAAATAATTATATTAAAACGCCTTACTCTTTTAAATAGCAAAGTCATAGCGCATACACCAATTGCCAACGAAACTCTTGACGTCTAGTACTTTTGACTGACAAGTTCGTTGAGTTTTTTAAACATAAGAATACTCGTAAAATCTGCTAATATTCCTGAAAACAAAACACCATAAAACATTGCTGTACATGAAGATTATTAACTATTACTACGTCCATAGAAAAATTGGCCATATCCTTTAAATTCCGTAGACGTTGTAGTTCGTTTAAAAAAATTTGATCGTGTGGTCGATCCAACAGTTTTTTACTTACATACATACATACATACATACATACATACATACATACATACATACATACATACATACATACATACATACATACATACATACACACATACATACATACATACATACATATATACATACATACATTCATACAAACATACATACATACACTCGAAAAACATAACCCTCCTTCTGACGCAGTCGGGTAATAAAAAGAGAAATGAGTTATTGAAACATTCTAAAGGTATCCAATTTATGTTTTTTATGTCTTACGAATAAGCACTTGGCCTTCACCTCACCTGATGCTAAGTGATGATAAGGCCGAAGGTGGAAGCGCACTACACACGGGATCCTCAACTACTGAGGCACTGGCTGTCTTACCTCTAGCTGCAGGAACACAACAATGCTACAAACACTGATGTTATGGCGACATATTTAGATAAGATGGTGGTAGTTAGCCAGGCGGACAAACAAACCTACCACCAAACAAACCGAGTACACAAACATGTACCCCCTGCTGGGAATCGAACTCGGGACCTCTGGGTCAAAACGGTGGTCATAACCTCTAGACCACAGAGGCGGTTAAATGTTTTATATAATTGCTACTTAAGATTCTTTATTTGGGTCTGAAATGTGTCCAGATCGAGCTTTACTTCCCATTTTAGTACCTATGTTAAAGTTTATGTAAAGTACATGAAACCACTACCATATTTAGCGTTGATTGTAAAGTTTAATGTTAATAAATAAACAGGGACAAATAAAACGCAACAGCAAATTTTAAAAATCATTATATTTATAATGCAGTAAATCCTTCATTCTTACGATAAATAAGGTCTACAAAATTCTACACTACACTTTTAAAGACTAGAAAGTAATATTGAACTGAGATACGAAATTTTAGAAGAAACTTTTAATATCATCTTGGTGTATGAAATAGAAATTGACAAAGCACCATTTTGTCTATATAGATCTTTTTTGTTTATTTTATTTATTTTTAACAACAAATATTGTAAATAAGTGGTTCTAAATAGTTGTAAATGAAGTATTGAAATAAATCCATTAAATTGCTTTCATCCAAATAAACTATCAACTGATATAACAAACTGTCAATTTAAACATATATACATTTAAACAGTTCTTTACATCCATCGTATAAAAACTACATTAATATTTACAATAAAAATCTATATCATTTAAACAAACTCTCAATACTGTTATAAATTAACAATTATTTACAAAATATCAACACAATTTTTTAAGTTATAGAATTTCAATCTGATTGAAATTGAAACTTAAAATCTAAGCATGTCATGCCCACACTAGTGCTTCCAGGCGAGTGAGTACACAAATACAACACAAGTGCCAGTGCGCTACTCTTATAAATCCTAACACAGAGAGGTTGAACTAAGTCAGTCAAATAAGAAGCGCTTGACGAAACTCTTTACAGAATCTATCTAAAGAGTTCGTGATACCAAATTCAATTGTCAGCATTGAATGTCGGTGTAGCGCAAAGCATTTCTTTGTCAAACAGCTGTTCAGCAAATCAAAAACTGAAATCCCAATACGTACTAATACCAATAGTCAACAGCATATACTAAAATGTTTTAAATGTCACATTCAAATTCAGGTACTCTCTTATTTCTACCGTCAGGATTCATTTGAAAGTGATTCTCCCTCGTACCTATTCTAGGGAAGCCGCTAAAGCTGTTCCTACTGACTAAGGGGTTCTCCTTCTCCCTCTCTCTATGGAAACTGGAAGTGGACAATTTGCCATCCTTCCTTTCAGTGAAGTTTGGATCATTGAAATTTTTGTCGGTGAAAGTTCTTTCGGTGAAACTCTTGTCGGAGAAGGTGCGTTCGTTGAACTCTCCGTCGGAGAAGTTGCGTTCGTTGAAAGGCACGTCGCGGATGCCGAAGCCGCCCATGCGAGGTGTGCCGATGCCGAATTTGTTTCGAAGTTCCTCGTCGCGAAAGTTGAACGCTCGGTTGTCGAACTTCGAAGCACCCTTGGACAATCTGAAATGAAGATGCAAAAATAAAAACGTAGCTTTGAAATTAGGTACTTCATTTATGAATCTGTGCGAGCTTATGACTGACCATCAAGACCCCTCTGGGTGACTTGGTAGTCATCAATAGTTATGAGGATGTACCTATTTTTAAGATTAAATAGCAATGTTCTATGTACGAGTATATACTGCTTGAAGGTATATTAAATTACTAAGACATTTGGATCGGCACCACGCGTCATACCTATGGTGTTGCTACTGTATATTTATTATTATACTGTATGTAGGATGCGGTTACCGCTTACCATAAGGCGGTATAAGACTGTATGCTTTTTAGCGGCTTATTACTGGACTTTTAACACACCACTCAAATATCAAAGGACTTTTTTTTTCATTCTTGTTGTGTTCTTGTGTCAGTTCTCTATCATCTATCAATTCTAGATGATTTAATTATGTTATTTCTGTAACTAATTCAAATGGTTTATCGTTCATAGTCAGTAGAATTTAACACTGTAAGGCCCTTTTAACTGTAAAACAATTTCTGAGAAAATAATTGTTTTTACCATCGTTATACGAGTACGTATATCGCTGCCTAATGCCGGACATGAGTATCTTGCAAAATATAAACCTACTTTTTCACCACTACAATGCATATGGAACAAGCTTAGCCAAAACAGGAATATCAGAATCGTGTAAGGTGGTGATCCAGCGTAGGCATCTGCCTATACCACAAACAGTTGTTAATCTAACTTTACAACAAAAAAACTACTTACTCCCTAAAACACCTCCTCTCCCTATCATACTCCGCCGACAGCCCTTCGTCGTCATTAATAATCGCGGACGGGTCGCTATACACGGACGACTCTTGGTAGAACGAGTCCAGGTCCACATAGTTTCCTTCGGCCGGTTCATTGTCGAGCAGCTCAGCCAGATGTGACTTGAGGGTGGCGAAGGTGGGCCGCTGCGAGGGGTCGGCGTGCCAGCAGGAGTGCATGGCGCGGTACAGCTGCGGCTTGCAGTGCGGCGGCCGCTCCAGCCGGTAGCCCTCCGTCACCGCTGCTAGAACCTCGCGACCTGTCATCGCTGCGTACGGCGTCGAACCTGGAATTAAGAGTTACACGTTTTAAATGTGCTTATTGAATACTGCGGTAATTTGTTGATGGTTTTTGTAAGGACAAATCATTTCTGGACTTGTTCACTAAGACTTTTTAGTTCTAGCAAATGTAAAATATTATATATGTATCTTTGATTATATACTCGAAGATATATACCATTTTGTCCGTGGTTTCGCACGCAAAATTCAGTTTGTCGTGAATTCCCAATAGACTAAGATTATTTTCGGGATACCTATAACACAGCTAAATCTTCCAACTTTCTTTGTGTAAAAAAATTCGTCAATCCATGGCTCCATTTGAACGTTAAGGAAGGTCCAAGTGACTATTTAGTGCCTCAAAGTGTACACATAAAGTACATATCACGTCAGCTCAACGCGTAGATTTCAGCAAACAAGTAGTGCTCATTTTGTTATTAGATTTTTCTTTCATGTCAAAGGGGCAAGTCCCAAAACAGTGAGATTGACTACCAACCGAGCGTCACGATCTCCCACAGCAGTATCCCGAACGCCCACACGTCCGTGTGATGGCTGTACACGTTGTACAGCAGCGACTCCGGCGCCATCCAACGCACCGGCAGCGCCGAGCGCGCCGCGCGGGCCGACGCGCCTGCGCACCGCGACATGCCGAAGTCCGCGATCTTGCACAGTTTGTTATGGTCTACGAGCACGTTGCGAGCCGCCAAGTCACGATGCACGATCTATTGGCAAATGACAACCAGATTGTAAGAGATATTTGATAAGCACAGTACACCTAAGCACTTAATAAGATAAGAATCGATATAGGTATATCTTCAATCCAACCAGTCGTTCCCTGAATGCTGAAGATCGTGGCCATCACGTCTGGTGGTGAAGACCTCTCCATCTGGCCCTGTCACCCGCGATGTGGATGTAGGTTTATCTAAGATATCGAATTCTGCCGATGAGTTGATAAACTCGCATGCAAACATAATTAGAAAGGATAAGTTACATTAAGTACAGTAAGTAAGGTACATTTAGAGACGCTTTTAAGAAGCGTCCCTAAATTTATCAATAGTCTAAGAAATGAGTTACGTTGAACTTTGATCTACATTTGGACTAGGAACTGTATCTTGGTATAAATTAGTAATTTGAAATCAAATCAAATAGTGAAATGATCGTGTTTTCTAACAGTTTATACTACGGAACTACTTTTGACAACAGCAATTATGTTTTAATAGTGAATTTTATAGATCTTACGCCTTTGGATGCTATGTAGTCCATGCCTCTAGCGACGCAATAGGCAAAGACAGTGAGATCTCTGGAAGTGAGGGCACCACTGCCGCTGAACCGGTCGGGTCGGGACCGCCGCTCCCGTAGGTACGTGAGCAGCTTTCCGCACATAACGTACTCCATCAATAGAAGATAAGGCTCTGAAAAGAGGTTTTTGTAGCTTTATTGTTAAATGCTATTTTCCAGTAATCAATCAGGCTATGATTTAACAATTTATACATGAAAAATTCGAATAAATAATAAGTAACTTTTATTAAGTTGGCATAAATTGGGATTGTACATACAAGAAATTTTGTGCACTGTTGTTGATTAGGACTGAACTTTTATTAGTAACCAGATTCAGATTCAGCATTGGTTCAGTATTCAAAGTCATTCAAAAAAAGATAGCGGTGGTTTCATGCGAACTCCATAGTAGTTTACCAGCTCGAGATAATTTTACCAACTTATGTAAGCCTTCACAGGCGTGCAAACAATAATTAAACCAAAGTGTCATCGCAATCTGATAGATTTTATATAAACAGTACGGGATAAACAAAGAAACATTAATTTTGACACATACGAGTATTATGTATGTTTCGCAACTTCATTCGACGTTATTTACTGATAACATGTTATAGTAGCGCCCCCAAGCACTCAGCTTTGCACGTATTTTTAGTTTTTTTGTCTAGGCATAACGTTAAAATCGAACTTCACTTGGTAAGTTCGTTTCAAATAAAATCAAAATATTTATTCAGTTTCAAATTAAAATAAAATATATAACGTTTGATTTTCAAGTATAGATCAAAAATATGAGTTGAGACCTTGTTCAGTACAACACGCAAGTAGAGTGACTACGTTGGGGTGAGTTCCAATCTTTTGCATGATGTAGATCTCGTGCAGCAACTCCTGCTTCTCCTTCTGCGACGCTGTCTCCTTGATACTTTTCACAGCTACCAGCCGTGTCAGGCCGTCATGGCCATTCAAGTCGTCCGCCTCGGCTTTCCACACCTGGAAAAATGTCATTAAATATGTTTTAGTATTTTTTGATCTAATTCGTTAATAATTAAAAAATTTATTTTTGATAGATGATTAGTTAATTTTTCTTAATTTCCGAATAATCCTAGACATTTATTAAAATTCAAGTTACACAAAGTAAGCTCACCTGTCCGAAGTTGCCCTGGCCCAAAAGTGTTTGTAGTCTCAATTTATTTCTCGGAAACTCCCACTTCTGATCGGGCATAGTTGGCGTTGGTATTGGAGGTCTTGCCACGGTCGTTATAGGAGACTCTTTTTTAATATCACCGTCATCAAAGTATCCCTCGTACTCAGTATCTAACTCTTTGGTTTTCTTATTCATAAAATTCTTCAGCACAAACGCTATTATTGCTGCAACTGGAAGAAATCCAAGACCAGCTAAAACGTAAGAAGCAGTATACGATTTATCAGCTTCTATAACAACTTCTTCGTTCTGTGATGTCGAATCTCCATCGTCATTTTCCTTTGTTGTATTATTTACCGTCGACGTTTCACTAGTGCTGTCCATTTTAGGTATCAAAAATGGTCGAGAAATGGACTCTGAAGAAGTTCTGGATGTTACAACAAACGGCTTATAAGTACTTTTTACTGTCTCAGCACTGTGTACTGTGCTAGAATGCACTGCTAGAGTAGACGTTATCATTGGTGATTCTGTAGGCTTTGATGAAGGTTCGCTGGAGCTTAAAATCGGCAAAGGTGTCGTGGTACTTGAAGTACTTGTTGTAGTAGTTGTCGTTGGACGTCGTCTTCGAAGAATATTCTTAGGTCTCCCTGTATTACCAGTAGAGTTATCGTAGTTTTGTTTGAACAAATTTGCTAGCCTTTCTGGTAACCTGGAAGTCGTTGGTTCATTTTTAAGATCTGTATTACGTGTAGACAACTCGCTGGCTAATGGCAGTTCCGGAGGCTTATAAATAATAGGCTTTGGACTCGGACTGGAATTTAAACTGCTTTCCGTTGTCGTAGTTCTTATTCTTATTCTGTGTTTATTAGGTTTTTGTGTCGAAGTGGGTAATAAAGTTGACATAGTTGTTTCTGTGTCGTTTAATGTAATTGGTTTTATGGTTGTCATGTTGTTTTCTTCAGTACTTTCAATTATTGTGCTATTGTCTGAATTTAATGATCCATCCGTTTTGTTATGTCCTTTCATTGATGAAGTTATTGATACTGATGTAACGACAGCTGTATATACTGATGTAGCTACTTTTTCCGTTGTAGTTACATTGACTATCGGTATATTTTCTGTACTAGATGCAGCTGTCACTCTAGAAGGACGCCTTCTTATATTGAAGTAGTTTCTTGTATAATTTCGTGGAGTAGTAGTAGTGCTATTTGCTTTAATGGTATTGTTCGTTAAAGTTTCTCTTGATGTCTGAGCACTAGCTTTAAGGGATATATCTTTAGGTACAAAAAGTGTATTGGTACGATTATTATCTAAACTCTTATCTGTAACACTCGGTGTAACATTTTCTATTATAGGATCAGTAATATTTAATTGCGCTATATTAGGCGCTTTAGTTGTTGCTTGAGTGGTGCTTGAATACTTTCTATAAGCATTAACTAAGCCTACAGGTCTTGCTGGTGCGGGACCTTTAACAGTATTTCTTATTTTATTTTTTTCTATTATATTCTTTACTACCGAAACATCCATATCTTCGTTAATTTCTTCCTCTTCAGCACTTGTATTTTTATATTTTTCAGTAGCAGAGTACCTTGAATTGAACTTCCTTTTTTCAGGAGCTACTATAAAGTTAACAGACTTTGTTGAAGCAGACAACGATGGAGAGTTAGTTAAGTTGTCACTAATAGACTGACCACCAATTTTCTGCCCAAAATAAATAAACGGTGCCATGTCTTCAACCGGTAGCTCTGTTTCAAGTGGTCGAAAATGGTTATAAATTTCATCAGACATAAACAATGTGTGATTTTCTTTCTCTTTCTCATTTTCAACTTTAACAAGTTTTGTGTTTTTGATTTCGGTGCTGTTTGCAATCACATTTGCTTCTGTTCCCTCCTGTGTATTTTTGTAATTTAGTTTTTCAGTATTCTTTTCCATGGCTGCAGATAAGGTTGTTGTCTCAATATTTGAGGTGGTATTATCTGTCACTTCATTGCTTGTAGTTGTTTTATTTAAGTTAGAATTATGTGTTGCATTTTCAGTATCTGAATAATTAAGTAAATAAAGCCCATGATTTGACTCATCTACTTGGAATTCCTCTTCAGGGTCTAGCTCTACTTCTTTGTCAAGACCTTCTAGCTTCTCGGGTGGGACGTAAACGACACCTGTTTCTGTGGCAGTTTCAGAAGTTGGAATGGTTTTAGTGCTATTTAGAGTTTCCCGTCTGCGATTATTCATAAATCCAGCTCTGCTTCTACTTTCTTGATAGGTTTTTGGTATAAAAAGATGCCTTATTTCATGAGGTTTCACTAACTGCCTGATTTCTTTCGTGCCATCGGTGGTAACTAGTTTCAGCGTAGCGGCAGGTTCATTGCTGGAGTTGTCGAATGTTATTCTCTTGACTATAGAACTGTTTGAATCTCTTATCTCTAACTGCGCAAAAGTGGTGTTGTTCCTGAAACAGAAAAATGGTGTGAGCTAACAAAAAAACCTGCACAATTGGTTTTACATACCTAGTCCCATTAAAAGATAAAATAATATAAATATTTTATAGCTCTATCTGATATTTAAAAATAGAAAGATCAGCTGATATTTGCTTTTTATGTGTTTCTATATTAACTTTATTTTAACTAGCTAGTTATGGCAGGTCTCCTTTGAAAGAGCTTAAAAATACTTTATGAAGTGAAGGCTTCATAACTGATCTACTTACTTATTGGACTTATGTGCCAGTGTGGCCAGTGTGTTAATGTGCGTGGCTAGCCTGCCTGTGAGGAGCTGCCGCCTCCTTGCAGCTAGCACTGAAAGGAGCTGGGAGTCCCTCGTGGCGTTCGTGCTGCTCGGAGACGGAGTGCGGCGAACACCACCTGGAATTCACAAAATTTTTTTGATTAGATCTATTATTTATTTATTAGAGCTATGGAAGTAATAGGAGCAGATGTTTATTTTAAAGAATGTGCTACTGTATAGTTTTTTGATAATGTGCTCTGTCAATAAGCACAATTTGTAATATAAAATATTTCTTGATTTATTAAATTAGGTTTCTTTACAAACTGTACATTACTTTTAAATGTAAAGAGAATTTTAAGGTCGTAAGTTTTTATGTAATAATCTGCAGAATTAAAGAGTTTGATTCTCGGTAGGCACCGAGTCTAACATATATAAGGTCGAGTAATTGTTTGATCAAATGTAGAAACATTGGTATCTCAGTCTTAATAAATAAAATAATAATATTAACCATTCAGAACCACAAATTTCATTGTGAAACAACGATTAATTTGCAACGATTATTCTAAACCAGCACAGTTGCCGTTACTTAATCTTCCACGGCACGTCTTAACTCATGCGTCGTCCTTATTATCTAGTCCATTGAACACAATGGCGATAATCATTTGTCCATAAGCGACAGATCGCATGACGACCGCGACAGCGATTACACGTCGTCATCACCGCTCACCTTCACCTAATAAGTCATCGTCATCAGAGGCGGTCGCACGATGCTCTGCGTTGACATCTATTGCATTAACACATACCTACGTAGAGGTACGTATGCATCTTAACCATCATACGATTCTTGGCTCGTACAGCTACGCAGACTTTTAGATACGATGATTTAGGATGTTTGATATATTTTAAAATATATTATTTTTTAAATTTGCTGTACGTATCGTATTAAGTGACAAACCTATAATGATACGAGTAGTATACGTATGTGTTTTATAAATAAATAGTAATGCCACAAATTGCTGCTTTTTTTAAATAATATTATTTTATTTTCATGACTGATTTTTTTTTTTTTTATAAAAGAAGGAGGCAAACGAGCAGGCGGGTCACCTGATGGAAAGTAATCACCGCCGCCCATGGACACCCGCAAAACCAGAGGAATCGCAGACGCGTTGCCGGCCTTTAAGGAAGGAATAGGCTCGTTTCTTGAAGATTCCGAGGTCGTAACGGTCCGGAAATACCGCCGTTGAGAGCTGGTTCCACAACACTGTAGTACGAGGCAAGAAATTTCGCGAAAAACGCACAGTAGTAGACCGCCATCCATCAAGGTGATGTGGATGGAATGACAGTCGATTGCGTGTAGTGCGGTGAAGGAAAGCAGCGGTAGGGATCAAGCCGAACAATTCCTCTGAACACTCCCCATGATATATGCGGTACAATATACAGAGAGACGCAACGTCTCTCCGAAGAGATAGTGGATCGAGCCGACCTGAAATAACCATGTCGTCGACAATTCGAGCAGCTCTGCGTTGAATACGGTCAAATGGAAGGAGTTGGTACTGGGGTGCTCCAGCCCAAAGATGGGAGCAGTATTCCATATGTGGCCTGACCTGTGCTTTGTACAGTTGTAAGCGGTGGGCCGGCGTGAAATACTGACTCGCTCTGTTAAGCACACCCAGTTTTTTCGAAGCTAATTTAGCTTTACCTTCCAAATGACCCCGAAACTGAACGTCACTCGAAATATCGACGCCAAGGATTCCAATAGTCGGGTTGGTATCAAGGGGAGCTCCCTCAAAGTTCAGCGGTACGACGAAGGGATGTTTTTTTGCGGTAAATGCGCAAACTTGTGTTTTGGTGAGGTTAAAATGGACGAGGTTACGTCGGCCCCAACGATTTACACGTCACGTTAAGTTAAATTTAGTAATTGGTACCCGATTAAGTTAGTCGGCCGCAGATTTCAAACGAGCAGAGTGTAACGCACGCAGTGGTGGATTTATATCTTCGTGGGGCGGGGTTCAAACCCTGGCGAAGACCAAGTTTTAGCCGCAGATTTCAAATAAAATAAAATAAATGTTTTTTTATCTAAGGTTCCGAATCGGCTCACGCCTTCAACAATAAGGAATTACATCAATCTTATTTATTGACGTCGGCAGACCGCAATTTCTAAATTAAATACACAATGTGTTATCATTTAAATCAACGATTAACCTTCGTTTTCTGAAATGAGCGTTATGAGCGATTACTATTGTTTTAGTTGTTGCAACATGAGGGCCATAATCGAGTTCTCATCAGCAAATCAACTTGTCAATAATAAATAACGGATTCCTTATCAAGATGTAGATAACGCTGCCTTTACAGATTGAACCGCACATCACTTATCTTATGCAATAAACTGTTAGTGTTGACCGCATATAACGGTGCGATGTTCGTAGATGTCAAACTTAACTTTAATTTACAAAAGTGGAGCTGTTCTAGAGTCAATACCACTCTTTCGTTGTTATGGTTTGAACACCATCCATCTGACGAAGTCTGGTGACGCTGAAATGCTGCATGAGGCCGTCAGCAAATTCTCTACTCTACAAAAAACCAACTATCTGTACACTATATAATCCACTAATATAAAAATCAAACGAGTTTTCATATTATAATAGTAACTATACATAGTTTAAAATAAAGTTACACTTACTACAGTTTTTTTTTAATGAAATGCAGAATCAGATAGCTTTATTATATTAGTCCTAATAACTTTATTTTTAAATGTGGTTTTCTACAGACCAGAAGAAAAACAAAGGATATACCTACTTATTTTATAGAATGGAAAGTTCACTTTCTTAAAACTTTCTTAAAAGAAAAGTACTATGATTTATAGTCTCTTCCACGTGTTTAACTTTTCGTCGCAGGGCGGTGAGAGAAGGTGGAAGGAAGGCTTCCTTCCTTTTAAATATAATACAGGACATACAATATTACAAGGTTAAACATTGCATTTCCTATTTTAACATAATGAAGTAGAATAGCGACCTATACCGCTACCTGCTGCTACTCAGACCACACTTAAGGGCTAACGGATTTGGTTGCATTGCCGGATCCGTTAGAGTGCGCGCGCGCACTGTTATGGACTGACGCAACTATTATATAACGGGTTGCGGTTTTGACAGCACGCACATCAAGGCGTACGGTGAAAAGACCATTTGTACGAGAGGTACTCGTACTACCTATAACAGGAAAACCTCGTCATCATGAGCTAATCAATGTTGTAGTTAAAAAACTTTCCAAGATTAAGTAATTGTTACTCAATCTCTCTATTTCGTTTTTCATTGAGAATGAAAGGATAACTTAATTTCGCCAACCCCAAATAATTTTGGGAACAAGGCAGGCAAATGAAAATTTTATCAATTATTAGCTGACCCCGCGGACTTCGTACCGCTTTGACAGTTTCTATGACAACAAAAAATGAAAGGGTATCACACAAACCAACAAACAAACAAACTCACTTTTTTAATAATAAGTCTTTGCTTATACTCTTGGGAATATTTGTACAAAATACCATTATGATCGGTTGAATAGTATACCTACGCGTGAAAGCGTAACAAAACTAACAAATAACAAACAAACAAACTCACTTGTTACTATTAGCACAGTTTTAAAAAGTAATACTGTGCTATTAGTTAGGATAGTTAGGGTATAAACTCTGATTTAGACACACATCTGCTTATAACGTACATCACTATTGTAACCGTGTAAAATTCTATCCAAACTACTACTAGTTTCGTAGTCAGTAACTCTTTGTTCCCTTTTATTTTAAAAGACTTAGATAATAGTTTTATTTCAATGCGATAGACATCCGAAGAGACAAAAACTGCTAAAGATTCAAAGAACTTTAGCAATGGATGTGACTGAATCAAAATAGTTTATTATCCTCCGTGATTCGAAAGGTACTTATTGTCTTAACTTAACGTACTTGAGCCATTGTTCCCCCGCATTGGGCAA
The DNA here is from genome assembly GCA_963082485.1 of Eudonia mercurella. Taxonomy (NCBI): domain Eukaryota; kingdom Metazoa; phylum Arthropoda; class Insecta; order Lepidoptera; family Crambidae; genus Eudonia; species Eudonia mercurella. The sequence continues at coordinate 753,496 of OY720026.1, read as the reverse complement.
GCGTGGTGGGTTATGGCCCGGTCTCCCGATGTGATTTTGTTAATGTGGGAAGACTTGGACCCATATTAAAATATCGCCAACTAGTATGTTTTTAGGTAAGTACATGTTATATTTATATTTTACAAGTAAGCGCCTTGATCTCACCTGATGTTAAGTGATGATAGGGCTAATGATGGAAGCGCATTCACCCGGGATCCTTAATGCTTGATAGACAATCTACTTGTGACCTAATTCTATTTCATTTGAATAATATTTAATATATTTTAATATTTGTATTCTAACATGTTAGCTAAATGTGCGATTCTCAACCTCACACTTATTAAATGATTTGATTTGATTCGACTAGTGAGGCAGTGTACCCCCCGCTGGGAATCGAACCCGGGACTGCTTGGTCTAAACCGGTGGTCTTAACCACTAGACCACAGAGGCGGTAGTTTCCATACAAAGTTAAATTCATCATAAAAATATGATGGGTGTTATTTAATGTCCAGAAAAGTAATGAAATTTTTGATGTCGCTGAGTATAGATCAGTTCTCTGATGCAAATGTCATCATCATCATCATCAGCTCATTGTATGTCCCCACTGCTGGGGAGTAACTATTAACTAATCTGTGGCTGGGGCACGAGCCTTCCCTATGGATGGATAGGGAGAACGGGCCATAAACCACCACGCGGCCCCAGTGCGGATTGGTGGTTGTTAACGACTGCTAATGCAGCCTGGACCAACGGCTTTACGTGCATTCCGAAGCACGGAGGAGCTCGTGATGGTAAATTTTTGGTCACCCATCTGATGACCGGCCTTTGCGAAAGTTGCTTAACCTCAGCACTCGCAGACCGGGCGCGTTGACCACTGCGCCGTCGAGCTCCTCTCCAAATGTACAGTAATAAAACAACGTTAAGATAAACAATCTCAATGTTTCAAAATCATTACCAATGTATGAGCATTATGTCTATATAGCTGTCAGTGCTTATAGTTTTTTTAATTACACGTCCCTTGAACTAACTGACGCTGATTACACGTGGTATTAGCAGATTAAAAATAATTACAATCCGTAACACCTTTTAATTACAGTGTCATTAATTTTGTTGGCGAACAATTATTGTTTGACGCCAAGGGATGTCAAGGCCCGAGTGGAATTGATTTTCTTTATCTACGATCTGTATCGGGTACATTGGCGCGGCGGCTATTGCGTTCGGGTTGCGATCTCACAAGTTAAGCAACTTTAGCAGTGAAGAATCTTTGGATGGGTGATTTTTTTTAATATTATTATACACCGTAAATAAGTCTAAATAAAAATGCAGCCCATTACGATAGCGTTATATAGCGTGGTTAGCCACAAACACATTTATTCTTTTTTTGCTAAACAAAACTTTCTGAATTTCAAGTAAGGTTAAATTTAAGTCAAATGATGTCTAACTGTCTCATGAAATCCCGTCAAGTTATTCACCCCAGATGTTATCATAAGATAAACCCACCAACCTGCATTGCCCAGTAAGACCCAAGCTAGCTACATAATATTTTTTAGTTGTTTAAAATTACAATTTATGCGCTATTTAACACATTTACGATTATAATAATTCTCTTCACCTATCCAGAAAGCTAATACGCTTATGTTAGGAATGAGTTCACATCAGTAGTCTAACAAAATTTTGGAAATTGAACCAATCATCATCATCATCATCAGCTCATTTTATATCCCCACTGCTGAGGCACGAGCCTTCACTATGGGTAGATAGGGAGAACGGGCCATAAACCACCACGCGGGCCCATTGGTGGTTGTTAACGACTGCTAATGCAGCCGGGACCAACGGCTTAACGTGCCTTCCGAAGCACAGAGAAGCTCGAGATTATAAATTTTTGGTCACCCATCCGATTACCGGCCTTTGCGAAAGTTGCTTAACTACAGCACTCGCAGACCGGGCGCGTTAACCACTGCGCCATCGAGCTCCTCGAACCAAGACTTTGAACCAATATTTCATTCAATCCGAGTATCTTTACGGCTGCCGATGCTTTTAACAATATTGTTGGAATGAGCGAGCCCAGCAGTGGGACGTTAAAGGCTAATGGTGATGACAATCTACATCTTTATCTACGATAATTAGTTTTTAACGATCCATGGTGTTTCCCCGAACCTCATTTGTGTACGCTGAGAAGTAACGAAATATGAATGCCTTTGTTGAAGGTAACTAATGGGAATTCTTACTTAAATAGCGTTCGCCATACATTGCGTGTTAAGATGACAGTAGCTACTTGAAAGAGATGGTAATTACTTAACTATACAGGGTGAGCAACTAAATCGTTCAATACAAGGAATTCCTATACCTATAATAAGAGATTTGTTATAAGAAAAAAAAATCTAAGGTAGGTACCATTTATTTGGTTTTATAGTTAAAAATAAAATAAATAAATTTATTAAATATGTTATTATTTTTTTTTATTAATTAAATTTATTCAAAAAATGTCATACTTAACCAAGAATCATTCCCAGAAAAATCAGTCGTTGCCATAGCTAATAATGTAGGTAGTAATATTTTTGCCAGCGAAAACAAAAAAAAACTGCTGCTTAAAGTTGTAATTGAAAGTTTTATAAGAAAAAAATCTATGAGAGCTTTTGAAAATATTTGAATGCAGTTTTACTTAACTTTAAAATCGAAACAGTTTCGGACTTACGCTAACTCATTTAAACTGTCCACGCTCAGCCTGTATATTTAAAAATTCTAAAAAAAAAATTTTAGTTTTTGTCTTTTACAATAACTCATAGACGTCCTTACTCTGGACGTGCTATTACCGCATGTTGTCATCTCAGTGCAAGGTCTCCTCAACAATGAGTGGAGACTAATACAGTTCCATTATTCAGCTGTCTACCGCGTCTACCAGTACCAAAAAGCCTTCAGAACACAATGTTCATAAGAATTTAAATCCATTAGCAGTAAGTAAGCGACATTAATGAAAGAAGAAGTAAGGAAGTAGATGTGTCTTTTTGTTCTGAAAAAGGCGAGTGTCAGTTGAAAAAACATTTCGTAGTTTGTAAATTATTAATTAATTTTAATTTGTATTTGAAACTCGTCCTAAGGTGTTATTCTCTATTAACAAAAGCGAGACTAATTATGTTGTTGTTGGGGATCAAAATTCATTTCGGCCATGCTTTGGATAGAGTTACGATAACTTTAAAATAATCAGCTCAATGAAGTTTGTATAACAAAAGAAGTGTTCGATATTGCATCGGTAGCGTGTTTGGGTAGCGATCTTGACAATGTTAAGTTACTTTCGCAAATGCTAGGTCACCGCACGATTAATTAATAACTTATCATCTCCATGTGAATGGCACGTTATGGTTTCTGTCGTAAGATTTAAAGAGCAGCTTTGAAATCTCACCAAGTCGTTACCTAGCGTGACGAATAATGCCAGTACCCAGCAGTGAGTCAACATCATCATCATTTTATGTCCCCACTGCTGGAGCATGAGCCTTCCTTATGGATAGGGAGAACGGGCCATAAACCACCACGTGGGCCCAGTGCGGATTGGTGGTTGTTAACGAATGCTAATGCAGTCAAACCAATGACTTTACGTGCCTTCCGAAGCACGAAGGAGCTCGAGATGATATACTTTTGGTCACCCATCCGTTGGCTGGCCTTTGCGAACCTCAGCACTCACAGACCGGGCGCGTTAACCACTACGCCGTCGAGCTCCTCAAGTGTCTAACTACTATTTGTAAATTGGAAAGCTGAGTTAGCGACGTATCATAGTCGGACTGCACTTGCATAGTTGCACCGTTCTAAACGGAGCTAAACGATCCGCCATGTTTGCGCAACGTAGGCTCAGCGGAGATTCAGTAAGGGCCGCGCGAAGGCTGGGAAAATTCAGAATTGCGAAATAGCGCCAAGGAGCGCTACAACAGCGCTTTTGTTTGCCGTAATGTTAATTCAATGGTAATTAAGCCAGTAGGCGAACTGTTCGTGATTTGTATTCATTTCAGTGTAATTGGAAGTATATCTTCAAATTAAATTAATTAAAGAATCAATTTGATGCAATAATGAATAGCTGAGTAACATGATTTTTAAAGCCCTTTTTTATTTTATGATCCGGCTTTTATTACTTATTATGATCGCAACTGCGTTTGCGTAGAGATTTGTTTCTAAATAAATAGCATATTATATATAATACCTATAATCTATACTAATATTATAAAGAGGAAACCTTTGTATTTTTGTATGTATGTATGTATATGTATGTATGTATGTATGTATGTATGTATGTATGTATGTATGTATGTATGTATGTATGTATGTATGTATGTATGTATGTATGTATATATGTATATATGTATGTATGTATGTTTGTATGTATGTATGTATGTTTGCAACGAATAAACTCAAAAACTACTGGACCGATTTAAAAAAATCTTTCACCATTAAAATGCTACATTAGCACTGAGCAACATAGGCTATGTGAAAAATAGAAAAAAAAGAAATGCGGTACGAAGTCCGCCGGGTAAGCCAGTATCATATATTTTACGACTCGCTCTTTGTCGAAAGGGTAATTGGCATATCTAAACAAGTCCCCAGGCAATCCAGGCATAATACCTATAAAATGAGGTAAGCAGACACAAAAATTCAAGCCTATAGTATTAGAATCTATTAAACCTCTGCAAAATTGCATGGTGCATGTCGCTGTCGTGAACACCATATTAAACATACAGTAATAAACCTCATTTTACAATTACAAACGGCGATATTAAACTGTGCCTGTGGACGTATAGCATTTTAGCTGCCATTTATCTACTGTGACCATTTACCAGTGCAGAAACTAGAGCGGACCTGTCCCTTACGCTTGTCCGAGGAGATAGACCCTGATATTTGCGATTGCTGATTTATTCCAACGGATAGCCACTAAAGCTACCGTGATGCCTATTGCCACATCACATTGAATTTCTTGGAATGGTAAGACATTACGACTGCAATCAAAGAGCAATATATGATCATTGAATATATGCTAGTAATCGTTTAATGAGATTTAGACTGTATAAATGGTAATCGTGTATTGCTTTTCTACAAAACGATGGCTGAACTTGTTAGACAATGCTTAAAACGATGATTGAAATGATTTTAATGAATTACTCAACGAAAAGGAAACCTCCATTGTGCCTGACATCTATAGTTCGTCGCTGAACAGTTTTAAATTTAATAAAGGTAAATTAATAGAGTAAAAAAAATTTTATTGTTTGAATTGTACCTATTATCTGTTTTTATTTTATTTTTTAATTTAATTTTTTATATTTTATTTTAAGGTGTGAGTTTTATTTTGTTTTAATAGTATTATCTTAATGTATATCATATTTAATTTTAATTTGGTATAGAAATGTATTTGTATTGTACTTATTCGCCGACATCCCTTCTTGTTTCGAACCACGACGAAGCCATCCTCGTCTTGATCCGGGTGAGCGATGTTTCGTGAAGCGGCTTTTGTCTCGGCGACAGGTCGCTGCGACCGTATTTTATAAACATGTTTTAAGTTTGGAGGCGGTGACAATAAATTGTGCACAACATTCTTTAAGTTATGATTATTAAAAACAGCAAAAACGGCAAAGAAACCATCATTCTGGTGCGAATGATTGTTTCTTTCGCGCGACAAAATCTCTTATGTACAGCTTTCAAAGTTACCTTCAAAAACTACTGTACAATTAAAAATGTTTCGAAGTTTATAAAATAAAGCTGTGTCAGTAATTACGACAATTTCCACCCAACTAATATTACAATAAAATTAGCAAATCAGATGCTCGTTACACAGAGCGCGGTGCAAGAACGTCGTTTCACTGTGCGTTCCCACCGTTTCTATTAGGCTCTATTCCTTTCCGCGCTCCGCAAAAACTGCGGTCTCATATTGCAGAATTACGCATTGTGTGTGCAACAAAACGATTCGTAACTGGCTTGAGCAACGGCCCTGTAGCCATTAAAATTGTTCAAAACGTTATTCCTTTGTTGTTGATTAGCCGGTAATGATCGCTCTCGTATGCTCTCATGTGCTGCAGGATTGATTGAATTCAATCTATTTATTTAAAACATAAAAGATTTTTAATATTGATATGGTCACTATAAGATATTGTTAGGTTAGCTAATTACTTAATAACTTAAGACAGAAGGTCCCTTAAATAGGGACTGAATAAATTAACCTGAATAAAATGTTTTTGTTTTGTTTATATAATTTTTTACGCAAATTTTGATGCGAAACAAATTACAAAAACACAAATGTTGAAAATTTTCAGGATTTGATCCTGCACCCTTCTGACATACCGGGTCAGGTGCTCTCCCAATTGAGCTATCGTGGTTCTAACCAGCCCGCCGAAATTATTCAACACTATTACTTTTTTACTTTGAAAGCCAAAGACGCCCGCCCATTCAATGTCAACAACTACCGTCGTTAACATCCGATCATAATATTTTTAAAAATACTAAAGATCAGTTAATATAATTTTTAACGTAAATTTTTTGATGCGATACAAATTACAAAAACACAAATGTTGAAAAAACTTCCACACAATAGCAATCTGAATCTCGGAAACGACTCCAACGATTTTCATGAAATTTAGTATGCAGGGGGTTTTGGGGACGATAAATCGATCTAGCTAGGTTTCATTTTTAGAAAACATCGTTTTATCCGTAAAAAAATACCGAGCAAAGCTCGGTGATCCAGGTATTTTGATATTAAGTATGGATTTAAATTTTTAACAGATTTTTTTGATAGTACATTTATATGGTGCCATCAAATACTAACATTTCTATAGGCAATGCATCTTGACTATATTGCCTCCGTTTCAAACTAATAGAGCTATGCACTCATAGATCAGTCAGTCAGTCTAGTAGGCATGGGCAATGAAACGATCATTTCAATGTCAGACCTTTTAAGGCTCTTTGATCCTGTCACTTCTTGCAAAACAAATGTATCAATGGGAATTCTGTAGCTGATTTTCATTTGGCTTGACTATTAACCCTATTTATATGTTTTATGTGTATATCAACAGGTAATATACAAATAGTAAACGTACAATGCACTCGTAAACTAGACACTACAACCTTTACCGGCAAAATCTAACTTAACCCGCGGTTGCCTTGAGTCTGTTTGTAAAGGACGTTAGCTACCATCAATAATTCAGTAAGACCCTTTCAAACGATGACTCACGAAGATTGACGTTCTTATTTCGCTAGTGATAGGGTTGAACATAGCTATTTGTGTTTGGCTACGATTTGGTGATAACGATTCGTTGTAGCACTCTATTTTAAGGTGGTAAGGTTGATTGTTGCGTGTTGCCGCATGTTAGTTTTCGGCGCTGATAACATCTCGTAGGTATGCGCGGTGCATTTTCAGTGAGCACAATCGCACAATAGTCGGCGACCAGCCAGCCGTTACGATAGTGCTGAGAACCCATTTGGCTATCGACAAATCAGGCGGAGTCTATGTCCGGTTCTGGATTGAATTCCCTGCTCAGGCAAAATGTGTTTTGGATATTGCGGGTTTGTGATCACTAACGCGCATTTCGGTAGCACGGTGATTAGGCCAATACCATAATTTTTTTACATGCTATTTACTTACTTATTTTGAATGAGAAGCTCGATGCCGCAGCTAATGGCGCATTCGATTTGCGATCTTGTTAGTTTAATAACTTTCGCAATGCCGGGTCAGCGAATAGATTAAATATATCAAGTTCTTCCGTGCTCGGAAGACACGTCAGACATTGGTCCAGGTTATTGTCGTAAGGTGGATGTCAAAATTCTACTCGAAATGGAATATGTCTTATCTTAGTTCTGATTGCGTTCAAAGAACGAATTTCAGATGTGTGTTGCTGATAGTAATCAACCATCGTAATCAGCATGATCCAATGCATGTTGGTGGTAGATCGTAATCTACACGCGTTTATTTTACACAAATTAATTTAGAGTAGATTCGTAAAAGTTGTTTTTTTAAATGTGTAGTGTTCGCGCAAACTTTAGAAAATATATCGATAGAATTATTAGTATCGACATCTGGAGCTGAAGGTAGCATCACTACCCGCACCTGCAGCCTCATAGTAGGTGGTGCAGCGTGCAGTGACCGGCAATGGGGCCGCATCCACAGTTGCCACACACATGGCGTATGCAAACACGCAAACATACAGACAGACAAAGGACAGTCAAGCCAACTGCGCACCGTGACATTCGGCAAAAACAATTGGTAGAAATGCTTGAGAAAGTTACAACATGCTATTGATTAGTGCTTCTTTCATTACACAATGGAGAATTGTTTGTATTATCATGTTCCCTGATGATAAGTGATAATAAGGTTATGGAAGTGCACTTTACCCGGAATACTTACCCACTGAGAAACAAGCACCGAACATGCACTTATAACTTACTAGTGGTCGCCCAGTGGTCGAAATTCGACCGTAATTTTATTAAGACTGCACGGATTGTATCCTAAGCAATGAAAAATTAAATAAGATAGAATGTGAGTTTGGATTGGCATTGACAGATGTCGGTCGCATTATAGACAAACAATACGTGTGTGTTAAATACATTTTAATGTATTTTTTAAGCATAATCATTATTAACTTATAATAATAATTAATTAACCTATATAAACCTATATAAACTATAAATGTGCGAAATTTCATACTCCTCCGTCCGCGCAATTTTCGTAAAAACGGGTACAAAGTTTTTGCTTCACGTATTAATATGTAGATAGAGTCAAAATAGCTTTAGCTTCATAGACATAGTGGAACTCATTTTAAACAAGAAATGGGAAAAGAAAGAAACGTTCTAGATTCTGATAAGCTTTTTAAAATCTAAAATATTCTATTGTAGACATACATTTGTATGTGTATTTCATTTTCCTTTTGCGGTCAATTACAAAAACTTTAATTAAGTATACTTAATACGTACTTAATTTGTACTTAATACGTAACTTTACTTAATACTTCAAGACAATTTATCTGCAACTATTTGTCTGCTTCCTCATATGTACAACTCGAAAACGGATGTTACACAGTAAATACTTTCACATCAAACGTTCGTGCCAAAACATAATAAATATAATAAAATTCGGATGTGTGTGTCAATTATTAAATTTGTTCGCCCAACAATAATTGAAACACAACGCAATCCAAATATATACAATCCCATTTCACACAGAGTGAACACGAGCTCAACACTCGCATAAATATTAATAAATCAGGAAGCCAGTGTGTACGCGTGTATACGTTTCCTCGTCCGTCCGTGCGCAAGGAAGTACACCTAAACAAACAATACGTTATAAAAAGAACAATTTACGACAATCTGTTAACAACATTTTTATCTGTTTGTTTACTTGACGTTTCATTGTAGCTTTGTAGTGTTCACAAGTTATGTGGACAATCACGATTAATGTGTGCGATCACACTAACAAATAGGCCATCACACGTCTTATCACAAAATATGTGAATATATGTAGACAATTTGCATTAATGGTAAGTACAACATAAAAATGTTAGTAATAAGTTAGTTATAAGTTGGTTTTATCGTGCTTATTTGCAAATCTCTTAATTACTGTTATGTGCCAAAATAAAGACAATATACTTACACAAGGGCTTGGCTTCATTATACTTGTTCTAACCTCTATAGTAAGTTGAACAGTACCAAAAGATTATTTTAGGCATTTTAAGTTTTAAAATTATGTTAAGACAAAGTTTTTAAAACTTGGCAAAAGTTCAATAAATATATTATTTCCGCATTTGTTCCATCATGTACAAACCAATTTGTATTTAGTAAATTCACATACAAATAATGTGTTGCTCTAAAAAGACACTAGTAACATATCGAATTTGGCATTTAAGCCAATTACAACTGAAGTGAAATAATTCTAGAGAACCTGTTGGTATCTAAATGCCGAGAGAAAGGCACTTCCCATCGGGTTGCAGATCAAGTGGACCTGATTGGCCAACTAGATTCCATTCTAGAGGTCTTGAATACGCCATCCAAGATTCCAAGTATAGCAGTGGAATTTAAATGTTTCACTTTATCATAATGATAGTCATACAACTTTGATCGCTGCGTTTAATCTTACTTAGCAATTTAATATGCTGCAAGTAAGCTGAGCAGAGCAGTGGTGGTATGTTCAAATAATTTTTAACGCAAATTTTGTTGCGAACAAATTACAAAAACACAAATGTTGAAAAAGATTCCACGAGCAGTATTTGAATCTGCACCCTTCTGACATACCGGGTCAGGTGCTCTTCCAATTGAGATATCGTGGTTCTAACCAGCCCGCCGAAATTATTCAACACTTTTTACTTTGAAAGCCAAAGGCGCCCATTCAATGTCAACAACTAAATATAAATATACAAAAATATAGTAATAAAATTTACTATAAAATCATAATCACTATACCGCTACGCACGCACGCAAATTCTAATGAAATCATCCGAACAGGATTTTTATAACTACAAAGATAAAAATGCGCATATTTACGTCTCGCCAATTTTACTTATAGGTAATATCATTGCGTCTCGCTCGCACTTGCGAGTGGCTTGATTACCATTCAAGCTTGATCGGGATCTACAACGGTAATACCTGGTTTTTATTTTATTATTTAGTAATAATATTTATTTACGCACTCGCCTCAGTAAAGTACCATTTGTAATGTTCCAAGTTCCAAACTTTAAGAAAAATGGTATTTAGCAAATAGTTTTATGAATATATAAATATTATTCATAGAAATGGCAAAAATCTACTATTTGGATCTTAGTACAGTCAAAGACAAAAATATCTAAGTATGCACTACCACATACATCTTATTAAGGTGTAGGTAATAGGAGACACAAACTGTAAAAAGTATACACTTATTTTTGCCCTTGACTGCCCCTGTAGTATCTTTCATGTACTCAGTTATAAACTTGAATAAGGGTTTTACATAAAAAATGTTTTACTTATTCTTATTATACGCTTAATAATGATAAAGTATGCTGAAGATAACCGTAAGATATTTCGTTCAATTAAAATACTTTAATTAGGTTGCCAAATTTATCCTGAACTTCACAATACAATGAACACCGGCAAAATCTAATTATAAACGGTACACATCAAATTATTCGGTTACATAAAACAATAACCAGACTGGATCCAATTTGCGGGCCGGCCATTCAGGTTCCGCGCGTTTTAATTTCATGCTGGATGACTTTAATCCTAGATAAGTTTTGCAATAGTACGTTTCCTTGGCAATTACACTTTGTCGCTGGCTATCTCTAAGTATCTGCCATTTTATATGCCTCCGTCCGCTGGGCAGTATTAATAAGCGCCATTTCTGCTTCCTCCCGTCAATAAATGTTAATCTATCGCGACATACATGTATCGTAATTGCCTATTTGTTGTTTATATTAACTGTCGTTAGTTTCTTTTTAAAGAATACCATCACCATCAGACTATAAATGGTGAACCCCTTAGCGGAGGTTTGGGAACTCACTTTATAGATATTTTTATTATTTTTTTTATTTTTTGCATTCACAATACTATGTCGCTACAAGATAAAAACTACAAGAAAAAGTCAACCAGTTTCACTAACCAACTTTACTAGTAGTGACTTTATTAAATATTACCTAATTCACAATTTTTTTTAGGCTAAACTGAATAAATTATTTTGAAGTTTAATTGTATTTTTTCTATTTATATAAATAGTAGGTATATTAGTGTAACATTGAATAACGTTTCAACTAAATTACTCTTCTGTGTAATATTATTTCATGTTAATGAGTAAAACATATTTTGTCTTACAAAGGAACGTGAAGTTTATTTTAAAAATATAACTATTTATACTAGCTAGTTAAAAGTGTTGATGTTTTCAAGTGTTACATAATTAATAAATGCAAAAGCAACTATTGGAAATAGTTCAATTTAATTTTTACAACAACTAACACGTACAATTGTACACGCGTGTATTGCGTGGCTAATTAATGGGCTAGCTGTCTGCACCAGTAATTTGCGACCAGTCTAGGCTAAGCCCATATTAGAGCACGCTGCGGTCACTTGCCACACACTGCATGGTTTCATTAGAGCGTCCGAGTTAATAAGGGTGTGGTTTCATACACATTTTTCTACCTTTACAGTTTTAGCACGGCGCGACGACCTACAAATTCGACCTTGCTGTAAATCCTTGATAAAGTTATAAATAGATTGTTTTTATTACAACAATAACAAATGATACATAAATGTTGAAAAAATTTCCATGAGCAGGATTTGAACCTGCACCCTTCTGACATACCGGGTCAGGTGCTCTTCCAATTGAGCTGTCGTGGTTCTAACCAGCCCGCCGAAATTATTCAACACGTTTTACTTTGAAAGCCAAAGGCGCCCATTCAATGTCAACAACTACCGTCACTAACATCCGATCATAATATTTTTACAAATATTAAAGATCAGTTAAGAAGTAGGCAAGCTATTTATAAAATGTTCAAATATTTGTTCGCAACAAAATTTGCGTTAAAAATTATTTAAACACTTTATAAATGATACATTTCAAAATCATTATCATCTTTCTAATTGTAAATGTATTAAATTATTTTGTAAATGTCGTTACTTCTATTAAAGTCGTGGAATTTCTTGCGTCAATTCTTCTTCACAGCTAAAAAATAGATGTCCTGAATGGGTAGTAGGTAAAAAAATGTTTGGACGATTCAAAAGCATTTGACTTTGATCTTCATTTAGATTTTAACAGCTTCTGTGGTGGTACTGGTTATACCAATGGTCGCATCATGAGATCCTAAGTCCGATTCGCATAAGGAGGGACCAACACATGGTTTGAACGGTAGTAGTTATAGCGCAGCGTAAAGACTTAATTACATAGACTATAACCAAAGTCTAGTCTAACTAGCTTGTTCTAAGTCTACATGGCTAGCCACCACCACCACCACCACCAATTAAGCTACCAGCTTTCATCATCATCAGCCTACAAGTCTCGGTGTTGGATTGAGGGCTTCCTACGTGAACAATAGCAAATTGGAAGACGGGCCACAACCCACAACACTGGATGGGCCACAACCCACCACACTGGCAGGTTGGTATTATTTACGATATCACTACAACCACTGGGACCAACTGCTTAACGTGTATTTACATTTGACTAAGATTTTTCTAGACTAGAGTGTAAACACCCATCCGAAATCCAGCATGGACAAAGTTGGTTAGCTTTTACGATTGTTACTAAAACGTGCCAGCTGCTGCTTTATCAAGCTGCTCGAGTAAGAATAGAGGACTTGGTATCTCTAAAGGTGAAAGCGCTCTTCACGGTTTAAACACACTACTCCTGCTAACCACATCGTGTCAATGGAACCATAAGTCATCCGACACGCTTTCCCGTGTCTTGGTGGTGTGGAGTGGTGATAAAGGTTTGCGTGGTTACGTCACGAGCTGTTATACTAGCACACGTAACGTCAGCTGAACTAATCGCTATCCGACAATGCCAGTGCGGCGCGTGCGCTATCGCCTTAACGAATACCTCGTTAGTACCGATGGGAAATTAAATCGTATGAAATTAATTATTTTAATTACGACGCAAAACTTAAATTTAAGCTAAAAACTTATTTGGAAACGACGACTTTCTTCAGTATGGCTAGGGTGATTTCTGTGGGTTCGATCGAAATTTTATTTCAAATTTGAAACGATCAACACCTCAGTCTTCCTGTGTCCACGTTCCCTGCAAAAATTCCAAAATAACACGAGTGCATTCGTAAAATATGTTTTATTTCAACTTGAACCCTTCAATATTGTTTTCTTTAATTTCAATAGCCTCGCGTGTCATCCTAGGGATGAATCGTTGTTCTCTAGCGAGTATATTATAAGGTTTATCGAATCTGGTGTATAATGGCTAGGTTCTTCTAGGGCATGTTCGCATACTGCAGACTTATTTCGCGCCTGTGCTTGACGTCGGCAATGTGTTCTTCAACACGGGTTCCTTTAATTTTTTTAACTATTTATAAGTGTGAATAATAAAAATGAAGTCTATACTCTTTTTTCTGTCGGATTCCATACATCATAATCGCAAGAAGCATGATACCGGAGGTCCGTGCCATATCGCCTTCCCGCGTCACGACTTTTCTCGCGTAGTACACGGCTTATGATCACGTCTAAGATACCACGGATTTGCATGCAAACCCTGGATTAAAGGCACCTGATAAAACTTAAGTTAATTCTTGTTTTCTAAAAGTAAACTAAAGATGAAACTAGTTTATAACTGATGCTGTCCCTTATCTGCATAAATATGAGACAATATCGGTAAATTTATGTAAATCTAGTTAAGAATTACATAAGTACGTACATATGAGTGTGCGTGCTGGGTGCTGAGTGCAAGTTTCATTCACCATTCGATCAAGTTAACGAAAACGAGAATTTGTATGACAAAATCTTATCTCTTCTCGGGTGAAGCCAGAAGGCTTTTCGTTTTTTCGTTTTCGTAAACGTAATCGAATGAATACTGGATGGAGGAGCTCGATGGCGCAGTGGTTAACGCGCCCGGTCTGCCAATGCGGAGGTTAAGCAACTTTCGCAAAAGCCGATCATCGGATGGGTTACCAAAAATGTATCATCTCGAGCTCCTCCGTGCTTCGGAAGGCACGTAAAGCCGTTGGTCCCGGCTACATTAGCAGTCGTTAACAACCACCAATCCGCACTGGGCCCGCGTGGTGGTTTATGGCCCGTTCTCCCTATCCATCCATAGGGAAGACTCGTGCCCCAGCAGTGGGGACATAAAATGGGCTGATGATGATGATGATGAATCGAATGAATACAGTAATCAAAACTAACACAAGGCACCTTGCTCTCCGGAGTCACCGTTTCGAACCTACCCGCGCACAAAGAAATTTGGTGACTCGTTTCTTTGTCGCACTTCCAAGAAGATCTATTACATCTTCTTCTTTACCAGCGCTTGTTTTCTCTCCTTCCATATGACATGCGGTCCTTCAAACGACGCGTAAAGAGGCTCCTTAAAGGCCAGCAGAGTGAGGGTGTTTGATACTGCGTTGTTTTCACGCTGAACCAGTTGTCTTCGCGTCCGGACTCCATTTCCATTTAACATCAGGTGGAGGGGAGTCACTTGCTAAGGAAGACCTTTATATTACAAAAAAACATAAATCCACGTAAGAGAGTGACCACTGCCGGTGCAACTCAGTCGAAACGTCGAGTATAAAGGTATGCCTATGATCCCTATACTAAATAGTTTGCGTTAATCCCCGTTATAAAACTTTGTATAAGAGAGTTAAAATATCTTAAAGCCACTTGCTAGCGATTTCTAGCAATCGGAGCATTGGCCGAACACAAAAGCATAAATTATAAAAGGAACACACAATAGTATATACACAAAAGATCTGACTAGATACCACTGGGCACAGATCCATGCATTTATGCAGCGATGATACCTGCTATAATAAAACCATTTGTGTTTAAAGTCTATTATTACTGCTGGAAACAATCAATCAAAAGTGATTGGTTTCTTTTGAATCGTATCTTGATAGCAATTAAATTGGTCCATAGAGAGTGGAGTTTCCTAACATTAGTATATATTTGACTTCAAAAGAAACACCGACAATGGATTACCTAATTCAAACTTAATATGTTGAAGAATATTTTTCTTATTTATTACTTTGAATCGGAAGTTAATTAAAAAACGTGAATGCCCTGTCACCATAGGGTCCTTTAAACGAGGTGTGAAGAAGCAAGTCGCGAATCGGCAAGGTGTAGACGACTAGTCAAGCACAATGCCGCACTAGCTGTCCGTCTATCTCAATGGTTACCAACTGGTGATCCGCGGACCACAGATGGTCCGTGATCCGTGAGAGCATCGGTAACGGTCCACAGGACAGAACACTATTAAATCCACTGAACAATTTTTAAAAAGGCAGTAGTAGGTACAATGTTTTTTTTGTTAATTCCTACACTGTCATCTACGCTACCTATTTGCTAATTCCTAGGTCCCAGGGTGGTCCCCATATGTTTATGGCGTTAATACAGTAGAACCACTAGGCGCTGAATGTTTCGCATTAGCATTTTTGTTAGCATGAAGTGTGTCTACTGAACTTACGCTACAAATACTTTTACAGTTTTGAATAAAGATTAAACTTTCTTTTTAAGTACAGTTTATGTGGACCCTACTAACAAAACATTAGGAAAAGGGTCCATGGTCGGGGAAAGGTTGGTAACCACTGCTCTATCTGGACTCTGCTTCTGCTTAACATCATGCAGAGCAGTCATTTGCCAAACCTTCTATATAAACAAATTAACACCAATATAGACACAGACACATTTAAAGTCGGAGCAATGCACAATATTATTAAGATATTCATAACACCACATAAATATCACTATAACATACATATAGACAAGCATGATCACACCGTTCTTCAATGTGTCACGACAACAAAAACTATTACCATTGTTCATACTAACAAATAAGTTTTCGTATCGAGTATGACTGAATCGGCGAACTATTCCGCCTACTGCAAATTCGCACGCTATTAATAATGACACAAAATAAAGGGACCCGCAGAAGGTAGGCTTCATACGAACGCGCTCGAGCAAGTGTGTGAGCGACAACAGTATAGTCACAGATTAGTTAATAGTTACTGTATAGTTCAAAAGCGCGTAAGTAGCAATTGGCGAATACCGCGTAAGCATCAAACACCTGTTTTTTTAAGAGAATGGGTAGGATAGAAAACTAAATATTTAATTATTTACTTGGTAGTTTTACGTACCAATCATCATCATCATCATCATCATCATCATCATCATCATCATCAAAATCATCATCATCATCATCATCATCATCATCATCATCATCATCATCATCATCATCATCATCATCATCAGCAGCAGCTCATTTATTTCCCCACTGCTGGGGCACGGGGCCTTCCCTATGGATGGATAGGGAGAACGGGCCATTGACCACCACGCGGGCCCAGTGCGGATTGGTAGTTGTTAACGACTGCTAATGCAGCCGGGACCAACGGCTTTACGTGCTTTCCGAAGCACGGAGGAGCTCGAGATGATTAATGTTTGGTCACCCATCCGATGACCGGCCTTTGCGAAAGTTGCTTAACCTCAGCACTCGCAGACCGGGCGTGTTAACCACTGCACCATCGAGCTCCTCGCGTACCAATCAGAACATAGCAATCGTTTTGGCTCCTATATGTAATAATGAAGTTATTTTCTAAAAGAACTACGTAAATCATAAGATAAAAGCACTTACGCTGTTTGACTTTATCCATATTTAAGAGTTTGTACAGAATCTACCAATGCTACTTACGCAGTTTTGAACTATCCCCGACTGCTGCTGTTGTTGTGAGTTGTTCGAGCGCGGTATCTATAAGCTAACCTTCTGGGATCTCCTTATTTTGTAATAATGACAAGTTGTTTATGGCCGCCGACTTATTGGTCTGGCAGTTGGTTGATAAGCCTAGCCAACTATTAGGTGGTGATATAGGTATACGAAAGCTCAAGCCGAGTGCTTTACGTCTGACATAGAATTTGATTTATATGGAGATAAAACAATGCAGAGAGAATAAGTTAGTTGCAAACATATTCGTTTATCACCTGTTTATAGCTGATGTCTCAGACACTTTAAGAGGACATTGAAGTTCTGGCATATGGAAACTGTTTTAGGGTTTATTCTGATTCTGAACACGACCTTTACAGGGTAAACAGACGAGAATACCTGAAAAAGCTGCTGAAATGATCTTGCAGCCAAAACAAAGATAGCCTAATAACCAAGGATATTTTTTACTTTTTATTTTTAAGTAAAATTTACTTATAACTTTGTGTTATCAAATTTGTGGTATTTCATCTGTAAAGATGAATCTGCATAGCCATCGGTTGCAATAACCTTTGGATAGATGGCACTGTGCCGCAATAAACACTCAAAAATTAAAGAGCAGTGACAAAATACAGCGCTTACGTCAGCCTTCCCGGTAGCATAGCGGTCAGTGCAGCCGCCCGGTTTGCGGAAGACCCAGGTTCGATTCCTGGCTGGGTCGGGTGGGCGTTTAATTTTTTCACTGTATTTTATAAATATTTAACCAAGTATATATTAGAACACACACAATTACATCAAGCATCACTCTAGTCGTAAGAGCTTAGGGGTTGTGGTTCTAGTTGTCATCTGGTGAGATGAAAGTCAGGAGCTTCCCGGTTGTGGAATGAACAGCAGGTTGATATCAGATTGAGGCGAGTAACCAACGAATACTGCAAGGCTCAAACATCAGGCCATATCGCAATTTGACATACATCTGGCATTGTCTTAGTTCTCTTAAAAGCAGACTTTCTTCACAGCCGAACAAACAATCGCAAAGGCGGAGTCAACTCGAGATTGATATCAACCGTATACATTAAGCAAATACGATCTGTAAGAGGGCGGTACGGACCTCCGCGCTGACAGCTGGGGGCCTAATACCAATTTCATTGGGTCGTATCTCGATGCTTTCTTCATCGCTCTGCATTGCTCAGCAACACGCTCAACTGTTAATTATTGGAGTGTATACGGTTTTTTTTATATTTTAATATAATATCATTTGTCTATGAAAGAGCTGATGAAGGGCACCTCTCCATGTCACACATTTCCCATCCTGACATATGGTGCACAATTTGGTCCTTAACCAACATCCAAAAGTCTAGGCTCAGGGTTTGCCAACGTGCTATGGAACGTAGCATATTAGGTGTCAAGCATACGGATCGAATCCGAAACACCGAGCTGCGCTTCCACACACAAATCACAGATGTAGCTCTGAAATTAGCTCAACTGAAATGGGATTGGACTGGTCACGTCTGCCGCATGCCAGAAGTGTCATGGGCCAAGTTGGCAACATTTTGGAAGCCAAACACAACACGGAGGCGCCGCGGTAGACCGAGGAGGAGATGGCGGGACGAACTGGATGAATTTAACCAAAATTGGAATCAAATAGCTATGGACCTCAATGGGTGGAAGAAATGGAGGGAGGCCTTTGCCCAGCAATGGGACAGTGAGGGCTAATAATAATAATAAAATAATAATACCATGACTTTATTCACGTAGCAATAATAGGTACATGATATAAAATCAATAGTCCTTAGTAAATAACATAATATAGTAATTAGCCTAGATACCTACTGCCCCACTGCTGGGCAAAGGCAAATCCATCGATGAAATCAAGTCATCGCTACAATTGATGGGTATTTACTTAATCACCACCGTTGCCAAATGTAGAAAAAGCTATGCATCGAATAATCTAAAACATGCTTTGCCGGGCCTAGAAAGTGAACCCAGGACTTCCAGTTATCGGACTGAGCGTTTAGCCATAAAACCACCGACGCTTCAAATAATTATATCGGAGTATTGAAATCTGTAATTGTAATGTGGTGCCTTGAGCTTATTTAAAGTAATATGGTAAGAGAAAATAACCTTTCGACACTTCTTGGTTCTTCGAGTGTGGTGGTAGACCCCCAGTAGGTAACCCGGCGGTTGCATTACCGATGGTAACCTTTGCGTCGGACATGCTCCACCTCAAGATAAGCCGCCTCAATAATTGAAAATGCTTGTGATTTCGCAACGTGATGCGAAACGTTGCCTTACAAGGATACGTATGAATTATTGCGATTCGCTTTGGGTCAAGAAAGGGCGCGTGCCATTATTGTTGTTGCTTATTTTACGCAGCGCGGCCAATCAGATAACTTTCAGCTGCAATGTGTTGCTCATATTGAAGCGATTGGAAATTTACTTCTAAGTAATTAAGGTCTTTATTGTGTGAGGAAAAAGGTAACAGTATGCAGGTCTTATTGCTAACAAAGAGTGTCTCTTAATCCTACTTTTTCAAGTGGATACACAAATGACTAGTTATTTCAGTCAAGACATTATATTGACTTCATATCAAATAATAAAATATAAAATTTTTAGTTTATCTATTATAACTCAGCGCTAATGTAGCATTCAAATGGTGAAAGAATTTTTTAAATCGGTCCAGTAGTTTTTGAGTTTATTCAAATACAAAAATACAAAGCTTTCCTCTTTATAATATTAGTATAGATGTATCATCTACTTATAATCGTGGTATTCTTAGATACTATAAAAATATTTTTCTTTTAGTCAACCTTTAACTAAAAACCAAAATTTTAGCAACTTGTGAGTTATAAAGAGCTGTGGTAATATATTGTAAATTTGGATACACATCATAAAAGTATTATAAGATATTAAGTATATCATACATACGCACATACATACAATCACGCCTGTCTAACATTATCTATTTATTTAAAACTTTTGCAACATAAGATTGCATGGCGGAGTTAATGCCTTAGGCATTTTCTACCAATTAACAATAGGATGGTGCAGAAATGGCATGGTCTCAAAACTTACTATATTTTGCAATGACCCACCTGATTGAGAGCTGCCACTATCTACATCGATTAATCAAAAATAAACTTTTATTTTAAGAAATAGTAACATTTGAATGTTACAAAATAAGCAACAATAACATTTAAATGTAACTATATTTTAAAATAAAATATTATTTTTGATCAATCGATGTAGATAATAGCAGCTTTCTGTTTTTAAGCTATGTGACAATGAAGCAAATATCAACAAACAACCTTACTCTCTGTAGGTGTCGTAATAAGCGGTCGAGTGTCACAAGGAGAAATAACATGCGCTATAATCTACCGCGATAACAATGTGATGATTAATGCATACAGCATATAAAGTAAACGAAAGACTTTTGGTAAATCTAGATCTGAAATTGAAGCTTTATATATCGGACACAAGCATGTATTTACTCAAAACCATGTTGTAGAAAACCACAGAACTCTATTATGGTCTGTGTAGAAAACGGTAAATTATGGCGGGCCCTCTTGCTATGGTCTTAGCTACCATGTACAAATCTTAATTATGTCCGATTATAGAAGCCGCCTAAACACCACTTTCCAAATTGATAACTAATTAAGAGAATGCTGGGGCTGCATATAGTAAATGACTATATACTCGTACTAGCCGTCACTCGCCGCTTCGCTGTGCGAAATTAATGGATCAATGAATGCTAAATAGAATAATTATTAGGTTTACCAACGGCATATATAGCTTATCATTTGCACAATCTCATGTTCTTACTACATACAAATTTTCATCAAGATCGGTCAAGCCGTTCTTGAGTTATAGGAGAACATACAAACAGAGAGACAGACAAAAATTTCAAAAATCGTAGAATTGCTGTCAGTGACGAATATTTATCCAAAAATTTGTCATAAAAATTGCATGTACAGATAGAGCCTACAGATTTATATAGTAGTATATATAGATATGCATTATATGACTAAGTAAATAAAAAGCGCATTAGCAAATGAACAAGGTACCTACATTTTAATTTCCTGTAGCATTCGCTTATTTAGTTACGAGAACAATATCGACTTAGAAAGATAAACGTTCACCATGATTGGAAATATGATCTGTACATGTTAGGTAAAGACCATACATTTCGTTGTAACAGTAGTGTTTCAAAATCACCATAACCAAACCAGAAAAGGTGTCGCCAACGTTTTTTTTTCAGAAACAGCAAAAAAACATACACCAGTAGGTAGTCAATTGGATAATTCCCACGACTTGTTACATTGTTTAAGGTGTGCTGCAATTTATAGCAGGTTAAACTATCATTATCTTTGTATTAAACGTAATGGCACAAAATGGCCACAACGCACGAGCTCGTTTCCGCCTTTGTAAACGGCTTGTTAGCGTCACTGTACATGGATGGAGTTGGAAATGCCATAGCTTCGGAAGAGACTGCGGGTGCTGTGCCACAATAGCTGGACGTGTCTTATTAGTGACGATACGTTATTTTGACGTTATTTTGACGTTATAGTGACGTTATTAGCTGACGACCTCCTTGGTCGAGTGGCTTGCACACCGGTTTTCATGGTGTCGCCATCTCTGAGGTCCCGGGTTCGATCCCCGGTCGGGTCAATTTAGAAATACCTGTTTTTCTAAATTGTTTCGGGTCTGGGTGTTTCCTATGTATAATAAGTATGTATTTAAGTATATTAAGTATGTTTATCCGTTGTCTAGTTAACCATTTTATCGAGTTTCTTAAGGAAGCTCTTATTGGGGCTAGATAATTGGTGTGAGTGTGGGAAACATTTATTATTTATTATTATTATTATTATTAGTGATTGGTCGATAAAACATATTGTTAGCTTTCCGGGTTCATTTTACCATAATCGTCCTGGACATGTTAGTTAAATTGAATGCTTTTGCAACTAAATATGATAAGGCACATCTACATATATCTTTACATCTTGTTTGTGACTTTGATTGTTTGTTTGCAGAGGGTAATCTCTGGAACTACTAGTGCAATTCCAAAAATTCTTTCTCTGATAGAGACATTCTTTGCTATTAAAGGGGCTATATTTTATTTTATTTTATTTTAAATCACAAATCCACGTGGACGAAGTCGCGAGTGATATAGTAACATATAACATGGCAAGAAGCTATTAAGTGGAAACGGTTCAGATGCCAGGATCGGAGCAGAAGCTGGAAATGGTTCAGAAGAACAAAAATGTTCAGAACCGACTGAGAAGCGGTGTCTTGTATCAAAGGTCAACGCTTACATGGGCTACAGCGTCAGGATAGTAAGCATAAAATTAAAATTAAGTTGTAAGGATGTGAGAAGCCCCCGAGGCAGACCACATGCAAATGTTCGGGATGTATCGTAGGGGTGTCAGAAAGGCAGTGGATGAAGCTCTCGCAAGACTGGCTAAGTTAGTGAGTTAAAAAAAGGCCTACACCGCAGCAGTGGGTGTTGCTGTGATAAATGAAAATAATGAAACGGTATACGAATAAGTTTATTTTAAAAACTTAATAATAGTTTTTTTTTTTAAACACTGAAAACGTGAGAAGTTAAGGAATAAATAAGTTTTGCAAACGTAATATTTAACAATTGCCAATAAATTAGGTGATTATTGTACAGAAATAGTATAATACAGTTTCTATGACACTGGCTGCGACAAGTTGACGTAACACAGTCATAAAGGTTTCAGCGATTTGTCGCCGCAACAAAAGGTGTGTTCACACCGACCGGTGATCAAGTGACCAACAATGTCATAAAGTCACGACTTATGACAGCCGAGGCTGCGTGAGTACTTAGGGCTGTCACACGATTGACTTTTAAGCTGGTTAAACTTTTTCCGCCCAAATTGTGTATACGACTTGTCAGTCCTGTTTTACTTTTAAAATTGGATTTATTTTTCAAATGGGACTCGCAGAGAAGTTTATGAGTATGCATACATTTCTCATTGTTATTTCTGACAACCCTTATGTGCCGCCATTACCCGAGGCACAGGTCCGAAACAGGAAGCGCGCGTAATTTGTCATGCGATCCGCTGCCCGCCCGTTTCCGATGTATTTTTAAATATTGTTTAAAGTAGGAATAGCAAGGTTGATATTCACAAAATAGCAAAGTTGACATTCACAATAGAAAATTGATATCAGGATTTTGTTACTGGCTGCAGTTTGTTACCTCTGTAATTTACAGAATATTTGTATTGTGAAACAGAGGCATTATTCAAAAAAGAAAATAAGTGACAAGTGACAGATATAACCACATAAGCATTAAATAATGTGGCATTTACAAAATGAAACACACAAAATTAATTGCTTGAAAAAAAACAATAGTTGTTATACGCAACATAAACCAATGACATTAAGAATTATATTTGTTGATAACTTCAAAGGCACAACAAATCAAGTGTTTCCTAAAGCAGTTATCGTTTAAGTTCTCGTTTAAACGCCATTCAATTATGTGAGCAATTCACCTGACCTTTGGGCGCAAGACCAGGCACCAGTACTTATCATTAAATTTATTCACGGCTCTGTGGCGCACTGGCAACACACGGGCGAAATGCAAAGCTTAGCATATGCGGAACGCCCTTGTCTGTTTAGTTATAAATACAATAGAGATACACAGAAAAATAAAATAAACCTTTCTATATTTCTATGTCGAGTTTGATTTTATAAGAAATTACGTCTTTACTGATTGTTAAATACTTGCAAAAGTGTTCTTTCTTCTGTGAGGGCAACCGGAGGTCCTAGGTTCAACTTCTAAAATGTGTTTATTTACGTATTTATTAACACCAACAAGACTTAAATATTTTTAAATTTTTCAAAAAAAAAATTTTTTTTTCATTTAAGTTATTAGACGTACTTAATGCTAAAGCTAAGTAAGTCAATATAACAATTGAAGTCTAAATGTGAAGGACTGGTGCCTGAAATAGGTTTCAGAAGTGAAACCCGTTGTTACATATAAATCATCAATTTAAATTAAACTAAATTAAATGTATTCTCCACTAATACACCAACCAATAAGTGTTAACGAGTAAATACAACTATTACTTAAGATGGTATAGCGTTTTCTACTAAGGAAATGATATCCTAAATTTACAAGAAACAAATGACGAATAAGCTTGTAAGCGCTACAATATACGTAGAATAGGTGGCAGCAGTTAGATGAAAGGAATCGCAGATCTGACTCAGTGTCATGCATTGGGAGAGGCCTATGTCCAGCAGTGGACTAGACAATGCAAGGAGCGATTATGATTATGATGACGAAATAATGATTTCCACAGTTGACAATTAGTGTTTACATGGGTACTTCATCGATTCACACCACGACTGGTTCGCACCACATTTCATTGACACATTTAAATTCACAATATTTTCTTTCATTTTATGAGATTTAACGTTAAAAAAATTAAACTAACACTACGGAATCCAATTTTTTTTAATGGCACGCAAAATTTAAATCACCCGCAAATCATAATTTGAATACACACAATCACTTTGGCGTCGAAGTGTCAATTACCAACACTTGTAAATCAGTGTAATGATAGCTTTGCAATGATAGCTTACATCCGCTAATCGTCAAGATTTACAATACACGCTTGTTTTGAAAGTGAAATATCATTTGGTCAATGTAAGCGTTAACGAGCACTTATTGACGTCAACACGTATTTAATTATTATTCTCTACACATGTTAAAAAATATTAAGCCTCTCTATCCAGCAAGGCAATGCTGTTAGCTTGCTGACTACTCGGCGTGATGGGGATGATTTGGGACAATTTTATTATTTATTACCAGCTCATTTTATGACCATCATTGCTGGGGCACGAGCCTTCCCTATGGATGGATAGGGAGACGCAGGCTCAGTACGGATTGGAGGTTGTTAACGACCGCTTATGCAGCCGGGACCAACGGCTTTATGTGCCTTCCAAAGCATGGAAGGCTAAAATTGGGGAGGGATAAAAAAATATAATTTAAGTATTTTAGATTTAATAATATTACAAATATAAATGAAAAACTGAATTGATATTAATTACATGCCAATGAAAACGTGCTTTAAGAGTAATGCTTTAAGTGTATGACAGCAGAAAAGTATTTTAATTTAAATATATTATTAAATATAAACCGTCACGTCCGTAAAAGAAACTAATCACGATATTATAATGTAATCACGATTTTCTGAAGTTTACACGAACACAGATATAGAAATGATACACATTATAATACGGATCTGTTTTAGTTTGTTTTACATAATACTCGTAATTATTTTATCCTGAGGGACGTTTTGTTCAATTTGCTGTTTAGATCCGTATTTTATGTAAACATTTATCGTTATTATTTAGTTAACTATTTCTCAAACACAATATTATACATTTAAAATAACACGAGAAGCAAGTTTTTTTTATAGTAAGCTTAGAATAATAATCTAAGATAGTAAGCATAAAAAATAATCCATCTGATTATTGAAAGATTCGCAAATTTCGCAAATCTTACGATGGAAATTATGAATCAAGAAAAGTCCCAAGAAACTTGACAAGAACTGTCTTTTCTCTATAATTACGATCCTTTTTATATCACTTAACATAACTACTAACCTTATATTTTTTCCTCAACCATTATTATTATCTACAAATTGAAAATAAATATAGACTAAGATCGTAAAACTCTATTGAGATGCATTCATCATGCAATATCTGATATGAATCAAACTCAAACAAATTTTAAAAAGCAACATAACTAATAATAGTGTTTAAAATAGAGTTTAGTTAGATAATGTATTCGGCATACATTCAGAGAACGGGAGGTAGCCTCGTTCTAGCATTACGGCGAAACAAAGGCATGAATAAATAAACATACGATTACTGTATGATTAACATATTTGTTCGTGGGCCAGGGTGAGCTAAGGCCTTTTGCACATTAGCTCAGGATTTTGCATAATAATGTTCACAAAAAATGTTTAACCTTCTAAATTGTTAAAGATCGCAACGGGCCATTAATTAGTCCAGCTGGCGACAAATGGCGACAATTGTTATTTTTGTTTACATAAGTAAATCTGAAATGTTTCTTGAGAATTTTGTCTGTGTTTCTTATACCATTAATAAGCAAAAAATAGATAATTTTAGAGTAATTATTAACGGGATTCCTACCATGTTCATGATATGTGAGTATCCGATATTTCGGCACAGTTGCATGCGCCATGATCACGGAATTACTGAAGTTAATGCGGGTGGGTTCACCATGATAGTTTAAATAGTTATAAAAGATAATTTGTTCATTATACATTGTCTTTACGTTACTGCACTTGAGTATTTGTTGTTTTAAACGGCAACTTAGTTTTAACAGTTTTCAGCGCAATTTATAAGCATATATCACTTTGGGTTAGTATTCCGTCAAACGACAGACTAATATGTATTGTAAAATACTCATGAGTCCATCCGTATAAAGCGATTCCTTTCAACGGCGATATATCAAATCCAAATTAATTTAGGTTATTTATGAACACGATTGTGTACACAGCCTAATCCACCAGTTTGCCTCAGCGCTACATGCGAATTCGATCTGTCGACACAGATGGAACACCGGCGGGCCGACATGTCGATACCATTATCGATGTTTCGCCCCTGATATTGTTCTGAAGGTGGACCGACGAGCTGGTGAAGGTCGCGGGAAGCCGCTGGATGCGAGCAGCACAAAACCGGTCGTTGTGGAGATCCTTGGGGGAGGCCTTGGTCCAGCAGTGGACGTATTTTGGCTGAGATGATGATGATGATTGTTTTGAAACTAACTGAGTCCACTTTCGCAATACCATGTAATTTTTTTGTTTAAGTAGCGGAAGCGGAGTAAAGATGCGAAGACCACTGTGAAGCATGTCTGTGCCGCACTAGCTGTCCTGCCCATTTCTTTTTGAGAGTTTGCTGAGGAAGATAATCCTTCCTCAGATGGCATTTTCAGGGTTTACCGACTTTTTCGGAGGCGGCGAGAAACGTAAAGGGTTCCTCAAGCCTTGTGAAACGAAGCACCGTCAAATAAGAGGGAATGACATCACGCACTAGTGCGTGGCGTGTCCACTTTCCTTACTAGAAGCTCCGAGGGGTTCGGATCAGATCGCGAAGTCTCCCGTGCCGACTCGCAATTTGATTTAAAAGTTCAGGAATGTTTAATGGATCCTATGTGATAGGTACCCAGGTAGGAGGGAATACGTGTGCCGGTAGGGCCTCCCATTTTTAGTAGTGTGACAAATATCGGCGCTTACACCCTAAAATTAGAAAAAAACTGTCGAGCTTTCAAAGTTAATTATGACAATAATAATTAATTGATTTACGGAAATCCATGGCATACAAAAAAACGATTAAAACGCAATAAGTAGTATTAATTCTTTCAATCACTCGATTATTACTAATTACTGTATTAGTACTGAGTAAACCGCTAGGTTTATAAACATTTTAATTACAACGAAATAGACGATGTAATCAATCTCACAATTAATTACTTTCATAGCTGTATTCAGTTGTGTAATATCCATACGAACACATTCATCATTAAAAGTATCTGTCATCAATGATTAAAATGTGTAATGTTATTACCAGTCAAAGTTAATTTTACACAATGTAGTACATAACGTGTAATTGCTTCTTTTGAGAATGTTGGTTATTATTTGATCTGTGAACGATGCTTTACAAAATTCTTAGATAATAAATTATTATAGAAAATAGAAAATATTTATTCATAACCACTTAATCTATCTATTATTAACAACAACATGGAAAAAATACTTAGAACTAGTGGTGTTGAATTGGTCTCCACACAGCATAATGTCGAGATACCAGCCCCCCAACCGCCTAACACTCTCGCTTTCGATTGCTTTGAAGGCGAGGCCCTCGCCTCGTTTTCTAATATAATATCGAAATATAATACCGAATAATATCGAAAGCTATAGCCTATAGCTTTCGATATAGCTTTCATATTGCTTTCGAAATGACAAGATGACGCCTCCACCTCGCCTCGCCTTCAAAGCGATCGAAAGCGAGAGAGTTAGGCGGTCGACCCCCTGGTTGGCACCCCGATGCTGATCTTCCGTGGAAACCAGAAAAAAATAAATAAAAAATAAAAACAAAAGTAGCTGCACGCCAGCGCCATCAACCACATCAAATCAGATACATCGTTCTGATCCTAAAATTAGTAGCTCTAGTATATAGAAAATTGGAAATGTGTAACCATGAAAATATATTTTTTTTTAGTTTTACGGGTAGGCACTGCTTTAATCTCATCTGATGTAAAGTGATGATAAGGCCAATGATGGAAGCGCACTTCTCCTGGGATCCTCAACTAGTGAGGCACTGGCTATCTTATCTCTAGCTGCCGGAACACAACAATGCTACAAATATTTTACTCGATTCATCAATATAAGTCATCAATACTACTTATGGAATGTTACCTATATACATTTCATAAAATCTGTATGTAAGCAAGTACATAGTGTCACACTCTTGGACAGAGGCCTCCATCATCGAAATCAAGTCGTCGCTAAAATTTAATTGATGGTATTCATTGCTTAATATCGACGTTCCCAAATTCAAGTTGGTGATCATAAACCTGGGCTATGCTTTGAATACATCAGAAACACACTCTTTCCGAATGGGGATTGAACCCAAAACCTCAGGATATCTAACCGAGGGCTATGCGAATGGCAAACTAAAGCGATGAAACTGAATATCATTATTTTTATATTAACAATTTGTAAGTCCAAATCTAGATTTAACTACTTATATAGATATCATTACGTACGCAATCAAGCTGAAAGCTGAACAAATACATACAATTAATTTAAAGCAAAACCTTCAAAAGTACCTTTTAGTTTATACATTGATTGCTACACTTAATTTCAATGAAATCATTAATATAAACAAATATTAATCACACCCTCGAAGCAAACCACTAATCATAATATAAATAAATAAAAAACATTGCAACAAATGGTACTAATAGATTTCAAAGCATTTCGACGCGAAGTGAGATTCTTGGCGCAACGTTAAAAAAATGATGGTCTTAATAAGCAGGTCGCTCGGACAAGCTACAAATATGCAACTAGTACATTTGAAGGCTGTTTGGGTCTACTTTCGAAGTTTTACGCAGTGTCATTATGCTACACGCCCACACAATAGTGATTTATTCGAGAAAATAAATACGTAATCTCTTCCTTGCATGACAAATGTTTTCCATAGGCATAATCCTGAACAGACGACTGTGTAAGAACAATCACTCGCTAACTTGACAACTGTTTACTAGCAACGTGTCCTCCCCGCATGTTAGTAGACATTAGTTAGGTCAGTGGCGCCTTATTAGACTTACACACCGACCTAACGTTTCTACTTGCAATATGTTTCATCCGCTGTATAACTAGTCGTATCTAGTAGCAACGTGTCTTGCCTATAGGCTGTCTACTAGCAACATGTCCTCCTCGCTGATCTGACTACTGTCTTCTAGCAATAAGTATCACAAGCTGACTTGAGATCTATCTACTAGCAACATGTATCGTCCGCTGACCTAACTACTGCTCGTACTTAGTAGCAACGTGTCCTACCCACAGACAGCTGTCTACTAGTAACGTGTCCTCCTCTCTGATCTGACCGTCTCCTAGCAATAAGTATCACCGATCACCTGACGATTATTTATTAGCAACAGGTCTCATCCGCTACTAGCACTTAAGTTACAGATAAAATTATAAATAAACGTCAGTTCGAACATCCAATTGATAGTGACGCTTATCACAAAAATCTAACAATATATCTATAACAAAAGCCGTAGGTAAGTGATTTGTACCGGTGCTTGCGCCACCGGGTGACCGGGCCCGGCCGACAATAGGATCGATACGGGACTAATGTATATCGCCTTGAAGCGATCTTCTTGAAATAATCGGCTACATCCTCGCGCTGAACATTTTGATAGCCGATGTTTAAAAAGACATTTGAAGTCAATTTTGCTAAAAATAAACATGTAATCGTTTTTTTTATGTTTACGTTTTCATGTATCTTTACTGCTGCTGCAGTCTATGAACTTAACATATAAATGGAATACAAATAAAATGTGTACTATATTACCCTGGTAATGACACGTTCAGAGACAATTGGTTTATACGCATTAATAAGACTATAAAAAAAATAAACAAATTCAAAATACTAACAATTATAGTTTAACAACACTCCAAAACTAAGTTTTAAAAATGAACTTTGTTTTTGTAAAATTAAACTTGCAGACCCATACCCATGTTCCATTCTAACATCCATAAAAAACCGTCATGAAGTCATCGATAGCACCTAACTAAGAAGTATTTTGTATACATAAGGCAGTCTAATATTTACGTACCATTCCAAATCTAGCTTTAGACATACATTTTTAGACACTCAGATAGGTAATATAATTGGTATCATGCTATATAGAATGACGTTTCTTGTGACCCTGTGATTATAATCATTATAAAAGTACACGTATTCATGTCGTATTGGGACATGCAAATGGGGGCTTTGAGCCCACGCTCTTTACCGAAATCAGTTAATCCACAAATATTTTATTATTGACACATTTTATATTAAACTTAAATCTATTGGAATCTTATTGTTGTGTAGTATATCGAACAACGTCGCCATAAAAATCTATATCCCATATTAGTATACCAAAAGTTATAACAAAAACTTGAAATATGGCTTATCTTATATTAGTAGCATGGTTTTGAGTTTTACTAATCATAGCTTTTTGGAAAATTCATTAAAGTTCTCCAGGAACGTCATGTCTGTATCTTATAATGCAAAATAAGTTCACTCACCACATCTAAGCTCATTTCTTGAATAATATTTAAATTATTATTAATTTAAATATTTTATATTATATATTATTTATTTTTTAATTAATATTTTACATAACATTTGTTCCTAAAAGATTTTTTTTTATATTAGCGGGTAAGCATAGTGCCTTGATCTCACCTGATGTTAAGTGATGATAAGGCCAATATGATGGAAGCGCACTTAACCCGCGATCCTCAACTAGTGAGCCACTGGCTATCTTATCTCTAGCTGAAGGAACACAACAATGCTACAAACATTGATTTTATGGCGACATATTTAGATAAGATGGTGGTAGCTAGCCAGGCGGACAAACAAGCCCCATCAACCAAACCGAGTACACATACTTGTACCTCCTCTAGGAATCGAACCCGGGACCTCTGTCTCAACCAGTGGTCTTAGCCACACCGTTAAAATGTTTGCTATCATACAATTTAAGTAAATTGTTTAAAGTGTCATAATAAAGCTGTAACACTATTGTGAGCCCCAGACGTCGTTTCAGAGCGCCTGTGTGACTTTTGTTTACTATCCGTATTCATTCGATTACGTTTACGTAAACGAATTAGTAATGGCATTGAAGCAACGCCTCCTGACGACATACTTACTAGAAAAGTTAAAATTTTGCCATACAAATTCTCGTTTTCGTTAACGATCGAATGATGAATGAAACTCGCGCCTTTGAACATTGTCGATTTTGATTAAACGCACTAGACGTTAACTATCACATGAATTGACGGATGCAACAAAACGGTTCAATGAAGTGTATGAAATAATGAATATATCTGAATCCACATGAGAGGTTGCGGCGTGGAACCAGTTCGATGTGGGAAGTGTTCTTAACCAACGCCACAACTCTCATATTATAGCACATTCATTCATTCATATACAAACTTAAATGACAAAGTGGCCTTAAGTTTATTGTTGACAGGTTTTTTAAACACTTTTAAGTAGTTTTTTTTCTTGTATACGCTTAAAAGGATATCCAACTATAATCTCAAACCGTTGATCCTTCATAGAGACAATTAAATTATTTAATTATTTTCGGAAAGAAGGTCTGCGAGTGACATAGGTTAGTTTTCGATTCCGGAATTCTCTTTCAAAGTGGAAGGGACGTGTTTTTAAGTCCTCGGGGCTATATGGCGAACAGCAAGTCGCTTGCAACCGCGAGTTCTAAGCAAGAATCACGTCTCTTAATTAATATGCAAAAATTCTGTCTTTCACCATCTACGCAAGGTCTGGGGCCGGGGCGGCGGCAGCACGTTTGGAACATTATGTGGTTTTATTTGATGTTGACTTGCATTAGATTCAGCTTTTAAGAGGTTTTTAACGAAATCCAAATTAATATGACCTCAATTTGTAGTTATTGTGAGGAATTCAGGTCAATTAAGCACTTGGAGATAATTAATGGTGCATTTTATTATCGACATGTGTTTCATTTTTAAATTAAAGGGACGCCTAAGGTCATTTAAATTTAAATGTTTGTCAAAATCGTATCAATATTATGATACATACAAGGTTTTGAAAGTGGTCAGCTTTCTATGCTTACTGATTTCTTGTATGTAAGATTATAGACTTTAATGAAGATCATTCATTAATTATTTAAATAACACTTTCTAATGCGCACTAAGAAATGGTACATACATTATTTTTTTAATTTATTATAATTTAGTACTATTATGTAAAAAGATTTTTTTATATAATTCATTGTAAAATCACATTTAAACTGCGAGACAGAAAAAATACCTAAATTACGCTTATGAAGCTTAACTGTGCATATATTTTATAATTATTTAATTTTAAATATTTTTCAATCTACATTTTATTGAAATAAATTAATCATAACAATCAATCAATAATCTACAGCTAAGACAACCGAGCCGCTAAAATATAAATACGTTTTAATAACGTTATAATCGTATCTGCTTGTGATGTTATTAAATACTTATCGCTGTATGGTTCAGGACTTAGGATTCAATATCATATTTGATAGGCTCCTAGGCACCTAGGCACGTGATATATTCTAAACATCTTCTACAGTGACATTTAGATGTTTATTTAAATTATTTTATTGCTGTTTCGCAGTTAAGCAATTTACACACAAACATCGTTGATAAACTCGTGTGAAATATGGCAATGTTCCAAGAATACTGTTTTATATAGAATATTGAATATTTTGTAGCTTAAGGAAAATCAATGCGGTCAAGATACCGTGGGTGTGCATAGAATTGGGAACAGCTATTCCACAATGGGAACGTTCAACGGATACTTGCGATTATTGATCTTACCTGCTTCAACTACTATACAGGTAAGGAGGAGCTCGATGGCGCAATGATCAACGCGCCCGGTTTGTCCGATCCGATCCGAACCCTTCGGAGAATTTAGTAGGGAACGGCATCACGCACTAGTGCGTGATGCCGTTCCCTCTAGAAAACCTCCGGAGGTGATTCGTTTCACATGACTTGAAGTTTCCTTTAAGTTTCTCGACGCCTCCAATAAAAAGCCCGGTGAAGCTGAGAATGCCGTTTGAGGCAATCAGCAATTATAAAAAAAAGCTCGGTTTGCGATTGTTAACGTTAAGCAACTTTCGCAAAGGCCGGTCATTGGATGGGTGACCAAAAATGTATCATCTCGAGCTCCTCCGTGGTTCGGATGGCACGTAAAGCCGTTGGTGCCGGCTGCATTAGCAGTCGTTAACAACCAAGAATCCGCACTGGGTCCGTATGGTGGTTTATGGCCCATTCTCCCTATCATCCATAGGGAAGGCTCGTGCCCCAACAGTGGGGACATAAAATGAGCTGATGATGATGATGATGATGACAGGTAAGTAGGAAATAGAAAACCGTCTAGTAAAGATAGACTAAATAAACTAAATAGATAGACTAAAGTCATGGTATATGTATCAGTCTTTAGAATCTAAAGCAATTAAGTGTAATATAGGGTAAGAATTGAAACCTGGATGCGATCAGCTCAAAACTGAGGGGATTGGCGTAACGTGGAGGAGCCTATGCCCAGCAGTGGGGAGATACGGGCTGATAAAATGATGATGATGACGTTGACGATTAGAGGGTAAGGCATCGTTTTATTACTTTTGAATTTTCTAGGGCTATAGGCAATTTCGGAAGGTAAAACTGGCTGGCTGCTAGCTTAACCCAGCTGGAGTATGACATAACGGATCTCTGCCTGAGTAAATTATGTTTTTTTTGTGTC
This sequence comes from Eudonia mercurella, assembly GCA_963082485.1. Taxonomy (NCBI): domain Eukaryota; kingdom Metazoa; phylum Arthropoda; class Insecta; order Lepidoptera; family Crambidae; genus Eudonia; species Eudonia mercurella. Next base: position 719,118 of record OY720026.1, on the reverse strand, counting down.
TTTTTGCTTTTCTGTTGGTATTTCTTTTTGTGCAGGTCAAAAAATGTTTCTTATTCTTAAGTATACATGCAGTGTTCACTATCGGCCTCACCCCGCTATTCCGAGAAAAAATTGCAACGAGGTTAGAAATGAAACTTTTTTGTAAAACCTACCCATAGCCGATTAATAGAGTCAATGATAACAGTAGGTCAGTGGTGACAAATTGGCCAGCTGGACGTTTTCTACTGGTTATCGCAGCCATGGGCGCGGAGAAGTCACTCAGCCGCAGGAATGGGGACGCGCAATGCACGCCACGTGCAATGGCTTTCCAGCTCCGGTTTACTGATAACTCTTCAAATCGATCGTGTGTGTTTTGTATATATAAGTTATTTTAAAGCTTTAAAAAAATCTAATATACAGCACCACTAGTAAATTCTTTATAATGTCCTAAAAAGACTCATAAATGAGCCGTAGGATCTTGTAAAATCTACGATAGATAGATATATAGCTTTACAACTATGTATGTCATGTCCACTCATTTGATCATTTGATCATTAATGAAATTAATTTGATAGAGTTTGCTGCAACAAACTTTTCGCTGATTTAGGCTCTTGATTGAAACATGTTTAAAGAATATTTACCTATATGCACGTCATTTCGATAATATCCTCCAAAAAGGAGAACGCTGTCAATTCGTCTGTTGATATGCTTTTTTATGCATGCTCGCACATATTTTTGTTTACCTATACCAATTAAATAGTATCCAATATATATACGTAAACTGTGATGTGTAATGTATTAGTATGAAGATGTGTATTTTGGTTTGTATGTTTGTGTGTAGGGTTTTGGTCTGTAGCATAAATTTATTCGTTAAATGTAAGTTATATAAGACAGATTATATACTGATAATAATCAGTTCAATAGAACACGACCATATTATGTTGTCAAGTGCCTTTTATTATTCTTAATATGTACCTAGTTTATGAATTAGTCTAAGTCTAAGTCTAAGTCTAAGTAAGTAAGTTAAAATGCGTTTTTAAAAAGCTGTAGAATTTCCTAATAAAGAAATAGATAAGTTAAGACTTTCAACTTCTGTGGTAATGGTAAGTCTTAATCCAACGTTTGCATGTCGGCGATGGTCATAGATGTGCACTGGCTGTATCAGTCGTCATGGTCCATATAAGCTGGACTGGACGAGCCGGATGTGTCGGCTTCATATGAAAAGGCGGCCGGTTATTACCTCCATTCGTTGTTGAATACAATGTGGGTAACACATGAAAAGCTGTGCTGTTAGCGACCTAATGAGGTGAAGTATTTATGCCCGTTTTTACTAACAACCGTAGTTTAAAAAGTTTTTTAGCATATATTTAAAAAACTCTGCCACCTTGTCTGTGCAAAATAACAGTTTAACCGCCTCTGTAGTCTAGTGGTTAAGACCACCGGTTTAGACCCAGAGGTCCCGGGTTCGATTCCCAGCGGGGAGTACATCTTTGTTAGCTACCACCATCTTATCTAAATATGTCGCCATAACATCAATGTTTGTAGCATTGTTGTGTTCCGGCAGCTAGACATAAGATAGCCAGTGCCTAACTAGTTGAGGATCCCGGGTGAAGTGCGCTTCCATCAAATGGCCTTATCATCACTTAACATCAGGTGAAATCAAGGCACTGTGCTTACCCGTAAATATATTTTTAAAAAAAGTTAAAAATTACCGTTACTAGGTAGGTACTATAAAATAACTTTTTCAAATTAACTAAGTAATCCCTATTTTTCTCGAGATGGCCATGTTATTTAAAAGTAGTTACTAAAGTAATTTTATAAAACGCAATAATATTAATCACCAACTTGCAGTTGACAAGCGTGGTGACTAAGCCATTACCCATTACTAAATAGGTTTAAATGATGGAGGCCTTTGCTCAAAAGTAGGACATGGGCTATCCACCTGCTATTTACTATAGACTGACTTTTTAAAATTGAAAATCTGCGACATGATTCTTTAGAACGGATTTCCCCATACTGACCCATTAGCATTGCTCACAGTTCATCCTCAGCTATGTACTTGCTATGTACATCCGTAACCTAGTCGCCGTGGTGAAAGTTCTATTTACTTTGAGATTATATGATTTATATTATTAAGGACTATATGATTTATGGTTGCATTCAACTTCCCACTTTCGCCCAATGCAGCCTTCTCGAGAAGGTACTCCCTGTTTCGTTCCAACATCCGCTAACGTAGCGAGGGCGCTCACTTTCACCGACTTACGTAATACGACAAATCGTTCACACTTTGCGTAAAGTTGACAACAATGTCGTTTACTTTTCAGACGCCGATTGTAGCGTACCGGTTTGCGTACCTGCAACAAATGGAAAAATGTTTGTTAGTTTTTTTAATGTATGATTAGGCAAATGATGTAGCTCTACCTGAATTATCTTATCCTATCGGTATATTTTGTGTAACCCCACCACCTTTTCTTCTTTTCTTCCTCTGTAATGACAGAGGCGACATATTTAGATAAGATGGTGGTAGCTAGCTAGGCGGACAAACAAACCCTACCACCAACCAAACCGAGTACACAAACATGTACTCCCCGCTGGGAATCGAACCTGGGACTTCTGGGTCTAAACCGGTGGTCTTAGAAGCTAGACCACAGAGGCGGTTATGTTAAGCTAAAGCGGAGTCCAGATGCAAAGACAGGGAGTGGAGCAGGTTTGTGCATCGCTAGCCATCCTCACCGCCGCGCCGCCGACAAAGCAAGTTGCTTCTTCAAGCCTCGTTTACACCTCGTCCTATGTTGTAGGAAGGAGGGAACACGTGTGCTTGAAGAGAACTATGCTCTTTAGGCGGGACTCGAAACCAGGACCTATCACCTATCACAATTTGGACAACAGCTACTGGTTATCCTGTCTATCTGTTGAAACTAGCCAAATAAAAAACACAATAAATGTTAACATAACAACAATAAAACTGTTATTGCAAACAACCAATTTGAATCGAACAATCAAACATTGATAGCTGTCTGTCAATCAACATCGATGGATGTGCGCATTCGGTTCAAATAAAAAGTATATTTGTAGTACAGTGCACTCTGCAATAATCTATAAAAAGTCTGACACTTCAACGCCGATTACCACAAGCGATAGTCAGATTGATTGTGAAATGGTTGTTCGATGCGCATAAAAGTTTCAGAATTTAATTTCCTGGACTGAACTGTACAGAATCACAGGCACAATATGTAACCATAATATGGACAAGTTGTCTTCATAAATATGATTTACATGTATTTTACACCTGTTCTGGGTTAAATTCCTATTTCAGGCAAAGCGTGATTCGGATTATCCGATAGCATAGCCTGGGTGGTGTCGGGGATAAAGAATTGCACCACCACCCCATCTCTTCCCGTGAGTGTCGTAAAAGCCGACTAAGGGACCATTCCAGAGGATGGGCAGCAGCATCTCTCTTAGGTTACCCTCAACCTACTGCGATCGCAACCCGCCTGCCAAGCGTGGCGATTAAGGCAAATATCCCTCATATCCTTGGGAGAGGCCTTTGTCCAGCAGTGGACGTCTGTTGGCTGAGATGATGATGATAGCCTGGGTTTCCTAATATATAGGCAACTTGCATTTGCAAGCTTAGTGATTAAATCAATATCCATCAATTGTAGCGATAACTTGAATTCAATGATGGAAGCTTTTGCCCAGCATTACCTATGTGCTATTTACATAATGCTTATTTATTTATACTTACGCTAGAATTGCAAGTTCCCTATGAAAAGCAATTGTGACACAGAACGTTTAATACTTTCCGGTACAGATGCTGTTGTCCATTTGTTTATAATAATATATTTATGCTCGTGACCGTACAACGAAGACAGCCACCGGTGATTGAACATTTGACGTACGGGGTAAGCCTCCGCGCTGATTAGCCGGCGCGCATGCGCTCACGCACCGCTTGCGTCACGTCGCGTGTCACAACGTATTGTTTGAAATGTTGACATGCGACTGACGTACTCTGTACACACTGACTAGGCACTGATTCTGCTACTTTAAAACGTCTATTATCATGTCTCGGTAAAATAATTTTAACAACTTTATTTATTTATTTTATTCTTTATTGCAAAAATATAGCTAAAGGCGGACTTAATGCCCTGAGGCATTCTCTACTAGTCCACCAGTAAGGGTATCAAGAAATAAAAAATGTTAACTTTCCCGTAGTTCTAATGTCAAAATCAGGTAATCAACACATTATAGAGTTGTTATCGAATTAACAGACTTGAAGCCCAGGTCTATTTCGGAATAGACTAGCGAATTGCTGGCGACTTAGTTCGCGAGGAAAAGAACTGTCCAGCTGTTAAACTATCTCTAGGCAAAAAGTTACCACGATCCGTTCCTCTTCGTTTTACTAAATTTACAAAGAAACAAACTTCACACTTATATATTTTTAACTTTAAATTTATTCTTAACATAAAAAAAAAGAGTTATTGTAGCTTTAAAACAAAAAATCTAGCTAGATATTATTATGATCATCATCATCATCTGAGCCAAAAAGACGTCCACTGCTGGACAAAGGCCTCCCTCAACAATTAATCATTTTGAGGGGAATTTGCCATAATCGCCACGCTTGGCAGGCGGGTTGGCGATCGCAGTAAGGTGAAAATAATCACAGAGAGACGCTGCTGCCCATCCTCTGGAATGCTCCCATAGTCGCCTTCTACGACACCCATGGGAAGAGATGGGGTGGTGCAATTCTTTACCCCCGGCACCACACGAGGGATTATTATTATGATACTGAATTATATTTCAGATCCACAGATGACTAATATGTTTGTAGTAGTGTACTATCATTACATTATGTTCACGTAAATCCAACCAGTTGGTTCACGTTACACATAGCAGCTAAACTGCGCTCTTTCTCCCGACTTGAATAACAAGTACCTATTGAGATTACGAATCGAAAACCATTTTTTTTTTATAAAAAAAAAAACTTGTAATAATTCAGTGATAGTGAAGTTTTATTTTACCAATAAGAAAAGGTCACCAGTGGCCGCCGCTTACGCAGCAATAAAGCGTTCACAGCTGGCTAGAGCCTTTTTGCAACGGTTGGTTCCGAATGGGTAGCCGGCGCGTTAATGCCTCCATTGTAATATTACGGTGAGCCAACTAGACTTTGCTTTTTTGCCGCGAATCGTAGTATCTTATATAGGTACTCGATTTTACCTCCGATTTTAAAGTGTCAAACTTTTTGCCATACGTCTGAAGAGATTCAAAGTGATAAAACCGATCCATTGATCGATAATAGTTCAGCGCACTTGGTGTATGATTTAGTCTATCTTTACGATAGATAAAGAACACAAACTTAGACGATGAAAGCTTCTTATTAAAACTTTTAGTATAAACAGACTCTATTGAGAAGTGAGTGAATTAATACGCCTAAAGTGTATTCATCGCATTTTATGCTCTTCTAAATTCCACTTATTGTATTGCCCAAACGGGGTATGTTTAATGACTTTAATTGTTCTGCTTTGCTGGGCCTTATCATAAGCATTGTAGAGTTCACTTTTGAATGAACGCGTGTGTTGCAATGTGAACGACAGGTTGCAGGAATTGCGTATACGCACACGCCATAATAGGGCTGTCAACTTGAGAATTAATATTTTTTTAAATTTTGTATTCAATATAAAAGTATTTTTGATCAGTTTTAAGTCTTCGCGCTATGTACTTAATTAAACATTAATGATAATGTACTGTAGACGGACACGACCTATTTATTATACAATGTAAAATATGCATTTAATATTATAAATGTAGACCCAGTTAAAACAAAGTTTTTGGTTTATATAAGTTCAGGAAAAGTTTAGAAAAGTTCGAGAATTTTTGTGCTGAAATTGACTCTGACATTCGCTTTAACTTCAAATCCGAGTGGCAAGGGGCAGCACTCGTTATTAATCTAATAGTGCAATAATTATTGACAACCGGCACTGGTTTAAAAAAAAGTGTTTTATTTTTTAATTTATTTATTAACGTTTACCAATATTTGAATACATTATTTCATGAAATAAAGATTAATGCTACGGCTTATATCTAAATGCATCAAACAATTATAGGTTTGTATAGGTACAATATTTCAGCCTAGTACCGTACAATATAAGCAATAACTTAATTATATCTTTAATAATATGTAAACTGGAAAATAATTGAGAAATATCAATCACATTACTTACATGATAAACGTAAATGTTCAGATAATTTTTTAACGCAAATTTTGTTGCGAACAAATTACAAAAACACAAATGTTGAAAAAAGAAGGGTGCAGGTCCAAATCCTGCTCGTGGAAATTTTTTCAACATTCATGATAAGCGTAGTCTATTAATTGAGGGTCATATACCTCGTCAAAGATCTTTATACACACTTAATTACAATAACTATGTTTACATTGAAATTTAGAATTCCAAATATTTGAACTGCTTTCAAATGTTAAGTAGGCAGACAATAATGATATAACGGACAACCCTGTTTCAAAGGCTCGACGACGAAAGCGTAAAACAGACGTACAATGGTGAGGCAATTCTGACCCGTTAGCGCGCCGGCCATTATGCGATAATTCCGAACATTTCAATGAATAGCGATATTTGAATAACTATCGGTGGCTTTACGTAACACTCGCTTTACTTAACTGGAACTCGGCCAGTCGGATATGCTTCGTTTCCTGTCTCATACGGCTATGCTAGACGATTTCATTTGTGGAACTAATTGACATGGCCTGGAGAATGATGGTAACTAAATCGCTATCAAAATCAGTTGATAGTGAGAGCCATTCAGAATTCGTTTCACCTTTCGCTCTCTGAGCTTAATTATTTTATAGGCTGAAACGTTTATAATCTTCGTTTGTTATTGTCAGCGTTTATGTAACCACCTAAGAGAGTCATCATCATCATCATCATCATCACCCCGTGTTAGTCTACTGCTGGACTTAGTTTCCAAATGGCTGTCATTGAGCCCGCTCTCGGCTTTTCGCATCCAACTGCTACCAGCCTATTTGCACAATCATCGCTTGCTAGAGAGCATCCTGCTCTACCTACATTAAAAACTGGTGTAGGAAAAATTATTATGTGAAAAGAATATTAAAAACCATACAGTCCCTGATATAAGAAATTAATAAATTTACAATTTAATGTAGGTAAGTACTAACTGTCCAGAAGTTAGCAGATGTATGTACTGGGATTGGAAATCGTCGTTCAAGTAGATTTCAGCCAAACTGTGTTCTTACATGGATAAATATAGATATAGATATATTTTAAAAAAAAATTATCTGAATTTAGAAAACTCCTCCAAATGCGTTCGAGTGCGTTCTTAAAATGTGTGACGTGCGTTATTATATTACGGTTTTTCTTATTTCTCCTTTGATTTAATTAATTTTGTTCCACTCTTATCTTATTTAACTATTTTTGTTATCTTATATCAAAAAGTTATATACATTTAAAAGCACTTTTTCCTGGGAATAGAAACCAACGAACTAGCAGTTTTTAAGATAATTGCGACATGGTATCAAAGTACTCAGCTCCTTACATTATAATTGTTAAAACTATTCCCATTATCTACTTAAAGCTGATATTCACTGCATTTAATTTGCTCGATTCCATCAGTACATTAGTAACAATACGGAATGGATATTAAAACGCAAAGTTGCTTAAGTAAATCACTAACGTAACGATCAGGCAACAATGGACCAGACTAATAGTACTTGACTGTATCATTTCTCTCATTACGATGAATATGTACGCTCCAGTTTTCTTATTTGCATGCGCAAGCGCGGATATCGCAATCGCACCGCGCGGCGATCGAGATCATCCGTCACACGATGGTCTTATTCAGGGATCGATTACAACATGATCGATGGCCAATTATTACGAAGGTCAATTTTAACAAATTGCCGAGATGTGTTTGTCGAAAATGTAGATCATTAGTTGACTTATTGTAATCGATATTACTTACGGCGTCGCAATGATCGTGCCATTATAAAAAAATTTATAAAACGATTCATTATAAGTATTACTTTTTGGTGGAAGGCCGAAGCGTTATTATAGTTACCCTACCATCTATTTGTAGATAAATAGATAATACTTTCATTGCAATCATACATGAATTAACATTAACAAAATTTATAGAGTTAAGTTATAAAACGATCTCTTCCAGACAACCAGTCGGATGGTGAGAGCTTATAAAGTGTAAAATCGGAGGGGTAAACTATTTTAAACATACCTACTAGAATAATATCTATCATAAATATATATTATTCTAGTAAGTAACTTAACTTAGATAACTTATGTAACATAACTTAAGTTAAGTTTCTTTAATGTTACTAAATAGATTTTATATTCAAAATTAAAAAATATATTATTATAAACTACACATGCTCACTAACTCGAAATAAACACAGTGTACAGTACACTAGCTCTTCAGCTAGTGTACTGTGCGCAAGGGCGAGTTTTCTTGGCATTTCCTTCATACCACTTATCATCTAGTCTTCAAGCGATGTGTCAATTATTACCTCAGTACGTTTCCACTGCATGCTAAGCAGGTGCGAATCTATTGCGGGCTAGGATCGATTACGCGATGGTACGAGTATCACGTTCAGATGCTTGTGAAATGTCACCATAAACAAACATGGTGGCAGCCAAAGTAGGTTGCGTTTAAAATAATTGCTCATTAGTGACGCCTACCAATACGCTTGGGGCAAAGCGATGGGTTAGGATGCTACATATCTTCCAATGTCTACATAACGCTTAAAGGTAATTCACAATTTTTTAACATGAAACTTTCATATATATATTATGTAGAGCGAGGCAGGTCAAGATTATTAACATTAAAGATATTAATTAGTTAAGCAGGTATTGAATAATGTATTTAAATAATATTTTAGTCTACATTGCATGCCGTGCGTGGCAGCCTAATGACACTTAGCATAAGTCCATTTTTTACGAAAACATTTTTACTTGTATTAGTGTTAATCTTGTTGGTTGTCCTATTAAATAAAATAATTAAATAAATAAACATGCAGGAAAACGTATATCTTTTAGGTGATAAAGATTTATGCAAACACAAAAAAATATGTTTGCAAGAAAAGGCAGGCAACCTTATATAACTACCGTAATATTTATATATAAAAATCTTCTGTGCGTCTGTATGTTATTGAACTCCTTCTAAACGGCTAGACCGATTTGGATGAAATTTTCCGTGTGTGTTCAAGTGTCCATCATGGGATACGGGTGTCCTTAAGCGGACGAATGATTTATTTGTTTCGTTGTCATGGAAACGTTAACTGTCAAAGCGGTACGAAGTCCGCCGCTCAGCTAGTATACATATAATTCTGGATATGTATTTGTTTTCTACTTGCCTCGTTGTTTTCTAGTTACAAAGCGCTGAGCCCAATTTCCGGAGGTCCTCGGTTCAAGACCTTGGTCGGGAAAAGCGGATTTGTGGCCACCAATTCCACCAACCCGCATTTAGCAAGCGTTATGATTAATCCAATGCCCATTAATTGTAGCAATGACTTTTATCTTAATGTAAAACAGTTATACCTGCTAGCCTTTGCCAAAGCTTAACCTTTAACGTGAAACCACTTATCATCCAATACGAATATCAACAAACCTTATACAATTGTTTATGGCCTGATCGCGAAAATTATGAAATCCTTACCAGTATTATACAATATAATGTGAAAATGTCGCTGAAGGTCTCCGCTCAATGTCAATTATTGTTAGAAGCTGATAAACAAACAATAGTGAAGTTAGGCTCGCTTTAATTATGGCTTTTGTTTTAAATTTAAACATTGTTTAGCTCATTGTTAGTGAGGCTCCATTGTGCGCTGGAAATATTGAGGGAAATTGCATTTTTGTTTTAACTTTTAATTGGTTGTATTTAGTGGTATTCTGAAGCGAATACTTCTGTAATTGGAAGTGAGACGCCGCATTCTGTTTTGTTAATAACCTTAAATGTTTTAATAGTTTGAGCAATTAATTTATTTAAACGTTCCATATTAGATTTCTTATATTGTTTTTTTTTTGTAATGTTGGTGAATCGTTGAAATGTTGAATGTATTATAATTTTCCTAAATTCAGGAAGCACTATATTTTTAAGGCTTTATATTTTTACACATTTTTTCTTTCCCATTGAAAAGGTAAAGGGATCTATCTAGCTTATGCAGCCAAGTCTTTCGGTATTTTTATAGATTTGATGCTAATATGATGATTATGATGGTAAAATGACCAAAAATTAATCTGAACAAAAAACGTATTTTTTAAGTACCTCTTTAAGTATCAGTAAATACGTAAATAAATAAAGTTTTATTAACTCATGCTCACCTCACTCCTACACAATCAAATCTCCATTAGAGTATCCATAAGTACGTGTTACGTAAACTGTATTAAATCCAAATACTTACACACGCACATTGATTCTGATATCAAACATATCTCTATTAAGCACGATCAATGCCGAATCATTAAATTTTATTTGACTAACCTTTCCGCTTATCTCGATTTGACCGTTGGCCGCTGAATAGATTAATTAATGGTTAATAAATCGATTGTTCAATGAAGTAGATAAGTATACAATATTTACATAATACAAAAGCTGGGTTTGGTGAAAAAATATGATTGGCTTATTAACGATAAACGTTGACTTTTGTGAACGCATTTATTTATACATTTTCATGTACTTACAGACGTCTGCACATCAGACTATCCAAAACAAAATATTCAACCTTAAGCCATAGACATAAAGTTTAAAGTCTATTGCGGAAATTTGACAGTTTCACACAGATCAATTATTTAGATTTTTATATCACAATGGAAAATCAATCGCGATGGTTATCTCACTCTTTGGTAAGTTACGATAAATCCTAAGGTAGCCTATTTACTAGTAATCCTCAGCTATTGAAGGACTGGTAATCTTATCTGATACTAGCTGTGCCCTTCGGTTTCACCCGCGTTAATTAGCGATGAGTCATAGCGTGATGTAATATAGCCTATAGCCTTCCTCAATAGAAGGACTATTCAACACAAAAAAAAATTTTCAATTCGAACCAGTAGTTCCTGAGATTAGCGCGTTCAACCAAACAAACAAACTCTTTAGCTTTATAATATTAGTATAGACGAACTGTCAGAACACAACAATGCTATCATCATTGTTATAGCAACAAACTAAGATAAGATGGTGGAGGGAGGGAGCTAGCCATACGCACTGGCAATCGCACTGAGGACCTTTGGGTCTACCACCGGTAGTGTTACCACTAGACCACAGGCAAGAGAAGTTTATAGAAGACATGTAAGACTTTTATCATTAATTGCAATACCAAAGTTACAAAAAACCTACTGCGGAACATAAACAATAACGCCAAACAACTTTGAACTTAAGCTGCACATGATTTTTCGTTCCAACTGCCAACCTTTCACCTGCTCTAAGTAGGACGTATTTCCCTTATCAAAGAATGCTGCATGATGTAATTAGTGCAACAGTAACTCGAACAAGGTGGATACCGGACCGGTCTGGGGCTAGAAAGGACAGCCATCGAGGCCACACATGACCGCTAGTAAGCCGAGACTGCTTTAGAACACAGCAGTAGCGCTAACATTCGATTTGGTACATAACCACATATCTATTCAGCGAATGCGATTCAAAACAATTGTTTTAATTTGCAATGCTGCTGCTGCCTGGTGGGGATGATCTGGGACAATTTTTCCAATTATAGATCTTTTAGTTAAGGTTCGTGGTAATTTTTTTTAAGTTATGGTTTGTCATTAGCAGAAAATCGATTGAATTGGAAAATTATTTAAATCGTTGACACTAGGAAACAAGTTTTATGTAAACAATTCAATAAAAAAAGAACTACCCATAATTGATGAATGACACTCTCCATCCTGAAGCCTATTGGTTTCTGTAACCGTTTACCTACCTACCTTTAATTGAAAAAGCGTGGGAATCTCATCCAACGTCGATAAATCTTGCGAGTGGCGGCCCGCCAGCGAAATTATCTAACAGCAAGGAACACGTTAATCGTGCAGTTTTATTTGGAGCCATTGAAAGTAATTTACGAGCAATAAATTACTTCACAAGTCTGGATACAGGAAGTGAGGGAACTTTTAAAGTTTCAAATGTGTTTCTAACATCAATTTTGTATGATCAACTTTTTATTGTTTTTTGGTTTTTTTATAAAAAGTAGTTTAAAAAATTACATTCTATAAGTTCGTAAGTCTACGGGGCGAAAGACTCTGTACTGAGGAGGGCCGGCAAGACACACAGCAAAGTAAGTAAACAAAGTAAATAGCCTAACTATATACTATCCCACTGCTGGGCAAGCCACCATTTGATTAAGTCATCGCTACAATTGATGGGTAATTACCCATTAATAATAATTAATAAAAAAATATAAAAACTAAAAAAAAATATTAAAAAATATATTATTATATTAATAAATAATATAATATAGAAATATAATATAATACGCATTTATATTAATTAATTAATTAGCTTAATCACCACGCTTGCCAAATGTGGGTCATCACAAACGCAGGCTATGTTTAAAAAAATCCGAAACACACTTTGCCTGACCTGGGAATTGAACTCACGACCTTCGGGTATCGGGCCGAGCGCTTTGCCACTCGACCACCTAGGTCTAAATTCAAAATTCAAAATCATTTATTCAGTTTAGGCTACAAATAGCTCTTTTGAACGTCATTATGCCAGTCTAGTTCACAATCGTAGAAGGAATTTTTCCATGTTAAATCACGCCATAATAAACTAACTAGCTAATTATAAACTTAGTTTATTATGGCGTGATTTAACATGGAAAAATTCCTTCTACGATTGTGCTAGCTAATTATAAACTTATAGAAATGGGAAATGTCTCGTATTGGACAGATACGGTTTCTCAAATACTTCATTTACATAATTATTACAAATATACTACATAGTAAAATATAATAAGAATCAGGTTTGTCTCATTAATGCATGTTGCAGAAATCATATTTATGGCAGAAACAGTTCAACAGTTCTAATATTTCAAATAGTTCTAAGATATGTATTGCTAATAAATCTACTGGGAGTTTTTAATTTCATACTAAACCATGGGATCTGGAACATGTGATTGTGCGATGGTCATTTAATTTTACGACTTGTTGAAGTCATTAACTTTAATTTTATTACATAATAACGTAAACTCTTGGACCTAATGACGCTTCTACACGGCAAATTTATTATCCACAAATCTTCTGCAATAGGTTAACCTCACTGTTACTTACCATATACCCCAACATCCCCTAACCAAAAATCTCAAATTACACCTTAGTAGAACGAATTTGGGAAAATTCGCTCCGCTACACTGATGTATGCGGACATATTATAACGAATTAAATACCCAAAATATTGATATATTTAATGATACTGAATGCTTATACAAGAAGCAGTATATGTATGACGGGCCAGTTTGTGGAATTTACTTAAAATTTCTGATAAATGTTTGCTTAATTTTTTTCATTATGGGCAATGTTAAATCGACTAAATTCACTACCCACTTAAACAAGTCCTTTTTTCTCTCTTCTTAGGAAGATTAATTCTAGATGATTTTTAAATTGTTATTTTACCTTTTATTAGTTTTAGTTTATAACCTTATTTTATAATCGGTTGCAACTTAATTTTTTAATGCAGTATACGCTTGTAAAAGCATATCTTTAAATACATACATTTATTACTGTGTAGAATTGTCGGTAGTGTATCTTATCAAATAAATATTTATTTATTTGATAAGATACACTATAATATAAAAGTATTTATTTTATTTAAAATTAATTAAAATAATTACTTTAAGTAATTTTTTATTTAGATTGAAATAAAAATCCCCCATCTCTTCCCGTGGGTGTCGTAAAAGCCGACTAAGGGACCATTCCAGAGGATGGGCAGCAGCATCTCTCTGAGGTTGTACTCAACCTACTGCGATCGCCAACCCGCCTGCCAAGCGTGGCGATTACGGCAAATACCCCCCATTCCTTGGGGAAGGCCTTTGTCCAACAGTGGACGTCTTTTGGCTGAGATGATGATGATGATGAAATAGAAATAAGTATTTCAGTGCTTCTAGAAAAAAAAACCTTCAAGAGAAGAAATAAGGACAGCGTTTCTATTTTTTTATTTAGCAAACAAAAAGTAGTTATTGATTTTTGTACGGAAAAAATAGAAAAGATCAAGTTGCGGGCCATACCGGCTCACTTACTAGCACATAATACATACACGTAGAATAAAAATTCTGAACTGTCTTTAACTGGAAAACAACGTGCACCGGTTTTCTCAAATGCTCTTATACCAAAATAGCTTCAAATTCCTATAAATCTATTACGGTTAAGGTGAACGCACTCGCGAAATAGAGAGGTCTGGTGCAGGCATCAACTCCCACATTCCAGTGACCACTGTCGCGGCGAGTGGCGAGTAGGCGTGCCACCAGACGCCTCCGCCTTTGACCACCACTGTGGTCTAGTGGTTAGACCGTCTCGGTATCAGACCAAGAGGTGCCGGGTTCGATTCCCAGTGTTAGAAACATTGTCTCTAGGTCTATAGTTTGGTAGTAGAGCATGTTTTAATTTCATCTTGCTAGCTAGAAGCTACTTCTCTAAGTCCGTTGCCAATATAACAACAATAATAGTAGCATACATAGTTGTGTTCTGATAGCTACAAACAAAGTAGCTAATTTTTAGTAGCTAGGATAACGGGTGAAGTGCGCTTCCCTTTTTTACCATAATGTCATTTACCATCAGATGAAATTACGTCAATATCCTTTTACATTATAAAATTTTAAAAAAGCAGGCATCCATTGATATTGAAATTTGCTACTGAAATATTTCTTAGATCTGCGTGCGGAGAACTGGTAATTCATAATTTACTATACAGTAGTCATATGCATATTGGTATATGTAAAGCTATCCTGCGACAACAGTATAGACTCTAAACCAATGTCGAAACGTGCGTTCTGAAACACGTTGATGCTCGAGATATTTATTCGGTCATCTATCGGGATTCGGGCAATTGCGAAAGTTGTTTTATAACGATCATTTAGCAACTTAGCTAATTAAGTGACTTGGAGGTTCTATTTAGTTTTGGGATGGAACTGACTTCAACCTTCAGCTAACGATAGTTTGGAATCCATGGTTTACATCATATTTGTAAGCATTTATTATTTCAGTAAACTAAAGTAAGTAGATTTACCCCGTAGTAAGTAAATAGCCCCACTATTGGACATCGGTCTTTATGTTGGAAAAAGTCATCGCGTCAATTGGTTGGCGTAACATAAGTCCGAATAAGTCGTTGTTAGGTTAACTCACACTCAATCCCGAGTTTGTGTTATTATTGCTAAACTATTATGATAGATAACAAACTCTATTATACATTACAATATCAACCTGTAAATCATGATAATTATACAGGAAGTCCAGTAATGAACGAGCGGTATTATATTGACCTCTTGCACACCTTATTTTATAGTGAAATGTAACCCCAGTAACCAATTAAATTGGTAAATCTGTACGATTTGTTTTTTTTTTTCAATTAATTCCGTTTATTTGGCCTATTGCCACAATTGTCGGTCGATGTGTAATGGCGTTATAGCAATCAAATATATCAATAGACTTCTATATTGTCATTCAAATTCTCACCGATATTTTTTTTTCTCAATCAATAGATATTACAAACAACTAAAATGGCTGCCAATCTCTACAGGGTGACTATCTAAATATATAAAAGAAGAAAGTGACTGACTGACTGACTGACTGACTGACCATCAACGCACAGCCCAAACGGCTGAAGCTACAATCATGAAACTTGGCACGTAGGTTCCTTTGGTAGTGTAGATGAGCACTAAGAACGGATTTTTGGAAATTCTAATTTTAAGGGGGTTAAAAGGGGGGTGAAAGTTTGTATGAAAATCCGTCAGTTTTGAAGTAATGATCTTATAATTTTGTGTTTGGACTGAAGATTAAAAAATAAATTACACGTGTCTCAGCGATTTTGATTATTACATCCCCATGAGGGTGAAAAGGGGGATGAAGTCATGGGAATAATGAAATCGTCTAGAGACTTGAAATTTTGCACATATATGTTTTATATTGTGCAGGCATCTACTAAGAAAGGGTTTTTGTGAATGCCACCCCTAAGGGGGTGAAATAAGGGATGAAAGTTTGTATAAAAGTCGGTCAGTTTTGAGTTAGTATCTTCGAATTTTGGGTTTGGGCTGAAGATTAACGCAAATTAAGGTTTTTTGGGAATTCTGTCCTTGGGGAAGGATCATGCGGGATGAAATGTTGTGTAAAAAAGTCTTTACAAAGGCAAAATTATTAAAAAAAATATATAAAAGAAGAAAGTGACTGACTGACTGACCATCAACGCACAGCCCAAACGGCTGAAGCTACAATCATGAAACTTGGCACGTAGGTTCCTTTGGTAGTATAGATGAACACTAAGAACGGATTTTTGGAAATTCTAATTTTAAGGGGGTTAAAAGGGGGGTGAAAGTTTGTATGAAAATCCGTTAGTTTTGAAGTAATGATCTTATAATTTTGTGTTTGGACTGAAGATTAAAAAATAAATTACACGTGTCTCAGCGATTTTGATTATTACATCCCCATGAGGGTGAAAAGGGGGATGAAGTCATGGGAATAATGAAATCGTCTAGAGACTTGAAATTTTGCACATATATGCTTTATATTGTGCAGGCATCTACTAAGAAAGGATTTTTGTGAATGCCACCCCTAAGGGGGTGGAATAAGGGATGAAAGTTTGTATAAAAGTCGGTCAGTTTTGAGTTAGTATCTTCGAATTTTGGGTTTGGGCTGAAGATTAACGCAAATTAAGGTTTTTTGGGAATTCTGTCCTTGGGGAAGGATCATGCGGGATGAAATCTTTTTTAAATATATAAAAGAAGAAAGTGACTGACTGACCATCAACGCACAGCCCAAACGGCTGAAGCTACAATCATGAAACTTGGCACGTAGGTTCCTTTGGTAGTGTAGATGAGTACTAAGAACGGATTTTTGGAAATTCTAATTTTAAGGGGGTTAAAAGGGGGGTGAAAGTTTGTATGAAAATCCGTCAGTTTTGAAGTAATGATCTTATAATTTTGTGTTTGGACTGAAGATTAAAAAATAAATTACACGTGTCTCAGTGATTTTGATTATTACATCCCCATGAGGGTGAAAAGGGGGATGAAGTCATGGGAATAATGAAATCGTCTAGAGACTTGAAATTTTGCACATATATGCTTTATATTGTGCAGGCATCTACTAAGAAAGGATTTTTGTGAATGCCACCCCTAAGGGGGTGAAATAAGGGATGAAAGTTTGTATAAAAGTCGGTCAGTTTTGAGTTAGTATCTTCGAATTTTGGGTTTGGGCTGAAGATTAACGCAAATTAAGGTTTTTTGGAAATTCTGTCCTTGGGGAAGGATCATGCGGGATGAAATGTGTAAAAAAGTCTTTACAAAGGCAAAATTATTAAAAATACTTTTAAGTCTTTACAGTCTGTTGGTAAGTATAAAATGGCTCAACGCATAGATATAGGAATTAAATAGGGACGGGATAGGGATAGACCTAACTTATCAATGTTAAACATTGACGTGTAACAATTTTACCGAAATTATTTTCATTTTATATCGTTTTAATTTCATTTTCTGATAAGTACATAAGGGGTCAGTAGTGTAGCAAATCAAAAATAGGAATCCTATAAAGATTGTATTACCTAACAATTACTTCTGTAGATGGGTTTCTAACTACTTAATAAATGAATCAGTGATAGGAAATAAGTAAGTGTAGGTACCTAGGTATAATCCGCGGCGCCTAACGTGAGCTCTGGCTACCATACTATCAGTATCATAATCAGAGCTCACGGTAAGTACAGTATACAGACGAGTTGAACTCATCTGTGTACTGTATCTATTCACGTTTTAAAAATTAGAAGCATTGCATTGCGGATGCATTCCTCTTAGATGCGATGATGATTGTGACTGCTTCAGTTAATTGGCAACGATTACGTCTCATGGACAGTTCTATGTAGCGTGTTCACGTGTTAGCTCATCAAATAGTCTGATGATATTGGCACCGACATCCAAAATTGTTAAAAATGTTGTTTATAAGGAAATACTTTAATTTAATTACTTACTTATGATTATGATTTCTTATTAGGTATTAGTCATGGATAAACACAAAAATAGTGAAGGGATAGGGACAGGGCAAGGATACAGCGTATTCATGATAGATAAAGTAGGTAAGTATAAGTCTCTCCTAAGAAACGCACGTTCACATTACATTATTTTTATCATCATCATTTTCTACTTTTTCTCTACATACTGTTAAAATAATGTTAAGGAAAAGCATGTAGTCCATGCGTGCGAAGCCGCGGGCAAAAGCTAGTTGTTTATAAATTCTGTCGCGTCTCTCAAATATCGCTAGTTTACGTTCGGACATACTGTATCGGTAACCTTTAAACAGCAACCGCTCGACTTTCAATAATATAACTTTGCGGTAATCCATTCCGAATGACGCAATTGCGTCAGAAAACTGTCGAGAGGACAAACACCCAAACAATCCAGCTGTAATTACGACGGGCCGGCCTCCGATCGTGACTGGCAGTGCGGCTAGCTGGCCAGAAAAACTTCGCGAATCGCCCGAGAAAAACTGCAAGCGGTCGAACGCTAAAAAAAGTAAACACGCAAAGTTCTCCGACCCCAAACAACTAGATAGAGATTTATGAAAGTTTTTTCGACATAGCATCTTATTGGTGCGTGTTCAGAATTCATCCATCTCCTCATTTATAAGCCATGATATAATCTGTGATGTATAATTATATTACCTACGTTATTCGTCTTGTTTAAGTACGTCGTTGTGGAGTTAAGGTTAATTTGATGTTATCTTACTCAATAATTATGATCATATTTCATATTAGTTTTTTTCATACGTTTTTATAAGTCACCACTAAAAAAACTTTATTAAAATTCCATTAGTATTGTGTCTCTGTCAACATCTCAATTTGTTAGAAGTGTGTTTGCTAAAAGTTATGTAATAAAAATATTTTGTGTTCTTCATTCGATCAAACTTGTTAAAATGTTGTGTAGGTAAATTGTTTGGTTACATTTTCTGTATGTAATGCTTTACACATTGATTTATTGCTTGACAGTTTTATATACTCCATCCTTCTAGTTGTTTATAAGACAGCCAACAAAGATAGCTAACAATAAATTTTAATAGCTCTAAGTTACTTATGAATTTTGTCTGGTGATGCAACAAAAGTGTTATCTCTCTATTAATATCTGTCAAATGCGCGTTTTCACTAACGAACAGCAAGTTTAAAATAACCCGTAGACCATGTTAGGTGACAGTTACCATGATAAACGTTAATCAATCAGCCAATAGATTCATTCAACTTCATTTATAGCCATCACACAAATTATAAAGATCATTTCAGTGCTTATCTAGAAGACCCACCTTTAGCATATAAGAGAGAAGGCACTTCTATCTAAGACATAGATTATGGTAAGCTAATGCGAAGTCGTGTCGTATGAAACCAACTTTCCTCGACGTTAGTACAAAATTGTCTCGAACCCGGAACACAATAGGATCAAATAATAACATAATTGAATGGACAACAAAATAGGTTAATTGCGGTACGCTAACTACGTAATTACGCGGCCACTACACTTATAATGTCGAGAATTTGATAATATTACTTAATGATGTATTAAACTACCGCAAATTCTTAAGTCTCAACTCAGAAGATACTTAGGTTACATAATTTAAGTTAACAAATTGATCTTTGACCGCTTATTCTCCAGAGTTATGAGTTTATTAACTCTCTTTCATTTTGAGATAATTGAAAGTTTGCGACTTAGTCGATTCATATCATACTTGTGCAATAGTATTAGTTTATTATTACCATAAGTCTTATTAAATTCAATGTCTCTGATGCAAATCTAATGTCGAATAATGCAGATTCAACTGTATCACCAAGTCTTTATTTAGAAAGCCATCTTGCGTAATTGAAGTGATCCTTTCTACCGGGGTAGTTCCCAAAGGTTAAGTTCGAACCCTGTTAGGGGTATTGGTTTGTGTGATAATGAAGAGTACAATACTACGCAGCACTAGTGCCGTCTTTAATGTGAAATCAGACAAACTAATTCACTCATCTGGACTATTTGATTAACTTGGGCTGTCCAAGAAAAGAGTACTTTCTAGTCATAACAGTCAGCATCAAATTGATCAAAGCAACAAAAAAAGTTAAGAAACTTTTCACATTGAGGTAAACTAATTTTTTGTGTGTTAGATGGGCGTATATTTTTGCTCAAATTAAAAGGTAAAGATAAAAACAGATTGAAAGTTATTTATTTAACGTGTTACACCTTCCCGACAACTTAAGGCATTCATAGCCTACCTATTCCGATCACCTCTAATAATAAAAGAAACGAGCTCGCTGAACCATATTATTACATGAATCATTCAACAAATCCGTAATTACCAGTTACAATTATTTCTATTGTTTAAATTCAAGAGAAACACGACTTTCCCACAAAAAAGAGTTTTCTATAAATTTATATAACACTAACCAGTCAACCATATTTCGTGTGTTACAATTTACAGCTGAGTAACCCTCAATTTGTATTCGAACAATAATTTCTCACGTACCTCGTTATAATAACATGAGCAACTTGGAAAGAAATAAAGCTAAGACAGTAGAAAGTTAAGTGTTAACTGATCTCTGTAGATACTTCTGAGCGCTGTAACAGGGTTTAACCACTAAGATTTATTCAGTTGGTGGTATAAACGATTGTACGTTTTGAATTCGCAAATTGTGTGAAAGGCATTGTCACGTATTTCAGTGATAAAGAATTCTTTATTCTTTCTTCTTTATTCAAAGCAAAACGCTATTATATTACGAGTACTTTAAGTCAACCATCACGTCACCAGTAACTGAGCCCGCGTGATGGTTTATCGCCCGTTATCCCTGTGATGGCAATTTATAGGGAAGGCTCGTGCTCCAGCAGTGGGGAACCCGATCTGAGTCGAACCCTTCGGAGAATCTAGTAGGACACGGGGGCACGCACTAGTGCGTGATGCCGTTCCCTCTAGAGAACCTCCGAAGGTGCTTCGTTTCACACAGCTTGAGGAACGCTTTAAGTTTCTCGCCGCCCCCAAAAAATACCGGTGAAGCTGAAAAAACCGTTTCAGGCCTGATCCTGTCAATGCAACCTGATTCTGTCTTGATCAGCAAACTCTCAAAAAAAAGCCAGCAGTGGCATCATAAAAATGAGCTAGAGATGATGATAATAGTGATTGCTTTAAGACATTTTTAGGGGCCGAGCGCCTAGTGAGAGTGGTATACCCGTATTATTATTCCATTCAATCACGTTAACAAAAACAAGAATATGTGTTGTTAAAATTTTGTCGTGATCGAATGAATTCGAGTGGTACAACAAAAACTAGGCACTCGAATAAGATTTTAGTATAAAAAAAACTGCTGACTGTAAGTCGTTAGTCGACAACAACCGAAAGTGGCTTTTATTCCCACAAGTTGTGTTAAGCTAAAAATTATAAGCTTGATAAATTATCGTAGAAGCACCATGTTATGCAAGTTAAAATATCACTGATGGAAGAATAATTCTTTCAAGTAGACACAATGAAAAATGGTACGATCCGCCGCACAATGACCTATTTTACGAACGCCAAATGACCTAAACGCAAAATGACCCAAACGCAAAATGACCCAAACGCAAAATGACCCAAACGCAAAATTAGTACTAAAGGGGAATACTATAGGGTTGAAAACTTAAAAATAAAACCGCTAGTATCTTCTTTTTCTTTGTCTTCTTTGTTATAAATAGGTAACAATTTTATTGAGGAATTATATGGCCTAAATGCTATTTGCTAAGACGCTTTGATAGCGCGATTCAGAAGTCGAAACTCGCTACGCCATCTAGTAACAACTATGAGAACTAACTTATTATATATTAACACGCGTCTTCAACACACAATCACATGAACAACGCTAGCTACTAAACTAATAGTAGTAAGTTGTATAAGTACTTAAATTGTACGTTTCATTTATTATTTTTAAACACAACAAGCGCACATCACCCAGAATCCTCAACTACTGAAGAACATGATATAAATGGTATGATGATAATAACTTGCTAATTATCACCATCTTAAAAGGATCCAGAAGGACTTAAAACAAAACCGAATACAACAACAAGCGCCAGAAGTCAAACCCAGAACCTCTAGTATCACCACTAGACCACAGATGCGGTTCGTAATATTATTTTAAAGTTAATTCAATTCTTAGATTGACGACCTACGTAACTTTGAAGGCCCGGGTTCGTTCCCGGTCGGGTCAAAGCCGAAAACGAACTTTTCGATGTTGTGTCAGGTCTAGGTGGTTGTGGTACCGCCGTTTTTTCTCCCATAAAACGACTGCTCTAGCTACTGATCTTGGAACCAGAACAATGTATGTGACGTATAATATTTTAAAAATAACTGTTAATAGACTAATTAACAGGCGAACCACTACAAACACCAAACAACGCATCAAAATATCGTATTTCGCTTATCGTAGCTCTCATAACGACCGAGAGTGTTGCCCTCAAGTTTTTTTGTTATCATTATGACGTCACAAAGCTGACAAAGCCTTAACGAGAGTACTGATCGGCGTTAGAAAGCGGTCGTCCTTGCAAGTAAAAGTTCTCCCGAAGGTGAAAGCCTGCGTCGGCGTGGCGGCCGGGGCGCTCCAAATACACAACTTTCTTTTATCCCTTAAATTGTTATTCGTTACGTCGTAATTATATATTTAACCATACGAGTACATTGTAAACACGATGTACCACTTAGTATACAAATAAAAGTTTGAGTTTAATAGCTCTTCTACATCCCATTAAATTAAATACTTATACTCGAACGCATTTACAGCATTTTTTAACTAAGAAAATGCTAAGTATGTTGTTAATAAAATAATACTGCATGCCCGTAATAGGTAAGTATTACTGTTGATACCTGCCTATGAATTGTGTTATCACCTGCAAAAATGTACACAGTACCTGCAATAAAGAATATTCTATTCTATTCTATTGTATTCTATTCTGCCTTTGGTTGATAGTCTCTGTTATCTGATGTGGTGAACAGTAATACACATCCACAAACTTCTAAAATATTTTAGTAACGTTTTTTTTTCTATATAATATTATATATTGAAGCTTTTTTATCTGACTGTACTGAACAGCTCTAATAATTTAATAGTGTCCGAATCGTCAGTAAAAAAAAATATTTAAAAGTGTCAATTCGGACACTATGTCCGAATATAATGTGTCCGAAACGTCACCTAGCCTATTTATTACGGGTTTTTGGTACGGAATGACTTTAGAGGAGAAGGATTGAAGGCGCAGTAGTTAACGCGACCGGCCATTGCAAAGGCCGGTCATGGGATGGGTAACCAAAACAACGGCGGTTTACTACCATATTTAGGAGCACGATGGCGCAGCTGCTAGCTGTTGGTTAATTAAGAAACTTTCGTAATGGCGACACCGGATGAGCGGTGGCAGTGCTCTCAATTAAGTATATCGAGCTCCTCTGTCCTTCAAACGGCACATTTAAACGAGTTATTCTTTCGAAACTATCGAATGTTATCAACACGATGATAGAAATGCTTAAACATTTTCTATTCAACATCATCATCTCTTAATTTTTATCTGGAGGCACGGCAGTGCTCCCAGCCAAGTCAAGCAAAAAAGCGGCACGGTAGTACCATCCTTTTCTCGAAGCAGATCAGGCCATTTTCGACCCCCTATAACTTCGTTGTTAATAAAACTAGAAGCCTGAACTTTAAGTAACCAAGCAGGCATTGTAACCAGTAGTTTAAGACTAGTCAAAGTTTCTTAATTATGACAATTTTGTCACTCAGTGACTGACCGATCATCAACTCTAAGGCACTTCTAGCAGATACCGAAAAGGAAAAACAGTTGGACTATCTACAAAAAGAAATGAGATACCTTTAAAAACAAACTTGTAAAAAACCAAGTCTCGCAAGTCAGTTATTCTACCGTAAAAAGTTGTGAGATCCATGTTATACCAAGTTCTCAATATTAAAAATCTTTTATGTTTTAAATTAATAGATTGACTTGGCAATCGCGCTAAACAATCTAATTTAATATAATATATGTATTACTTGTGAGATACATTGTGTTTTCATGCGGTGGCCACGTCAATCTATTTATTTAAAACATAAAAGATTTTTAATATTGAGAACTTGGTATTACATGGCTCTCACAACTTTTTACGGAAGAAGAACTGAGTTGCGAGACTTGGTTTTTTTACAAGTTTATATCTTTACAGGTAAGCACAGTACCTTCATCTCACCTGATGTTAAGTGATGATAAAGCTAATGGTGGAAGCTCACTTCACACGGGATCCTCAACTACTGAGACACTGCTTATCTTATCTCTAGCTGACGAAACATAAAAATGCTACAAACATTGATGTTATGACGAATTATTCATATAAGATCATGGTAGCTATCAAGGCGGACCAACAAGCCCTACCATCAACCAAACCGAGTACACAAACATGTACCCCCGGCTGGGAATCGCACCTGGGACCTCTGGGTCTGAAACCAGTGGTCTTAACCACTAGACCATAGAGGTAGTAACAGACGATGGCGCTGTGCTGTTGCAGACGATTTAGGCTTTAAGATTCAGTTTAAAATAACGCAACATATTGAGGTGGCAACAGATTGACACCTGTCACGCTAGATTCACTTGCATTGAAAGTGAAGCTTTGGTTTCTAAATTTACTTCCTCATGACATAAATGTCTTGACAAATATTAAACAGAAAATCCTAACAGGCTCCAATGTTGTATGGTTCGGTGAAATGAAACATCGCAAGGTGGCTGGCAAGAGCTGGATGAGAGTAGCCGCGGATCGTGCTCACTTGGAGCCTATGTCCAACAGTGAACTAGTATAGGCTTAAGATGATAAATGAAAGTTTATTGGGTGAAGATTCATGTATATATATATATATATATATATATATATATATCTTATACACACACATATATATATATACATCTAGCAACGCATTTGGCGTCATGCATGCTGTGCATCATTACGGCGTCCTCCAGTTCAGCTTACAATTTAGATCATCTCTCTGCGAATGTTTCTTAGTTTTTTGATGCCTTACTCCATAGGATATTTTATTTTGCGGTTATTTCAATTGTGGCAATATTCTTTTTGCAATCATGCCCAAACATTTATGAACTCCATTTCATGGTGATTAATTTTTGGCTTCCTGGATATAGTGATTATGATTTACTTAATGCGCCGACATTTTTACGTCCTCCTGATTTTGTAAATGCGACGTTGCCAGCTCGTTTTACCTATCTCTTTCTTTCACTGAATATTTTAATGTTGGGTCCAATTTGACAGATATCTATAAATTGTTAACCAAAGTTTATTTTATTTAACTTAATGATGGCCGTTGCAGTTCTAATAAAAATCTGAGCACGATAATTATGCGACAAGTGGGACAGTCCAATACTCAAGGCACTGAATACGCATTCATATTCCTTGGGTTATGGTTTCCTGAATATATTCTCTTATTGGTTTAAAGATGATGTTCTAGTAACTAGCTACCGTGCGTACCCGTATATTGATATCAGGCATCCGTATATTGACATCTGGCGTCCGTATATTGACATCTGGCGTCCGTATATTGACATCTAGCGTCCGTATATTGTTATTTGACATTTCACGCCAGCTCTAACAACATCCTGAGCATAATATGTGACAACTCGGACAGTACGATAAACGAATTCATATTGCGTAACTATATGCCTCGGGTCCGGCTTTCTAACTTAATTGTCTTTATAGTTTGAAAGACCTAGGCCCTTTGTTGAGGAGCTACCGTGCGTCTGTTTATTGTTATCTGGCGTCCGTATATTGACAATTGGCATCCGTATATTGACATCTGGCGTCCGTATATTGACATCTGGCGTCCGTATATTGCTATTTGACATTTCACGCCAGCTTTAACAATATCCTGAGCATAATATTATGTGACAAGTCGAACAGTCTGATATACGAATTCATATTGCATAACTATATGCCTCAGGTTCTGGCTTCCTAACTTAATTGTCTTTATAGTTTGAAAAGCCTAGGCCCTTTGTTGAGGAGCTACCGTGCGTCTGTATATTGTTATCTGGCGTCCGTATATTGACATCTGACGTCCGTATATTTATATCTGGCGTCTGTGTATTGATATTTTATTAGTACAGTATATTGCTATTTCACATTTTGCGCCAGCTCTAAGAAAATCCTGAACACAATATGCGACAGTTGGGATAATGCGATATTGGGGTACTGTACTACGTAACTACAACATGTCACAGAATGAACGCACATCCTCAGACACCCCAATTAGAATATTTAATTATAATTAAAAAAAGAAGAATAATTTAACTTTTATTTAATTAAATTGGTTAATGTTAGTTGTTAGTTATAGGGCAAACAGTATGGGCATATTAGCACTTTAGCCTACCAACCTACCGCATTTTAAAAAGCCCCTTATTGCATTGACTTACGTTTTATTTTCGTTTGTTTTAACAATTTACGAAAGAGTGACTGTAATTTCAATAAGTTTTAATAATTTTGGGAAAAAAAAATTACCTACATTTTAAATATTTTTAATCGATTGAGAAGTAAATTTATAATAAACTATTTTCTGGGTCTGCGCTTAACCTGTTACAGGTTGTATATGTTGGGTTCTGATTTCCTGACTAAATTCTATTGTTGGTTTGAAGATATGTTCGAGTAACTATCCCAGCCCTTAGCTGAGGAGTTACCGTGGCGTGCGTTTATATATTGCAATTTCACATTTCGCCTTTCGCATTTCTACCCCTAAAGTCTACCGTAGGTTGGATTCGAACCCACGTCTTCCGCATACCGGGTGGCTGCGTAATCTCTTGGGATGCTAAATTCAAAAGAGATTTGATAAGACACTGTTGCTCTAAAAGCATAAGTCAAAAGGCGTTAAAAATTTCGGCGGATCTAACCAATGCTATGGTTACGCGGCCACCTGGTATGCGGAAGACGTGGAATCGAATCTCACCTGAAATAGACGTTTTTTTCAACGTTTTACGACCTTTAAGTATATTTGAACGTTATTAACGCAAAAACATCAAAACTTTAGAATTTTCTTTTTCTTTCATTTTAATACCGATCCTTCATTTTATCCTATAGTTATTTTTTGGGATATGAACCTAACCTAGGTAATAAACAATAACACAACATGTACATTAAATTTTTTTATTAAAAATAAGTAACAGTAAGTAACACAACGATAATCTTTAAACAATTTTAAATCGGTAGCAAGTGGAACAATAGTAGTTTTATATGACATCAAAATTAATTAATATTATAAATAGGTTAGAGAGTTTTTCAGTTTTGGTCCATTTAAGTATTTTTTATTTTTTTTTTATGGATAAAATGTAATATTGTTCATACCTATAATTTAAATACATATAAGTATAACTATTTGTCAAAGTATGTTTTCTGAAATTGTCATGGGTCTGTCATGGGTCCAGCAGAATACCAGCGTTGAGGCATCAGCCACAACATTAAGCTGAGCTGATCAGCCCATTCGGCTTTTCGTGTATTTATCTATCTCTGCTTGTTTCTGTTTATTTTGTTGTTGTTACTCGTATACTGTGAAAATGTAACTCTTTTTTTTTTTTTGCAATTTTAAGTTTATTTTAACTTTTGTGTTATATTTTTTTTTCCATGTCTGTTATGTGTTGAAAAGCCGAATAAATGTTTTATTATTATTATTTATTTATTATTATTAAATGAATCTTATGTATTTAGTTGGTAAGCCTTATTAATAAATAAATAATAAATAAACAATGACACAGAACATGTACACACGCCTTTATATCAACCTACCATAAACTGTCAAATTTCTTTAATATACTTACTTGAAATTTATTAAGTATATTGTTGAAAATGTATTGAAGAAATTGGACAGTTTTAGATAGGTTGATGTGCAAGCGTCTCGTCTGTACATTTAATTTTTTTATTATTAATTTATTAGTTTCACCTAAGTAACTTATAAGTATAGGTAACTACGCAAATAAACATTTTAATCACAAACATAAAACAACTTCCGTAATAGTTTTGAACATTATAAAAAACAATTCCTAACGAAGCCATATCTAGCAATCAAAAGTAAAAGTAATCAACAACAAGAGTTAGAGCCTTTACGCATAGCATTACTCGGATCTAGTACTACCACATGAGTAAATATATTTACTCATGTAGTACTTACGTTCTCATATAAATAGTACTACGTCTACTTTGAACCGTCATTTCACTGTTTTGGTTTGAATTCAGATCGGATACAATTCGTAAACACTCTTATTACTGTAAGACCTTGGTGTCTTAAATTTTAGTTATTTATTAAATTTTACTATTAAAAATTGCACACCATTCTTAACGTAAGCAATGACTTTTAAAAGGTACGAAATCGTTTCAGACTTTTAGTGAGCATCACGTTATATACTTATCATCATCATCATCAGGAATAAATTTAATTTTGCATTGATTGAACAGAGATACTAAAAATAAGAAAATCGCATTTTATGTACTAAGAACGTTTCAAATCACGGATCTGATGGCAGTGTGACGAACACTGTCCATTTCATAATCTAATAGCAATAAACGGACGTTCAATAGCTATAATACGGATGATTACAGATTATTTAAACTATAAATTGGGCGCCGCATAACACGCACCGCGTGTGTGACCTACGGCGATGAATACAGTTTTGCTTGTATACGATTTATGATAATAATATTGTACTTTAGTAGGCACCACACATTGAGAGAGCTGGCAACGTCGCATTAGCGGACGCCAAATACGCGACTTCATCGTCAGAAAATAAGCCCGATAATACGGCTGTGAATATACGCACGACAGTAGCGCCGCACCTCTGCTGAGATTCTTTGGGAACTATTCAGTATTTAATTGCAGCTATTACATACAATTTTTGGCTTCCATCGATTTTCGTTCTACAGCTAGCTTCATGTTAGAGGCTCCAAGTGTCACCGCTTAAAAAAGTGGCGTCCGGTATGCGGACGTCAAATAGCGGTAGACGCCATTTTAAATGTAATTTCGCCTTCAGTGGACGGTAGTTTGCTTGCGGGATAAATATATATATATATATATATATATATATATATAAAATTCTTTCACCTCTAATGGTGAAAGAATTTTTGAAATTGGTCCGGTAGTTTTTGAGTTTGCAAAAACTACTGAACCGATTTACACGCTTACTTCGTAAAAAGCGTGCATGATACAGGTTGGTGCGTGA
The DNA here is from genome assembly GCA_963082485.1 of Eudonia mercurella. Lineage (NCBI taxonomy): Eukaryota > Metazoa > Arthropoda > Insecta > Lepidoptera > Crambidae > Eudonia > Eudonia mercurella. Next base: position 689,708 of record OY720026.1, on the reverse strand, counting down.
CTTTTTCAATTGTATTCCCACCACAACTGGGAACATAGTTACGATTAATCGCGCCCACTCTCTCAGAACCAACCTTAGCGACAACGACCGGGTAGCGGTTTTTAAGTGTATGAATCAGATTTAATGTGCCAACTGTAGTGATTGAAGAACATCCTCTTATTTTTTGCCGGCATACAACAAGTCCAACGTGTAACACGTCATCAAGATTCTTATCTAACAGCCATAATTATTAATTAACAGGTTTCATCTAAGTGTTTCACCGACGTAAATGTTTAACATTTCGTTACAAAGTGAGGAAGACTCCATTTTCCGGTACACGAATGCTATTTAGTAAATATGTGTTCCGTGGTTTTTATGCGAAAAGTATGGGTAACCGCAAATCACGCGGTGTTTCAAAGTTCATTAAACACCTACACTCGTTTGCGTATACCTAAGGGCAGGTAAAGGTCCCAAAAGCATTAAAATACATAGTAGTAAAACGAAAAATTTGAAAGTTAAGCTTCTAAAAAAAATAAAGGTGACCGCACTTAACGACGACGTAGTGATGCTATTATAATGTCTTCGTCTTCAAGAAAATAGTATTACTAATGAAAGCATTCGGAGTAGCTTTAAGAGCATCTTTATATAGCACCGTAGTGGAGAGATAATACGATTCTCTGCTCACCTAGTGAAATATTTTGTTCGCCCGTTGATCAACAGTGCGATTGATCCGTTTTTGATCATTATCATCATCATCATCATCAGCTCAGTTTATGTCCCCACTGTTAGGGCACGAGCCTTCCCTATGGATGGATATTCCCGATGACCGGCCTTTGCGAAAGTTGCTTAACCTTAGCACTTGCAGACCGGGCGCGTTAACCACTGCGCCATCGAGCTCTTCAATATAATCAATCGTTTTTGATCAACAATATAATAATTGCAATAAAACAAACTACTGTTTGTTGTAATACAGTCATGTAATACCTACTATAAAACTCGTGGACACGTGTAGTCTGAATAAATAAAAAATAAGGCTTCACTTGGAGTTCTGTATGACAGGTTTATTCCAGCCTGGACTCCAGTCCAACTGCTAGAACATTCAAAATAAAGTTAAAAAAGTATCTATTAGAGTTACAGATTTCCAGCGCTTAAGCGGTCGTGCTGTGTTGATATTGTTATTCGTTATTTTTGGCATTTATTTTTGATTTATTATCTTATATATTGTTTTCTATGGTTCATATTGTTTATCAGCTGTCACTGTGTGCATTTTTAATTCATATCTGGAGCTGCGCCTACCTCTCTTAGTGGCTCCACAGAATATCAGCGCCTTAATTGGCACGTCTAAGTGGTCACCATTTCAGTTGCATTATATAAATTTAAAATGTCCATTATGTTAAGTTGTCATAGATGCTCCGAATAAATATTTTTCATTTCATTTCAGTCTCTCACAAAGTGTCAGCAACCGATGTTGTTTTGTGTCACAAACTGTTACTATCTTGTATAAAAAACTTTGTAGTTTTATTTTATTTGTACTTATTAAACTTTGCTTTAAAAAAAAAGATAAACCACTAGACACTACTATAATAACTTTACGTCTTCTTCCGGTAAGAAGTACCTAAATATACATCATCATACTCATAAGAATGCAGTATGATGACGCGTGCATATAATTTAAAAATATACAGTTCCAAAATAGGATAACTCATTAAGAAGCGAGTGGCTCTTCCTACCAGAATTTTCCAATAGCCTCCATAAAGCCACCGTTCGCATAATAAATATTTATAAATAACCGAGACCGAACGATCTTGAGCCAACGATGACCGATGACCTACAAAAATTGCGTGTTGATACGAACCACGGACCCACGCAAAATGAAGACGTAGATCAAGACATGTTTGTCTCCACAAATACATACGTTTGTCGCCATGTTTGGTTTTATGATGATATTTGTTGCTGTGATGTTTTTACTTTATTATCCGTGCTTCGCGGAAGGCAAGTTAAGCCGTTGGTCCCCGGCTGTTGTAGCAGTCGTTAACAACCACCACACCGCACTGGGCCCGCGTGGTGGTTTATGGCCCGTTCTCCCTATCCATCCATAGGGAAGACTCGTACCCCAGCAGTGGGGACATAAATGAGCTGATGATGAAGATTAATGCGTAATAGATCGTATTTTAATTATGTTAAAGTTGATTTGTGTGTTTTGTTGACCATTCTGTTGTATGACAATAAATATTAACTGATTACCTTATAATAAAATGCTCTATTTATCACGTGTCTCGGATAAAGTGTATTGTTCGCGGAAACTTTAAAAATGATATACTTAAAACATAATTGTACTCCTGAACATGCAAGAACTAATTGTTATAAAGATTGTAATTTATTACTATGTTTGCATGTTTGTTGATACTCATTCGGAGCCGGATTTGTACGGTGAAATAAACTTTTACTTCCTGCAGTTACGTGGCCGCACCATAATGAACGCCAATTTAAGTTGCAATTTAAACTGTTTTAAGGCATTTACGCGCGTAATTATAAATCTAATCAAATTACAGATCCTCTGTAATTTGATTAGATTTATATATATATATATAGCCACTCATCAATGTTCTTAAACAAAGTTGGTTCGTTATCTAGGAACTTTCGGTTCAGATGGATTACTTATATAATATTCGTCAAGTTATTTATGTATTAGATATAATTTCCGAGAAAACCTAATTAGGAATATTTAGACGGATAACTTTGAAAAGATTAGAAAATCTGCCTTTACTGAAAAAGTGCGTGATATATGCTTTGTTCAAAGACGTAAGAGTATGCAACACCAGATATAAAACTGAGCGTTCTTGCTTCATTCCAAAGGGTCTTTCTACTAGCATCACGCTACAAGGTGTACCCTTAAACAATATGCAATTTCGAATCGCATTGTAGCATCTAAAGCCTTGCATGTACATTTGCGCAAGAGCATTGATCCTGCGCATGGTTAACATCTCGACACTTAAGTCTAGGGCTTAAGAACTATTTTTGAACAACAGAAGCCGTTTAGTAATGCCATTCCGTAGATAATAATCGCCCCCTGACCTGCCCCGTACGCTCCAACTCCTAATTTTCTAGCTCGCTTTCCATTGCGTATGATGTAAGGATCCGTAAACGTTGATAGCGATCGAATTGCGCCTCTATAGGTATGGCTATCATTAAGTGTTCAAATGTCAAAACAGCAATCGTAACTGTTTGGCAAGTTTGAAAATACCACCTAGAGATGACACCTAATAGTTGACGCAAATCGCAATGGTATCTTAATTTCTGTAGATAGTTCAAAAGTCTTAGCTTATTTATTACTAAAAACTAACATATACATACTTACAATATAACAAGTACTTAACAAGAGTTAAATACAGTTGTAGGTCTCATAGTATGTCCCCACTGCTGGGGCACGAGCCTTCCCTATGGATGGATAGGGAGAACGGGCCATAGACCACAACGCGGGCCCAGTGCGTTGTTATGACGATCAAAACCAACTTATAATCTCCTCGCTTTTATATTGTTTAGAAAGCAGATGCTCTCTTGAAATATGAGAAGGTATTATGGGAACAGCATTTCCAACGTTCGCGCCATAAAGATAAGAGCACCCTTCCCTCGTTTAAGCTGATTTGAGAGCTGTAAGTAAACAGTTAAATAGGCAATGAAGTTCGTGCGTCGCACCGGAACCTATAAAACTTTAAGGTTGATGCCTTCACACCGTTCTAACAGTTTACGTCTCCTTTCGCTGAGCACCTTTTGAAGGTAATACTTAAATGAAAAAAGTACTATGAGTACTACAACCAGAGGTAAAGCTATAACTAGGCTTTGTTTTGGGAAAACCTTAATACGAGATAAAATAGCATGTCAACGCAAAAAACTTAATAATATAAAACCTTGATACTTGATATTTCATATAACTTTTTATTATTGACATCCCTGATATTTAAAATTAACCTAATATTGATTAAAATGTAATTATAATTTTAATTTATATTAATACCTTTCCTTTTCATTTTCATCATGTACACTATGGCATGTTGAATCTAACATTAATTATAATATCTTTTTATACAAATCTGTATACAAATGAAGTATCGTTATCTCTATCTTTATCTTGGAACCTTTTCATTTTGTAACAGGACATTTAGCTAACGTAAACTTAATAAATTAATTTATTAAGTAATGCGACTTAATTTCAACAATTTGCCTAACCCTAATAGGCTAGTAAAGAAAGGTATTCCAAGTTGTAGCACACGATGGTGTTTACAACCGAAGCGTGTAATGAAATCGATTAGGGATAAATATCAATATATTGATACTACGCTCGATTACATAACACAGGAGGGCTGTGGCGTGGGAGCCCCGATGCGCGCTCTATTGATCCAACTCGATACTTGCATCGATACATTGAATCGATACTAACCGATTATGTTTTGTGTCGGACACGCCTCTCTTTGTTACGAGCATAAACATTGTGGCAACCAATTGAATTTGGAAATATACCAACATTATATTTTGTCAGATATATATTGGATAATATTAGAAGGTATTAAATCCGCAGTAAGCAATTACTTCATTAAGATTGTTTGGAGGTTCACCGATTATAGTTATATTACATTTCTGACTAATTAAGAAGTCTCCAGCACCCAGTTTACATTAAGATAGTAAAGTGGTCGAGCGTTAAAACAAATAAAAGACTAATACATCTTGATAATGAAGTCAAAGCCGCGTTCTGAAACTAAACAAAGCCGAAGGTTGAACAAAAGTAAATTTTCACAATGTTCCGTATCTAAGTATCTATCACTGGCGATTATTGCTCAGAAAAGAATATTCTTCAAAAACTTTTAATTACTAAATAAACTGTTGAGATCGGTAACTGAGATATTTTGCAATAACACAAGCTTATTATAAATCGTTAACAAGAACAGTAACTTTTAATAGATGTCGATAGGCGACGATAGGATATAAAAGCTCCAATGTTAGTTTCGTCATGGTTTCGGAATAGATCTTAATTAGTCACCAACTTGATTAGTCAATCTAGTATTCGATTGAATTGCGTTAGCTCCTGCCTAGCACCATATCTGACTTAAAAGTTTAAGAGCTCGCAATGTATGTTTCATAGAGAGTTCAATGGATGGATTCAAAGATGGTTCATTCATTGGACCTACCCTCTACCAACCCCCATGGACTTGCCTTCATTGAAACATACGGCCTAAATGTCGAGAGAGCGCGTGAATACGTTGTCTGCATAGGGTGAATAGACAAAATTCCCTTGCTCATTCATTGGATAATTTTTCTTTATGCTGCTTCTAAGTTTATACTGGTACCCTCTACCAACCGCTTAGGTTACACGAGAGGTGCCAGACGCAAGCAAAGAGGACCATCTGCGTCAGTTCAGAACGCTAGATTGGAATCCGCCGAAGCGCATCATAGTATGATTTTTGCATTTAGTTCGCAATTAAATAAGGCGGTTTGCAAACAGGTTAGCATAGCACACTGTAACAGACGTCTGGCTATAAATCCTCGCGTGCCTAATTGCGTAAAGATGCGGTTTATCGATGGCTTGGCCGTTTCAACACGTCTTGTTTAAGGAGCTCTGGCAGTCACGTACGGTTGCATGCCTTAAGGCTCGCTTCACCTCACTGATGGGAGACGTTGCGAGATGGCCGTCATAAAATACAAGGCGATTACCGACTGGTCTAGAATATGTCAATCTCGCGTGGAAAGGTCGAGACTGTTACAAATTAATGTACTTTTTGGATATCCACACAGTACTCGTAGTTACTACATAATTTGTTAACAAGTAAATAATGAAAAATTGATGATATTGGGTGTTATTTTGTTGAAATACACGGCATACAAAAACGTTAGTAGTGTCAAACTTATTCGTTATTCATTTGTTGATTACACTTTAATAAAATGTTCTATTCCTAAATGTAGAAATAATTTACGCAAAATTATTTTAGAATGGAACAAATTCATTATTATTTAGTAGATTAAGTGCTCAAACTTCTATTATCTTTGCATCATCGACAATAACAATAACAATTACAGTAGTTGAGTAGTAGTACATTTATCGACTATATCAAATTTCGAAAAAGCTTCTACAGCTCAACAATTACATCAGATAGAATCTGCTAACAAAGAAAAAAATAATAAACCCAGAATGAGCAACAAATTGGCCATATTGCCATTGCCCACTGTTACATGATCTGTGGTGTAATGATCCAGCCATAGTGAGCACCGCACTCTGCTTTCACCGCGCCATGGCTTTCGTGACGGACCACCGTCGACGACACGGCTTTACGGAGTAGATACGTGTATTACTATTGTTCTGGCAAATTGGACTGATGACAGTGGATTACAGAAGTTTTTGTTCTGTACAACTAACCTACAGATAGTTGAATTGAGAAAGTGTAGAGAATTATCGTAAATAGAATGAACAACGAACATAACAGCAGTAGCATTAAAATTAATTTGTATCATCAACATCGACCTATGTCCAATTGCAATTGCACTCGGGAGTTACAATTTGATCACTCATCTGGTTACCCGAACTACGGAACGACGTAAGTTGCGCGATTAATACCCGAATGCCCTATACTCGTATGTCAATGTTAAATTATGTCGCTGCATTAATGAGCTCTCAATGTACATACAAAAGCTTTAAAAAAGGCAAGGAGGTATCCTCAGAACACAGTTTTAAATAAAATTGAACTTATCTCAACTGTATTATGTCATAGTAGCTATGGATCTAGACGTATCATCACGTCGATCGAGACATCATTACCAAAAAAAAAAAACAGAGAAACATGCAACTTTCAAGTTATGGAAACTTATTAGGACATATGACATGGAGTGGATAAACATAATACTATATCTTTATTACCATCTCTTAGCTTTTAGTTTTGTATATAATGTATTACAACAACTTACTTAAGGTATTCTGCTCTGATGACAAATTTGTCATGGCATTCAGGTTGAAGTCCATCTCACTTACACAAACATTTCGAAGGCCAACAAACATAAACCACATTAATAACCAACTAGGCCACTCAATCATCAACTCCTTGACACTCTTAAAGAGTCTCAGACACAAAAGTCTCATTTACACTTACCAAAGGCTTTCTTACTTACGAAACATTAATCCGATCATTCTTTCAAACGTGGTAAAGCCATCAGTTGACAGCAGAACATTGGCCGATGGCTATTAGTCCATTTCAGGAGCCATTGTTACGTTGCCTCATCTATCATAAGCGATCCGCTAAAGAGACTCTAATACACCCTAATGGATTCACCGAGAAATGTATTGTTTCCCAACACTATTAAAACGATACTGTTTATCATGTGACTGTTGGAAAACAAACTAGTTAAAAAAGTGATGTACCACATTTAATGAAATTGGTGTGTATTGTTATATGTATATTATGAATGGTAGGTATGTCTGTCGCATTCTGACTATCTTTCGTTGTAGTGTTAGCGACACCTTGTTCTGTTATGTTTAGTTAACTTGTGTTGTTCTGTTATTATTACCGTACCATATATTTGCAAATTAAAAATATGTTACACATTATGATTGCTTCTGTTTAGTTTGCATCGATTTAACATAATTGCATCCCTGAGGCGTCCACGGAAGACCAGGTCTGGTGCCTTGACTTTATGTGGACTGGAAGACTGTTTTGTGCCACATAGATATTATTTATTTTAATTTATATCTTTGTACTCATTTTTGTAATTGTGACCCAAATATTTTTCATTTAAGTACAACTTACGAAATCCTACTAATGTTCGCTAATAGAGTATTAATATGCAAGTTTTCGTTCCCATTGTGTCGTCCCGAGCACCGTTGCGGCACATCGCCATATCCATCGCCGGCACTTTGTCAATTATAACAATCTCTATTGCAACATCTTGATTGGCATAAAATAGGCCCATTGTTGCTTGACATGCATCTGTCCAATTAGTCATCGTATTAATATTTGTAAGAAGTAGTTTAGCAATCCGATGGTGTATAGGATATCTATTTTCGTGTTTGCCTAATAAAGCCTTATTGTTGTCTACTTTTGTGCGAATGTTATCTTTGTTTGTAGGACTGCGTCGATTTTTATAAGTTTGTTTGCCTGGAATAGAAAAATAACGCTATTACCAAACACTCTGTGAGAATAGAATTAGATAATCGAACTTTTGTATAAGCATATAATATATTTGTGTGGATTAAGTCTGTGTACGCGTTATTCCTTTTCCTTGGCACACTACCATTCTGAAAGGAAACCACTACCCCTTGTGCCAGTTTTGATTATATTTGTTTTTTCATTATCATCATCATTTCAGATAAAGCTGCCTCTCCCAAGGATCTCCGCAACAATTACATTTTCATTTCCATCCTATAAGTTTTAAGTATAGGTACGTTTACTCGTTTAATACTGTAGTAGGTGTTCAAAGGTTACAACATCGCCATAATTGCATTATTTTTCTATTCAATCGATTTTTTATTCTTCACCTCACGATGAACCTATTCAACCTCAATTATGGGTCCAAATAATAACATATGATCCACTTTGTAAGTGTAATTTGCTTGTTTTATAGCCTCGATTCGCTTTGTGGGTCGTTTAAGGCCATTACCGGCTCCCAGTGACAGGTAAAGGGCCCAAATGTCAGAATCGTGCGAGCGCAGGGCCGGACGGAATCGACGCGACGGAGCTTTTCTTCTTACAGTGATTTATTTGAGTGCACGGTAAAATATTGTTATTGGAATTAACTGCTGTAACATTACATTATTTGATTATATATTACAACTCAAAGTTGGGATTAAGCCGTCATTTGTTTTTTCTCGTATTATTTTAGAAACAGTTTTTGCCGCTTTTATCGCTTGCACTATCTATTTACTAGTTGTCACTCGCGAATTCGTTCACGAAGACTACACTATCCCATAGGAACCTGTTACCGAGATAAAAAAGTATCCTATATCCTAGACCGGGTCATGGTCTGTCTATGTGCAAAGTTTCATCCAAATCCGTTCAGCCATTTTACGTGATACGCGGTCAAATAAACAGACAAACCAATAAACAGACAAACAGCCAAAAATTCTAAAAACTGTTGGAACGTGTTCTGTTATCGATTCTAAGTATCCCCAGCCAACTTTTTTTCGAATATCTTCCATGTACAGACTTTCGACCCTCTTTAGCTTTATTATATATAAAGATTATGTATTTATTATGTATAATACAAACATGCTAGACAATTCGACTTACCTTAATCTTGAGCTGAGCGCTCTCGATTAGATGAGATGAGGTGTATAGTTGAGAGTAATGTTTGATGTACCTGAAAAGAAAAAAAATATTTAAACTCGACTTATAATACATACATTTTTGGGTGGAAAAGTTTTTAGAACACAACTGAACAGTACAATTACAACTCAATTCAATTCATTTTATACTTAAGTAGCATGGCTCATTTAGGTTAGTTACAATAATTACCTAAATTAGCAGTATTAGTACAGTATCTGTTTTCTAGCGTATACTTAGAAAGAACTAGTTATAATGAAGGACTTTATAAAGACAATTTATTTATTTATTTATTATATTTTATTTAATAGGACAACCAACAAAATTAACACAAATACAAGCAAATTTATATACCTAAACATTTTATTTTAGCCTATCGTTTAGAAGTCACAAGATAGGATATAAGATAAATCTTAGTATAAATACTGGATTACTATTCTTTATGCACTTCTTACCATTCAATCAAGTGGACCCACTCACACTTCAGGTTAATACATTCAACATCACCACCACCACCACTACCATCATCATCATCATCATCATCATCATCATCATCATCATCACCATCATCATCATCATCAACCAATACCAGTTCACTGCTGAACATAGGCCTCTCCAAGTGCACGCCACAGCATGATCCGCGGCTTCTCTCATCCAGCTCTTACCAGCCACCTTGCGAGGATCATATATATTCATACTCGAATATATTATAACTATATCGTATAATGGAAAAAAATTAAATACAGGAACCGTAGAATATTGCCCCATTTCTTTTAACTGATCTATATGGATCAATAAAATGTCTATACCATGGCGTGCGTCGTTTCGATAAACCGCAGCTCTTATTAAATCCGCAATCAATCTGTGGTCAGTCTGCCTCGTGCACTGTTTCCTCAATCATTGACGTAGGATATGGATCTAGAAAGTACTTGTGTACACAACAGTATTGCGCAACTTGATAGAGAACAGTCGAGAGAAGTCTTTAGAATGAAGCTGTAGATATACTTAGTTATACAGCTTTATTGTCTTTAGCTGCTATATTTAACAAATGTCTGGATATTTGGTCTGTGGTCAGAATATTAAAACTTATTTTTGCTTTTAAACCAAGATAGGGTTAAAAACAGAACAAAGATTTATGTATAAGTAAGTTATTATGATACAATTCGGTAAAGAAAATAATTTAACATTTCCCGTTTGTTTATTTGCCTTCTTTAAAACATGGTAGGAGATACAATTTATCTGTGATTTATTTATGTCATATTTTTTTTTTTCATTTTGTTGATGGCTTTGTGCGATTAGCACATTTAGCCAGTGTCAAAGTAATTTTTCTAACAAGTAATACATAAATAAACAATATTTCTTTTCTGTATGATGATGATGAATGATAATAGAAATGAGAAATGATATACCACCCAACCCCTCGAGTATCTCAGTAAAGATGTGGGGCTTTACTAAGTCCTCGGGTGGACTTCTTGAGAGAATTTGAAAAGTGACGTTGCACTGTTTTGTTTCATTTGCCAACACTCATGCACACTCACGAACACTTAACGGTTAATAATTCACCATTATTTCACATTAATATTCGACATAACCCAAATTTTAGAAAATAAAACAAAACTGCAAACATGACTCTTCACTTTCCCGCCAAGAAGTCTTTATGTCATATTAAAGATTGTTGTATGATTGTTTTTTTATTCTTTTATCTTTTTAATCTGTGAGAAATTATATAGTAAAATGTCAAATTGACATTTCTTACGATTTCTTTTAATTTTGTTGCGCAATCTGTACTTATGATATTATTACTAAGTTTTTGCAAGAAAATACGCATTTGCGGTCACACTGCAAAGAACTGATGAACTAATGAACACGAAAACAAGGAAGATGATGAAATACACATACATATTAGAAAAAATAGTTTGTTACGGTCTGGTGGCTTTGTATACTCCGTGTTTCTACGTCTTCCACATGACTATAGTTCGCCATTATTTGGTAGAAGTTTTTGAAGTAGGGATTGCCAAACATTTATTCCACATAATACTGTCATCTTTCTTATTCGTCAATGTGTGTGGTAACATGTTTATGGCTCTACTCACAGATACCAGTTTGCCTAGTAAAGCCTTAAGAAATGTGAAAAGCAGTTCTAGATATTGTGACTATTGTAAAGTTAACCAGCCTCCAAGGAGCTTCCACTGCAAGACTTGCAACATCTGCATCTTAAGGAGGGACCACCACTGCTTTTTCTTCTCTCGCTGCATCGGCCTGTACAACCAACGATATTACATGCTATACCTCGCCTACATCAACTTAAGCTTATTCTACTCTATATATTATGACTACTACTTTGTAGCATCTATGTTTGATAGCTTTGAGTTTTTTATCGCTGTGTCCAGAGTGTTCAATCCTGCTATGGCGGTTTTGGTTGGGCAGTCGGCAGGGGTACGAGAACTGTACGCGTTATTCTTTATGCTGAATTGTTGCTTCGTCATCTTGACATCATGGACGTTCTGGTTTCACGCGAAGAATGTTATGAGGGGCATAACGACATACGAAAGGAAGATATATACGAAAGCCGACACGTCGAGGTGGAAAGAGAATGTCGTCAAATTATTTGGAAGGCAATGGTACATCGCCATTGTTTATCCATTCGCAGAAAGCCTTCCCGAAGATTGGTGATAGCGATTTCGTGCATTAATTTAAAATTAACATAAAAAAAATAAAAGTTACAATTTGGTATATTAACTTCATTATTATTCGATGCTGAACGTATTATACAAATGAATATAGTGGTCGAGTTCTTCACCGTTGTTTGTATTGTTTTCATTGTATTATTTACGACGCAAAAAGGAAATGGATAGGACTGAAATATAAAGCAGTGACAAAATTCACCGCTTACGTCAGCCTTCCCGGTGGCATAGCGGTCAGTGCAGCCGCCCAGATTGCGGAAGACCCAGATTCGATTCCTGGCTGGGTCAGGTGGGCGTTTAATTTTTTCACTGAATTTATAAATATTTTATAAATATTTAGATAGGACTGAGTTTTATAGTTAGAAGTCTTGGAAGACAATATTAGAATCGCATTGCTGCGATGCTGATTTGCTATAAATGTTCACTAATGCCACCACATAGTTGATGATTGATTATGATTATACTATTCTGTCATGTATATTTTCTTAGTCATCTCAGTGATCAGTTAATTCATTCAATACTTTTCGATGCAGTGGTAGTGACTCTACCCTGTCTCGAACCCTACAGACTCTGGGTTCATTTCCTGGTAGTGGCATATATATATTTATTTAATGAGCACTGAACACACATTTATATTACTGAGCCTTGTATAACCGAAGATCGTGCTCAGTAGCACGCTACTGACGTACTATCTATATTGCACGGCAATATAGACTGGCAGGATAGGCCTATATCCAATAGTGGACTTGAATTGAGCTGATTATGATGACCTTAGTGTATCCATAGTTCCACACCGCACCGCCATCTCTATGCATTACGTCACCGATGACACAGCTTTCCTTTCCAGTATTAAAAGCGTTTATTCAAATAATTAGTTTCCCAATGGCGCTGTCGTAACCGTCCGGTACCACCAACTCCCACCGGGCTGCGGATCGAGTTGATTATTCAAATTCGAAGTTAACACTTTCGTTGATTAATAGCTTTTTATTACGTAAGCCTATAATCAATTTCAATTAGCAATATGGACTTGTTATTGTGTTTTTTTTTACTTTCGTAATCAAGTTTTTTTCTAATTGTTGGTAACAATTCAACGTTATTTAATTGCCGTAAATATGTTTTGGTAAGAATATTTCGAGCTTTGCTTAATGTTTTGATTTTCTTTTAAAATGTTCAGATTTTAGAATACCTTTATCATTTAAAATCACACGTTTTTGAATTGATAAATCTTTGTGACTACGAAACGTATGTCTTTATTATATAAATTTTCTGTGCGTGTGTATGAAATTGAACTCCTTCTAAACGGCTGGACCGATTTGGATGAATTTTTTTGTGTGTGTTCAAGTGGATTCGAGATTGGTTTAGATTTACAATTGGACCCGGTAGGTGGCGCTGCTATAGAGGCCCATCATGGGATACGGGTGTTCTTAAGCGGACGACTGATTGTTTGTTTTGTTGTCATGGAAACTCTCAAAGCGGTAAGAAGTCCGCCGGTCAGCTAGTAAAGCATATAAAAATAAATCCGTGCAAAGTGTCTTTTGTCAATAGGTATGATATTATGCTACAACATTTGTGTTTAAATATAGAAACATTAAACAATCAAACGTTAAAGTCTATCACCATGAAAAGTTACAAGTCGCATAAATCTGCGGTGGAATAAAAAATATTGTTTATTAACTGACCTAATCTATTAATTGTATTTTCCTTAAGCATATTATAAAGTTTCATTATTACTAACGAAGTTACATTTGCATAGGAGTTCGAAGGCAATAGTTGACGCGCCCTGTCTGGGATTGCTGAGGAAAAGCAACTTTCGCAAGAGCCGGTCATGGGATGGGTGATCAAAATTGTATCATTTCGAGCTCCTCCGTGCTTCGGAAGGCACGTAACGCCGTTGGTCCCGGCTCCATCAATCCCGCGTGTGTTTACGGCCCGTTCTCTCTGTGATGTTTGCATTCATAGGGAAGACTCGTGCCCCAGCAGTGGGCACATGAAATGAGCTGGTGATGACATCCCCGCATAACATTTTTGTCCGGTGACATTTAGTCCAGGAACACAATGCCGTCATACACGTGCAACACGTATTTCTTACGCAATCGACAAGGCACGTCGCATGCAAATGGCAGGCGTCGACCGACAGGAAGGCACGTGCCAGCAACTCGAAGAAAGGCACTCCCGTCATCAGCCTATAAACGTCCCACGGCTGGGCCTAGGCTAGCCCATATGATTAGCACGTGGAAAGTGTAGCCGTACCCACCACGCTCGTCCAATGAACTTGGGAGGGTGTTAACGACAGTTATATTAATCGGCTTAACACGCCCCCGAAGCAAAGTGCGAATGAAACTACCTAACGCATCACTGTATTCTTGGAGTATAATGAATTAGTAATGTCATTGCCAGCTTTTTATTACATAGAAATTCTATAACAAAAACATTGTTCGTTTCGGCCAAAAAATATTACAACCCTTTATTAATCCCTTGAAGGTCAGCGTGATGTGTCCACATTTTTACTCATATATATATATTTATTTATTGTTAATCACCACTCTTCAGAACAGTTGTTGTGGACCTCTTAAATGGCAATCAGGCATACGGCCCGCCTGATGGTATATGGTTACTGTAGCTTATGGACGTGAACCCCAGAAGAAACACTTACGCGTTGCCGACCCTATAGAAGCCACTTCACACCCTTTCGGAATAACCCATGCTGTACTCCTTTTAAATTACCTTGGCATGAGCTCACAAGCAGATCGTCATCATCATCATCAACTCGTTTTATGTCCCCACTGCTGGGGCACGAGCCTTCCCTACGGATAGATAATGGGCCATAAACCACCACGCGGGCGCTGTGCGGATTGCAGCCGGGACCAACGGCTTTACGTGCCTTCCGAAGCACAGAGGAGCTCGATATGATAAATGTTTGGTCACCCATCCAATGACCGGACTTTGCGAAAGTTTCTTGAAACAGAACGTACGTTCACAAAATAAGAAGGACTGCAGTAGGTAAGCTTCATACTGTGATCAGACCAGTTGCGAGCTGTTGTAAGATTCCGTATCCGTCAGAGAGTCAATCATGTATGAATGTTATATTCTGCAGTCTCCTTATTTTGTGGTACCCGGGAAGAAGATCCTCTGACACTGCACTGCACGGTCATTAATACTAACATGTAGAGCCTCGTAACACAGCGAAGACACTAGCGTGATTAAAAGAACAAAAACAAACGTCGAATACATATACATATGTATGCACATGTGCCTCTTTTTAATCATTTACCTGCTTACGTAAACAAACCTTGTGTATAATTTTAGCGAACTTGCAAATATATGAATTGCATTTCGACACGCATTGTTGGTAAAAATAATTTAGGTGTTATAGTTACATAATTTATTTTTTAATTCGTAAACTCAAATGTTGAAAAAATTTCCACGAGCAGGATTTGAACCTGCACCCTTCTGACATTCCGGGTCAGGTGCTCTTCCAATTGAGCTATCGTGGTTCTAACCAACCCGCCGAAATTATTCAACACTTTTTACTTTAAAAGCCAAAGGCGCCCATTCAATTACCTTAGGTTAGAACCACGATAGCTCAATTGGAAGAGCACCTGACCCGGAATGTCAGAAGGGTGCAGGTTTAAATCCTGCTCTTCGAAATTTTTCAACATTTGAGTTTTTGTAATTTGTTCGCAACAAAATTTGCGTTAAAAATATTTTGAACATTTTTTAATTCGTGTTTCTGTTCCAAGATATTATAAATGTTAATCTAACCTATAAACCACTAACTGGTCATGAACCGTCCCATATGGTAAGGAATACATACCATACTTAGCACATTGTTCCTGTTATGTAATAGCTTCACAAATCACTGGAATTTGGGCGCCTGGTGCGAGTTTTATCCACCATACAAAACGAGAGTCAACACAGCAAAATTTTAATTCTCGTTTGTCAACAGGAGGCGGTTTAATGCTATACCAATTCTCATTTTCATTCACATGATCGGTTGGTAAATAAAACTTGCTCGAGGCACTCAATAATGCCGGTTCGCTATGTCCCGTCAAACAGTTATTTGTGGCACGTATCATAACTGGTAGCGTACGTGCGCCCGTTACAAACGAACCTTCGCTGGCGTCATCGTCACTAGCGGCTTGACGCTGGTTTCCTAATCATTTAGATATTTACAGTACAGCACATACCGACAATGATATGCACATACAACATGTAACACTATTACGTACCAATACTTTGAAAGTAGTTAGTTGTCGGCTACAGAACAGATTCCAGCCATTTACATAGTCTTCAGGAGCTTGTTTTGTTATTAAAATTAGGTAAACTACTTTGCGTCGTAGGTAAGGATGATAAGTCAAAGGTAGAAGCGCACTTCACAAAAATTCACAGATTTCGCAGTCCCCGCAAGAATCGGAGCATTGGAAATTAATACAACAATTTACGAAAAAAAATCATTTTATTTTAAATAACACAATTCCAACTTAAATGTACTTCTCGCCTGCATCCGCATCTTTTAACACCATTACCATGACGGTCGGTCAATAATCAAAGAAGCTACATCACTTTCTATATACGGAAATACCCGTTTTTCTACAACACCAAATCTAAAGGGACCACCTACAAGGTCACAATTATTAACCGATTTTCAAAATTTTTTCGCCATTTTGTACCAAAACTAATACCCTAGGACCCTTTTTTCATTTTTCTTAAATCGGTTTTTTTTTAAATATTTACAATTTAGTATGCAAACACCCCCCAAAAACCCGATTTTTTTTACACTTTTCAAAATTCCAAAAAAAGTTTCCAGCCGATTTTCAAAATTCAAACGCTTACACGTGTCTCGATAAATTCCTCAACTCTTGGTACTATTTTCATCTCGATTCTCCCAAAATCCTTGGAGCTATGGCCAAAAATACGTCTCAGGCGATTTGCATCAGATAACCATTTTCAATGGTTAAAATCCTTAACGACTTAGAAACTGGCTATCTTACCTCTAGGACGTCCGCTGCGTTAAGCGGGAGCAAGGCGCGAGCGCCCGCCGCAGGCCGTCGGCGGCGGCGGCGCCGGCGTCGCGTCGCGAGCAAATGTCAAAGTGCATAGTCATGTGTCAAACAAAGTGCATATCTGGGTGCATAGTGTGAGTTTTGTTTACTATCCGTAATCATTTAATTACGTTTACGAAAACGAAAATTAGTATGGGATTGAACCAGCGCTGCGCCTCCTGGTGACATACGAGAAGAGTTAAAAATTTGCCATATAAATTCTCGTTTTCGTTAACTTGATCGAATGACGAATGAAACTCGCAAAAGGCACCCAGTGATCCGTTTCGCGAACGGACGAGCGTGACGCGTCGGCCGCGCCACGTGGGACGGGCGGCCCACGTCACGCAGCGGTTAAAATGTTTCCTTCAGTAAAATAATTAACATACTATTTTTTAAAGTTAACGCGTAAGCTGAAAGAACTTTTACAGGCAAAAGGTTCGAAACGTCCGGATCAAATTGTGTAAATAAACGCGGGTAAATCCTTAAAAGTTGTTTCATTTCAATAAAATAATTAAGTTTAGCTACTGTTGGTCTGCTGAAATTGTAGGAAAACTTCAAATAGATACATATTTTCTATAAAATTCTATACTATTACTTCTATACTTCTGTACTATTACTCTGATACTATTATCGGCATCAAATAAATCGAAGCATGCAAGTAAGCGTAAGGGTCAAAAACGCGTACAGCATGAATGTTATGATAAATTTATTGACAATGCAGAAAATATCATAAAGAAGAATAGCCGATTTTTCTGGTCGTTCGTGAAGTCGAAGAAATCGACTTCAGAACTTCCAGATACTATGTTTTTGAATCATGATTATACGTGTGACGGAAGAGAAGTCTGTGCTATGTTTAATAATTACTTCAGTTCCGCTTTTGATCCCCCTGTACAGGGCTCCTTATCATCACCCATTATACACAAAACTAGTCAGACTGTGACTTCTATCGGATCTGTAGATGTCACAGTGTCACTGGTTGAGAGATATCTTAAGAAGCTTGATGTTGCGAAAGGATGTGGACCGGATGGAATTCCATCATATTTCCTAAAAATGTGTTATAAGCAGTGGTCGGAGTAGGTATATTGATTTTAGATACTTGCGTCATGATATCATAACATGGACATGCATTTCTTCCGGAATGTACCGGAGTTTCCAAAAATTTGGTAAATAGAGTAATAAAATAAAAAACCATATGTAAGCAAACAAAATTGTTTATTGTTAATACAAATAATCATTATTACAGTTTTATTAAAAATAATTATTTTTAATCCTCATCGGTTACAAGTTCTACATTTTGATTTTCTGTCTCTATACAATTAAAATAAATAACTATAATTTTTTCAATATTTTCTAATTTTAAGCTATTTCTTTTAACATCTAAGATCCATTTGTAAGTGGAAAATGATCGTTCAACATCTGTAGATGTCAATGGAGCGAATTTGAAATAAAGTTTCTGATTATTTGCTACGCTTTTTTCAATACTCTCGCTGTATTCTCTAATTGTATCTAAATCTGGATTTCGTTCCATAACTGATTCTATTTTATTTTTTATATTCTCATTATTGCACTCGTTAAGCGTAGCCCTTACTTGATCAAATACTAAAAGTGAATCAGCTAGAGATAAATTTTGTTTTTGTAACTCTTTTAGGGCTAGTAGTATAATAGAGTAATTTTCTTCAATATATTTTAAATCATTTTCTAAATTTTGTTTTTCCAAAATGTTTTTTGCGTTTCGTATGGCTATAGCATCAGAACTGCTCAAGCAGGATAAAACTTCTTTTATTTTATCTAAATGTTGAGCGTAGTAAGATGCTGCCTGTAACCAAGTACCCCATCTGGTAATGACTGGTTGCGGAGGCAACGGTAAGTCAGGATATTTTTCTTTTAAAATGTTTACCCTACTAGGAGCCTTTAAAAATACTTTTTTAACATTTGATATAAGAATATCAACATCGTTGTATTCTGACCTTATCTGCTCACTTACACGATGAAGAGCGTGCGCCAAACATGTCACATGCTTCATTTCAGGTAAGTAATGTTTTAAATTTCGCCCTGCAGATAGCATGTACGCTACACTGTCAGTGCAAAGCATTAAAATATTGTCAACTTTCGCTTCAAAAGTGTTTTGCCATAAATTTTCTAGACATTGCAGTACAAATTGTGTTATTGTTTGTCCATTTACTGCTGTTAGCATTTTACAAGCAATCAAATAAGGCCGGCCTGCACTATTACTAGGATGCAATGGTTTTATTAGGAAATTGACTATGTATCGACCAAAAATGTCTGTTGTCTCATCCAGCGATATCCATAGTTTCTCATTTTTATTAGTTTCATAAATCGAATTGATTTTATTCCTATAAAACTTCTCCAAATAAACTTTTCGTAACTGTGATTCGTCAACCACTTTACGATTGGTACAAACGCAACAACAAGTACTGCACATATATTTCTGAAAAAACTCTTTGAACGCTGGATTTTTCATTTGCGACCAAGGAATATTGCATAGAATCAGGAACTTAATGAGGTCGAAGTAAAATTCCTCTTGCGGTCTCTTAAATTTTCCTTGATGTACAGCGCCTTCAATGTGTTTGGTAATGTTGCCTCTATTCACAGCTTTCAAATGACTTTCACACTTTGTACAGTATATAGTGCCACTAGCGTTATCGTAAAGTAGCTCAGGATAGTGCAATAACCACTTTTGCACTGTTTCAGCCTTGACCTTTGCCATATTTATTTATATCTCACCTAAAACAATGATTTAAATTTACAATATATACATACACAACTGTAAAGTCTATAATGAAATTCTGTTTCATATAAAGTGTTTTTTTTAACTGAAGCGGTGATAGCCCTGCGGTGTGCGTGCCGGACTCTCATGCGCTGTGATGATTGCTATAAAGTGATTTTTTTAACTGTTTCCAAGTTCTAAAACCTTCTTAAATAGTGAAAATAATTAAAACTTACCCGTACAAAAACAACTTCAAATGGGCCCAATCCAAGAGTAATAAATCGATGTCCGTAGTTATAAGCCAAATTCGTCGTTTTAAGTAGATTTCAGAAGACAGTAAACAAGCCAGGGTCAAGTCAAGATATTCACAACACATAAAATAAGCGCACTCCACGAACCGAAATAAGTGAGTGAGCCACTTGGTCTGGATGTCGGTGCGAGCGCATTGTTTTCGAACAAACAGTCAATGAGTCATCCTGGATACTTGATTCTAATTGGTCAGATGCGTTGAGCATAGAGATAAGAGGACAAAAGACCCTGTTTGCCGGATGTCGTGTGTTGAAATGAATATTATTATTATATCATTTTATACATGCTTAGGCTTTTACTCCAACACTTTTACTACAACAAGGTTTTTACACACCAGTCATTTTTTACTATTAAATTCTGGTCATCTACGCCACTAGCAGCATAGCGTTGAGAGTATTGATACATTTTTAACTAGTTTCATGTAATAATTTCGATGTTTCGGTATTTTTATCATAATAATCCGGAAACTCGGAGGAGTATCCATATTAACATATACGTTTGATGTCAGTGACCTTAATTCAATATACCTACTCCGACCACTGGTTATAAGTCACTAGCATTTCCATTGTATCTTTTGTTTAAACTTTCTTTAACATCTGGTATAATGCCTATTGTTTGGAAACAGTGCCATGTTGTCCCAATCTTTAAGACTGGCGACAAACACAATATTCAGAACTATAGGCCAATTTCTAAAATTAGTATTATCCCCAAATTATTTGAAAAAATAGTTTATGACTCTGTTTTTCCATTACTTAGGCCTGTTATTGTGAATCAGCAGCACGGATTTATTAGTAAAAGATCTACTGAAACTAATTTATGTGAGTTTGTGCATAGAGTTGCCACATCAATGGATAGGGGTTGCCAAGTGGACGCTGTGTATACTGACTACTCCAAGGCCTTTGATAAAATCCCACACTCTATATTAATACATAAACTCGGAGAAGTCGGTATACATGGCGATCTGTTGCGCTGGCTTGACTCTTACCTTAGAGATCGTAGTCAGGCTGTTACGGTGAAGGGTTACTGCTCTACATTTGTCCCGGTATCCTCGGGGGTACCGCAGGGTTCTCATCTCGGTCCCCTCTTGTTTAACTTATTTGTTAATGACATTGTCATGATTTTTAAAAATTCAAATGTTTTAATATACGCTGATGATATGAAAATTTTTAAAACTATTGGCACGTCCTTGGACTGCACTTTACTACAGAATGATCTGAACGCACTTTCTGAGTATTGTGATACTAATTTATTAAACCTTAACCCCAAAAAATGTAATGTTATCACCTTTACCCGTAAATCTAAAGTAATTAAATTCGAGTACAAGTTATACAATAAAAATATTAATAGGGTTACCGAGGTGAGGGACTTGGGGGTTATTTTGGACAGCAAGTTAACGTTTATAGCTCATTTTGACTACATTACTACAAAGGCGTTCCGGATGCTTGGATTCATAATGAGAATAGGTAGAGATTTTAAGCAATGTTCTACTCTTGTGCTCTTATACAACTCTTATGTTCGAAGTGTCCTGGAGTATGCATCTGTAGTATGGAATCCAGATTATAAGGTACATATAGAGTCTATAGAAAGAATCAATAGAAAGATGCAGAAACATCTATCCTATCGATCGCTTCGAGATAGACAACAACCTATTAGCATTCCTCCTTTGGTAAATCGTCGTATTGAAAAAGACCAAGTTTTTCTTTTTAAAGTTTTGAGAAACATCATTGACAGTCCATTCCTATTAGAAAGTATCGGTATAAGATGCCCTCGGATAAGTTCTCGCCTTAATAATTTATTTTCTTTACCAACTACCCGCACTAAATATGTAGGTAATACATTTTTATTCAGATCTTGTGATGTTTACAATAAAAAATTCACATCAATAGACATATTTAATTGTAACGTTTTGAATTTTAAATCTAAGGTATGTGAACTTCTACTTAATGAATTAGAATAATGAACTGTCTTAGAGTCCTAATTATTATTATTTTTTATATGTGTCAACTAGTAGTGGAAACTTTACTGATTACTGTGTAACTTGTCTGTAACATTTTTTATATTTACTATTTTGTATTGTTTGTTTCCCAAATAAAATAAAATAAAATAAATAAATAAATAAATAAATTTTTACTGGAACAACCATTTTGACAGTCTTTATCAAAATATACTCTGACATTATGATAATAAGGTCGTATTTCTTAAAAGTAAAAAAATTATACCACGTTGCATCGATAAATTTCACATTGACTGTACACCTCACCCATTGTACCATAATCACATTATTTTAGACATAAAAGTTTCAAAGCCATGTTACATTTTTTGTTGTTACATAAAACCAATTTCGCTGCTAAAAATCGTATCCCAGCGGGCCTCGTGACGGACACCGATTTTATTGCAATTCGATGTACTTAACTTTCGTTTAGTTCCGGTTTTCGGTAATAATCGTAATATTTATCGACTTGAAAGTTGAAGTTATCGATGTTTCGTGACTTGCTGTGAAACTTGTTATTTAGGTTTCTGTGGTAATCTAATTATTTCATTTGTGATATTCGATGTGCTACCACAAATAGATTGTACACGTGCAAATAGGCTATTCCTTTTTGTAAGCAACATTTTTAACTATACTTCCGTAGTCGTTCTTGTCGTCGTAACTTAGCGCGAGACAAACAAGCTATCCAAATGAAAGCGATGAAGAACAGCGACGGGAGGTAGTAGACGAGTGTAGATAACTACCTACATAAACTTGTAACAAATTATTACCTACTGTGCGGTGCGATCGAAACTATATCCAATTAAACAATTACAATTTACTATTTGTCTCTGCCCTTTACTACGTAACAGTAAGCGATAAATATCTAAAACAGTTAGGTTGTTACTAGTTAGGTATACTATTAATATTTGAATGCAAAAACGACGAATGAAAAGATACGAGTTGTTACGTACTATTTATTTTTAAATAGGTACCAACGTAGGCTACATAAACAAACGAACACGATAGTTGCGTTTGTATAAGTGTTAGGTACTTAGTTAGTGACTATACACAGATAAAGATACCTAAGTCTAAACCTAAAATGCCTAGCTCGGGTTCAACTAATAAAATAGCTAGGTATTTAGGTCAGTCAGAACCGACACTTGGTTGGTGACCTAGACCACCAGCGCGTGTTCTCTTACAGTTTTTAATACTCGTAACGCGGTAATAGCTATCAGACGACCAAAAATGGAGATCTCCTCTAAGCGTAGCGGCCATCTTTTCAAAACTCTATCGTTGCACTAATTCGCGCAGTTGTAGCGAGCTCGTTGGCGTGCTACGTTCTAAATTGTGCGTCTCGCTCTTGTGCGCGAGAAAGGTATGTATTAGAGAGAGATGGGTAAAGGAAGCTAGTAAAGTGCCAAGCAAACTACTTTTATCAAATAGGAAAACATTACGATAGCGAAAACTACTTTTGCGCGGCAAATTTAAAAGTCACAAACTGGCGCAACTAATTGCATTAACAAAAAATATGATCCACTCATTAACCCTTTCCTGTCTCAAAAAATATGGTTTGTGTAATAGGCATTTAAATTTACTGTAAATAGATAACTCTTGCCTGTCCAAATTATATAAGTTTCTTAATATGAAACATGATCACAGGTCATGTTTACCTGTGTTTCATTTCAATGTGAACTGTTTATTAACAATTGGCAGGCTATTTACATCGTTTGCTTTATTAGTGATGCTTTATAAATATAATGTTAACGGTTTTTATCGATTTGGACAGGACATGTAAACGCCAACGCCATTTAACATCCCCATAGGCAACGATAACCGCTGTCCATCAAACAAGGCGATTATTTTTTAAGTTCATTATTGTTTGCAAGTGTTGTTCCCAGAGAGTGCCGCAGTGCCCTTTCGACGACACGTTACGCCATTTCTTAACCCACAGCCTGCTCGGGGCAATTAATCATCTTCTGGCGCACACTGATCACGAGCGCTGACATTTAGACAGCACGACTTTGTTTATAGGACGTCGCGTTCGAAGTGTAACAGTTTACGTTACAACCTCCTCCTCTTTATGTAACAAAGATTTGGTCTTGTAACAAAGCATGTGTGTGCACTGTGCAGTCACAAACATAAAT
This sequence comes from Eudonia mercurella, assembly GCA_963082485.1. NCBI lineage: Eukaryota > Metazoa > Arthropoda > Insecta > Lepidoptera > Crambidae > Eudonia > Eudonia mercurella. Next base: position 665,551 of record OY720026.1, on the reverse strand, counting down.
ATGTTTACTAAATAACAAGTTGCCCTTATAATTATGTATCTATAGGGAAAGCTCGTGCCCCAGCAGTGGGGACATAATATGAGTTGGTGATGTGATGATGAAATATGGCAATCTGTATTAAATTTAATGCAAACGATTTTTTTGGACTTTCAATATAAACATATTGTACGTGGTTGTTTGTCTTAGTTTTAACTGCTTTTAAATGTTACTTAGACGTGTACAAGCAACTGCTTTACGAATAAAATAACTTACCTATAATGGTTAATAAAACTGTTTAAACGCAAATAGAAAACAGCGGGAAATCTATAAAAAATCAATAAAACTTAAAATCATACGGAATGGCAAGGCCATAATTTACGCACATAAACTTGTTGGAAACACGTTGGAAACTGTTAAAATAGTTAATTAATCTAAGATATACATATTTTCATCGAGAGGGTAAGTATATCTTAAAAACTATTATTCTCTAACTTGCATTAAAATCTAAGTACCTTACAAATAAACAAAGAATAAGCTCCGAATAGTTATTCCGAGTTTTGTCTCTTTTACTCTAATTTGAAATGACGTTCATATGACAGGAACAAAACACGGAATAACTATTCTAACCTTATTTTTTTTTTATAATTAACAACTAGCTGACCGGGTGGACTTCGTACCAAATTATTTTTTTTTCTTTTTTTTATTATAGCCTATGTTACTTAACGCTAATGTAGCATTCTAATGGTGAAACATTTTTTTAAATCGGTACAGTAGTTTTTGAGTTTATTCGTTGCAAACATACATACATACGTAGGTACATACAAAAATACAAAGCTTTCCTCTTTATAATATTAAGTAAACATAGAGATAAACAAAGAATAAGGTCCGTTATTTCAAATAAGAGTAAAAGAGACAAAACACGGAATAACTATTCGGACCTTATTCTTTGTTTATTTGTAAGGCGCTAACTAGGCGCCAAGAAGGCCTTAAACTTTCCATCGTGTTAACAATCCGACATAGCATATGAGTTAAAAGCTTCTATTTACAACACATTACAATAACAACGCTAATTGCCTGTTACTAATACCACTGGCAGCCCATTATTACCAACGTCCAAATGGACTATCGAATTTCACGCCACAAAGTTACTATCTGGACGATTTCAACAACGATATCGTTACTATCGAGCGATCGACCATCTCTTGACGATCTCACAAAATAAAGAGACCCAGAAAGTAATTTTAATACATACTGCGCTCTTGTGAGTTGCTCTCACACAGACTCCTTCCTCGGACACGGATCTCGGAACAACAAGGAACACGGTGCCTAGTGTAAGTTTGTTGATTTTTTTATTAATTTATAGCACATGTAGGTACAAACATTAGACAATAGACTTAGGGCTAAAATTTTTGTAATAGGTACATTGACCCTGTTTAAAGGGTGTTGCAAGTCTGGTAGTTTACATAGGTGGGCGCTTAGTTATTTTAAAAAACAAATTATATTACAATACAATCGTGATGGTTCGGGCACACATTGCATTATCAAATACAATAAAATAAAATTGCATTCAATAAATTAATCACATAAATAGTGCATTCCTACTAATAAAAGCTTATAAGGTGTTAGTTAAATATTTATCATTATTTTTACTATTATTGTTAGTACTGTTTTTATTGTTATGGTTGTCTTATTATTTATTTGTGGCAGCGTGTGACAGCTATATTTCTGTTACATAAGGATCGTATGTGAAGTACATTTTGAGTTTCATTTGACATTCGATCACGTTAACGAAAACGAAATGGCATTGGCATTGAAGCAGCGCCTCCTGGCGACATACGAGAAGTGTTAAAATTTTGCCATACTAATTTTCGTAAACGTAAACGTAATCGAATGGATACGGATAGTAAACAATACTCACACTAGGCACGCGTCCGAGCGCAGCTGTCGCGAGATTCCGTGTCCGTTAGAGTTTGTCTATGTGTCCGTTACTCGAGCGCATTTGTTGAGCTTACGTTCTGCAATCTTCTTATTTTGTGACGAGATGGTTTCGAAAACGATCGGTATCGATTATATCACGGAGCGGGAATGGCTTTTTGATTCATTGCAAATGGATTTGGTAGCGATGGCGACAAGGTGCTATGTGAAATAACTTATTGTGGAGATGGAGTCATTGTTGGCACAATATTTTGGAAAGTGTTTTGCTATTTTTATAAACGCCAGTAATATTGTTAAGGGATTTATGTAAGTGAGCTGGTTGTTCTAAAACCTTAAAATTTAAGCCCATGAAGGTTTTATTGTTTTGAATTTTGCATTCACAATGCTATAAAATTATATCTCGGTAAATGACTCCATCCCACCTGATGTTAAATGGAAATGGAGTCCAGACGCGAAAACAAACGTAGCATCAGTTAACTTTACTCTGCCGGCCCACCACAAGGTGCTTTTTCACACCTCTTTTGAAGAACCCCATATCATAGGAAGGAGGGAAAACGTGTGCTGGTAGACTATTCCATCTTTTGGAGGTGCGACAAAGAAACGAGTATAGTTACAAGATAAAATTTCACTAGAAAATAAGTGAGGGTGAGTGTGGGTAGTAACTTCACGTTGACGTTATACCGCTGCCGCTGGCTTGCAGTATTAATCACAAACTACAAAAAAATTGGACGAGTCTTCTGAGACCTCGGTAGCTCAGCGGTCAGAGCATTGGACCGTTATCCAAAGGTCGTGGGTTCGGTTCCCACTCGAGCTTCATGATACCAGTTGATTTTTTTAGTAAAATTACTACAAAATCTAATAATTCTAGTTCTATGTCACAGCTGACATCAACTAACGTACACATTTATAGTGCTAATTCGAAATATTGACTCCTGACTCACTAGCATTTATTAATTTAATATACAAAGCAGGCTGAATTAAATCAGATGAAGTAACGACAAACACACATACCTAATTAATACTTGACTGAATATTTGGAAACTGTATAGTTCATTGTTCTAACAAATAATGGTCATGTCTCAAAATTGCAGAAACGAGCGCGGCTGCCGTCTTACAATGTCGCTTTCAACATTTTGCAAAAGTTAAATCATCGCAATAACCGTGTGCTGTAATTATTGCAACTTAAACTAACAAATTAAATGAAAAGTCGTTGTCTCCTAGCTGGGATGATGATCTATGTAATTGACTGCCATTTCACAACTTCGGTATTCCATACAAACTTATTTAATAATCCTTCATTGTTCATATAAAATAACAAGGAAAAGTCTTTTAAAGTCGATTTTAATGATACTTCCAATGAATATATATTCTCATCAGCTCATTTTATGTCCCTACTGCTGAGGCACTATTCCTATTCCCGATGCATAGGGAGAACGGGTCATAAACCACCACGCGGGCCCAGTGCGGATTGGTGGTTATTAACGACTGCTAATGCAACTGGGATCAACGGCTTTACTTGCCTACCAAAGCACGGAGGAGCTCGAGATGATAAATTTTTAGCCACCCATCCGATGACCGGTCTGCGAAAGTTGTTTAACCTCAGCACTCGCAGACCGGGCGCGTTAACCACTGCGCCATCGAGCTCCTCTCAATTAATGAATAATTCGGAATGAATATACAGAGATTTGAAATTTTCCACAGACCTGAAGGAAGCCATCAAACAAACAGACACGTTTTCGAATTAATAACAGCATAATAGTAGTAGTGGTAAGCATTGAAGTTAATTTGTTATTTCCAGAAAACAACGTTAAATGAACAATACTTAGATGCAATCTCCAAGTAAATTACAAAGTAACATCTTACTCATCAGACGTCTTCTTCAATTGAATTTAATAATTAGTTACCTACTATACATAAATGCTTGTTTTAATGATGGTTATAATGAAAACATGATAGGAAATGATACGAAGTACGTCATAGGATTAACAACTCACATGTTTGATCACGAGGCGGTCAGTGTGAGAACGTCGGCTTTTTTACCACCTAAAAAGTAAAGTATAGCCTAAATCTGTCCAACTGATGACGATAATGATGATGACTTGATTTTTCAAGTCATCGCTACAATATAATACTACATCGCTTGATTGTAATGGCTTAATCGAAATTTGCCAAATCGTCATCAGTTCATTTTATGTCCTCACTGCTGGGGCACGAGCCTTTCCCGCGGATGGATAGGGAGAACGAGCCTAAACCACCACGTGAGCCCAGTGCTGGTTGGTGGTTTGCCAAATGCGTGTTGGTAATCACAAACCTGGGCTATGCATCGAAAAATCCGAAACATTCTTCTTCAACTTTGCCCAATCTGGAAATTGTACCTGCGTTAATTACCGATGACCTAAGATTTCCGTCATCGAGGCATTTATGCCACTTCGATAACAAAATGTAAACGTTGCGTCTAGTGGAAAGCGGCGCCCATACTTGAAACCACTAGAGGTGTCTACTACTAAGGAACTTATCACTAGAACAAAATGGCGGTTAGAGTTTTTAACGGGTATACTATCCCGCAGACCACCTATGTCACATTGATTAAAATATAATAGAATTGATTTGGATTGGCAAGGTTCTGCCTGGAACAATAGTTAAATCATAACCATTGTTTCAGGCAGAACCTTGCCAGCTGCAATGAACCTCTTGCAAAATACTCGCGGATTTAGTATGACGTGTCAAATATTATGGTGAACCGGAATAAAAAGTGCATTTCACACTTTCACTGAGCCGTAATGGCGGAGATAAGCCGGGAAGGCCGTCGCGAGTGTGGCGGCCGCACAGTGTCCGGCGTAGAACAAGCCAGGTGGACAAAAGTCATTATCAAATTACCGGAAATAGGTACTTTCTACCTGTAAACAACACCCCTAAATTCCTGATTCCAAGAATTGTTTACGTCTAACATTCCATACTGATGAGTCATCGCTTATCAAAGTAAGCTATAAAGGTAAGTGCAATTAAAGAAATGGGTCAGTTGCATTTTAGCGACACTTGCACTAACATCTCATGGTGGCAGTTCCTAATTTTGTGGAAAGTTTAGTGATGGATTTTACTTCTGAAGGTATGTATAATATATTTTTCTTATTACAATCTTTTAATGTGTCATAAATATTCATTAAGTAGACTATCTATGAATACACAAAAAAATACAATGTTTTTCTTTGTTTTCGAACTTATCGAGCTTGGAAAAGCCATGTATCCTCTTGTATCCAGGCTAAATTTTTGATATGCTTTAGCTGCATGGCTATTAATGATTATGACATATATTTTATGTAGCACACTTGAGTACAACCATTTTTTTTTTTTTTTTGCAGAAAAGTGTTACTCGGTTAACAAAATAGAGTTTTTCGAAGAGTGGCTTAAGCACGAAAAAGACGTAAGAAATGAACGTCTATTTGAGTTTCTTTCGTCTAAATTTGATTTCTCTGACATCACTGAAGACTGTCAAAGGGAAATTAAGGTGAAATTGGCCAGCATTTCATCGAAAATTGCTACCAAATGGGTGTCCTCGGGAAAGTCGAAAGAGCGTTTCCTTGATAAGAATAAGTTGTGGCTGGAAGGCGAAGATATACAATTCTGCATACGATCGACTCAACCGCAACCTTCTACCTCATCCGCTGACTTTTCTCGACCCGGAAGACCTAAAAAAGTCTTCGAAGAATCGTCTTTTAAAACTAAGAAACGTAGAGTTGAAGATCTAGTTCAATCGCGGAGTGTTGGGGAATTAATGACTGCTGCAGAGGTAGCTGCACGGTCAACTGGGCATAAGAACGTTGCCAGAGTTATAAAAGACATTGCCGAAAATCCAGCTTCTGCAAATGCATGCATTAGCTTCCAACAAGCAAGTGCTGTGCAAAGTGATAGACCGCTAAGTAGTGACGAGGCATTAGCGTATTATATAGATTCAAAATCAACAACTCACACATACAAACAGACTAGGAAGTGGACTATGAAAGTTGGACATCACGTGTTTCCATCATATGAATGCGTTGTAAAATCAAAAAAAGCATGTTATCCATCCGAGGAGCATATTGTTGTGACACAATCTCGAGTAGAAATTGAGCTACAAGCTATTTTAAATAAAACAACAGAACGTTTAGTGGAAGCTCAGAGAGATGTTGTCACAAGTGTGCTACCCAATTCATCGTTTACTCTTGTAAGTAAATGGGGGTGTGATGGAAGTTCCGGCCATAGCACTTACAAACAGAGATTTGAGAATAGCGAAGACACTGATGAGTTCCTTTTTGTTTATTCGTTTGTTCCTCTTAGGTTAATCGACGAAGGTAATAACATTATCTGGCAAAATCCTCGACCATCATCGACGATGTTTTGCCGTCCAATTAAATTCATTTTTGCCAAAGAAACTACGGAGTTGACAAAAATCGAGACGAATAAGGTTTTGGAACAAATAAACAACTTGGAGCCTACATCTTGTGATCTTGGTGGTTCTGAAATTTCTGTTAAGCACAAGTTACTACTGACAATGACCGATGGAAAAGTATGCAATGCTTTGACAGAGACACATTCATCGCAGAAATGCTATATTTGTGGGGCTACTCCCAGAATGATGAATGATGAAGGAAGGCATGTTGATAGCAACCAGGATAATTTTGGCTTTGGTTTGTCAACATTACATGCTTGGATTCGTTCGTTTGAGTGCTTTTTACACATTAGTTATAAGTTAGATATTAAGAAATGGCAAGCTAGGTCTTCAGAGGAAAAAGAAAGTGTAAAACAACGATCAGACGAAATCAAACAACGATTCAAGAATCAAATGGGATTAATTGTGGACAAGCCAAAGCCAGGATTTGGTTCCACAAATGATGGAAACACAGCTCGACGTTTTTTCGGGAACCCCGAAGTGAGTGCTCAGATCACAGGATTGGATGTTACAATCATCAAAAACTTTGATACATTATTGAGGACATTGTCTTCTGGTTTCGAGATAAATCTTGTTGAATTCAACAAGCTTTGTCTCGAGACAAGAAGACTTTATTTAAGTCTTTACTCGTGGTACTACATGCCTGCTACTGTGCATAAATTGCTTGTTCATAGTACAGAGGTAATTAAGACAGCAATAGTTCCAATAGGGCAGCTTTCAGAGGAAGCGCAAGAAGCGAGAAACAAAGATTGCCGGAGGTTTAGAGAGCACAACACCAGAAAGTGCTCTCGTCTTGCCACGAATAGAGACTTGCTCAATATGTTGATTATAACTTCTGATCCTCTGATCAACAGCCTCCGGGAAGTACCAAAAAAAAAGTCGAATAAATTGAGCGCGGAGGTCTTAAAGCTCATCATAGCTCCCACTATAGAGCCTCGACTCCAACTCCAACCAAGACCTCCACAAGCTCGGGAAGACTATCTTCTATCGGAATCATCGGATTCTGCATCCGATGATTCTGATATTGAGAATTAGTTTAAATGTAAATAGATACCTACCTCTAGCGTTAGATTTATAATTTTTGTATATAATATATTAGTCTAAGGTTGTGTATATATAATTAGCGTCGATATTTGTAGCGATTAAGATAATTATTTTATTCTTATTTTTTTCCTGTACCTTTCATTTCTAATAGAAATCGTGTTTACATGAAATAAAATATTTGTATACAATTTCTTTGCATTTTTATTTATAAAAATATATTATAGTACTTTATAATTAACTAATTCATAGATATAGTTCCAAAACCATGAAAATATATTTTTGTCCACCTGGCTTGTTCTACGCCGGACACTGTGGGCCGCGATGACTCGACAAATGTTTGTGTTTGATATACCACCACTGGAACTTTGGTCTTTAACCATTTCTCAAATTCTATACTTAGTTGTTTCTTTCTGATGTACTATGTTTTTTATAATAAATCGTTTTTAAATTTACTTTTAGGTAAGTATAAAAATAAACGACATGTAGGGTGAACTATCTTTCCTTTAAGATTTATAAGAAACTTCGACACTTCGACAAAATATACTTCGACATAGCTAGTTTAAAGCAAAGCAAAAGCAATTTAAAGTTTATAAAAAAGTGGCAACTACTAAAATCATTATAAAACTACTTCTTCTATGTAACGTAAAGGTTTATTAATATAGTAAGTACTTACGCAAAATAAATTGATACAGTTTGTAAAAACTCGTGTTTCTAAACATCAGTTAGATGTTCCTGTACTAGGTACATCAGGATAAAATAGAGCACATGTTAATAGATGTGTTCTATTTCGTAGCTACTTATTTTGGTGCTAAGTTATGTAAATTAGGTGTCTTTGTGTAAAACATCTTTATCTTCGGAAGACCAGCGTCGTCGCATTACTAAATTGCTATGACATAGGCTGAAAAGATGCCCTTTCAGTATCTTAAGCTGTTGAGTATGTTTTATTTGTATGAATATGTTATTTTGTGATACTAAAACATAACTATTTTCATGGAAACATCAGATTTAAGCAATTAGCTGTATATTTTTTAGTAAGTCCGTAGTTTAAGTGCTAAAACGTGCTCCAATAACAAAAGCTAACCTTTGCCGGGGTCGGCTCGGCGGCTGACGACTTTTTTCATTATGGAACCAATTCAATTACTACTCCAGCACCCGTCTCGCAACGTATCTCACGATTTCGGTGGAAATCAGGTGGCGATGGCAGCTGTAAATATACGTGTGTTAGGAAATCAAATAAATAACTCGGACACGTAGCTTTAGTTAGGTATGTCGTAAGGAGTGGACACTGCTTGTTAAGGGAATTAGCCAACTCCTGATATCATTGTGGTAAGGTCATTAGAAAAAAGAAGTAAATACTGTGTAGGTTTCTCTCCTAAAGTATATTGCCGACCCTGAAGCTTTAGTACTTATGCATCTCCGCCCTGTAACTTTTGTTAAGTTACGTCATCTCATCTCTCAACTCACTAACAAGAAGTAAGATCATATTGGACATTTTATTCCAACTGCTTGTTTCAATAAGCGTTTCCCCTCAATACAAAATATAGTAGTTCGTTTAAACCTATTTAAAAAGGGTCCATAGGCCATTTAGGTATACTGTGTGTGGTACCGTGGTCCGAACAGCTCGTGGTATGAATCGCCTAACGATCCAACAATAAGGGGATATTAAACATAGCGACCGACCTGTGACTAATCACGGTAATGAAGAATCGCCATTTCTAGAGTTATGTATAATTAAAATGAATTATTGCTATGTAAAATTAATTAACAACTAAATTCAAACTGCTATGGGCCAACACTCTCGGCGTGGAATACAAACTAGTTTTTCAAATTAATTAATCTTCTAAGAAAACCACACTATCGAAATAATTAGTTTCATCATTTAAATTATAATTAACTGTTTATTTCTTTATTGGGATGCCATTATAGATTTATTTACGAAAATTAATTTGATTAATTTGATTTTATCTTACCAGTTTATATCAAAAAATCTATCAAAACAAACGGAAAATGTGTTAAAATTAATCACTACCTTGCATATCATTGATAAGCTGTTTTATTTCACACGAAGGTAACTTAATTAAACTGTACCTATTAGTTATTATCTATTTAGACTATAGTATTAGTATTATTACCCGACTGCAAAGGACGGGTTATGTTTTTCGCGCCTATCTTGTATGTAATATTCCTTATTACCTCATATCTCCAGAACCGCTGAATGGATTTACATAATTGAGGTATCGTTAGATTCGTCTTAGCTGCCCCAGTGTTCTTAGATAGGTGACGTTAAAAAAAACATGGCGGCTGTGCGACGCCAATTGGAGTTGGTGAAAAACATTTTTTTTTTTCGAATACTTCATTATGGGTATCAAATTAGAGGGTTCAACACAAGGATTTCAAAAAAAGTATATCATGAAATTTGTCTAACTAAAAAGACATAAATAAAAAAAAATTGAAAAAAAAAACCCGCCTGCGTATAAAATTATAAGTAACTAAATAGAAAATCAACTGAAAAGGCCGGAACAAGATAAAAATTCAATTTATGCAACATCTTTATTTTTTTACTTAGACTATAGGTACATATATTTATATTGTAATTTTTTTATATATCGTTAAGCCTAAGGACAGAATATCTGTCTTACATGTTACTGCTAAAGCAACTAACATTTTTGTTTCGGCATAAAAATAATACACTCACAATATATAATTAAATAAAGCACAACTTGTTCTCATGACCATTACAGAATGTGCACAATCATTTGCAATGTCAAGAGTTAAGTTTACACAACACAGATTAATTACAACAATATATCAACAAATTAATCCCATTATTCTGGATTACTGGTCCGCACTTACGTTTATAATCACGGAAGCTGTCATAAAAGATATCAATATTAAGATCAAAAACCGTATGCCTTATAAATGATCTATGCGTTAGATAAGCGATTGGTCACTCGCCAGACAAACAGAGCCTTAACAAGATTAGCAATATTAGCATACGGATAAATCTAAAGAATATAGAGTTTAAAGAATTCCGTGTTCAAGTTCTAACTTGAGGGTCTACCCTCTACCCACAAAATAAGGAGACTGCAGAAGTAGACGTAGAAGGTCAGCTTCAATCGCGCTCGAGCAACTCACACATCTCATCATCATCAGCTCATTTTATGATTGGTGGTTGTTAACGACTGCGAATGCAGCCGGGACCAACGGCTTTACGTGCCTTCCGAAGCACGGAGGAGCTCGAAATGATAAATTTTTGGTCACCCATCCGATGACCGGCCTTTGCGAAAGTTGCTGTTTGTTGTTGTTGTTGCTTGTTTTTTTCTTCTTTCTTTATTTTTATGCTCCTGTGTTTTTAATTTATATGACTTGTGAGGGGGGTGAACGTTGCTCGTGTCTAACCCTAGATACCCTACACGTACCCCCGGGTGGTGCTAAACGAGCAGCACGCCGAGACTTAGGCAGCGGTCAATTAACCTGATCACCTGTGTATGCAGGAGGCTACGACAAGCCTAGAGGTATTAAATCCCCTCTGAAAGAGTAGACTCGCCAACATGCAGTGGCTAGCACGGCGTTTCAAAGCTTTATTCCTCTCTTATGCACAGTAAGAATGGCGTGCATATGAAAAGGCCTACTCAGCAGTGGGTGGTTATAGGCTGAAGAACTGATGTAATGTACCAAATAAAGATTTTTCTATTTCAAAAGCGGCAAAAAAAAAAAAAGGCTCGGACTGGTTTAAGATGGTCCGAGATTCCGTGCTGTGTGCGTTGCTCCAGCGCGGTCTGTATTAAGCGTACCTTCTGGAATCTTCTTATTTATTTTTTTATTTATTTATTCAGTGCAAATAGTTTTTTCGTTAATGTAGGAAAAAATCTAGCTGAAAAAGTTCCGTATGTGGATATATCACCGTCAACTTCAAGCCAGCCTCAATCAACCTGTAGCAATAATCTAAAATCATTTGTGCTATTAGATACTGATGAAGCTGAGGTAGAAATGATCATCCAGAGCCTAAAAGATGACTCAGCGGTTGGGTGGGATAACATATCTAATAAAATATTAAAACAATTTAAGCACATTTTGGTTTCACCGCTTACTTACATATTTCGGAAATGCTTGGCTGATGGAATTTTTCCCAAATGTCTGAAGAAAGCTGTCGTTATTCCGGTATTTAAATCTGGCAGTAAAGATCACATTACGAATTATAGACCTATTTCGCTACTGCCAGCAATATCTAAAATATTAGAAAAAATTATAAATAAAAGACTTGTCCAATATTTAGAGAGAGAGTCCTTATTGTCAGATAGCCAATTTGGTTTTAGAGCTAAATTATCGACTGCCGACGCTGTGCATCAACTCACTGACTTTTTAGTCCAGGAACTTGACACGGGTAAAAGGACAGTGGGAATATTCCTGGACCTCGCATAAGCTTTCGATTCAGTCTCAATACCTATTCTATTGCAAAAGCTTGAATCTTTAGGCATAAGAGGCACCCAGATTAAACTATTTGCAGATTATCTTCATGAGCGTACTCAATGCGTAAAAATAGGCAGTGTCCTCAGCTCTGATCTGAAAAGTACTTCTTTTGGGGTGTGTAATCTGTGTAATCTCAAATTAACTGGTGGCAAAATCATATCATATGCTGATGACACTGCTCTACTGTTCTCTGCGGGCTCTCATGAAGATGTCTATAAATATGCACAACAGGGCTTCAATCTTGTTAATAACTGGCTCCAGCAACATCTACTAACACTGAACGCGGATAAAACAAATTATGTACAGTTTACTATGCGTAAATCAAAATCGGCTCCAACAAACCCTAAACTTTATGCACACCAATGTAAGGACCCCACAAATCTACTGTGCAAGTGTTCGGACATTGCTATTACTGGCAAGATTAAGTTGGGTGTTATAATTGATGAAACCCTTGCTTTTAGGCACCATATTGAAGCTTTATGTGGCAGAATACGGAAATTAATATTTGTTTTTAAAAAACTACGCACAATTGCGGATTTAACGTTAATCAGGCAAGTTTACCTAACTTTATGTCAATCAATAATAACTTACTGCATTACGTCATGGGGTGGCACTGCTAAAACTATATTACTAACCATTGAGAGAGCCCAACGAGCGGTATTAAAAGTCTCTACTTTTCGTCCTTTCCTCTTCCCCACTGACATTCTTTATAAATCCTGTAAGGTTTTAACGGTTAGACAGTTATTTATTCTAAACACAGTCATCAAACAACACGTCGCACTTCCATACAGCACTGAAACTACTAACAAAAGACGAAAAGATATAGTTTGCCCTCAAAATGCAGGAACAAAACATGCCTTCTCTTCTAGATTTTACTTGTTCTTAGGTCCACTTCTTTATAATAGGTTAAACGCTAAATTAGGCATATATCATCATTGCTATAGTAAAACAAAGAATATACTCAAAGAAGCCCTTCTTAAAATGTCCTACGAAGATACAGAAAAATTATTAGTTGTCCTAAAATGAAGGTTGTTTTTATCTTTTTACTTAGTAGTTTAAAATAACTATTGTTTAAATTTTTATAAATTAAGTAAGTTTAAATAAATGTTGTTTTGCTATTTAATAATTTAGCCACAAAGACTAAAAGAGTGGTTTGCATTATTATTTAAGAACTTAGTAAGGCTCCTAGTTAGAAATAAATAATGTTTAATTTATATATATTAGGCAGATAAGTTTATTTTTAAATTAATATTGTTTAGTTTTGTTTTTTATTTTTATATAGTCAATAAGAGTAAAATATGTATTTTGCATTGCTAACTTAAAAATTTTGTAAGTCCTTTATTTTTGCCTGGAAAACAGGTTAATCCTAGTTCAGGCACTTGTGTATTTTTGACATTATAGTATGTTTAGTATTCTGGATATATTGTAAAATAAGTTATTCAATAAAGATTATTATTATTATTATTATTATTATTATTTTGTGGTCTAGCCGCAGTGAAAGCCACGAAGCGCGTTACTGCCGCGTTACGTCACCCACAATTAGTTTATTATATTAGTTAGTAACTGACTAACAAAGAAGCGACGTGTGACGTGCAATGCTTTCTTTTGTTTTAAACAAAACACTTGCACATACAGCCGGCTTAGATCATAACCCAGAGTCATTAATAATATGTCTGTTTATATTTTCTTTCTACTGGCACGCATTTGGCCGTCATATCACCTGATGATAAATAGTCATAGTCATAGTCATAAGTACATCATGACAATCATTGTGTCATGTTGGTATGGTACAAATCTTACAAAATCATAAATAGTCCCTAAATTATTTTAAATGTAATGGTAAAAGACAAAAGCGCACTTCACCTGGGATCCTCAACTATTGATTAACTGGCTTTCATAACTCTAAACTGTCTTCCGACAGTGTTCCCGCAACAATTATTATGACGACAAACGTAGGTTAGCCAGGCCAGCCAGGCGCACTTAAAACAAGGCTTACTTAATCGAATTCAATATGTATCATCTGCTGAGCATCGAATACATCGAACACAGAGGCGGTTGAATCTAGGCACAGTAATATTTTATAGTAAGTAAATAATTTTAAAATCTTTATCGTAGGACGTTACTCATTCGAAATTATGTTCTCGAGTAGAAACTTGAGTGACTTTTTTATGAATAAAAATAAAATGTTTGTGAGTAACTGTACAAAAAGATGACGTCTAAAGGCCCGTGTTAGTAATGCTCGATCCTGCTAGATGAATGATGTTATAAGCATTGCACTGTGTCTGTCGCATTAAGAAAGTGATGACAGATTATGACAACGTACAAAATATGGGAGTTATTGTCTAAACTGAAAGTTGTCGTTGGCTAATGGCAGGTTGACTTTTATCAACACGTCACTTTCTAGTTTTGTATAAGAGACTGACAATGCATTTAGTCTTTTCATTAATTAGGAACTGATATATAACAATGTACAACAATCGTTAACTACCACCAATCCGCACTGGGCCCGCGCGTGGTGGTTTATGGCCAGTTCTCCCTATCCATCCAAAGGGAAGGCTCGTGCCCCAACAGTAGGGACATAAACCTGAGCTGGAGATGTTGATGATGATGATGATATAACGATTTATTTATTTATTTATTTATAATTTATGTACACACAAACGAATAAGAAGGGAGAACATAGTAAGAATGGACAAGTACAAGGGCGCTGCTTATTTCACATTGAAATTTCTTCCAGCAGGCCCGTAGAAGGAGAAGACACAAAGAAAGGTAGAAAAAGTGTGCACAAAAGAAACAAACAAAGTATAAAAAAGTTACGACACAAATTAAACATATATACAATAACTATAACACACTCAACCGGAAAGATAGTACTCCTTTACGCGCTTCTTAAAAGAGTAAATCGACGTCGACTCCCGAATACTGGGTGGTAGGTCATTCCACAATCTGACTGCATGAACGGAGAAGGAATAGTAAAAGAAGTCGGTTTTATGGGATGGCATATAGAGATTGAGGAGGAGGTGTGAGCGACAGGGAACATTAGGATTATGGGAAAAGGCAAACCGCTCTTTCAGGTAAGAAGGGTAGGAAGGGTTGAAAAGGATATTATAAAGAAGGCATAGTATTCTAGTATTCCTGCGTAAACGGATTGGGAGCCACTTGAGTTGCTGGCGGAAGCTTGAAACGTGGTCGTATTCGATACGATGTTAAAAGGAGTAGAAAATCTGATCTTCCTTTAACCTTAATCATTTATTATATTAGATTTAATTAAAAGATTATCATCAGGCAGCAAAAACTGTTTAATTAAAAAACCCAAATAACAAGACCATTCGGGCAGGCAGAATACAGACTAATCATCTTTTTTTTTTAATTTAAAAATAAGGTTTTAAATTTTTTTTGTTCCCTCATTATTTTTGGTTATTTCTTAATACACGCAGCATATTAAGTGAAACTTCAAATTATGAATGCAAAATTGTGTTCTTTGCACAGTAAATGATTTCACTTTTCAATTAGTTCCTAGCCGCAGAGTGTCAGATATATCAAGAGTTAATTGAGTGTGCGCTCGTTATAGTCGCCGTGTGAGTAATTAAATCGCATAATTACGTAATACCTACATTAAATTTTTTCTCCTTCTTTCAAATAAATTTCTACCTCATTTATGACAATAAAATATTTCACACACACACTGTGTATAAATCGTCTGTCACACCTGTAACTACTTAAAAAAGAATAGTGATGCTAAAAGATTTTTGTGTAGATCCGTTGTTTATTCATTATTTTTAATAATATTTAATAATATATATATAATAATATTAAATAATAAAAGTTGTATACAATAAATTACTATGAGCTACGCTCCGAGGTATACCCACGTGTGAAATACTAAAATTTACTGTATGTTCGTGATTCCGCTCTTCACTCTCGCAAGTGCAATATTTGAGATATCGAACTGAAAAGTCGAAATTGTTTTCTTTTTTTTTCTTTTTTTTAATTTTTTACATGTTGTGTGTAAACAGCGTTTGTTATGTTAGCTGTTTTTAAATAAATAAATAAAATTCAACATGCAAAGTAAGTTGCCTCCAAACCTTTTTTTATTTGTAAGCGTAAATTTTTTGTATTAATTCATATTGAGTAACTGAAGTAGGTCTTCGTAGTCAGTAAGCAACCGTGTCTGATCACTTGATTGGCCATTAGTCGCGGTGAAGCACAATCGAGAGCGATGCGGAGGGAATACAACAAAATAACCTAGTCTTTAGCACTTGGTACATGATGCTAAATAATGTAACGTCAAAAAGTGGAAGATGATAGTAAAGGTTTTACAAGCGATACTCAGATTGCACTTTCTGTACCTTACCAACTGATAAATCTGTATCTGCTTTGCTGGGTCGTCTTATCTAATATATTCTAAAATATAACAATGGGGTTAGTTTAATGATTCTTATAGGTTTAAAATTAGTCTATCCCTCAAAACACTTTAAATCGTAAATATTTATTTAATTACTTTAAATATTGTTGCGACAAAATATAATTCGGAATAGGCGTTAAAAAGTATTCTTAGAGCGGAACTCAATAACCGCAAGCTCCTGACATACTGACAGGCGTAGGCAAACGATGTCCGTGCAAAATCAACACTATCTCTTACTTCGTAAGCTAAAATACCCAGCACTCTCGAAAACTACATCATCGACATCTCGTCATAATTTTGTATGTTAGTTAAGAATCACTACATAGTATAAAACAAAGTTGCTTCCCGCTGTCTGTCTGTCCCTATGATATGTATGCTTAGATCTTTAAAACTACGCAACGGATTTTGATGCGATTTTTTTAATAGATAGAGTGATTCAAGAGGAAGGTTTATATGTATAATACATGTATAGAATTGGACCCGGTACTCAAGCGGACGAAGTCGCGAGCGGGCCGCTAGTTATAAATATAAACCTTCTGTGCGTGTGTATGTTATGGAACTCCTTCTAAACGGCTGGACCGATTTGGGTGAAATTTACTGTGTGTGTTCAAAGTGATTCGAGAATAGTTTAGATTTATAATTGGACTCGGTAGGTGGCGCTGCTATAGGGGTCCATCATGGGATACGGGTGTTCTTAAGCGGACGAATGATTTGTTGGTTTTGTTGTCATGGAAACTGTTAACGTTTTGTTGACATGGAAACTGTACAAAGCGGTACGAAGTCCGCCGGTCAGCTAGTAGACAATAGTGTCTACTTGATTATAGATCAAGTCATCTTAATAAATCTAAATAAATCATGAAATTCTTATACAAATTTTACACAATCCTAGCACAGTTTTAGTGCAACAAAAACACATCCAGTGCACACACGCCTGCAAACAGATTGCCACAAACTGTCTGAATTTCCTCAATAGACCAAAGTCAAAAACTAGTTCAAAAACTTTAAGTGTTAGCCATAAGGTTGAATGAACAATTTTATTGATGATATTTTCCAGTTTTGGAAAGGTGGATGTGCCGGCATCGTACATAGGTTCGAGAGCTGCCCGTTTCGGCAGTTGTAATTTATCAAATCGCAATGTTTTGACATCTCATGTTATAGTGAGCAACGCGGAAGTCGTGCCATATGGTCGTGACCGGCTCCGACCAGCCCGGCCGATTCGATTCACGTCGAGTCGTCGATCACATTGACAAACAGATCGTATCTGTTTAATTGAGGATCGCATTAATGTGCTACAACCAATTTTCGATCGCTTATTTTTATGATTTATCAACAAATTAGACTATTAGTGTTTTTGTAACATCCTTTGTTATTCGGCATCTATATATTAATACGTGAAGCAAAAACATTGTACCCCTTTTTACGAAAATTGCGCGGACGGAAGAGTATGAATTTTCGCACACTTACAGTTTATATAGAGAAGGATTGCAGAATGTTATTTTTTTTTTAAAAAATACATTAAATCAACTAAACAAACATTACACACACTACCATGTATTTGACACACAGGCATATGTATTTGACACACACGCTCTTTTCAAAAATTTCCAAAATGGAAGAGGAGCGGCCAAAATCTGTCAATGCCAATCCAAAATCACATTCAATCTTTTTTTAATTTTTTATTGCTTAGGATACAATTCGTGCAGCCTTAATATAATCACTGGGCTACCACTAGTCTTACTTATCATTCATCCTGTAATTGCCTTAAGTGTCCTACAAGTAAGTAGGTATTATTTATGTGTTTGTAAATAGCTCTAGATAGAGAGAAACTCGCTGAGCTGACGGCCAACCTCCAGTAATGGAGAGGCACTACAAGAAGAAGAAGACATAGTTCTACAATTTCCGAATTTAAAAAAATAAAAACAGTAAACACACAGACACAGACAGTGGATGAGGAGCAAGGGACAAGGTGGAAGCTGTAGTGTAGTACGAAGACTGCGGCATAAGCCCACCGCTGGGTTAGCACAATAAACCTAGACTCTTAACTAGACTGAAATCTAATAAAGGGTATACTTTATCTAATCCGGTTACAGTGTTTAAATTCAAAAAACCTACATCTTTGCCGGTGTCGGTTGTCGGTGGTCACAGGAAAACAGAGGTGTTGGGCGTTACAAAACATGTATGTCTCCAAAACATGACACTAATGTGAGCTACCCAAAGTGTATGACAAGAAAACATAACAGTGCCTTACATGATAGAGGTTGCGCCGAATCTAATGCGCTGTGACTGTGACGTCACGGTTACGTGACACCACGCGTGATAGATATATAAACGGTTCCGCTCCGTTATTGTCACGCTGATTGCTTTTTCTTTCATATCCGTATGCAGGTCATACGTACTCGTACTTCAAATGATAAATGGCTTTCAGTAAATCATATTACTCACACAACCTTTTTTGTTTATTTATTAAAACTTATCGATAAAGAAAGGTTATCTGTGTATACATATGAGATATAGGTTTTTTCGTGTTTAAAATCTATTTTTATAGCGGATTTCTTTTTAATTCGCATTAATTAATTAGCAACACATCGAATACTTTTTATTACGGAAACGAAAGGGTACGCATTAGAAGTATCTAAAAATTTTGTTATTTTGATTAACTTTAAGAGTCAATAAGTCGTAGAAGGTTATTTAAATTTATAGAACAGAGTAATTATTAGAACTAGTGGTCGCCCAGTGGTCGAAATTCGACCGTAATTTTATGAAGGCTGCACGGGTTGTATCCTAAGATTCCTAAGCAATGAAAAATTCAAAAAGATAGAATGTGAGTTTGGATTGGCATTGACAGATGTCGGCCGCATTAACCTGTCATCTGCCGCGAGCACTGATCAGTGCCATAAACAATTAAAATTCTATTGTCTGTATTCGCGGTAGAATGTAGATGACAGATTAAAGACAAACAATATGTGTGTGTCAAATACATGGTAGTGTGTGTAATGTTGTTTCTGTTGATTTAATGTGTTTTTTACGCATAATTTAAAAAATATATTAACATATGGATAATCTTCACTATAAAAACTATAAGTGTGCGAAATTTCATACTCCTCCGTCCGCGCAATTTTCGTAAAAACGGTTACAAAGTTTTTGCTTCACGTATTAATATATAGATGACAAATACAAAGAGGCTTATTGTAACTACTAATTATGAAGAAGGCATACTTTAGTAGAGACATGGAAACAGTTAGTGAATATATATCTTAGAGAAGCTCATATTACCTACGAGAAATGTAGACGATGTACTGGTAATGAGAGCTGGCAGTTCTCCGTCACGCTTTCTGACGCGTAACGGTAACATATCAGTAGACTTGTCAAGTTTTTCATGACCCAATAATTGTTAATATGAAATTCAGTGTTTTTAAGAATAGTTTTTTCTTATAATAAAAATGAGAGTTTACTCTGAACTTAAATTTGGGCTGGAAGGTCAAGATAAGGTCGACGATGGAGCAAGTTTACTCAGAAATTACATGTTAGCTTTTACTTTTTAAAGAGCCTGGGTTGCGCTCGAATTTTTTTTGTTTTTTTTTATTTGTATTGTTACAACTTGGTTAGGTTTTATTGGTTGAGTAGCAGTGTGTTATTAAAGTTGCGAATAACAGAGTCGGATTTTGAGATATAAGAAGTGTTATCCACATTGGTCCAGCTAGGGTCAATGCTCAATCTCCCTATATTATATTGTTGATATGGAAAGGGTTGAGTGAAAATGTGTTTTTTATTTTATTTTGTGTGCCCATTACGTCAAAACGATGGAACTTGTTGTCACATTAATAGTTTTATTTTGAAGTGCCATAATGTTTATGTAGTTTATAGACTATGAAGTCTATCGTGTACCCTGGACCCAATTAAACGTGAATGAAACCGGGCAGATATATATAACCTGTGGGTTCACTAATAGTTAATAACTAAAAATGACTAAGTAATACTAAAAAGTCGGCATTACGTTTCATGATAAGCCTGACGGCCACTGAAGACTCCAATGTAGAGAAGTAAATAGCTTATAACTGTTCTAATGCTGGGCAAAGGCCTCCATCATTGAAATTAAGTCATCACTACAATTGATGGGTATAATGGTTTAATCACCACGCTTGCCAAATGCGGGTTGGTGATCACTTTTTGTAAAGTCAGAAGCACACTTTACCCGACCTGGGCATTGAACGCAGGACCTTCGGGGATCGAGCCGAACGCTTTGTCACTCAACCACCAAGGCGTTACCTTATTACGAGCGAAAGAAACGACACAAGCATTTATTACAATATACTGTGGTGTTCCCACTATAAGTAGTGCTAATCCTGCTAATCCTGATAGAATATGAACAACAGTTGCACTTGACTTTTTGTGTATTCTAAATAACATTACATTAGGTTAAACCGGTCTCAGAGCACCTCGGCTTGAGCCGGGCTGTCTCGCTTCTGTCTATCGACTGTGTCAAACCGTTGCGAACCTTTTTAATTTTACATATTCGATGATTCAAATATTCATCCAGACTAAAGAGGCTTACATACAAATGCAAAAAACTAACTTTTTCTATGAGCTGCATATAACCTCCTTATAGTACACACTTATATACGCCTATACTAATTTGTTTGCGGTAATATTAAGTAATATGCAGCAATATGCACAACACGTAATACAGGTTACATAAATGAACCGCTACAAGCTATTTGCCGTAACGCGAGCTACGTACTTGTTAAATACTAGACGCGATTTCAAAAAGTCGCTTTACTAGTTTTTGTGCTAATTTAATAATTTACATAAAAAAAGTTCATGTAAAGAGGGCATAGGCTGCCAATGCTGTCGTACAAATTTCATACCTTCTATATGACAAGTTTTCCATTCAATTTAAGTATTCAATATTATTTCATAAAAATAGGCTCTTTACTCATAAAATAACTAATAAAATTAAAAAAATATTTATGTCTTGTAATATATATATGTTCAATAATTTTTCTAACCCAATATGATCCATGTAAAGTTGGTCGAAATAAACGCTTCCATTTTATTTATTTAAACGACTTCAAAATGGTGGTGGTTCTCAATTCGTCGGTCTGTATATTCTTATTTTGTTTTAATGTTTACATATTTTGACGACGATAGTGATCGATCATACAGATGCTGTCTGATACTGATAGTTTATAGAGACAGAGTGACGTTATCATTTTAAATTAGGTGCCAAAGGCAATAGTAGTATATTTTTACAATATTTATACTATCCCGCAGGGCCGGCCGCTTACCATACATAACACAAAAATAATTATACATCCTAATCGTATATTAAATGCGTACTAACAATTCAAGAACAAGACCTCTCATTAAGTCAATGAATACATAATAAAAAGCTGTAATGGCTATTAATTAAAACGACGGAATAGAACCGTCAAGGCCGCAGTTTAATCTCTTATTTGAAGTTTGATTTGAGTAGTAAGTGAAGCTTGCGGCTGCTGATTAACATATCAAACAATACGCAAGCTGGAAATGTATAGAAACGCCTGTTTGTTTTTTTATCAGAGAAAAATATTTAGATTTCTGTCTACTTTTGATGTTGTTGTTGCCTTCATATTGTTTGTTCTGTTTAATTGTTGTTATAATAGTTTTATTAAACAAAGGTATTCATTAAATGAGTTTTTTAAGGAGCTGAAATAAATAAAATAATGAATCAAATTTTGTTGTGTATAAAAAATACGAAACTTTTTTATTCTTCTTTTCTCTTGTATGAATTGGATTTCAAGACACGGGGCTGTATCACCATCATCATCATCATCATCAGCTCATTTTATGTCCTCACTGCTGCACGTGCACCTCCTTCCCTATGGATGGATAGGGAGAACGGGCTATAAACCACCACGCGGGCCCAGGGCTGCATAAGCTGCTAATTATTTTTATACGCGTTTACTTATACAAGTGGCGCCACGGCTACACAATAGTTAAAGTAACAACAAAAGCAGTGAATATAATGAACGTGAAGTGATGTGGGTGCATCGATTGTACATTTTATGGAGTTATTAATGTTATTATCACCGCGGGCACTAACGAGATTGGGCAACCTTAATATAGAGTGGCAAGTTCGACTTATTACAATTACAGACCGTGTACACAATGTGTGGTTTATGAGTATTATATTCATATCACTTTGTCTTATAATTATGTGCAGCCTTGATATGCCTTTTTAACGTATGAAAATAGCTTGCCAGAAAAATATTGCCAGAAATAAATCCCACGGAGTATTTTTGAACCTTTTTTGTAAATGAAAAAAACCTTTCTGTTTACCTTAAATTCTATAGGCGATAGCCGAGATTTTAGTTTTTTTTCGTTGTTGGTATATCGGTAGGTATTATAATTTCTCATATAAAGCAATCAGTTGCAAATCAAAAATGTTGTTATCACAATTGAATAAGTTGTATTACATCTAGGGTTATCTTAACATAAAGAAGGATTAACGAACATGACACTTAAAAAAGCACTCAGTCTTTTTAAAACACTTAAAAAACTCTAAAGGGTGATGACGTCACAGGTGAACCGTCTTTACAATTTGGTTATCATAACAAAAAAAAGCATCAATCAACCAGCAAAAAGCGACGTGAATTGGACTGTGACTTGTAAAAAGCGGGCATCTGTTCGCGGAACGATCCTCAGTCCAACCACAAAGTAAGGAGATTACAGAAGGTAAGCTTCACACAAACGAGCTCAAGCGACGCACACAACTCTCACGGACACGGGTTCGAAATTGTCAGAGATCCATGCAGCATTGCCAGACTTACGGATTTGTCCGTAGATCTACGGGCATTAGGTCTTGTCTACGGACATACGGATTTTAGTCGCAAATCTACAGTTTTTCTTTGGATTTCATCCACCCGACCTAAACAATAGTATTAATATTCAAATTAAATAAATTTTTGCGTAAAACGAAACTTAACTCCAAAAAAAGAAGACCTGCGCAGATCTGCGACTTGCGTTTCGTTTTTTGTATTTTGTCTGTAATGATTTCTCAAGATTTGGCTGTATGGCTCTGTACCATTGGCATTGCCCTTTCCCTTCGTATATTACAACTACTACTGTCAATGTCAACTTATTTTAAGTTATAATATTTAAAAAATTTGTTTTGTTTGGGTTAGTTATATTATAAATTGCGGTATTATATTCTACGGTTTATGGTCAGTCCATCTCTAAATATTCAGGTTTAACTTTAAAAAATGTCTGTAGATCTACGGATTTTTGTAGAGGCAATCAACGGACTTCTACGGATTTTTGATCGTAGCCCTACGGATTTTTAAAAATTGAATCTGGCAATACTGGATCCATGTCCATGTTAAGGTGCATGTGAGCGTCGCTCGAGCGTGGCATGTTTTAAGCTCACCTTCTGGGGGTCTCCTTACTTTGTGGTCCAACGGAGTTCTTGCGATGTTGTTTTTCTGTATGTGTATATTTAATAAACGTCAAAGTCACCTCCAAGGTGAGAGACCGATGATCTTAGAGTCCGCGCGAGTTATTTTCGCGTCCTAGGAAACACGCGCTAGAAGATGTGCGAATTATTACGCCTAATTTACCTACTAATGAAATCTGAAATCATTATTACTATTCATCACGATTTCCTTTTCATTGGGTTTTAATGTTTTTTTACATGTACATATCTAATCATAAAAAGGTAAGATATTCGTTTTTACATATTATTAATTAAGGCTTATTGTGTTTCCTCATAAACAGGCAATCAGGCTTACGACCCGCATTATGGTAAGCGATTACCGTAGCCTATTGACTTTTGCATCACCAGAAATAAAACGCGAGTTGCCATTCAATGAAAAAAACTAAATATAATTGTATTTCAAATAAATTATAACAATAAAAAATATACCTAAAACATTTGGTAAATAGCCTATATACTTTTCCACAGCTGGGCAATGGCCTGCATCCATTGAAGTCATCGCTGCAACTGATTGGTATTGGCTTAATCACCATGCAAATGCGGGTGATCTGAAACACACTGCCCGATCTAGGAATTGAACCCAAGACTTTCGGGTATCAGACCGAGCGCTTTGCCCCCAAGGCTATGTAACATTATTATTTTCCGTATTATTATGTTTTGCTAAGAACAGGTAAACCTAATGCAAATACGTCACAATGATTTGATTGTCCGGCGATCATTATAAAATAAAATGTGTTCTCAAAAAGGCTTTTTATCGCATATTGTGTCGTTCATTCCGACTACGACGAGTCGGAACGTGACGTCACTAAGCGAAAGTGACACTCGGCACTAAACATATAATGCCGCTCATATTATTGCGGCTTGGAATTAGCATACGGACGAAGAACTCGCAACAAACATAAAAATAAACCAGAACTCTTTTTTTTGGTTAAACTTTATGAGAACCAAGGTTTTTCATGTTTACCACAACATTTGTAAGTATAAGAAGTATGTCTGCTATATAATTATAACCTTAGCATGTACTCATTATAGAATTATGTTAACACATTTGTAACATGTTGTTGTAATACATCTATTACCTACAATATACTTACAATAGATAATGGTGTATGTTTGTTTTTTTATTTGTTACAAAAAAGCTGATATACATATATTTATAATATAATATTGTATGTAGACACGCCTCCGTCACAGTTTTATTGTTGTCCATAGTTTTTGATCCCATGTCTGTCAAAAGTAATAACAAAGTTAGCTTAAGGATGTACTAATATAATTACTATTATGTGTGTAGCTGACACATAAAAAACTTAATAGATATCATGTTGGGCTTTTTATAGCATAACATTTTTTGTATGTACAACACAAAACAATGGGTAATGCCCAGTATAATTATTAGTTTCCGCGGTCCCCTCAGGAGGAGGCAAATAAACCACCGTGCCGACAATAGCGAAGATCTGTGGATAAGTTGAGGAAGCGGCGATCAACAATAATATCTCTTCAAACATCTCTATATAAAAACAACAATTATATGCCTTTGGAGACACGACACTGGCTAAGAAGTCCGGTCCTTTTAATGGATGGACGTTTTAATCATTAAAGTGGCGTTTGGCCTAAGTTTAAAGACCGAAGCTTGCCACTTGAAAAAATACTCTGATAGCTTGCTCCAGTGTAACTTGAACCCACACCCTTTCGCAATGCGTGTGACAGATTTTCCAACTGGGTTACTTAGACAAATTAGTGAGAAGGTGGTACAAAATATTTCAGGACCAACGTGTATCTTAAGCATTGTAATTTCCCCATTAAATAGGTTAGATATACAAAAAACATTGCCCTGTATAGTTTTTTTAGTGCATAGTATGGCTAATATACTCTACGCTCATACATAACAACGACATTTAGAACATTCTTTAAAAAGTTACTTTTGAATGAAAAGAACATTTATATTTATTTATTACTAGATATTATCAATTTCATCGATAAATAACGATGTGTACAAATAGTGCATTGTCTTATCTTTAAATCTTTTTTTTTTCTATGTGCATAAACGTTGTCTATTTTCCCCGAATGACAGCTCTGCCTCCGCCTGGCCTCGCCTGAGGCCAGTGATAAGCCAACGTGGGAAGGTCCCGCGGGCCTTATCTTGCCGCGGGAGGTCGACGTCGGCTGCTATTCCGACGGTGAGGCCGTCACTGCTGTCATTACTATTCTGTGACATTATAATGTCAAAGATAATCCTCTTCACTGTTACAACTTGCGAACTCGCTTGAGACACTAGTCTTTAGAGTTCCGGATGAAGAATGCTCTTCGGCGCGTCCTGATATGGCGTTATGACCTGATGTTGTTGGTCCCCTGTGCAAGTTTTACTTGGTAGGGGGTGCCAGTATAAACAATAAAAGGTTGTATAAAATAAAGTTGTTCTAACGAATTAAAGTCAACAAATTGAAATTATGAAATTAAAGCGTTTTTAAAATGGTATAGCTGTTGGTAGCTGTTATATGGCGTTATCGGAATTAAAGGTCTGTGTGTAACTTAAGGTTACTTAAGTCGTAGTAACCAAATAATCCCAAGAAGGTTTCTAGAGGGGATGGCATCACGCAAGCTTGTTCCCGTTGATAGATTCTCCGGGGCGGTCAAATCGGTTTTGTGAGCGGAATATCCGATATTCTATCTATACTAATATTATATAGCTGAAGAGTTTGTTTGTTTGTTTGTTTGGTTGAACGCGCTAATCTCAGGAACTACTGGTTCAAAATGAAATATTTTTTGTGTTGAATAGTCCATTTATTGATGAAGGCTATGCTATATTACGTCACGCTATGACTAATAGGAATGGAGCATAATTAAAAATGTTGCAAAAACGGGAAAATATTTTATTTTAAAGCTTTCCTTGC
This sequence comes from Eudonia mercurella, assembly GCA_963082485.1. Taxonomy (NCBI): domain Eukaryota; kingdom Metazoa; phylum Arthropoda; class Insecta; order Lepidoptera; family Crambidae; genus Eudonia; species Eudonia mercurella. The sequence continues at coordinate 638,930 of OY720026.1, read as the reverse complement.
GTGCGCTGCGTAAACGGTGAAAGTTACGCAAAAATCATATAAAACGAAACAGTTCCCCTTTAAAAGTTCTAAAAAAAGTCCGCGACAGCATGTCTAGCTTTTAAGGTTGACTTACTAATAACCTTTTTTATAATAATCAAATTAGTTCTAAAATACTATTTGCGAAGGTGTTTTAATAAACATGATATTAATCCTTATCCAAATAAACAAATAAAGTTTGTATGGAAATTACGTCATTTTTGAAGCTAGAAGCTTGAAACTAATTTTTTAGGCTTTTAATTAGTATGTACGTATGTGTTTTATTAGCAAATAATAAGCCTAAAAAATTAAAAATGCTGCCGAAAGTTACTACCTCATGCGGACGAAGTCGCGGGCACAGCTAGTATACTATATATAGGTATATATATATATTCGCGGTGCAAGGTGTACGTGTGTGGCTTACGAACTAATGACGTGATAACGATTATAAAAGCTCAATAGGTCTAGCCTTAACTGAACAAAACATTTTAAACTTTGTATGAATAGCAATACGAATATCTGAAGCAGGATTTGCCCATACAAATTATTAGATTAATAACACAAAAAATGTAATCGAACGCTCAAAAGAGGCTGAAGTAATGGTGTCATCACGCGCTGCAATTATTCGCCGTAAAAACTCATTTTAGCCCAAACGCCGACAAAAAGCAGGCCCAAGGCCGCGCGGATCCGCCTCTGCGTTAATTACTTCACGACATAGTAATCTTCAACTAGATATAAACATGTAACATAACTAATAAACGCACACCCTAATAATAGTTTGTTTGAATTTGAACATGGACAGTATGCTCATTATAAAAAGGCCTTATCGCTTCGACATATGTTTTATTTTCACTTGTTTTGACTGTTCAACGAAGAAGTGAGTGTAATTAATTTATTTTTAATTTATAAGAAAATTCTTGATTGGCTGAATTTGATTCAGTAACCGATTTTTGAACAACTACTTTCAGGATATGCGTTTTTGTATATTACATGTTGTATGTTGTAGTAATTACACCATACACTATCAACTATAACCAATTCACGTAATAACGACAAATAATAAGAACAACAAACAAACTGAACAGCGTTGCAAGAAGCTCCCTTTCATAATCAAAACGACCTTAAATAACGAAGTATTGAAGTAAACCAGTCAAATTCGTTTATTTAGACAGAGTTCAATGTTAATGTTACCTTCGCGATAGAGTTAAACGTTTAAACGTTTATAGTACCTAATCGTTTTGGTCCACGTGTTTGGCATTCAAATTCAAATCGTTAATTGCATGCCGTGCTGTGTTCGTAGCAATTTTACAGGTCAGTGCGTTCAATAGATGCTGACACTAAACAATCTAGCGGTCTATGCAGGCATAGCTACAGCACCTCCGTCTAGTATTTGAATCATTATATCAGATAAATTAAATACGATTCACAAGAAAATATGAAGAGTAATAGCTTTCTAAGTATTTGCAGGAAACTTTAAAAAAAACAGTTTTTAGTAAAATTGCTTATAATGACGTTTTTAGACCCACTAAACTAGTGGTTTTATCACATAATTTAGATTTTATTGATAAAGTGCGTAAGCAATCGAAAGTTTTTAATTTTTTTAGGCTGACTAAAAAAATACTTTGGGACGGGATGATGGAGCTTTGTTATTCTCTGCTATGCTAACACATCTTCCACTTCAGTTATCTACTAAGCTGATAGGCTATTATCAAAAATCACTCAACAAATAATTTACAAGCGTGACAAAACGCCAAGAAGACAATTAATGAAGCAACGCCGTTTACAGTGTCGCCTGTGACGAACCTAACGAGATCTTAACCGTAGCGTTATTTCAGCATGCGCCGCGCAACTGAAGCGTTTCAGCAACTTGGCCAACAAAAGGAGGGTGGGTAAGTTGGTGCTATTAGTTCAACAGCCTTTGTGGTGCAGTGGTTAGACCACCAATTTCAGATGGGTACGATTCTAAATTTTCTAAATTTAAGATTCTTCGAAAGTTTACGCGAACACTACACATTTAAATAAAACAACTTTTACGGATCTACTGGCGTTTATTTTACACATTGATTTACATTATATGATTACACATCTTTTAAATCCGCAAAATTTGGTTTATTGATATTGGAACGATTTCTATAGTAACAATGTTAGTATTCTTGTTGAGTTTTGACAGTAAGATACAGTACTTAGGATTTTTGGTGAGATGCCCTTAAATTTTCGGGCATATCCTTACTTACCAGTGAGACGAAAGAAAAACGCTTCGCCGTAGTAGTATAAAAAATATGTACAAAAGTGTTTCATCTCAACTTGTTGTGTAAAAACAGTTCAATGTTGAATAGTTACAAAGTAGTTCAGTTAATAATGATACTGTTAATCATGACCATGAATAAATTTGAGAATCCACTATATGTGTTTTGTGCTACGATTTAAGATTTGCTTTACTTAATAACCTATGTCTGGTGGAGTATGTATAGATTTATGTTTATAGGAAATAATCACTTACATTTTTGCCCGACGTCCTCAGATAATTCTGAATTTCTAAGAACTAAATAGTTAAATCAATAAAGCAATTTATTGTGCAAAAATTGCTATACTTATGAATTCAGAAATGGGTTCATTAGCTATGGTATTGGTAACGCGGTGGCTCTACCATCCGCATTGAACGCCGCTGGCCGCGAAGATACAGATCTCGGAGACCAACAATGGACTCTGCCTTAAGAGGCTGCCGATTCGTTTTGACTCCAAAAGATACTGACTAGTTTCATCTCACAGATAACATGGATTAAATGTCCACGCACAAAATGTTTTCTAAAGCTATCTCGAACAGAACAAAGTATTTTATTTTAATGTGTAAACATTAATATAAAATACTTTATTAGCTAAGATCTGCATATAAAGTGTTTCATTTCAATATGTCACAACACAAATCAAGAACTCTTCAATTTTCAAATGGTGTATTGCAAAAATAAACAAAATCTTTCTGATTTGAAGTGTCTGCAATAATGTTAAAGTAAACTACAAAGTAAACAGGGTTATAGGCTTTTGCTGGAATATGAAGACTGCATTAAGGTTTCAAAAGTTACGTATATCTCTAGTTTAATTCAAACCACGGAGTCCTATTCTCTTTCCAAATGTAAAACAAGGTACAAAGGTTACTCCTAATGAAAGACTTCTCTATAGACATAATTTATATGAAAGTTGAAGATTAAGATTATTAAATAACACTGTAATGCAAATCTCGGTATGTAATCGTAGTTTTGTAATCCTTTAATCATAATCAAGCGTCATCTAATTAACAATATTTTCGTCATCGTTGCTTAATTTAAAAGCGTAAAATCGGTAGCCGACCGCCACTCTCATTAGGTTTGAATTTTTCACAGAACAAATCTGCATGAAACTGTCATGGCGAAACTTGAGAATACTGATCAGACGACGCAACAGACTGATCGCTACATTATAACAATTTATTATTGCAAAACAAGATAAAATAGGAAATCGAAGCACATTTCAAAATGGTTTATAACAATATATTGGACTTACAAAGTCTGTAGAAATAAAATATCACAAATACGATACCTAATAAAAACAGTCTTTGTTTAAATTGGATAGAATTAATCAGTTAAGTATCAGAATCGTGTCAATTAAACGTAAAAAAAATCAAACGAATCAAACTAATACCGCGCAAATCGTGACCAATCATCATCTTTAATCTACGAAGCTACTTGAAATTCCGTTTTAAAAAAGAACTTGTTTGTAATCCTAATTTACTTAAGCAAGAGAATTATGCATACAAATAAATATTTTATTAAAACCATTGTAATATAAAATAAATGCTAAAACCATAAAATTAATGCTACGAAATCACGTCTGGCAAAAAGTTATAAAATGGTTTTCAATAAAGTCTAAAATATAAAAAATAAATCATTGTTACGTACAAGGCAAAATCTGTGTTTATTTATTTTTACACCGGTAAACAAGTTAATAATAAAGACTACTAAAGATCACTAATGGGCTTAACTTACAAACTTTGTAGGTCCTCTTTGCAATATTAAAATCATTGGGCCAGTAAAAATTTAAAATTAACCATGCAATTATTTATTTGCATCTGTTATATTCCTACCGTAAACAAGAAAAGACAATAAAATCAGCTGTCATAACAGAGTTTAAAACTTTATTAGAATTTATGCCAACACCAACATATATTTCATCAACAAACAAGGCGTTTATGACCAACTGAAGTCATTCCAAAACCAATCTACAGCGTTTCGGTATAGCGTTCAATTCTCAAATTCAATGGGCGTCACAGCCCCACCAGACGTAAACATTTATTACCATAAACAAGCAGTAAGACCACGGGATCGTCTCACATTGTGTTTAGCTGCAGCATGTCTAGAATTACCCATGCACGATTGTTATAGATGTGACCCACTTGCGAGTTATGTGTGGCCTTCCCATCGCGTGAACTCTCAACTCGCTAATGTGGTAGAAGGCACAAGATATATCCTCTTTCGACTCTAACTGGAAAACGCCTACATTTAGTCCGAAACACGAAGGCGAAAGTGTGCGCATCCCGGAATATTTTACCAACGATGATCTAGACATCCTACTTCTACCAGAATGTATTATCATTATTTTTTATTCATAATATTTTCTGGCATTTATGTATATAACTGCGTAATTTAGGAAGTAAAAATAGTAAGTGTACGGAGTATGTACGCTATAACATTAGGTTCTTCACGAATTATGTAAATTGATCTACCAAGGTCGATAATGCATAGAGAGCTCCCTGCTACAGATGTTGACTACTTCTACAACTGCACATTTTGCCATATTAACACAAATAAATATAAACACTGCATGAAGTGGCACCAATTTATAAAAACAACGGATTTTATTGGCGGACACCCAACAACAACAAATTAAATTAGCCCGTCGACACACGGCGTAACATTTAAAATGTTTTGAACTCGAGCTCAGTCGCTTGCGCTTATACGTTGCGCCACGCGGCTCGCTGCGGCGCGGCGCGGTCGTGCGCTGTGCATTTACTTCGCGCTAAGGACGGACTCTGTTTACTGGGATGAGAGGAGATCATGGTATTTGTTAATGGAAATAGCATCATCGCTAAAAAAAAATACTACTTTAATTAGTAATTTGTGGAACTGCTTTTATGTGAATGTGCCCTTTTGTATTTTTAAATAAGATTTAACGTTTATTGTCATGCGAGCCAGCGGTATTACGTCATTGTGAAGTTACTACCCTCACAGTTGAAAGAATACTTTTACAAGTATTTAACAATCGATAAAGACGTAATTCTTTATAAATATTTTTATTATTTTAAATTTTAAATTCACAATGCTATACATAAAATTACAAAATAAAATTATTAATACTGAAATCATCAAAACCGTGTTTATTGTTTGACTATAAACATAGTATACATAATAAAAGTAATGACATTTATGATGTTTATGACGAGTTCTTTGTGTTATTTTTGTGTGTATGTTCATAACTAAATAGGTTTTTATTAAACCTAATAAAATTGCGTAACTAAGAATAGCTTTTCGTGAGTAGAACCTTAGAGGCAATCTGATTACGCATCAATTCGAAATAATGTATGATATATAATATCCAATTATAATTAAATAATTACAATTATTTCTCAATCGTATAATTTGATAAGAATTAAAACAATCAACACTTCCAATAATCAGCCGCTTAACTGACGTCTCAATAACAAATGCTCTTCACTAATGAATTACAATCTGGTTGGAGGAGCATCCACATGTGACAGCGGTCGGATGCCGACGGACAGTTCAAGGTTCGACGCCGGGTCAGCACCTCGTAATTATAACCAATTATAACGAACATCGTAATTAAACTTTACGTTTATAACCGATGCTTCCTAATAATAGGGAAATCTTGAACTTTGTTATGCTTCGTAATGTTAAATTATAATGGGCGAATCCAGGAAATAACAGCTACAATAGTGCGTGATCGTGACTTAAAAATAATAAAAATAATCTTCATTTTACATTGCTACCAAAAAAATACGGCAGTACTTAAATGTAATCCCTTTTTTTACAAATCAATTATCAAACATAGTAGTAGAAGTAGTTTTTTAAAGTGATTTCGCTGAAAAAACAACAAATTGTAAGTTTATTCTTCCTGGTTGCACTTATTTTGCATAATAATGTTCATACATATCCTAGGTCAACGTAAGTACTTGACGTTTTGGCCCAGTTGCAGTTTGCGTTAAATTAACATCATATCATTTATAACAGAACGCCAAAGTTTGAATGTGGACAATTGTAATTTATCTGTATCGTCCGCAGAACAAAAGACATCAACGCGTTAGCAAACCTAGCGTGTACGTGGGTTGTCAGGCCGGCCGCCGTAGCCTATACTAATATTATAAAGAGGAAACCTTTGTATTTTTGTATGTATGTATGTTTGCAACGAATAAACTCAAAAACTACTGGACCGATTTCAAAAATTCTTTCACCATTAGAATGCTACATTAGCGCTGAGTAACATAGGCTATATTTTAAAAAAATGCGGTACGAAGTCCGCCGGGGCAGCTAGTCGTGTATATTTCCAACAACTTTAGTAACTTGTACATTAGAACCCATATATTTTCTGTCGAATAAGTCCTCTACAACTCTCTTTCTCTCACTCTCGTCTCAGTGTGACAATTTACTTATTTATTTACTACTAATTTACAATAATCGTCAGTGCGTACAGTTCGTGCGACCGAACCTACGTACCCATTCTTTTTGCAACCCTAGCCGAGGTTTGGAGCTGAGGTGTCCGGTCCTATGCGCACCCCTCAGAGAATCTAGTAAGGAACGGGGCCACGCACTGGTGCTTGATGCCACTCCCTCTAGAAAACCTCTGACGGTATTTCGTTTCACACGGCATGAGGAACCCTTGAAGTTTCTCCCCGCCCCCCAAAAAGTCCGGTGACGCTGAAAATGCCGTCTGAGTACTATATTTTAATTGATTAGTTAAATCAATCAAGACATACGTGAAAAAAAGTAATAAATCCTAAGTTACGCTCTTTTAATATCTAGCTGTATATACCTAAACATATGAACATTTAATACATTTGTTGCGTCATTATTTTCGTAGAACATACGCGAAATCTCATCGTGTATCACACAAAACAAACTGCCAGCCTTCTGAGAAGGCAACAATGTCAGCCGGAACGTCAAAACAAAACGATCAGTTCGAGTTAAAAGCTATTGCAGCATACACACAAACGCAAACATTTGCCTCACCATAATACGTTGGACTGCGGCGAATTTTATGGCCCTTTGCCTGTTGTCCATCGACTGAGGTTTGGCAATCGCCTTCATCCATAACATATTTTATGTAGTTGTGTTGCTTTTTACATCATCACCAATGTTATAAAAAGACTTTACTTGTTTGTATAAAAAGAACCCTTTATAACAGGGTAGTGCTAATTTCATTTGTCATTTGATTAGGTTAGCTAGCTACGGTCGGTTTAGACCCAGAGGTCCCGGGTTCGATTCCCAGCGGGGGTAAGATGTTTGTTTACTCGGTTTGGTTGGTGGTAGGGCTTGTTTGTCTGCCTGGCTAGCTACCACCATCTTATCTAAATATGTCGCCATAACATCAATGTTTGTAGTATTGTTGTGTTTCGGCAGCTAGAGATAAGATAACCAGTGCCTCACTAGTTGAGGATCCCGGGTGAAGTGCGCTTCCATCATTGGCCTTATCATCACTTAACATCAGGTGAGGTCAAGGAACTGTGCTTACCCGTAAAAAAAAAGGTTAACGGTAATTTTAATGTATGTATGTATGAAGGCAGCGCCTCCTAGAGATAAACCAGGGGAGTAAAAATGTTGCAATATAAATTTTCGTTTTTTTCTATGATTAATATAAGCCCTTAACTTACCCTTTGTCACGGTCAAATGCACGCGATAGAGACTTATCATATGTATGCCGCAGACGTACCTGTAACAACCAGAATTAATCATAAGCTTTATATACAAAAACGTCAATACACGAACATGTTTTAATATAACAATTATGGTATTCATTTCCTCATCTATACAAAACGCTTTTGAATTTCTATGGCAAATGTTGATTGTGTCTCTAAAGTAAAGTAAAGTAAAAAAACACAGCCTATAACTGTCCCACTGCTGGGCAAAGGCCTCCATCATTGAAATCAAGTCATCGCTACAATTGATGGGTAATGGCTTAATCACCACGCTTGCCAAGTGCGGGCTGGTGGTCACAACCCTATGCATCGAATAATCCGAAATACATTTTGGCGGACCTGGGAATTGAACCGGGTATCGGGCCGAGCGCTCTGCCACTCGGCCACCGAGACGTCTCTAATTGGTTATTAAAAGTGTGTGTTGATGTTGAGTGAGAGTTGAGTGTAAACACTTTCTATGTTACATCAACCAAGGTCCCATTTTTTAGTTAAAGTCAAAGCATTATTCGACGTAGCACAATTAGGGTTCATACTATTAAGCTTTAAGAAACTACAACGCTGCCTGTCTTGCAGAGAAGCCCGTGATGTGTACGTGTGCTTCTGTTATGTCCTCCTCCTTAGTCGGTCACTCTTGACAGAGTGGTCGTGGTTGATGACGTTGCATTTTCATTGGCTAAAACAGCCCTCGCGATGCGCCTCCATTTGTTGCGGTCTTCAGCGTCTCGTGAACTCTGAACTATAGAGGTCTGTGTTGTTGCTTTGATGGCGTCTGTCCAACGCGTAGGTGATCGACCGCGTGACCGCTTGCCCTCCACCCGTCCCTGGACAACGAGTCGCTCCATGGAGTGTTTGTTTCTAACAACGTGTCCGAAATACTTGAGGATTCGTGTCTGCACAGTGGACGATAATCTCTGTTTGATTTTTAATTCTGCCAGGATCGAGACGTTGGTCCTAAACGCTGTCCAAGGAATCCGCAGCAGTCGCCGCCAGCACCACATCTCAAGTGCATCGATTTTCAACCGGTCTTTCAGGCGAACCGTCCACGTTTCTGCGCCATAAAGGAGTATCGGGAAGACTAAGCTTCTCATTAGGCGGACTTTCGTGGCTTTAGTGATATTACGGTTGCACCATACTTTTTTCAGCTTATCAACGGCAGATCGTGTGATAGCACATCTCCTTCTAATCTCGTCTTCAGAACCTCCAGTGTTTGCTATGGTGGAACCGAGGTATACATAGGATTGGACAACCTCACAGTTGCCAATCATAGAGATTTCAGGATGGTTTAGTTCAGCTCGGTCCACTATCATCATCTTGGTCTTGTCTCTGTTGACTGCGAGTCCGAAGGAGAGGCTTGTTGTTTCTAAAAGTGTCAGCAGGTGTTCCATGTCTTCTTTCGTTTGTGTGAGAAGAGTTGTGTCGTCGGCATACCTCAGGTTAATCTGATTGATCTGGTCGAATAATTAGGATCTGTTCTCTTGTTCCTCGACCCTTGACAAATCCCGCTTGCTCAATTGCTATTTCGGGATTCAGAAAAGCTTGCAGTCTGGTATTGATGATATGAAGAAGTACTTTGCTGGCGTGTGCAATTAAGGCTATAAGCCTGTAGTTGCCACATTTCTTCGTTGATCCCTTTTTGTGCAGTGGTATGAACACGGAGTGTGCCCAGTCTTGAGGCCATTTTTCTGTCTCCCAGACGCGGTTGCAGATAACATGCATAATCTCAACTCCGCATTCACCCATTGCTTTAAAGATCTCTATAGGAATAGCGTCATCTCCTAGAGCCTTATTCCCCTTCAGGTGATCAATTGCGGCTCGAACTTCACTTTTCAGGATTGATGGTTCCAAAGTAATCTGTGAAAGCGTACTAGTGTTACTCGATGGTGTTATGCTGCTATTGCTAAAAAGTTGCTCGCAATATTCCCTCCAGACACCCACAACATCCTTGATTTCTGTCACAGTCACTCCGTTTGGCCCCTCAATAGCCCAGGCTTTCGGCTTGAATTGACGGGTTATGGTTCGAATCTTCTTAAATAAATCTTTAGTTTCGTGGCGCTCTGCGTTTTTTTCTAACTCTAGGCAGATGTTTTTGAGCTGGTTATTACGATCTCTGCGAGTTGAAGATTGGATCCGTGCACCCATCAAATTTAATTCCTGTACAGACGACCCCCTTGCCTTCATCTCACGACGGTGTTCTACTAGACGCCAGGTATCGTCTGACATCCAGTGTTGGTGCTTCCCTTTAATTCGAGTCGGCTATGACGAGCGTATAGCTTTTTTTATGTGCTCTTTTGCGGCCTGCCAAAGTGAGTCGGAGTCGTCATTGACAGCTAATGACCTCCATGTGCTGTTATCGGTTGCCAGTTGGTTCTTAAAAGACGTGTAGTCGACTACTTCAAGCCTCTTGCTAGTTCTGCGAGGTATAGAGTTGCGTAACTTGAGTTTGAGGTTGCATACGAGAAGTTGGTGGTCAGATTGACAGTCGGCTCCGGGCAATGTGTGTGCGTTCATGATTGAACTTCGCCATCTAGATCTACTAAGTATGTAGTCAATTTGATTCCGATGTTTTCCATCAGGGGACGTCCAGGTATACAGTCTTCTGTGGTGTTGCTGGAATACCGTATTCATAATGGTGAGGTTGTTGTTGGCTGCGAACTGGAGTAGTCTCTCCCCTCGATCATTCCTTTGGCCGAGACCATAGTTGCCTACAATATTCCGCAAGCCCACATCCATCCGTGTATCACCCACTTTCGCGTTAAAATCGCCAAGTATAATCAATATTTCTCTACTTGGTATTGTTGCTCTGTTGGTCTGTTATGTACCGAAAATATTATAAACTAGCTGCCGCCCGCAGTTTCACCCGTGTGGTTCCCGTTCCCGTTGGAATATCGGGATAAAAAGTATTCTATGTGTAAATCCAGGTTATAAACTATTTGTATGCCGAATTTCATCCAAATCCATCCATCCGTTGCAGCGTGAAGAAGCAACAAATATACACACATACACACAAATTTTTAATATTAGTGTGATTGTGTCAGAATATTTTTATCGTAACATCCTAATCACACGAGCACAGTCTTTATTGCTATAATTTTTGGACATCCGTGTATGTTTTATATTACGGAACGGAATAATAATATGTGTTAGTTGCAATTGTCATTATATATTTATAAATATATGAAAAAGGAACGCTACAAAAGTACTAAGATTAGATCATACAAAGATCTAGTTGATTTCAGTTGAGATGCTCTTTAGACTCGCAAGCTTGCCGCCGTTCACTGCAATCCGCGAATGTCATAACATCAATCGTCAAATCAAATTGAATCTGTGAATCTACTAGCATTTGGTTTTGTTATTTGTATTTCACATTTTAATGTGTTGCGTAATTTTCACATTTTAACGTATCTTTAGAAAACAAAACATATTATGGAGAAGTGAGAGTTTATACATATAAAGCAACCGACGTAGGCGTTTTGAAATAACCGTATTCATTAGCTGTTCAATCGTCAACAAATGTCTCCGAGAACCATGCCAAAGTAACTTTATGAAACACTAGCGGCCCGCCCCGGCTTCGCACGGGTGTACTTTTATTTAGAAACATTTTTTGAGTACAGCCTATAGCCTTCTATACTAATATTATAAAGAGGGAAACCTTTGTATTTTTGTATGTATGTATGTATGTTTGCAACGAATAAACTCAAAAACTACTGGACCGATTTAAAAAATTCTTTCACTATTAGAATGCTACATTAGCGCTGAATAACATAGGCTATATTAAAAATATATATTAAATAAAATACTAAAAACGACAATTACATTTTCCAATACAAAATGATTTGTTTGTTTTGTTCTCATGGAAACCATTGATATATATTTAACTCAATGATGGAAACTGTCAAAGCGGTACGAAGTCAGCCAGGTCAGCTAATCCTCAATAAATGGACTATTCAACACAAAATTAATATTTCAATTCGAACCAGTAGTTCCTGAGATTAGCGCGTTCACCCAAACAAACAAACTCTTCAGCTTTATAATATTAGTATGATTAAAACGTCGATTCTTCAGTTGATTTGCGTAGTTTGAAAGTGTTCCTTGGTTTTTGTTACTGACCTTTACTTAATGACTGACGTAGATAAAACACATCTTGATCTAAAGCTAGAAAATCCAGTTTCGTTGTCATTTACCTCAACTAATCAATGAGCTAACTAGGTCATGCGCGAGGATGGCACCGCTTACATAACTCCATCGCGGTATGTCGAGTACACACACGTGTACAATCTTTATTGTACACACACGTGCACAATCTTTATTGTACACACGCGTGCACATCACACTACCACAAAATGTCAAATTTCCTCAATAGTTTTTGAACTTTATAGTCTAGCTATATGGTCGAAAATGTAACTTTGAACTGTATGGCTAAGGTATATGGTTGAAAATGTATTTAATAAATTTGACAGTTTTGAAAAGGTTGATGTGCTGGCGTCTGTACTTACACGATTTTGGTGTATCGGATACATAACAAGCATTTTATGTTCATACAATAAGTTCTGTTGCTCAAAACTGAATACAACGTCGTGTAGTGAATAGGATTGGTTATCTTTTGGCCGTGGAAAGTCGTTAGATGCGAGCAGCACAAAACCGGTCGTTGTGGGAGGCCTTTGTCTAGTAGTGGACATCTTTTGGCTGAGATGATGATGATGATGATGATGAGGATGATGATGATTCTCTAACTTAAGAGCCACGCTCTTGTCGGTGTAGTATTTTCTTCATTCTTTTACTTCTCACTATAAGACACAACATTCACTTTAGGGAATTGTACTTAATATAATTTTTCGGTAATTTTGTTCAATTACTATCATTGTTGGAACACACCAATCCTACTAGCTTTGCTGTTTGCCATTGTGTTTAGATAACAATTATGATAATAACTTGTCATTCAACATGTCCCATCGTTGCTGAATTTTGCTGTTTACGTAGGTATTGAACCGATGAGAGTGAAAATATATCAAAGGAGTTATATATTAATGTAAGTTGGCAACATCCAATAACTAACACCAACCAAAGCTAAGTAGATGTTTCTGTATTGTTTTCTCATTGTTTCAAAAGATGGTTGGAGTCTACCACCAGCCTGGGACCCCATCATACAAAATATTAAATCCCAGCCCCAACACCATACTGCCAGACCAAAAGATCCTGTAAGCTCTTTCTGTGTAAAACGGAACGCACCTGATTAAATTTAAATGAGGGTATACAAGCTACTAAGTAATTATGAGATGACCAACACCTCAGTCTCCCAGTGACCACGAACCCTGCAAAGGATTCGAAACGTCAGGATAAACATTAAATAATGTGTAAAGTAAAATAAACGCGAGTAGATCCTTAAAAGTTGTTTCATTTAGATGTTTCTGTGTTGGTAATCAAATCCCAGTACCTGTCTGAAACAATACTTACCATAGTCAAACGGCAAGACCACATGCTGATTGGTAGACAAAAAACAGTTGTTAAAATGTTTAAGTTGCTATTCAGAAGGCCGTTTAGCAAAGTAACCGTGTTAGATCTCGCCGCTGCACATATATAGGCAAGCCGTTAGCCTAGCATGCCAATGTTTGTCAAAGAAACGCCAGCCCCGAGCACTAGACTACTCGCAAACGAACTAGTCCTCAGGCTATGCTCATTTATCTCTGACACGGCGAATTAGAATTTGAGAACAGGTTAGTAGTTCCTTTGTTATTGGATACAATATACGAGTATTTAAATTTTACGCAAATTTAGTTGCGAACAAATTTTAATTAGGAAAAACTGTATATTTTCCGTTGAAACAAATTGATTTTCCAACACTTTTTTTATGAATTACACGGAAATTAGAGTAGCTTTATTACATCGATTACGTATAAAAGAATATTTTATTACGTTAAGACATTTGTATTGAGTGTAGAGAAAACCTTTGAGCTTAGCGCAGTCAAATACCTCAAAAACTTTCTACATCCTTTGAAGTATGTAAGCATTCTAAAGCATGATTATTAAATAAATATAATAAGCCATTAATGTGGAGATTTATCCACACCGTCATCCCACTGCATCAATCATGTCTAATCTGACGTACAAAACAACTCCTGCGAAATCTATAAACACACAATCTCACCGTCTCAATCGGTACTGAGAAAGTGCGCTTGCACTAGCCAGTCACAGAGATGACATTTGATATTTTAATTCCCATAACGAATGGAGATCCGATCGCCTATTGTATAAGGGAAATCAGAAACGATTCAAGTGGAAGCTACTTAACGTCCGACTGTTTGAGCTAGACCTGCTTGCGAAAGCGCTGAATGGATTGCATACTTATTAGCGGGAGTGAAGTTCTCAAAAGTTTGTATGTATTTTTTGTAAACAAAATGGTTTTACAGAAACTATTGGAAAGTTTTCATCATTCGTACCCATCGTCAAGTTTTATCTCGAAATACCTGAGGCACACATCTCAACGAGCGACCGATTGAAGCAAGTTACGAAAACCACATTTTGGCAATACCATGGACAACCATTAAAAGAAACTGTTCACAAACACGAGACACGTTGGGCCGCGGCTAATTGCAATAAAGCTATACAAAGTATGAGAGCGGCAGCGGTAGCGGGAGCAGTCCGCATAGCAACTAATAAGAGCCTATTGTCGATCGCACCGCTCGCTCCTCGCCTCCGCTGCCATCGAGAACAACTATAGATGGTACAACTATGAACTGGTTGTTGTTGTCTCTATATATTGAGAATGTCCAGCAGTGGACTGATATGGGGTGATTATAATGATGATGATGATGATCCTATAATTTGGCTCACAAACACAATGGGGTGGATTCGTTTTGTCTGCTTTTAGATATGGCACATGCACTGTGCCTTAGTATAGGGTACACAATAGCTCAAAAAAATCATGGTAATAATCCTATTAACATCTACTTTAATGTAAGTAACCAAGATTTAAGTTAGCTCGATACAAATCTATGTATTTGATGGCCGCCGCATCGATAGCCGCCGCTCTATGCCCCGCTGTCGCTTGTCATCCAGTTGGCGGCCTTAAGTGCCACTGCCCAGTGGTTGCATCAAACGTGCTTGACGCGCCAATAGCCAGCCGTTTTTAGCAGTCCAGTGTAAAAGTTAATGGGATTTGGTTACTGGCCGGCAGCTCAGTTGATCAATAAATCATTAAGGTTGAGCGAACCGTAACAACAAATCTAGTATACTAATATGAAATTATTGAGATTCAATTGTATTGTGACACCTTTTTTTGTTCTTTTTATGTTAAATCATTTGTTATTAATAAATTTAAGTAGATGTAGAAGATTATTAGTACTTTTAATAATTTAAAATGTAAAGCAACATTATCTTCCACTTTTATACCAATTAACTAGTTCTAGACCAATCAGAATTACAATGACTACTAGTAATTGATTACCGTATAGAAAATGAGTATAATATAGATATGCCGTTAGTTTTAAATCTAACGATATAATATGAGCGGTTACACTACCGGTTTCAGACCAGGGGTCCAGGGTTTGATTCCCAGTGGAGTGTAGGTTTAGTTAGTGGTAGATATTGTTCTAAGTGCATCTGTTAGAGCTGTTCCGTCAGTTAGAGATAAGATAGCCATTTCTTCAATAGTTGAGGATTCTTGGCGCTTCCACCTTGGCACTAATCGTTACTTATATCAGGTCTGATGAAGGCAAAACGCTTTCTTGTTGTTGTGTAAAAAATGACATAGCACAAATAATCCGTAACTCACTTACTCAGTAGTTGGTAACTAACTATTAATTGATTCTATAGAAGTTGGTATACCTAGTATTGTATATTCTGCCAAGTAACGGCGAGCGAAAGGGCTCCGTGTGACTCGGCGCATTGTCAAAGGTTGTATACAAAACGTATTACATTTCTTTTCACATGTTCGCTCTCACTACTTTCTCACGTATACTGTACTAACACCCGCCCGCGGCCTCGCCCGCTTCGATTTTTGTCTATCACAAGTCTTAAGTACCTAGAGTACACTGCGAAAAAATATCCCAGTTATTTTTAAGCAAAACGTCGTATCGATCCTTAGATTCGTTATGATGTGAAGGCAAGAAAACAGTACACACACACTAGTTGGTGGATCATGGTCTATTCTCACTTTATTATTTATTTATTTATTTATTGAGACAACAACAGCCATACTTTACCCGACTGCAAAGGAAGGGTTATGTTTTTCGCGCCTACCTTGTATGTAATATTCTTTATTACCTCATATCTCCAGAACCACTGAACGGATTTACATAATTGAGGTATCGTTAGATTCGTCTTAGCTGCCCAAGTGTTCTTAGATAGGTGACTTTAAAAAAAACAATATGGCGGCTGTGCGACGCCATTGGAGTTGGTAAAAAACGTTTTTTTTACCAACTCCAATGGCGTTATCCAAAGACCGATATTATGACGATGATACACATTCCCTTCCATAATATGAAACGTACTAGCTATGTTGATTTTGTGTGAAAATCAGACATAGGAATAATAGGTACTAGGTACTCATTACCTGTTCATGTAAGGAATTCTTACAAGAAACAGTACAACCAAAAACCATCTAATGATCTACCCTAATCGGCGCTATTCCTAAACTCGTGGAGCCCAACAGAACGTCCAATTAAATGTCATTAGTTGATTTCTCGCTAGCGAATTAACTGCGCCGGCTCTTTGGCGCATACCGATGGCATACCAGGCCGGATAAAAAATTTAGAGGTGGGAATCAGTGAACTGTGTGGAGAAATCGTAAGTACTTTATGTAAGTGCAGCGAGGGTAGTCAGAGGCTAGAACTTTTTAAATATGATTTAACTATGATAACCGTGGAGCTCGACGGCGCAGTGGTTAACGCGCTCGGTCTAAGACTGCTGAACTTAGGCAACTTAAGCAAAGACCGGTCATCGGATAGGTGACCAAAATCTTATCATCTCAAGCTTCTCCGTGCTTCGGAAGGCGCGTTAAGCCGTTGGTCTCGGCTGCATTAGCAGTCGTTAACAACCACCAATCCGCAATAGGCTCGCGTGGTGGTTTATGGCCCGTTCTTCCTATCCATCCATAGGGAAGGCTCGTACCCCAGCAGTGGGGACATAAAATGAGCTGATGATGATGATGATGATGATAACCGTGAAAAATTGTGAAAACAAAAAGAGGCCTGCACCTAGCAGTGCTCGAACTAGAGCTGCGTTCATACGCATTCATACATCATTGATGTTGAATAAAACACAAATCGAAAGATAACATTTCACTATACAACTTAGCGGATTTTTTTTTCATCATAACAATAGTCTGGCTCGTATTTAGCTAGGTTAGGTAAGCTAACAGCAAAACATAAAATATAACACAGAGAATACATTAGCGAAAGTAAATCCAAATAAATGTCAGCCTATTAAAAGCTTTCACAACATTCACCAAAACAAAAGGCAACAGAAAAGGAAATACCTCCAATAAAACAAACCGATGTTTAAAGTTACGACAGTCTATAGACAAAAGGTAAAAAACAAATAAATAAAACTTAGCAAAGCTGAGCAAACTGTTGCTGTTGGCGAATTGATCATTTTCAGCATTTTCTTACCATATTATTTTTGTACGTCTATTCGTTATGGTAAGATTTATACCCACAAACTTTCTACAAAACGACGTCATCTTTAAAAAAAATAACCGTTAACTTTTATTTTGTATGGTCTTATCTTCGCTGCATAACTGAGATAAATGTTTGTATTTTAATTCTATACCATTATAAAAAACATTAATTATTTGATTCTTAGAATAATCACTATATAAATTAACTAGCTGACCGGCGGACTTCGTACAGCATTTTTTTTTAATATAGCTTATGTTACTCAGCGGTAATGTAGCATTCTAATGGTGAAATGAAGAATTTTTTAAATCGGTCCAGTATTTTTTGAGTTTATTCGTTGCAAACATACATACATACATACATGCATACAAAAATATAAAGCTTTCCTCTTTATAATATTATTATAGATATACATACATAAAAAACAAATGCATCATCCATAATATTAAAGTAGTAAAAACCAAACTCCTAAAAATAGTGCGAAAACTTTTTAAAGCAGTTTTGTGACGTAAAACGACGTAAAGCACTCTAAGCAAAAAAATAATAAGGCTGGTCTTGTTTCTATAAAGTATAAATATCAACACGGTGAAACGAAATCAGCCCAATAACTTCAGATAGCAGCCGCCACGCAATCACAACGTTTATGTGATTATGGTTATTGAATTTTTACTTGTTAAGCTTGTGGGTCACTTCGGAGATGGAACTTAGGGATGGCACAATTTGAAATGTTTTCTGTCATGCATTTCAAACTTCAATACCAGGTAACATACACACATCAATATTCTTTTTTAAACTCAAGAGATGCATATACAACATGATGCAAATATATATTTTTATTATGATTAAGATTATGATCAATAATAATAATAAGAAACTTTCCTACACTCACACCAATTATCTAGTCCATGAAGTAGTTTCTGATTAACTTTTACTGTTTTCAACAACAATTGCTTCGGCACAATTTTTATCATGACAAAAGTGATGTAAATTTTAAGCCATTTACTAATCCGCCAATGTATACAGTTATGTATTATGCTCTTTAAAACATTGACCAGAAAAAAGGTACGCTTAAGCTTATAATCTGACATAGATTGGGAGAAACGATGAATCGCCATCTTAGACTGTCCTGATATTGCTCTCTCCATTAATTCAACATCGTCTTAATATTATAATTTATACATAGAAGCGTCATACTCCACAAACGAAACCATAACATCCAAATCCGCATCAGCCCTGCTCTAGAGCAATAACGGTGCGCGGGCGCCGCTTTCACTGCGAAAAGTAAAAGTGACCGCGACCGGTCGCGGGTGGACGCCGCGCCGTCGCCACGCCGTCGCCACGCCGCCCGCCGTCACGCCAAGGCATTGTTGACAGTGATGCTGTAACTAAATAAAGGACAGCGACACATGATGAGATGAGAGTTGAGATCTAAACTGAACATCTTGTTCTGATATTTTATTTTGAAAACAAAGTGTTGTAAGTGCTGTAGCCTTTTCGTTTTCTATATTTTTCAATATAATTTAATCTATATTCCTAGATGGTTAAAAAGTCAAACAAGCAGGCTTCACATTCGTTCCTTCCGCGGACTGTAGAATGTATAATGGGCTGGGTCCTTCAGAGACGGAAAACCGTGCGATATAAAATAAGGTTCTAAAGAATCATGTAAAAAGACCGCTGAAAGTCGACGACGCAAATCGCAAAACGCAGCACCCAGCTGCAGATATCCATGTGGCTAACGTAAGCGTTTGCCGCCTTTCTAACATTAAAATAGTTTTGTAGATGGTAATCTCAAATGGTAACAAGTGCCATTGAACTCTCTCAAACTAAGCAATGCTTCACAACCCATCACCGTGCACTGTGGCATAACAATACCTTTTATTGAAAGAGCCTGCCTCTTGCGTCCGTTGCATCAGAGAGGAAAGCGTGATGCAGTTCGCCGTAATGAGGAGTGTTTCGGACATCGTGAGGCACCTAATATTATAAAGGGGAAACCTTTGTATTTTTATGTATGTATGTTTGCAACGAATAAACTCAAAAACTACTAGACCGATTGAAAAAATTCTTTCACCATTAGAATGCTACATTAGCGCTGAGTAACATAGGCTATATTTAAAAAAAATATGTATAAAATAAAAGTACACTCGTGCGAAACCGGGGCGGGCCGCTAGTATAGTATAGACTACTGGCTTGGACGTCTGAACACCAGACGTCGTAATATTTAATGATCTAATTATTATATCTTACATAGTTCCGTATTTTATGCACAATATGAGCATTTTTAATGATATGAGAAATTTTGCATTATGAATACTAACCTTTGTTTATACACAAATTTAATTTCGTTTGCCCGTTGTTGTGTTACATTAATTATCATTAGGCTTGGCACGCTAAGTTGTAATCAGAAATGAAAAAAAAAATTATTGTTCGAAAATGGATTTAATGGTTTATTGAATACTAGCTTCCGCGCGCGTATTTAAATTATATTTGATCTGCCACAAAAGGAGTTATCTCGTTCCAAGGAGCATTGTATTTGATCAGGATACAATAAAGCATGTGGTATGTGTATGTAGTATATAATATGCAAGCTATATATTAATTAAATATATTCAGTAGTTTTGGAGATTACCCCCTAAAATAAAAAAATATTTAAACATTATAATAGTATTCATGCAGGTTTATTGGATATATAACACAATGTTCCTTTACTGTATAATATAAGACAGATAAATCGTAGCCAGTTGACAGTCTTGAGACGTAATTTCAATTTAATCATATTCTTTACTTTACTGAACATGAATATATAAAAAACCTCATCAATCTCTATAATGCACAGCTGCCAACTGCCGAGCTCTGAATTATTCCTAATATATCTTTAAATATCATTGTTTCACGCTCAATAACACAATATTTTAAAGACTATTAATCATCAATGTTAATAACAAGGACACCCACCGTATTTCTCTGAGGAAACGCATGCATTTTGACGTTTCTGCTATTAAGCAAATAACCGATCGTAAATAACCTTATCATTTTAAATATTGACGTGAATGCAAAGTCACTTTATGAAAGTTAGTGTTAAGTTTCATTTATCTTATACTGGCTGCCACCCGCGGTTTTAAGTGCACACGATTTATTTAAACTACTCGTATGAATTGGCAATTGTTACCAGCAAAGACAGCGCAGCGCACACGGTAATATGTAATTTTTCTGACGTGATTAGGTATAACTATTTGAGCCTATTGTCATTTTGACATACCTACATTATACATATTATACATACATACTATCACGTCCTGCTCCCAGAACATGGAATCACCAATTTTGAGTATATTTGTCATTATTGACTCGACGCCACATTAAGCATAAGCAAAGTAGGGTTCGAGGTGGATTATCTATTCCATTAGTATTTGGGTTGCTAGCCGATCGGCTGATGTGCGAATATCTTGGAACCCTTGGAAACACATTATATTGTCACGAAAAACAAAAGGAAGAATCAATATGTGTCACTTATTTTGAATAGGGTTTACCAAAGATGCCATATTGCTGTCTATCTAACTTATTCTTCATATTATGGAACACTGCTTATGATATGAAGCTACATAAAAAGATGATGTATAATTTTCTGTATTGATGAATGATGACTTTACTGAGACCTCACGCGGGCGGAGAGAATTTAAAATAAGTCGTCCTTGTTTTGTTTCATTTGCCAACTCTCATGCATATTCACGAATATTTAATAATGAAAAGTCCTTAATAATTTTATAACCGACCAACATTAAGGAAACAAAGTAAACTTGCAAACATGACTCTTCACTAAATTCATCCGTGAAACATTTCCGAAAAAAGTTTTTAATTGTAACAAATACAATTGAAACATCTGCCCATCAAACCCATAACGATCATAGTGTCAATTAAACAGTGCCAGCTATTGCGAATTACGCGGCTCATGACGTAGCGCCCAAAGGCCAGCTGGCGGAATGCCGTCAATGCGAACGGGTCTCAAAACGAGCGACTGGTGTAAACTGGCCACGTTGTTTATTGCACCCGGCACCCGGCAGCGAGAAATCGAGATAAACGCCTCCAACAAAATATTAACGCTGAGAGATTTTAGCTGTGCTATTTTTATGGCCGTTGCGACATTACCTGTTACCTGCATGAAATGTTTATTTTAAGCCTGTGTAACATATTTACATTGAGCATTACTTATTGTTTTCCAAGTTTACGCGAGCACTACACATTAAACATTGTCCTGTGACCACCCGGACCCTGCAAAGGGTTCGAAACGTCAGGATAAACATTAATTAAAAGTAATGCGTAAAATAAACGCGAGTAGATCCGTAAATGTTGATTTATTTCAATTGAGCAGTAATGTTCAGAAATTAAAATGATTTTTTTTGTATACGAATTAATGTTACTGGGGCCGGGTCACTTTAATTTTCATGATTTCTACCATGAAATATGTTGTGGGTAAAATTATAAACATGGAATTAAAAACTTGAAAGACATATCCAATCCCGTAAGTAACGGTTTGTCAGGAAACATATAATATATACCTTTTCGTTGTGTTAAAATTACCTCCCTGCCGAAATCTTCCTAAGGGATCTAGGAACTACAGCATGTGGTTCTTCAAGAAAGTAGAAAGGTTTTTGAAGTGTCAGCAATGTGCACGTGATACCTCTGAAAAATCCATAGGAGAAAGGAACGTGGGTTAAGAGACAATGGCTGGTGCATACGTCCCGATCTCTGCATGTGAATTCTTCAATACGGAAGAAGTAGCCTAACAAACAACATTTTTTTTACATTTAATAGGTTGATTGATTGTTAGTAAATTCGCATTACATCACCAAAGGAAAATGTATCTCACACTTTATCAATGGAAATAACTATTGATGGTTAGCTCGAGAAAAATTCCTCGCATACATTTATATACAAACATTGGAATTATCATACAACAAAAACACGATCGACAACAATCATTTATCATTCGAAAAATATTCCGAGTGAATCAATTTGAATTTAACATTGGCAAACCCATGATTACCTATTCGAACATCCTCGTTCCTTCACACAAAAACATTTACAAGTACACATCCATCAAAGTATCAAAATTATAAGTCGTGAATGACCATTATTAATTTCGATAATTTGGCCATGTAATTGTTTTAAAAGATTTAAGTTCTATAATTAGATTAAATGTTTCAAATGTGTGAAAGAGATAGGGCCATACGATAAAACAGGACCGATGTATCTGTTACATTTTATCCCGTCACGGTGCGCTAGCGCTTAGAAAGCAGTTGGAAAAGCGTCGGAGTGGTAATTGATGCACGTACTAACATGAGAGGTTTGATGTCAATTAAATGTAAACATTACTGTACACTGTCAGAAAGTGCAGTTTACAATGACGCTGCTCCATATCGTGTTGACGTCTCGCTGAACAAGGTTGGATTCCTTTCTTACACACTTATTTTACGAAAGATATTAATCTTGTTAAAGCGAACCATAAAAACTGTCATGGTGTAACTATTATTAATTTGTTTCATTTATAAAATAAAGTTATATTTTTGCTAAGTTTAATTCGTCACATGTAAGCAGGTACGTAAAAGACGGTTTCTTTACTTTTTATACTGGGCTACTATTTATTATAAAAGTAACTCCAATCGTACCACGCTGTGAACAATTACCTACATGGAATCTCCTGAATTGGTATAATCATCATCAGCAGCCTAGCTGGATAGGTAGGCCTACCTTTGTATACGCCACAATGTAGTTTGTGACCTGCTCCTCTTGGTAATCGACGCAATTCGGGATGACTCCAACTTAGACCAGCTTACCCAAGCTGGTCCTGCGTTGCGCTAAGCCAGGATATGCCTGCGACTCTCATGTCATCGATCCACCGCGCCATCGAAAGACTACGACTCCCTGGTCCACCAGGTTTAGGCGCTGCTCCATACCTAGTCTAGCCTAGCACTGAGTAATAACAAATGAGAATAGTGAGTTGAGGTTAAAGAACGTCTTTCACAACGGATTTGTAAACTACGACCTTGTAACTTTTGCATTTAGATAAAAACCTATAGAAGCTATCCACGTATGCCTTAATAGGGATCGCAACCAACTCTCTTTATTGAAACATTTCCAATGCTTCCACATGGAAAGTTGACACTTGATGTTACCAATGTATTCAGTACTAGACATATGATGTCAAGGCTGGGGCAATGTCACCCGCCATTGTATACTAACTCGTGGAGTCGATTTTATTAAGCGTTCTGACAAATGTAATTATGGAGGACACAGCACTACATCTCCGGTTTCCGTTGAGATGAGTTACACGATGTATAATTGTGTGTACAAATTATGTGGTCGACATTAACGAAAATACAATGTTTTTGTGCACCGTGCATTTATAAGTTAAAAGTGTTATTTTGAATGAATTTCACTACTACATTACATACTCTTCATCCGTGATTTGCTTTGTTTATATACAACACTAGCTTTGCCCCGCGGTTTCAACCGCGTTAATTAGCGAACAATCTATAGCCTTCCTCAATAAATGGACTATTCAACACAAAAATAATTTTTCAATTCGAACCAGTAGTTCCTGAGATTAGCGCGTTTAACCAAACAAACAAACAAACTACACACACACTCTACCATGTATTTGACACACACGCATATGTATTTGATACACACGTATTGTTTGTCTTTAATGCGGCCGACATCTGTCAATCCTAATTCAAACTCACATTCTATCTTTTTTAATTTTTCATTGCTTAGGATACAATCCGTGCAGCCTTAATAAAATTACGGTCGAATTTCGACCACTGGGCGACCACTAGTATAATATAAAACCTTACTAATTAAAGAACGCCAACATAAAGTAAATTCAATCCAAAATGTATAGGGCATTCATATTTTGGATAACAATATTATAATACTACCTACTCATAACACAGCGTAATAACGTTTTTTACGCTTATGGTGTAAGAGAATTAATAGACTGCTAGTAACCTTGATGACATAATAATCAATAAGTAAATATTTGAAATGTTGACTGGCTGACTGATTAATAATTCGTTGTTGAACTCGTTCAATATTAATGAATCCTCGGATGCCGGCCCACTCAAATCGCACACATAAAACTTATATGACCTACCTACGGTAAACAAAATTGATCGAATGGAAGCTTTTATAATTATATACTTTTCCTCTTTTATATAGTTAATTGAAATCAATAATAACAATAACAACAACCGTAACTAATACATTAGAAAATAGTCTTTAGTAAGCAGTAATAAGAGTCATAGAAGTGCATTAAGGTAAGTCGGCAGGCGGATCTTATCAGCAAGGTTGCGACGAGCGAGAGGCGGCGGCATCGCGCAGTTTTAAACAATTACAGCGTTGGTTTTTTTTATAACGTTAGATTACCTTCGGCCGCGAGATACGCCGACGAAGATCGCACTTCGTTTTACCAGCTTTTAAGCGGAGTTGAATACTGATACAATGTGTTACGATGCACGCAGGATACTCGTAACAATACTGCGCAAGAAGGGTAACGGTCCCAGTAACAACCTGCTTCCTAGTCGTCACGTATTTCAATGAAGATTTATGTAATTTTTTGGCGCCGAAAACTGTGTCGAACAATGGTGCTGCTACTCTACTTTATTAGTAAAATGTCAGGTCTTTAACCGCTTCTGTGGTCTAGTGGTATGAATACCAATTTCAGACTCAGTTCCAGTTTAAATTCTCAGCGAAGATATATATTGCACCAGGTTTGTTTGACGTTATCCTGGCTAACTACTTGCCGTCTATCTCAACCTAGCATCAAAATGTTAACATTCAGAGAATGATTATTCCAGGTAAATAAAGTGCGCTTCCATGTTCGGCCTTATCACTTGCTATCTGGTGTGATAAAGTGCTTCTCTGTTGTGTTTAAAAAACAAAACAACTTGTTTTTGTCTTGCCAAAGTACAAATAACACTTTTTACTAGTATGGAGTAGTAAATTAACTTTTTCGATGTTTGTAAGTAGTAAGTAGTAACTTATTAGAACGCTGTAATTGCCGTTTTACATAGTAATTATAAAGGGCTGCTGGAACATAGCTAGGATAGACTCAGATCAGTTTGAATGTCCATTCTTAACCGTAACAATACAGGTCACTTTAATTCAACAACAATTAGCCTGGTTATGCATACTGGCACTTATTAGCACTCCAAAGTTATATAAGACGTCTTTAAGCAAATATTTGTCTTTCTAATGAATTCGCGGCTTCGTATTATTCTGTGGCAAGCGGGAACCTTGGGGTGACCTATTGAATAAGTGGTTGGCTCGTAAAGTTAGAACCGACGAGAACGTGAGCGACTCGCAAAACTGGTAGGAACCACTTGTGTATGCGATTTGAAAGTGAAAACTAGACCGAAGTGATCTCGGGGAGTTTTTGTCTAACGAGCAATTAATTAGTGATACTATTTTGGTGCTAATTCATATATTATGTTCGTTTATAATAAATACAGTGCACACCTGACAGAAGCAAGACGAAAACTAGATAGAG
Source organism: Eudonia mercurella (assembly GCA_963082485.1). Taxonomy (NCBI): domain Eukaryota; kingdom Metazoa; phylum Arthropoda; class Insecta; order Lepidoptera; family Crambidae; genus Eudonia; species Eudonia mercurella. Next base: position 612,796 of record OY720026.1, on the reverse strand, counting down.
GTAAATAAATAATTATTTGAATTAACAATACTAACATAGCACTATTAAAATATGGACGATTTATTGTTAATACCTATAAGTGCATGCTCTAAAACTAATTCTTTAAAATAAAATGCTAATACTGAAAAGTTATTAAAGTTCAGTAGGTAGTCCTAAACTTCGATGCTCTTAAAGCTTTTCTCCAACTAAAACATAACAATAAGAAAACAAAACAAAACAACAAGTTAAAACAATCAAAACAACATGGATTCCATGTCGAGAGCCATATAATCAGCCGTGATTGGCGTCGCAGCGTTTATAATCGCTGACGTTTAGCGATGTAGACGTTAGTGATTCATTCCTGAGCTATGCTGCGTGCTGTTTGTTTAATAGGCGAAGGGATAGTGAACTGCGTCTATTATTCAGATAGATTCATTATTCAAGGGTTTAAACCTCGCACGGAAATGAAATAGACAGTTAACGATACAGGGGTTAGTTAAGGTTGTATACATACCTTCCTTCCATATTTCGAAGATTCTAACAGTTTTATTTTACGAAAAGGTAGTTGTTGTTATTACCTACGAAATGTAAGAAAATCTTGGTGCTTCAATCTTTGTTGGGCGAACAACCCAAAAAGGTTTTCTAGTGGCTGGCTTTTCGCTGTACTTGAAGGATATCCCATACCCTACTTGATTCTCTGGGGTGTTGTAGACATGTATTAAGAGAGAACCGCGAATTGAAGATTCAGTTCAAAACAAGAATAAAATAAGTTTCCGCATCAACGAAAACATAAATACGGTAACTTATTCGAATAGTACCTTTGTTGGTGATCTTTGGACACCACAGCCATCAAATTCAAAGAACGTAGCTTCACCAACGTACACCGATCAAAACGAGATACAGACACAAGTTTCTGAATCTTTAAGTAATAGTGCTCAAATAAATTCCGCTACAACATATAATATTACTCTGTCTCTCCATGATTGGAATAATTAATGTATCCAATATTAATATTAACTTTTAATTTGGTTTTTTTTTGTATAAATAATTAAATGCTTTATTTATGTAACTCAGGCTTTTATTCTTTTGCAGACGGTGTAAAAAGTAGAGTATGCACCTCGGGATAAAGCATGTCTTCGTCTTGGCCAGCTTCCAATATACCACCCGTGATGTAAGACATTGCATTACTCCCTTGGTGCATATCTACTATAGTTCTTACATTCATTCTGATTGCAGCACTGATTCTAACCACTGACAAGTTCTGCTGTCGTTATACTATCCCGTATCCGACCAAACCGTGTGTAATGCTATGCTAGTTTCACAATGGACTGTAACTTGAACATTGGCGATTAATTAAAACACATTTTGGTACGAAACTCGGTCTTGTCCCCACAGTCATTACTTACTCGAAGATTGCTACTAGAGAGCAACTAAGAATTAGCACAATATAGGGTAGTGGGACCAGTTTTCGACAGGAACTAGTGATCCACACTTTTTCCCTTTAATCATTAGAAATAGGGGTCATCAATGGTTTGACTTTAGCAACAAATGAATATACTGCCGCACAATTTATGAACGCAGTAAGTACCACTTACTGTGTTTATGATTATGATATTTGAGGTGCTGACATTACGATCTGTTTTCTCGAACTGTTCACATGGTCTTTACTGTGTTCTTAGTTTGCGCGGCAGTATAGACCACCTGTTTCCTGTTAACCCATAAAGTTTAAATTGTATACCGACTGTAATAATTGTTTAATTGTACCTATTTATAACTTAATTCTTCGTTGTATTAGTAATTTAAGCAATTGACATTTGATATAGGTATTTAATTGTTCAATGTATTGTTTTACGGCTCGATACTTTAAAACTCTGTAACCTTGAAAGAAGTTCTCTGCCCATGGACAAGACAGATTTTTGATTGACACAGTTGATCAAAAAAGGCAGAGGAACTGCACCATACAGCCTTAAATGAATTTTGATTGATTATGTTGGTTTAGTTTGTAATTTGAAAATTGCATTGTATTTAAATTTTTAATTTTTAAATTTACTTTTGCATGCTACCATAGTTAGCTGAATAGGATGAGCCTAACAACAATGTTATAACATCTCCCCATATACCCTGTTCATACGCAAAAAAATCAATTCTATACTATTCTATTATATTCTAAATTAAATACTATGTTATTTTTGGAGATGAAAACTGGTATCAAATGCAAGGTTTCTGTGTTGAACACTGGAAAAAACAAAAAAAAACGCTTTTTGTACCTACCTAATTTGTTTCTAAATGCTACTTTCGGTAGGTACCTACTCGTATGTGATGTCTTATAAGTAACATCTGCCAGCATGTCGTCGCCGGTGCAACGGCAAATACTCTTCAAGATCTTCGCCCACCAATTGTACAACAATAGTGAAAAATTAAGCAGCCGAGGCTAAATATTATGTATGCGTGGGAGCTCGCGTACGCGTTTCTAAACGTTCCGCTCAGTTACACTCGGCGTACATCAGTCATTTACATTCAAGCTATGCGGCTTGTCGGTCCTTATTCCTTATAAATATTCGTAGTCACCTTTAGGGAATTTGTTATTTGTCAATCATAGGAAATACTGTTTTAGTCATGAACTATTTTATGCAGTGACAAACTAGCTTAACGTAAGTACAAATTGTTAAGATTTTAAATTACGAATTTTATGAAATTGGCATTGATCGCAATATACCTACTTGAGTCAAGCTGAAAATACACTTAATATAAAATTTATAAAAGACGAATTCGTTCTTTATTTCTACGTGGTTTAATTAATTATGAATCACAACTTTTTTGTACACCTATAAGTACATTTGTTTTGATAAAATTACTTTATTTCTAGTTTGCATTTTGGGTGACATTCAACATAGGTACCTTTATAGAGACATCACTACAAATTTTGCTTTAACAAATGTTTTTAAGAATATTGTTACGTATGCGATTGTTTTGTTGGATGTCCTTAGTAATCAATAGAACATAAAATAAACATTTATACTTTTTTATTTTTAAGTGTTAATTAAACATAAAAAAAAGAATTAAATATTTATATAAAATACAGTGAAAAAATTAAACGGTAATTAAGGTTGGACCCCTGGCTGGGTCGGGTGGGCGCTTAATTTTTTCACTGTATTTTATATAAATATAAAAGAAACAATTAAAAAACATTATGTTGACAATCTCAGTTCTATAATAATAACTTATTTAAATGAAACAACTTTTATGGATCTACTCGCGTTTATTTTACTTTACACATTATTTAATGTTTATCCTGACGTTTCACATTACACATTATTTAATGTTTATCCTGACCCTTGCAGGGTCCGTGGTCACAGGGAGACTGAGGTGTTGGTCATCTCATAATTAGTTAGTAGCTTGTATACCCTCATTTAAATTTAATCAGGTGCGTTCCGTTTTACGCAGAAAGAGCTTACAGTATCTTTTGGTCTGGCAGTATGGTGTTGGAGCTGGGATTTAATATTTTGTATGATGGGGTCCCAGGCTGATGGTAGACTCCGACCGTCTATAACTTTTTCAACATTTGTGTTTTTGTAATTTGTTCGCAATAAAATTTGCGTTAAAAATTTTATTTGAACATCATCTATAACTTATTTACTACCTATACATATAGGTAGCATAATTTCATTTGCCATAACAACTCAATAGCCTAGCAGGTGACCAACCCAAGCAAGTCAAAGCTTACTTACGTAGATACATATCTTAATACCAACCTATTTCAATTTCCCTTTCTCGTTTAAAAACGGTAAATAGTTTCTACATAAAATCTGATACTTGGCAACATCCATCATTTATTATTGTTCGCGTCCTGAAAATGAGGGAGGATGTTACCAAACAAACCACTCCGATTGTAACTAAAACCTTTCGTCTCCGAGCTAATTGCCTCAAACCGATGCTCATGTAACGCCACCGTAATATTACCAACCGAAGCAACCGTCCACCGACTAATTATAGACTTTAACGCCACGTGATAGGACTTAATATCATAAATATGTAACACTAGGTACGTTTAGTAAGTTTTTACGCAACTGTGTCGTGTTTAAAAACCGTGCGCGAACGCCGTAACGAAACCCGATACTCGGGTGACTTATGTTTTCTTTTAAATAAAATCGTCTGTTTAATTAGCCTTTTTCAGTCTTATCAACGAGGGGTAGGGTTCAAAATAGAGAATCGGATGAAATTGTGAAAAACAACAGAAACTTAATAACACAATATTTGTACAATCCGGTAATATTTATTGTGTTTCATGACATAGATAGATAGATAAAGTCTATGTTTGGACACTATATACACACAAACGCAAATAAATACCCCCATTATATAAAAGTTTTATTAAGTAACCTGAGCTTACATGAATTTACATGGAAGATGACTTAAATTGATATTTGTAGCTATAGTTGAGTGTAGGTGTTACTTACCATGTTATGTTTATAAACGAAATTAAGACATAATGTTTCACACCAGTAGGGTTACTCTTGAAACACAATTGCATTAATCAATTTCCAATCACAAATCTAAAAAATTCAATTGGCACTCTTAAAAGCGATAATAGCGCCACATTTGAATTAAATTGCGTGGAAATTTAGTGAACAAATTATTATCGAGATGGGGCGTTCCGAAATTGCGAAACTTATCCCAATATCGATACATATTAATCGCATTGGAATTGTATTGAGATTGAGTTTGCGTTCAAGAGTAGCCTACCAGGTACGACTTTAGTGCACGTTTGGAATAATAATAGTGTTATGGTTTACGTCGGTGGCCGGGTGGCAAACCGCTCGGCCCCATCCCCAAAGGTCCCGGCTTCAATTCCCAGGTCGGGCAAAGTGTGTTTCGGATTTGCATAGCCCGGGTTTGTCATCACCAAGCCGCATTTGGCAAGCGTGGTGATTAAGCCATTACCTATCAATTGTAACGATGACTTGATTTCAATGGAGGCCTTTTCCCAGCAGTGGGACAATTATAGGCTGTTTACTATGGTTTAAACTCTTTAAAATATATTGATTATACCATAATCATCTAAAGCCATTAATGGATTTTTTGGAGAAGACTGATAATTTCTGTTGGGTGTTAGAAACAAATATAATAACTCCTTTCATATTTTGTAGATTGCTGGAACTATGCCGATACTGTTTTCTCTCATCGTGGCGCCTTACAGAATTAAAGAAGTGTATCCAGAAGTCCTTTGTCTAACAGTGGACGTCTTTTGGCTGAGATTATAATGGTGACGATGAGACAGATACAGATGTCACGGTGTTCTTATTCACTATCTCCGGAATCAGTATAACCCAGCCCACTATCGAATAACTACAGACGCTGCTTCACCCTCTTACCTTTATTTTATTTAAGTTTACACCTATATTAAACTTTTACGTAAACACTAAACACATAAATAAATCACTTTGATCACGGTTCACCAAAGGATTAGAATTTCAATAAAATAATACCTATTTAAAAAATAAACAAGTAGTATATCCTTAAAAAAGGTTTTATTGCAACAGTGATGTGTTCCTATTATCATTGAAATGTTGTTGAGGCAATGCTTGCATGGATTGGTAATGTATTTCAAGCGACATGTAGTTTAACTGTTCAATCAATAAAAGCTGATAAGCTAACCGATATACTACAATGACGTATAGAGCCAACTGCAGAGTCAAATCACTCATTCAATATGCCCGCGGTTTCACCCACGTTAATTAGTGAATAATCTATAGCCTATAGCCTTCCTCAATAAATGGACTATTCAACACAAAAATATTTTTTCAATTCGAACCAGTAGTTCCTGAGATTAGCGCGTTCAACCAAACAAACAAACAAACTCTTCAGCTTTATAATATTAGTATAGAAGTATAAATAGAGCCTTCACAGGCACTTATTGACATCAAAAACTATAAAAATAACTGACTAAAATTAAGTTTGAATTAAACTACTAAGATTACAATCAGTTCGGATTATGGAAGAGCGTTTAACTGACAATTAAAAGCTAAAAAAAAATATATTAAAATTAAAATGAAGAAATTATTTGAACATTGACAAAAGCTAGTAAAGTTATCCCAACGACATTTTTTTTCAACATTTATTTTTTCCGTGTTTTCTTTTAGAACAATTATTACAAACTATTACAACAGCAGGATCAATACGAAGCTAAAAACTGCATTAGACGTCGACAATGCTGTTTGTTAAGGCCAGAGAAAACGGTCCCATGCGCGCGCGCACATTGTTCCACGCAGGAAACGCCGCTTCCATTGTACCCAGGATAACGCGTGTTGGATTATACCGTGTGTTTAATCAAAGTAACGAGGTATATTGACTCGCCCACTAAAAAGTATAAAGACTTTGCCTACTGTTAAGATGGATTAGAGGCCCTTATATGTTGTAGAGTATGTGAAACCTACATAGGGTAGTAGCATTAGTGTTAGTCATCAGAATAGGAACCAGTGATCGACGGTTATTCCTTTGATCATTAAAAATCAACAACTGATTTTTGTCTTTATAAACAACGAGCTGACCCGGCGGACCGCAATTCTTTTTTTTTAATATAGCCTATGTTACTCAGCGCTAATGTAGCATTCTAATGATGAAAGAATTTTTTAAATCGGTCCAGTAGTTTTTGAGTTTATTCGTTGCAAACATACATACATACATACAAAAATACAAAAGTTTCCTCTTTATAATATTAGTATAGAAGTATAGACTACGTACCGCTTTGACAGTTTCCATGACAACAAAACAAACCAAAAGTATTGGAAAATTTAATGTTTATCCTGACTTTTCGTACCCTTTGCAGGGTCCATGGCCACAGGGAGACTGAGGTGTTGGTCGTCTCATAATTAGTTAGTGGCTTGTATACCCTCATTTATTTAATCAGGTGCGTTCCGTTTTACGCAGAAAGAGCTTACAGTATCTTTTGGTCTGGCAGTATGGTGTTGGTGCTGGGCTTTAATATCTTGTTTGATGGGATCCCAGGCTGGTGGCAGATTCCAACCATCTTCTCTATTGAAATTAGGATGTTAATTAGAAAGTAATGTGTAAAATAATCGCAAGATAACGTAAGATCCGTAAAAGTTGTTTCATTTCAAAAAAAGAAATGTTTAAAAATAAAAGTACACCCGTGCGAAGCCGGGGCGGGCCGCTAGTTATGAATGTATAAATAGGCAAATGGTTACGCTCCACTTGATGTTGAGCAGAAGCGGAGTCCAGGTGCGAAGACACTATTGGAACAGGATTGGGCCTCACTAGCCGCCTTTACGTTGCCGACCCCAAGTAGCTCTTTCAAACTATGCATAAAGAACCCTTATGTTGTTGGAAAAACTGAATACTAGTATGTGTACTGGCTTCATACCCTTTAAAAAACTTCAAAACGCTATGGATTCAATACCAATTAGTATCTTAGCAGTTTTATAATAAAAAGGGTCTCCATTATTAAGCAATTTCAAACCGAAGCTGTACAAGAGCTAGGGAAGACCATCCTCAAAAGGAGTTATGTTTGGTAAAATGAGTCTATTTAGGTTTCATAGTAACTATGAATTCTTTAGATATTGTGAGGTAAAGTAAAAAAGTAATAGCAATTTTGAAACAATATTAGCAAACTCTGTATTGTCATGACTAATGACTAATGACTATCTACTAGTTGAACTATAGATAATGCTGTCGATAATTAATGTCGTTTATTTTATGTCAGTTGCATTGGTTTTATAGTTACGTAACAATATTATTTACAAAAGGTTAGGAAAAGGTAAAAGAACGTGAAGCAACTTACCGCCTACATACGAAAACATTTCGTCATATCATAACAATAAAGTACAAAATGAATGGACAATATATTCGCATCTTGAAGGACCCCAATTTGTTAGTGCTATATTGTAAGAACATATTTAATATTCTACTACAACCGAATCAATGCTTTCATGTGAACAATACATTATAGTTCAATGTTGATACGTTCAAGGGTGTCGAACGCGTACGAAAAGTTTGGACATTACAATTGCAGCTCTGAAAATGCGTATACAAATGAATGCGAGCTCACATTGAGCGAAGGTCGTTTTCCTCACTGACGCGAACATGCATCTCGAATCCATCGACAATAAGTGATTGATTAGACACAAATTATTGCGGCAATCTATTGTAAATGATGATTTTTGATATCAACGAAAGATCGTAAATAGCACAAGGCTCGTCTAACCTTCCTTCGAATGCTCTTTATTGAAGGGTCTAGAATCACTACTTGCGATCGTTTCAAACGAGATGTAATTATATTTTTTGTTAATCTTCAATGAATTAACACATGCGCAGTTATTAAAGTTTTTACGATGACCGCAAAGCCGCAGACGCTCGGAGCGCGTCGAATGGGGGATGTTATGAAATATGGAAATGAAAATAAAATTATACGGGTCGCACAATACAACAATGAAATTGTACCGTCGTGACTCGGGTATGAGCGGGTGTTAGCCTGATCACATTGTTACGGAGTTTACTTTTTGTTGGACGCATTTATACGTCGGCCCGCCATGCATCTGATGCGGAACAATGAAAGAATTGGACGGAACTGTTCGGCACGTTTCAGTTCAACCACAAGTAATTAAATACTTTCACATTCAGTTATATACTGATAACGAACGGAGGTCTCACACGTTGTCGGACATTTTAATCTCCCATCAAGAAAAACTTGGCAAGAAATCAAAAGTTGCTACGTTTAAACAATAAGTATAAATATAACATACGAAAAATACATTTATTTGGTAGGGAAAAAATTTATTTATTTATTTCAATAGGTCAACCAACAGTTATCTACATCAATACTACTAAGAATTCTTACAGGTTAATTGAGCTAAGCGTAACAACTAATTACAGATAAACAAAGCATGCTTAGAAATAAAGACAATTAAAACACTAATAACTAATTTGATCCAGCCATATAAACAAACATACACATTAAAAACACATTAATTGAGGTAAAACAGAAAAACTTGGAACTCAGTTCTTAAAAGAGACATCACAGACTTAGAGACATCAGAGCCAGAAAGATGCTTCCAAATAGATTTGCGGTAGATATGCATTGAAAGACTCATTGTGTAAATCGATCCTAAGGCAGACGCTATTAAGCAATTTACACATCCTGGGTACAGGAGAGCCTCCACCCATAACAGTTCTCCTAAACGGTGGGTACAACGGGGTAATGGGGGTTCTAGGAATTCGGGAAGAAACGCGTAGTTTAAATAAGCTTATTAACCCATCTCGCGCCACCTTACGTACGACCGGTCGTACATATGGCGCGCGAGGACTTAATTGTAGACAGACAATTTTGTAAACCAACATAGCATCAATCCCTACGTTTTTCTAATGAAAGTAAATTAAAATGTTGAAGTCTATTTTTGTAGGAGACCAGTGTCTTTGTTTCACCTTGCGCCAATGCAAGATGCCACATAAAACGTTTTTGTACGCGCTCCAACCGTAACGAATGCACGGAGAAATGCGGTCACCATACTACACTACAGTATTCTAGGATGCTACGGACTAAATTATTGAACAACAGTATTTTGGTCTTACTGACTTTTCAGACACTGTACTGAGAAAAATCCTAACACTCTGGAAGTTTTATTACTGATGATCTCTATTTGTAGTATGAAAGTTGGTTATGTATAATAAGTTATTATTAAAATAACGACATCTTCGCTACACACCCATCCAGAATTCCGTGCATTTTTACCCTTAATATAGGGGAAGGTGGGGTAATTGAGAACGGCGGGAAATTGGGAACAGTTGAACATCAAATACTTCCAACCACACTACACCGCCCGCGTACTTTTAAATAGACGCGCTTGGGGTTCCTTAGTTCGCCCGCAGAAATGTGAGTGAAAAGACGCGCGCATCCTGTCACGGTGAGTCAGACAACATTATTACGTATTTTCGTTACAATTTTTGTCGTATGTAAAAATCAATGTATTAAGCATCTTTTTGAGCTTAGAGACATCACATATTGTTAATATCTTACAAGTAATATCTGTTTATACGTTTTATTGTAGCTTTAAGTTCATCGAAGATAATATTGCGAGTAACGGCCATTTTGATTTGAGTTGCCTACTTCGGGTAATTAGGAACGGTGTCAGGAGGGTAAATGTGAACGTTCCTAATTACCCCTATGAATTTATTGATCCTGTAAAAGTGTTGTAACATTAGAAATTGTTTTAGATGCCTCGACATTACAAAAGAAAAACCACACCAAGATATGAAATTGAAGATCTTTGCCGTACTGTACATGATGTTAGGAGTAAACAGCTTACTTTGGGCAAAGCAGCCATAAAATACTCAGTGCCAAAAACAACGTTGTTTAAGCAAAGTTAAATAAAGAAGTATTTAAGAAACCACAAAAAGGTCGGTACCCCTTTAATAAAAAATCAGGAAGGCCAGTTAGAAAGGTACATACACGATTGCTGTAACAGCCAACATAAGTAAAGCTGTCATTGGGTTTAGAGTGGCTGGAATTCATCCCATTGATATGGACAAGTTCAAAGAATGCTTCAGAAACGCCATTAGATCAATCCAACGTCAGTCAAGAATCAAGTGCTTCCGTTCGTGAAATTGCAACTGAAGGAAGCTTGAGTGAACTCATTGACAGTCAGAGTCAAAATACCACTTTTGTTCCTGAAAATCAAACTGATATGGATGTGACCATTAATACTACTCCTCCATCCACTTTTGTTGTTCTTACTGAAATTACCAATGTACCTGTTCTACCTAAAATAGTAACTTCTAAGCGAGGAAATAATAAACATGCCCAGATTTTATCCAGCACACCTATGAAATATCAACTAGAGGAAAAACAGAAAAGACAAGTGGAGAGGATAATAAAAAAAGAGAAAGTTTAAAAGATAAACACCACTAATACTAAGAAAATGAAGCCAAAAGTTAAGGGTAAGGGAGACAGAAATTTTAAGAGGATGTTAGAAGAAAATAAAAATGAAGAGGATTATTACTGTATATTCTGCAGCGAAAAATATGAATCTCCACCTAAAGAAGATTGGATTATGTGCGCTATCTGTAACAACTGGGCACATGATAAGTGTACTTCCGGTTAATCTAGTAACAAACAAAATAATTGTAGTACTTATAATGATTTTGTTGTCGTTCACAATTACCCCATATCGTTCCTATTTTCCCCGCGGACTGATCTCAATTACCCCATACAGTATCGGGTAAATAAGAACGACAATGTTTTTTATTTTCTTTAATTTTTTGATTTTAAAGTTTATTTTCAACAATTTTGACTTAATTTTTTTGTAGGTAGATTAGTAAAGTTAATGTTGCAATAAAAGTTGATTATATCTGTGACTTTCTTTAATTTTTTTGAGTGTTATAAGTTAGGTGTTCCCAATTACCCCACTTTCCCCTAATCTCCTACTATATGTATGCCTATTGAAAGACTTAATATCATTCGTGATTTTATTTAAATGTATATTTATAACTTTAATATATTTACGCATGTGAAATCGACCAGATCTTATAATTTTTGTTTAATTAATTCTAGTCACTACGGTATTTACATAATGAACAGTTTACTTTAAACGTTTGGTATTATTAGCCGTTAGTTGAATATTGTCGGCGCCTATCAGTGAACCAATTAAGCACATCTGTTAGAGCATTGTTTACGTCGTCAAAAGTATTTTTATATCAATCCAACTTACTACCTAGAGATATTTCATCACGTCACTGAAAGTAATACGAGTACGTACCGGCTACCGATGTTATGTTATGTTATGTTATGCCTATGACCAGCTAACCTGTTAACTTGATTGTCTTACTTACGTCAAACAAACAAAACAAAAAACCTGTCAGATGACAGGATGACAAATGCTGCGACGCAATTATTTCAAGATTCCAAAACAAATAAAAATTGTATAAGTATGTTTTGAACGTCTAATGCCCATTTTCACCATTGACCCTTAAGTCTTAGAGCCATTTTAGGTAACGATTTTGCTCCAACAGCTGTCACCTAACATGGCTTAGGGGCCACCTAAAACTTAGGGGTCAATGGTGAAAATGGGCATAAGTATCGTAGACTCTACGGTAGAGACCTTGTACCGAGAAGAAACCGCACGAAACACGGCAAGGACTATTTCTTTCGAGTGAAAGTTTTTTTTTATAAATAGCTCGGCAAATGACTCCCTCCCACCTGATGTTAAGTGGAAATGGAGTCCAGACGCGAAGATAACTGGTGCAGCGTGAAAACAAACGTAGCATCAGTTAACCTCACTCTGCCGGCCCACAAGGTGCTTCTTCACGCCTCTTTTGAAGAACCCCATATCATAGGAAGGAGGGAAAACGTGTGCTGGTAGACTATTACATTTTTTGGAGGTGCGACAAAGAAACGAGGCACCAAATTTCTTTGTGCGCGATGGGATATTTGAGACAGTGAAGCGGTGACTCCGAAGAGCAGCGCGTGTACTCCTATGAAGGAAGGGAGAAGGTGGGATGAGGTCAAAGAGCTCTCAGAGCACTCGCCATGGTATAAAAGGTAAAACACGCTGAGTGACGCAACATCTCTACGCAATTGCAGAGATTCGAGAGTATTAGCGACTTCTGCATTGCCGATAATGCGTAGCGCGCCGCTGCAATCTGTCCAAAGCATCGAGAAGGTACTTTGCGGAACCGTCCCAGACGTGCGAGCAATACCTACATACTTCACGCAAGACTGTACCTGTTTCTTGTACAAAAGGCACAACTGGCCAGGCGTAAAGAATCGCCGCACTCTGTTCAGAATACCGAGTTTTCGTGAGGCTGTTTTGATCAGGGCTTCGATGTAGTCCCTCTGGTTCAGATCGCAGCGAATCGTCATACCGAACATGTTGATACTGCTCTGCAGGCTTAGAGATTTGCCCTGAAGATATGGAAGTGGAAGGAATGATGATTCAGTGAGCAAGTCACCCCGTTTGCTTAAAGCCAAACAAATTTACAGTTTCGTTATCGTGTTCAAATTTTTAATAAAACTCTACACTCGGTTATGTGTTACAATACAAGTTGCCTAAAATGTATTAGTTCATCGTGCATCGGAAGGTTCGTAAAGCCGTTGGTCCCAACTGCAATAGCAGTTAACAACCACCAATCCGCACTGGGCCCTCGTGGTGGTTGGTGGTGTTTTACGGCCCGCTCTCTCTTGTTTCCATCCATAGGGAAGGCTCGTACTCCAGCATAAAATGAGTTTGTGATGATGATGATGATCAACTCATCAACATTTATTATGGTGATGACAATGATCATAATGGATCAATCAAAATTCATTATTATTTTAAACACATTCCATGCGTAAATTAAAACGCAACACATGCCCCTTGCTAGCAGTGTCTGAAATATGCTTGTAATGAAAATTTTACGGTACGATGCACATTTATTATTTCAAATACCACGCGAACACAATGCACCAAGAGTTCGATGGGACGACTGTACGCGTTGACACATTAATCAGATTGAAAGCAACTGTACTTTTCCACATCTCATTCATCAGGTACCTTCTCCTCATATACATTTAAGAATACTCTAAAAACAGAAGCAGAAATATTAAAATCTTTTAAGTAACGTAATAGTTTTCTAATGGAACTTAATTATTCAAAGTAATATAGTTAAATATATTATTGTTGTATGCTTTGTAGTGTCTTTACTAATCACCAATCGTTCGTAATTATTACTTACGTTTAAAATTACTAATTGTTCTAATAGAAATCGAATGTGAATAATTGTATCAAGTAATTTAATGACCTCTTTTGATGGAAATTATAACAAAAGACCAATTATTCATTCCAAACAAAAGACTAACGATTCATAAATCATAAAGTATCAGCCTCAGCAGTAAAATGTAGCATGTAACAAGTAACCAGCGCTACAGTAGTGCTTACCTACAGTCCGTCATATGACTAAGGAATTACTGATTACAGACCTTGAAAAAAAAGGGTTTGAAACGCCAACCTAAATAATATGTAAAATAAACACAAGTTGATCCTTACAAAGTGTTTCATTGCAATGTGCAGTGCTCACGTGAACTGAAGAAAACAATAACTTATTATCTTGATAGACTTTACGCTTTACTTGGCATACAATGCACGTACTCAAACTATTGACTGTAAAAAAGCCGATAGTCACGTTTTGAGTAAAGTTTAAATGCATCATCATCACGTTCAGCTCATACGGCTAGGCTTAGGTTTCCCACGTGAGTACTACGTAGCATAGGGCGGTTGGGCCATGAACCACCATGCTGAGCGGATATGAGATGGTGGGTGTTAACGACTCCCATCATACGATTACTACCGAGACTAACGGCTTAATGTCCTTTTTATTGTATTAATTATTGCATTCACAATGGTTACAAGATACTCAATACTCAATATATACCGAGAGATTTTAGTGGTTGTTTTCCTGCAGGTGGGTAGATCAGACGATGTAACTGAACAACTTTTCCCAAGAAACATAGGTCAAAAAACAAGATTTTTTTTTAACTTTTCCATACAAACCATGCTCGGTCAATAGAGGCTTTGAATAGAAAAGTGAAAAAATTATCTCGTTTTTTGACTTTTGTTTCTTGGGGAAAGTTGTTCAGTTTCTTGTTACGGTGTATTTATTGCAAAGCCATCATGTACATCTCCAGTGATGGTAACAAAATATAAAACCAGTGTGGACCCTGTCGGGTACGCGATTAAAAGAAGAAAGAGGAAATAGAGAGGAAGCGTCTTTATATCCTACAGTAAAGACAATTAGGTAACTACTCAATAAATTTATAATTACATCAAATCTAAAATTAATTTATAATTTGATGATAAAGCTTTACTAGAAAAAATTAATCTGTCCCAGTTAGGTAATGTCTTTTCCGAAGCACAGAGGGGTTCGTTATACCTAGTCTAGTGAAGCATAATAAGCAGCTTGGAATCGTCCAAAAATTTGTTTACCTACCTATAGGTAATACATAGGTAGGTAGGTATACCTATACCGATACCTATGGGACGTCTTTTAATTGTGGAAAAGAATGAGCGTAAAAAACAAAACAGCTTTACAAAGAAGAAACAATTTATATAGTATATAAGTATATTTTTGAACATTTCATCATGCGAAATGTATTAACATTTACAATTATAACATTAAGTTACCAATCCGAGGACCCAGCAAAGCGACAGATGTTTAACTATCACGATCGTTTATGAACGCGTAAGCCACTGCGCCATCGAGCTCCTCACGTACCTAAGCTCATGTCATCTATACCATTTACTCGTAGATAAAATGAAGCGCGCGTTGGAATCTTATATTAATTAGGAGAAATATGAGTTAGTCTGACGCGTCATCATAGTTTATGCTGACAGTTTCACTTAAACGTTTCTTTTTTGAGAGTTTGCTGATTGCCGCATACTCAGACTGACTCAGACAGCATTTTCAGCATCACCGGACATTTTAGGAGCGGCGAGAAACTAAAGAGTTCCTCCAGCCGTGTGAAACGAAGCACAGTCAAGAGGTTTTCTAGAGGGAACTTCATCACGCCATAGTGCTTGTCCCCGTACCCTACTAGATTCTCTGAGGGGATCGGATCGGATCGGCTTTTAGATTTTGATAAAACAAATTTTATTCTATTCTATTATATACATAGCACAGTTGATAGGATGGAGCCATAGCTTAGCCGTACCTACCTACTTATAGTGTGAAATAGTAGGTGCAATTAATACACTTGTACAAAACATAAAAGATTTTATAGAAGAAAACATAGTCACGTTCGATGGAACCCCTAGTCATCACTATAAGTAGTGATGACTAGGGGAGGATGTTGTGTACCTTAGAGTAGCCGTTATCATGTTTCTTTAGTTTTTGTTTGTATTGCTCTTTTAGAACGGTTAGATTTCTATTCTTAGTGCCGTAATTATATTTTTTACTATTACACAAGTTTGCCGACCGTTCTAGTCTTTCTTAATTACAGTACTATCAATATTATGAATATGAATTCATATTCATTCATTATAGTAAATATAAGTACATTCTATAATATATTATTCATATTATTCATATATTATAGTATGCTCTAGACACCAATCCACAACATTGAACCTCTCTTATCTCTCCTCATACTTTCCGGCATTGTAAGGTAAAATCTTGATAGTTAAAGTTTCTAGTTTCTTGTGTCAATACTAAATGAAGTTTCGATTGCAAAAGATAAGCATGTGCATAGCGTGAGGTTGCGCGTACCTATAGTTAGGGTTGCCAACCCTACTATATAATATAGTATCCTACGATTTTAGGTGTAACTACTAACTACTATTTTTTTTATATTATAGTAGACGAAACTACTATATTTTTTCAGCAAAGTCGCTAAAATCAGTCTCTATTATCTAAAACGGAACACGCCCTTATTATCATAGCTTCCCCCCAATTCTGCTATTTATTTTGATCTGAAACGAATCTGGAACGCTATAGTTTCAACGTTTATTATTCTGATAACTACGAAACTATAGGGTTAACTTCGTTGTTAGCAGAATACGCTATAGTTTCAACATTTTCGTATTCTGCTAACTACTTACTAAACTATAGAGTTGATTTCGTAGTAAGCAGATTAGCGAAAACGTTAAAACTATAGCGTTTCAGATCCGTTTCAGATCAAAATAAATAGCAGAATTGAGGGGCTTATACATGTATCATATTTCATTTAAGAAATAAAATAAATATTATTAATATACTATATTTTTTAAATTAATTCCCTATCTAAGTACTATATTTGTTTGGGTACTGAATCCAAAAATACTATATTATTTAGTATTATTTTGATCATCCACGATGTCGACCCTAGAATATTTCACTGGAGTTCAGTACCTACTTCCATTAGTGATTTTGCACGCGACTTTAAATGCGTTGCAGCCAAGTATTTGGTCTAAAAAAAGTTGTCAACCCTACGTATAGTACACACGCGTGCACATCAGACTACCACAAACTGTCAAATTTCCTCAAAAGACTTTGAACTTTACTACTTGGACATATGGTTGAATATTTATTGATGTTTGACAGTTATGAATAGTCTGACATGCAGGCGTCTGGGTGCCTAGTGCGAGTTTCATTCGCCATTCGATCACGTTTTCGAAAACGATAGGTAATTTGTATGGCAAAATGTTAACTTCTCTCTTACGTCGCCAGGAGGCGCTGCGCTGCTTCAATGCCATGGAAATTTTCGTTTTCTTAATCGTAATCGAATGAATACGGATAGTAAACAAAAGTCACACTAGGCACCCTGTACAATAATGAACCTACTCGGCGAATTGCGTGACGCCGCGCCGCCACTCCGTCTGATATCTCATCATTTGAAAGGAAATTTTAACAATGAATTACACATACAACTTTCCTGCAGCGTGCAACACGAATAGACTACGGTGGAAGCGAAGTTCACGCCAGTTATTCGAGAAAAATGCGTAGTAAGTAATCAATTAGCCAATATAATGGCCTACATCATTGAAATAGAATCATCGCTGAATTGATGAGTACCTATTGGCTTAATCACAACGATAGCCAAATGCAACCCGCATTGATCGGTGATCACAAACCCGGTCTAATACATGCAAAAATCCGAAAACGCTTTACCTGACCTGGAAATCAAACCCGGACCACAGGAAATCGGGCCGAGTGCTTTGCACTGGACCACCGAGGCTTTTAATTTAAATATTGATATACATACGAGAAGGTATATAGTATCAATGGCAAATTATATCTTATTTTGCCATTTATACTATACTAGCGGCCCGTCCCTGCTTGGCACGGGTGGACATTTTTTTTTAATATAGCCTATGTTACTCAGCGCTAATGTAGCATTCTAATGGTGAAAGATTTTTTTAAATCGGTCCAGTAGTTTTTGAGTTTATTCGTTGCAAACATACATACATACATACAAAAATACAAAGGTTTCCTCTTTATAATATTAGTATAGATCACTGAAGATAACTGTTGGAAAAGACGATTTGCCACAAGTGGAACTCGAACCCACTGCTAATCCACCGTGTCATGTCGTAGTGCTGTCATCGCTTGGATTTATGCTGCACGTTATTTTAGCTGTTGTTTTCAGTTAAAATAATAAATATAGATTGTAAATAGCAAATAAGTAACTTACATTTTATACATAAAGATTGCACGGTGTATTAAACTCGCGCTCAACGGGCAGACTAATCGAGTTAAAAGATTTTATAAATTAATACTTTGCGTACATTTAACGAAGGTATTTCAGAAAATGCAACATAAGCAGGTTGAAGTACTGTACCAACTAGTTATAGTATTCACGCCATATTATTTTAATTAGATCCGCGATGATGATATTCAACTTTTTGCGTGCAGTCTTCCTTAGCCGATGTTATTACACGTGGGTCTCACAATACAACTGAGCTATTTAATAAACATTATAAATGACTAACAAATGAGTTATGATGGTATTGGACGCGGTGACAGATATTATTATCAAAACTATCGTCCTGACGCTGTGCTATACTCATGCATACCAGAATCATTAATAAAAACACGATCTCAGAAAACATTTGACGCAACATGAGGATTTGTTTTTATTTGTGGCGCATCGCATACGAATTTAGGCGATGAACGATAAAGCAGGTAACAAACAATATTCGCCAATCCGCTTCGAGGACCCACACAAAAAGTTTCGATGACCTCTTCGTGTAAGTAGGTATAGCCTTACAATTGACAAGGTTCCAAAGAGTTTTCGTTGCGTATGCAATCCACTGGTGCCTTGGTTAAACGGCTACCTAATGACTGTCGTAAAACCGAATATTATGTATGTATTTGCCATTTATAGTGATTGAACAACATTCTGTTCACATAACTTTAATAAAATCATATAAAATAGATAAATAACCCTGGTTTGATCGTGTTTACTATGACAAACTCTACCTAAATGCAGGACTTTAATCAGTGTAGATTAGACTCTGGAGGATCTCGTCCGGTCTGCGATTGCTAAGGTTAAGGAACTTTCGCAAAGGCCGGTCATCGGATGGGTGACCAAACATGTATCGTCGAGCTCCTCCGTGCTTCGGGAGGCACGTAAAGCCGTCGATCCCGGCTGCATTAGTCAGTAACAGCCACCAATCCGCACAGGGCCCGCAAGGTGGTCTATGGCCTATTCTCCCTATCTTCGTAAACGTAATCGAATGAATACGGATCGTAAACAAAAGTCCACACTAGGCACCCTGGCCATAATGCGAAATGGACGAAAAGAAAAGTAAACTATTTGAATTCTTTGGGTATTCTTACCAATCGATCCATAGATCGCGCTATAAAAGTGTTTTGGTGCGTACTATATCAGCAGCCCAATGTTTTTAATATGCAAGCTCAACAGTTCTATAATATTAGTACATGGTTACTACCAGTAGGTGTGAACCAAGGATATAGTACATACACGGTTACTACTTAAGTGAGACCTAGGGTCTTTTCACTATCCATAGGGAAGGAAGACTCGTGCCCCAGCAGTGGAGTCTTTAAATGAGCTGGTGATGATGATATACCAGTACAATACAATCTCATAGAATCATGTATTCCCGACGACTCACCTTGTATAAAACTGGCTTTGCCATCCTTCCTCGGGTCGGACTGGTCATCCCGCGCCAACTCCTCCACCTCCGCAGCTCCAGGGTCCACATCCTCGCACCGGCCCTCACGCACCACCAGGAACGCGCACAAACACAACAGCGTAATCCTGAATAGCTCCCGCATTTTAAACATCGATCAGTCAAGCGTTAATACCATTAATTGCCATTTTCAACAAAACACTGTGTGACCGGGCTAACAGTCACATTTTCACCGATTGCATACGACTAGCGGGTTTCATTCAACAGCATACGTGTAATTTGCACACAAACATTGTTCGGGGTAACTCGCACGTTCACTTTCCTTCACATACTCCACGAGCCACTGACTTGATTTACAATTTACAAGGTAATTAAGGACTGCAGCGGTGTTATCGAAATGTTTTTCGGATCGGGTTGTGTAACGATGTCGGTCGACACGCGCGCCGCTCGCGAGCCAGCGGAGGTACTGGCGCGGCGCGGGACGGCCGCCCCCACTTGCGCGCGCGCAGCCTTCACTCAATGGGCGCTATCGGAAACCGGCAATAACAACGCTTAGGTTTCTAATAGTCCGATAGCAGATAGCTTATCGGAGAAAATTGCGGTCGACTTAATGACTCGTTTCATTTAACTGTATGTACCTATGGAAAGATAGGAAAAATCATGGTACCTATGTCAATGAGGTATATGGAGGGGATACCTACCTACTTGAGTGCGAAAGCCGTTTCATCGAATTTTGTTTCTTCGAAAACCTTTTGTAACGACATTTCTATACTGCGACGCATTGTTCAATCGACGTCTTGTTACTATCCACCAAAACGAAGATGTCAAGATGATGGGTGCGATGAGATGGGATGATTGAAGGCATAGTGACGAACTTTTTTATACAGTTAAAGCAACAATATAATAAATAAATTATGAATAAAATAGTAAAGAAATTCGTAAGCCTTAAGGGGGTGCAGCGCGGACGCAAAACTGCGGGTTTCAAGTTTCTTTATGATAGCCAGCGAGCGGCGCGTGGCAGTGGTGTGACAACGGCGCACGACTACGAATACGCACGCACACTAATATCTGTACAGAGTAGGCTGGTGATTTAATTAGAGCAATGTTTACGTATGTAAAATCATAGGCGTTTGGGTAAAAAATAAGAAAAGTCTTAATATTTTCATATTCATGTTTTTTAATGGAAAAATAAGACAACAGTGACCTGCGAAATATCAATACTGTGGGCAGCAATAATGGGCTATATTTACAAAGTTTCTGAAGAAATAAGTTTTTAGATATCATTATTTTACGTAATGTTTATGCAGTTTCTGGGTATTTGTTTTAAATTCCAAGACAACCATGACCTTGTGAAAGGATCAAGCTAACCTACACTAGTCCTTTTGATGTATAAGACCTATTCAGCGCCTAGCACTAGTGACTTAAAAATACGTAAATTTTCAAATTCCGCGCTGCACCCTCTTAATTGGGTTATGGTAACTGGTAGGACAGATTAAAAAGACAAACATAGTTACGTCAATATACAATTTTATGGCATATAAAATACACAATACAAAAAAACAACCATGTTCTTTGAACTTATACCTACAAGGTTTCGTACATTAATGCATGTAAGAAGTAGATACTTTAACCACATGAGTAAATATCGAATTTACTCATGTGCTTTAACTAAACTAAAACAATAAGAACCTAAAGATCTATGTTGTTTTTGTGTTGGACTTTATGCAACATCCCTCGCTTTCTGTTTCTACATCAACCTGCATTTAATAAACTTTAGTAACGTTATTTCACACACCAGTTTCTGCTGATGCCACTCATCTGTCGTCAGTTTTTCCTTGTTTATGCTTAATCAAATGTTTGATTAAGCACTTCATTTGTTCAATTTTCTTTCGCAGTCTCTTCTTCCGCTGCCAGATCTGATGCAGCCTTCTTTTCCTATTTTCCGCGATAATTTCCAACCTCCTTACTTTGTGCTTCAACTGGACCACTTCATCCGAATCCATGGGTTCGATGTCCACTGGTTGAACGTCGCATATCGTCGGCTCTTGTGCTTGACACGGCTGTAAGATAAATTAACGAATTATCATCACGCTTTCTACAATCTGAGACAGTGTAAGCGTTGAAATTAAAAGCTTCGTAAGAACGGATCCACTAGCGTTGATTTAATATTACTTTATCTTCACGAGTTCACGGAGCCTTATGGTCCAAGATCCCAGACCTACGTCATTTTATAAAGACTATTTTTTTTATATAATTACACTACATCAAACAACACTTGGCTATTATCAATATTGTGTGGCTTTGACAGGGGCCAAAAGGGTCGAAAATTGTTAATTAATTAAAAGGGTTCGGACGTCAGGATAAAATAAATTTAAAAATAAACGCAAATAAATCCGTAAAGTGTTTTATTTCTATTTGTTATGTTCACGTAAATTTTAGAAACAAAGGCCTTTTTAATTTTTTAATTTTAATTTAATCTTACTCAAAATTTGGCTGAGCTAGTAATAATAGACTTGTATTTTAATAATAGTAATAATAGCTGGATTTAACAAAATCTAGATTTAAGAATCTGGTGTAAGTGCGTAGGCTATCATACAACTATAAAATCCTATGCTTACTCCAAACGATCGTCTAACTTCCTAACACCAAACGTTCGTTCGAATTTACGAACTCAAACTATCAAACTATCCAGACAGAATGAATTTTTTATTTTTATAACCAGAGGAATCTCGCCCCCATATCCCCAGAAGCTGAAGCGACCAGAGGGGTACATGCGGTTGGCCAAGTTGTGAACGGCCGATCCACTAAAACCACCGATGACTATAATCCGAGTTTGTAGGCCACAACCTACAAACTCGGAGCAGATCCTTGGTGAACAACCACCAGAACAACTATCGCTGGTGGTTGGCTACCAACGCTGTGCCCGGGTGTTGTGAGCACTAGAGCAAAAGTGCAGCATATTGCGCCGGAGTAGAACGGGCCGGGGTAGGTGTACTGCGGCCCGTTCTTCTCCGGCAAATTTGGTCAGCCTCGGCATCAAACTCACGCTCACGAAAGAAAGAGGTTGTAAATTGTTATAAGCTCGACTTCTGACTCAAACTGCCGTTTTAGAATTTTAAATAATTTCTTACTTCTGTTCTTTAGGTAGCTAAGGGTAGGTTACTCATAGATTTTTCTGAACTATGACTTGTTACTATGAACTATGAATTTTGTCAGTAATGAAGAAAGTAAAGAAAAGTCAATTTTTAATAATCATGAGGCCAGCTCATGTATATGGCACCCACATGAAAGTACGTACGCTCTGTTACTAGAAAAGGTACAAAAGCTTTTCTCCGTTGCCTATATGTATAAGCGCATGTATGGGTATTACCCATACATGTATCCGACTAAGTTTTTTTGGGCTGCTTAGGCTATAAATTCATTGGAAGTTAGAAGATCAAATGACCAATTAATTACTATTTGTAAGGTTCTCCGAGGGAAAATAGACACACCAGATCTCCACAATGAGTTGTCACGGTTATTTGCTCTTAATAATTACCGCCGTAACAGGAGGCACAAATTGTTGTCAGTGCCCTCGTCTCGTACTGTCGCGCACGCTCGGTCTCTTATCCCGCGAACTCTCACTTCTCTCAACGCCCTCCTTGACGCAAAACCTGATTGTGATATATTTGCGGATGAATGAAATATGATTCTGTCTGAGAGCCTAGAGTTCTGTGAGAAGAATGTGTGAATGATAATTTAAGTTGTGTAAATTGAAACCTATTTTATTATTTTAACTAGTTTTATTATTTTGATTGTTTTTATTGTTTTGATTAATTTTGTTATGTTTATTAATTTTAATATTTTGACTATTTTGATCTATATAAGGAAAGTCTATCTATAATCAATCATGTATAATTTTGAATCTGAATTATTATTATTGTTGTGTTTTTTAATATAAATTATAGTGAAAGAAACAAACAAAGAGAAGTGTAGGAACCCGCGATAAAGAACATATAGCCGACGTCAAGCATAGGCGCGAAAATAAGTCTGCAGTATGCGAACATGCCCTAGAGGGGCCCAACCATTACATCAGATTTGATAAACCACAAATACTCACTAGTGAACAACGATTCATCCCTAGGATGATACGCAAGGCTACTGAAATTTTAAAACATCCTAATTTCAATAGAGAAGATGGTTGGAATCTACCACCAGCCTGGGATCCCATCATACAAGATATTAAATCCCAGCATCAACACCATACTGCCAGACCAAAAGATTCTGAAAGCTCTTTCTGCGTAAAACGGAATGCACCTGATTAAATTTAAATAAAAGCTAAGAACTAATTATGAGACGACTAACACCATAGTCTCCCTGTGACCACGGACCCTGCAAAGGGTGCGTAGATCCGTAAAAGTTGTTTCATTTAAATGTGTAGTGTTCGCGTAAACTTTAGAAAACAATATTTAATGTGTAGTGTTCGCGTAAACTTTGGAAAAACAATAAATAAATAAATGTTTGACCAGATATTATTTTTAAAACTTATAAGTTGGCCTCTAAACACCAAAAGTTAAAATTAGAAAGGTAAGATTTAAAAATAAAGTTTTTATTATACATTTTAATAACTTTGTTTTGTATTATATATCGGAATTAATACTACATATTATTTCAATTTACAAAGTAACTCTTGACTCTATTAATGATTACTATTTTTCTATTTAAATTTTTTAGGCCCTACTTCTTTATCTCAATAGTCATCATGAGACATTCAGTATATGGTGTTGAGTGAGATAAGCTATAAAAACTGAATGTGTGTCTAAAACACTATCCTTTGGAATGCCCATACCATTCCTAAATAGTAATATATGTTAGTGAACATAAAGTAACATCACAAACCACCAAACTAAACAAGCTTTAACATTTATAATTGATATTTTAACACTAAAAATGTATATTTTTAAGACATGCCAGGGCAAAAAGTGAAAGGCTCTGTATAGGCCACATGAATCAGCAGTATACATAATACATATCTATCTATGTATAAACCATTTGTTATTGTGGTATTTTTTTATTTATTTATTTATTCATTTATTGATTTACCAACATTTGTTTACACCAATACATTTACAGAACAAAAAACTACATGCGCAAGTATTATTTCCAAGTATAACAAACACTTATAGGTAAATACATCATACACACACAACATGGTCATAACATTTACAACTAGCTTAGATAATATTATGTAAAACATTTTATAATATCAGACCGAAGTCTGTTAGGTGAGACAGATAAAACATCAAGTCCAGCACTACCACTAAATTCATTTACCAACTTGCAAAGTCTTGAAATAGGAGAATTAGACCCAAATACGGTTTTACGGAAAGGTGCACAAAAAAGGTTGATTTTATTTCTAGGGTACCTGGGACGCGCAATTTAAACCTGACAAGCAATTGAGGACAATCAATTCCATTGTTGAACAGTTTGGAGACGAACATCAAATCTATAACTGTTCTACGTTCTTCTAAGGAATTCATTTATACTTACATATTTACAGTTTTTGCAAAAGAAATCAATAATTTTTCATATTTTAAATAAGTGTTTTTTTTTTGGTTCTAACTCCTAATAACTTATTAATCTGTTTGTAATTGCTTTTTTGTGGAAACTTTGCTGATTTGTGTTCTGTATATATTTTAAAATTGTATGTGCTATGTATTTGTTTGTTTCCCAAATAATAAATAAATACATAAATAAAATAAACTCCCTGCAGTCTCCAGCTACAATTAATATGGTATTAAGTTTTAATATTTTTATCAACACTGATGATGGTGATTGGTGACTATGATAATTTCAAGAATGGAAGTTAAAATTACAAAATAATACTCACGGATATATTGATCGAAGGTGTGGCATCTACAGATAGCTTGCGAAAACCATTCTCAGTGAGATAAAAACAGCTGGCAGCAAAGTGTTCTGAACAAACAACGCTGGATGATGTTGCACACCAATCTGCTTCACGGTTCACTGCTGACTCCCACTGTTTCCTTCTAATTTTATCTCTTGGAAATCTAAATAGATTATAGTACATTAGAAATAGTTTTAAAATAAAACAACACAATAAAGGCTAATCAATTTTAAGACTACATTTATTTATTCTAATGTAATCTGTGTTTTGTATATTTTTTCTATAATAATATGGTGAGCAAATAACCTCTCTCATAACTTGAGGTTAAATGAAAATGAGGCCTAAAACGAGGGCGGTATTAAAAAGATATTAATTTATGAAAGGTCCTTAGTGATAAGGACATTTTCATAGTTTAGATGTCTGGAAGGGTTCACAATATTATACAAACTTACTTTAATTAACAAAACTGATTAGAAAATGATTCAGTGGTAGGTTTTTTATATATTAAAATATCATTGATAAGCAATAAGATGATTTTACAAATAACGTAGGTACCTGTGGAATGAGATGCCGTCCTTAATTTTCGAAATCTTGCCTGAACAATTCCTGCAGTTACTAACAACACAAGAAACCATTACAAAATTTTAAGATTTAATATAGGTAAATAGATTTTTTGATGAACTGTGATAAACAAACAATATTATTACGAATCGAATCGAATCGAAATCATACAGTAAGTAATTTTTTTTTTTTTTTTTAGTAGTTCGTTCTCTGAGGAACCGGCTAAGGTCATAGACCATGCTGCCATGTCATTAGTTTCTTAATTTCATTAGTATTATAATACTAAAGATGATGATGAATGATGATAGAAATGAGAAATGAGAAATGAGAAATGAAAAATGAAAAATGAGAAATGATATACCCCCAACCCCTCGAGTATCTCAGTAAAGATGTGGGGCTTTACTAAGTCCTCGGGCGGACTTCTTAAGAGAATTTGAAAAGTGACGTTGCACTGTTTTGTTTCATTTGCCAACACTCATGCACACTCACGAACACTTAACGGTTAATAATCCACCATTATTTCACATTAATATTCGACTTAACACAAATTTTAGAAAATAAAACAAAACCGCAGACATGACTCTTCACTTTCCCGCCAAGAAGTCCTACAGTAAGTAAGTAGAGATAAATTATTTAATTTGACATTAAAATTTGTTCCGAATTCTGATACTTTCGACGCGCAGTCTTAAAAAAATTAATTTTCTATGCTTAATGGCTTAGTAACTTCATTTATTATATTTATTTATATAATTTATATAAAACTAGAAATTGCGTTGCAAGTTTAGCCATTTTTTTATATAATATAAAATAACAATTTAAAGCCTATGCAATTCCTTTAGCAAGATTCGGAACAATAACGTCAGTAACAAATTATGTCAATTATTCAATACTGTCAAAATAACTAGAGCTGTCCATGCTTGCTTTTTCTATTTACCGGTTTTTACTCCTATAATACCTAAAGGACTCTAAATATAATTATATGAATATTATTATTGTATTCCTACTTGGACGAGGCCAAAGACGCCTGGAGCTCAGCTTGCCCGAATTCGGATTATTCCACAAATACCTCTTCCCAAAGGCTTTGGGACGAGCCTCTCTGCGGACTGTTGCGTAATAACATAATCAACACTTCTTCTAGCCCTACAGAGCGGGCTCGCCTCTGAGCTGTAGGGAAATGGGAGTCAGGTCTTTGGTTGCAGGCGTTACCCTCACCTAATACGGGTACTCTGATAGACCGCAGTACTTTTCGCCTTGCCACTGCCCTGCGTCTTGCAGCCTCGGTCATCAGTCATCACGGGCTGTCTTGTGCTCGAAGTGCTGGTAGCATTGCCCGTCATCATACCCTAAATGTCGTCATTCGACGGGCTTTTGTTACCGCTGGAGTACCAGCGATACTCAAACCCACCGGTCTGGCACGTGATGACGGCAAAAGACCGGATGGTATGACCCTAGTTCCTTGGAGGGTGGGAGGGGCTCTAGTGTGGGATGCTACTTGTAACGATACGCTGGTCCTGTCCCACATTCCAAGCACTTACGTCAGCGCTGGCGCGACTGCAACTCACGCTGAGAACCTCAAACGGCAAAAATGTGAGAACCTGACTGGGGATCTCATATTTGAGCCGTTTGGGGTACTCTATCCCCTCTTTAGGTCCATGGGGCCCGGTGCTTACAATTTTTTAAAGATACATCATTTAAATTAGCAGAGACTACCCGGGACCCCAGAGCTAGCAGCTACTTGGGACAGCGAATAAGCTTCGTTATCCAACGAAGCAATGCTGCTAGCTTACTAGCTACGGGTACCTAACTCTGCTCTGTTAATTATCTGTACTCTCCGTCAAATTACACTTTTTTATTACTTACAAGTCTAAGTTCTAAGTTGTAAGGTCTAAGTTCATTTATCGTTGTTTTTGCCCCACGCAGTTAATTTAGCTTATTTCTTTTAACTTATTTCTTGGTTTATTTTATGTATTTTAATGTTAAGAGCTAAATATCTAAAATACGATTACTCTTATTTCTCTCTAACCTACCAAGGGTTAAACCTTGGTAGGTTAGACCTTTCATTGCAAAAGGGCTATGAATGAAGTGATTTTAAAATTGATTTATCCGTTTACATGATGCTACTCAGAGATAGGCATGCAATGGCTTCAAACTTGTATCATCCATCGAGTGAAGCGAAAGCTAGAGTCATAAACGCTGTAATCAGCCTAACCACGTTTAGGGTTTCGCAGTAATCCAAAAGCCTAATAACTAATCAATCCTACTCACTAATAGTTACAACCAACAATCTTATTCATCTTCTTGTAATCATTTATTTCGCCGCAATAAGATTAGAATATATTTTTGTATAAAATTACTTTTCGAGTTATTTATGAGTTATTTAGTTTTGTCTAACAGGTTTAGTTATATAATATCTAAAATTGTTAGAAAAATTTTCCCGTTTAAAAAAAATAGATACTAAAATATCATTCTAGGCTTAAACTGATTTCGGTACTTATTCGTTTATAATTACCTTTAAACAACAACTAAAGTAACGAACCCTTTGCTTTGCTAGTACGACTCGTAGTCGGTAGTAGTAGTTTTTAAACGACATCGTTCGCTTTGTTACATTTTTCTGAGTGATGGCTTCATTATTTATTGAAGGTAGGGAGCCGACCGTCGGCGTGACCGCCACTCCCACATTTCACGGGTATAATAGAGACATCTAAATTGAGGGTTTGGGCTCGACGTAATGATACGACTGAATTTTCAATAGGTGTCGTAGTGAGGGACGTGATGTGTTTATTATCGACGTCTTTATATTATTTCGCAAATTTTATTTGAACATTGACATAAAACAATTACCTATTTACGTTATTACTTTGTTTTATGACTATGTATTGCATCCTCAACCGCAAATTGTACACAGTTTAGGCAATAAATGATATTCTATTCTATTCTATTCTATTTACTTTTTCTTTCTGAAAACTTAAAATAGTTGGTATGGTTTGAATTGCATTTGAGAAATATACAACTGAATTGATTGGGAAGAATTTCTTTGGAGTTCGGTTAAAGTTTATCTCTTGTGGAATGTTCCCTTGGCACAGTGATGGTCTTGAAATAAAGTATATTGCTTATTAGTCCTATTTAGCCATAAACTACAAGTATGCTAAGCGCCTATCGTGGGCACTTTTACTAAATAGGTACTCCAACTAATATCAAGACAATATAAATTGTATGAAAAACCTTTTCAAATGTAGTATGATAAACAATACTATAATTTAACCGTCGTATTTGAAAAGAAATAGGTGATTGTTCTTAAAAATGTATGACGGCGTATCACAGCTGTCCATAAAAATAGCGTAGCACACATATATTAGTATTATAAGATTTCAATTTCTTTTATTACATGTAGGGCTGAATGGGGTAGAATTCGGTCTATATAAGTGTTGAATGGGGTAGCATTTCGTCTATTTAAGCGAGCTACTGACAATATCTACTCGTCTTTTTGTAATTTCTTTAATCTTATCAGACATCAAAGATGATCAGATCTGCTTTTAACAGTTTGGAAGACAGTACCAGATCATTATTGGGTCCAACCTATTGGATACTACGAAAAACGGGACTTATTTTGCCTGATAACAAATTGGGCAAATTGATTTGTATTGTGATACATGAAATTGTATCTTTTTTTGTATTTACGCAGTATATGGAGCTTTACATAATACGCTCTAACCTGGATCTTGTTTTAACCAATCTTAAAATCTCAATGCTAAGTTTCGTCTGTATCGCAAAATCAAATACATTCATTATTTGGCAATCAACATGGAAGGAAATCATGAATTATATCACAGAATCTGATGAATATGAACGAAACACCAATGATCCTAGTAGAAAAAGAATACTAGATAAGTATACAAAATACTGCCGGAGTATGACATACTACTATTGGATTTTAGTTTTCACAACATTCTGGACTACTATTGGCACGCCTTTAATACGTTACTCATCTTCGACACAATACCGTGAAAGCTTACGGAACGGGACGGAATTGTTTCCTCATATTTTCAGCTCCTGGATGCCTCTAGATAAGTATCATTCTCCTGGTTGCTGGGTAACAGTTGCTTGGCACATAATTCTGTGCGCTTATGGTGCATTAATCATGGCAGCCTACGACACCAGCATTATGGTGATAATGGTTTACTTTGGAGGGAAATTAGATTTGTTGCAAGAACGATGCAAACAGATGCTGGGGACTGATGGAGTTGCTATTATCAGTGATGATGAGTTCGAAGACAGAGTACGGGAACTTCATAAAATTCATGTACTGTATTTAAGGTATGTAGATAATAATAAATATTATTTTTTTAATATAACATCTGATGCCATGTTTAAATTTTAAAAAGGCTTAGGTGCCGTTTCGCATTTTGGTATCATAAACAAATTTCAATGCTCTAGCTCTTTCAAACCAATAAACCGATTTTATGATACTTTCTGTGCTAAAGGAAAATACAAAGATGTTGTTTGGTTAATTTAACTGATTTTATGCAATTGGAAATTCTCCATAGTGGATTTAAAACACAATTTTACCAACAATTTTACTAGTAATACCAAAGTGATTCAAGCCGTGGTGTGTTGGTTGAAAATATCAATAGCAAGCTAAAATAAAAATTTGCGCCTTTTTGATGCAAGATTACAAAATTCTGTTGTTCCTATTCTTCAAAGAAACAGTAAAGAAGTGAGTTGATCTATTGTGAAATAAAATAAAGCATATAATAAGTTGCCAAAATGTCGAATAAATTGTGTGTTTAACTATTTAAATTAAACGTTTCATTTTTTATCGAGTAATTGAGGTTCCGGGTGAAATGCGCTTTTATCTATGTTTGACCTTATCATCACTTAACATCAGGTGAGATGAAGGCCGAGTGCTTGCCTGTAAGTAATAAAAATAAATCTAGAAGGAATACAATTCTATTGTTTTATGATAAGTCTATGAAATCTAGGCTATTTCTTTACGACGTCCGTTAGCTTGATATCCAGGGTGCCTAGTGTGAGTTTTGTTTACTATCCGTATTCATTCGATTACGTTTACGAAAACGAAAATTAGTATGGCTTTGAAGCAGTGCCTCCTGGCGACATACGAAAAGAGTTAAAATTTTGCCATACAAATTCTCGTTTTCGTTAACGTGATCGAATGGCGAATGAAACTCGCATTTGGCACCCTGATGTTAACATCACCGAGTTGAAATATTACCAAGATTGTTAGGATTGTAAGCTTATGCTACGCTTACCATACTTACCAGCATTAGCAAATTAACATTAAGTTAGCAATTAATTAGCTTTAGAAAAACCTAAGCCTTAATTTAGAATCGAAATTCGAATCTACATTTCACGAAAGTGGTTCCGATTCATATTTAATAATACGAAACATAAAAATGAATACTTTTACAATACCTAGTTGCAATCCTATTAATTCTATTTACTTTAAGTGTGGTTCGAAAGGTCTACTTCCATATAATTATACAATAGTTATTGTGGGGTAGGTGGTTTGAAATGCATAACTAACAAATTGTGCTCTGGAAAACAATACCACGTTGCTAAAATAGAGGCTACGTTGCTAACTACTTTGTTACAGAGAGCCCTTCAAGAGTTCAATACTCGCATACATAATCGCATAGTATTTAGCAATGTTAGACTGCTGTAGTTGAACTAAGACTATAAGACGGTAAGTCTTTCCATTACAAACTTATCCATATACTTACCTAGTAGAGGAAAGTTACTTTGCCTTTTTACGGCTGCACCTTGAATCAACGGCAATCACTTCTTTTATGCTGATGTTGCAACTATATGCGGGACTTATTTTTCAGGTGGACTTTAAGATTGTTTGGCGACTCAGTCAACTAAAATTATAAAATTATGTACATACCTACCAGTAAACCATTCGCTGATACTAATTGATCAATACCTTTCCCATCTGTGTTAGTTAGCATAATGTATTGGGGCTGACGTAACCTAGTCCACTTTAACCCCACCAAAACACAAGTTTGCGCATTTACCGCTTCGTCGTACCTCTGAACTTTGAGGGAACTTCCCTTGATACCAACCCGACTATTGGAATCCTTGGCGTCGATATTTCGAGTGACGTTCAGTTTCGGGGTCATTTGGAAGGTAAAGCTAAATTAGCTTCAAAAAAAACTGGGTGTGCTTAATAGAGCGAGTCAGTATTTCATGCCGGCCCACCGCTTACAACTGTACAAAGCACAGGTCAAGCCGCATATGGAATACAGCTCCCATCTTTGGGCTGGAGCACCCCAGTACCAACTCCTTCCATTTGACCGTATTCAACGCAGAGCTGCTCGAATTGTCGACGACATTGTTATTTCAGGTCGGCTCGACCCACTATCTCTTCGGAGAGACGTTGCGTCTCTCTGTATATTGTACCGCATATATCATGGGGAGTGTTCTGAGGAACTGTTCGGCTTAATCCCTACCGCTGCTTTCCTTCACCGCACTACACACAATCGACTGTCATTCCATCTACATCACCTTGATGGATGGCGGTCTACTACTGTGCGTTTTTCACGAAACTTCTTGCCTCGAACTACAGAGTTCTGGAACCAGCTCTCGGCGGCGGTATTTCCAGACCGTTACGACCGCGGAATCATCAAGAAACGAGCTTATTCCTTCCTTAAAGACCGGCAACGCGTCTGCGGGTGTCCATGGGCGGCGGTGATTACTTTCCATCAGGTGACCCGCCTGCTCGTTTGCCTCCTTCTTTTATAAAAAAAAATGTATGTAATGAATTAGGGAGTCTTAAATGAACACTAATAATCAGCGTTTACATACCTCACTTAACCATGACTCCTTAAACTTTTCTTTAAACCATTAATTTATTATGTATGATTAACTTTTTTGTTTATTATGATTTACTTTATTTGTCTTATTCTTGCTGCCCTGGCCCCATGTTTCTTGGGGTCGGTGCAAAATGTCGGTTTCATCCACTTTATTTTTTGCTCAGGATATGGCAAAGTACTTACAGCCGGCCGCCTGTCTGAAACCAACCCTCCTTGGGAATTCTTTTTTTTAATGTTAAAAAGAGGCAAACGAGCAGGCGGGTCACCTGATGAAAAGTAATCACCGCCGCCCATGGACATCCGCAAAACCAAAGTAATCGCAGATTCGTTGCCGCCCTTAAGGAAGGAGTTGGATCTTGATGAGGGAGTAGGAATTGGGAGGGGGGGAGGGGTGAGTTATGGGTGGTCTAGTGGTGGTTTAACTGCCACCGCGCGGGTGACCCAAGGTGCTTTTCGATATGCATGGGGTCCTAATTCCCTTAGTCACCTTTTACGACACCCACGGGAAGAGATAGGTTGGTACTATTCTTTGCGTCCGACACTACAAGGAACTATTGCTTACTTATTACTACAATTACTTTTTATTCTGCCAAGTTGGTCAATTGACAAATAGAGTAAAATATGTTTTATTCAAATAAACCCACTCGCACAGAATGCAGTAGGTATTCTATCGGAAAGAATCCCTCGATTAAATTCAATAATTGATACTACTTTAAAAATAAGTTTTTACTATAAATTTTAGCTTATTTCTAAATGTTATCACTTTTATATTTGTTGAAGAGAGAAATGCGCTAAGTAATTGTATTTTTTTCATTTTAAGTAACTGTGACAACGTGTATGTGTGTGTATGGAGTAAATATATAAATGTCTATGTCTTTGTCTTAATTAGCTAACAAAAAATGACTAAAAATAATACGATTTTGAAAGTAGTATGTACGCTAAAAATATAATAATAGCACAGGCTACCAATTCAGTGGGAAGGAATAGCAGGCATGACAAATCAATAAGCAGTCAAATAGGTTCCAATCCTGTATACAACTTTAATATCCGTAGATAATAATGATATGTAAAATTAACATAATCCTAAAAATAATAAAATTAAATAACTATATATTCGCAGATATGGTTAACAAAAACAACATCCTAGTAAATAATATGCAAACTATTTTTTTTCTTAAATGTCCAAGTAATAATAAGTTCTATTGAAAATAATGATAAATAATTTACTTGATGTTAAAATTACTTAAAATTAACCTTTCAAAGTCAAAGGTATTTATTGCAATTCATGTGGTAAAAATAGATGTATGTACATTTCATATTTCGCACGTACCAAAAAAGGAGCCCTGGTTAGGCACTGCAATTTTTTTTCTACTATATTTAATGCATTAAGATATTAATTAATTTTATATTATTTTATAAGCCAACAAAATTATAACTCAAAATCAAAATACCTTTACCATTTTGGTAGCTCAAGCTTATTGTAAAGCTTCGTTTTCAATACATTGAAACTTTGCCTTTTATATTTAAATAAGTTATTAATTGAACATACTCAAATAGGTACTTCCTATATCTAAAAGTATTTTTAGTATTGCGCAAAGACAAGATAGTCATAATTTGACATATTGGATGTACAGTTAATTAATTAAAGTTAAATATATAGATTAAATTAAAGTTAAATATATTTTTTTCCTATTTTGATTGGGATAAGAAATCTCAATCAGCAGACATTTGTTATTAAATTAATTTAAATATATATACTTATTACTATATGTTTAGAACACATTACACGTACCTATACCGTACCTACCGACACTAACAAAACATAATTTTATCGAAGATAAATAAAGGCAAAAATTATATCGATACATTTCCCGTCCCACGTGAACGTCTAACGCTATACATTATTCTACATATCATTTATGTTGTTGATAAACAAAAAATCAAAAATAATAATTCCATTTTGAGGTCTTTAAATTCAAATTGCTTTTCAGGTATTCAAGACTGTTTAACTCCATGCTGTCACCAGTAATGTTTATTTATATGGTCATGTGCTCACTGATGCTTTGCGCAAGTGCCTTTCAACTTACTGTAAGTAATGCTTAAATTAATGTTTCAATAAAATTAATCTTAATTTAATAATAATTAAATAATGATTATTTTTCCAGTCGGCGACAAATGCAGTTCAGAAACTCTTAATGGCCGAGTATTTGATCTTTGGCATCGCACAGCTTTTTATATTTTGTTGGCATAGTAATGATGTGCTCGAGAAAGTGAGGAAATTATTCATAAAATTGTCTTTTGAAATGCATCATAATATAATAACATTTTGAAATATTGAACTTTAAAAAGAGACTTTATTAAAAATATTCTTTATGTACTTATTTATATTGTATTGACAATTTTGAAGTAATGATATAGGTATACTGTTATAAATAAAACATCCTGCATTGGGACATCGTGCTGATCCAATTTCTCCGAGTGGCCAGGTCTTGGGAAGACCCAGCACTGAGAATACTGAGATGTTTATAGGCTGGTGATTATTTTCTCATTCAGAAGTGTATACAAATAACTTTACCGTAATATATCTTTCTTATTTTATCTGCGTGGGGCCTGTAGAGGTTTCAACTCACAGTGCTCTTCGATCTATAATAATGGTATATTTTGTGCCACCCCATCATTTCAGTCTTCTTCCTCAATACAGACGTCTGCCATAAGCTTGGCGCCGTCATGTTTCTTGTTTCAGATTGACCGATTTTTGGAGTCCCAATCACAATGAGTCACTCACATTCAAACAAAAATTGTTGAATGTCCGTGTCCGTGTCTTCCCCTCATGGCTTACAGATTATTGACTGCATTTTATGAAGCATTAATTTACCCAAAAACACGTTGAAACAGTTATCTTGCGATTCAATTTCAGAATGAAAATGTGATGCTTGGACCTTATGAAAGCGGATGGTCCGTAGCAACTGTCAAGCAAAGAAGAAGTGTCCTTCTGCTGGCCGGTCAACTCCGGATCAGCCAAGTGTTCACAGCGGGGCCGTTCACCAACCTCACCCTCTCCACGTTTATAACGGTCTGTATGTTACGTGCTTATTATTAAACAACTGAAATGTAACGTGACATAATAACCACACGCTTACTGACAAGCATACTGGAAGTGACAATTATAATGTCTCCCACCTATTAAACGGAAAATTTGAATTAAACAGTGCTTCTTTTTATTGTCTAATTCAATACCTACTGTTAGTAATATTATTAGTAGTGACTCACAATATAGCCTTATCATATTGTTGATGCACAGAGCAAGAGTTACATTTTAATATTGTTTGTTTGGTTTACAGTTTCTAACAAGATAATATCGCAAGTCAACAATAGTGCAAGACCTAATCGATTTAGGATATTATGTATTGTGTGTACTTATGTATTAGCAATTGGTGCTGTTAAGTTTCAATCTGATGGTGGAGCTAGTATTACTGTCTCCGCACTGTCCAAGTGGTTGTGGCTGAAAATCAGCGTTTTGCCCCCGGGCAATGTATCGCTGAACGACCTTTTTGTACTGTTGCAGCACATACACATGCCACATAATGTAGGCTTATTTATTTTTAAAATATGTTTTGCTTATCCATTGTATCTTTGTTTTATGTGTGTGTCTGTGGTTTTTATTAGTTTTATCTATATGTCTATCTGTTTCGAAATACAACTGTAATTATTATTAAAGTTGTATTTCGAAGTATTTGTAAGTTATACATTTAAAATAAGTAATACATTTTTCACATTACAGATTTTTTTAGACTTAGTTACTTATACAAATAAGTAACTAGGTCTAAAAAAATCTGTATTCATTACAAAAACAAAGTAACAAAAC
Organism: Eudonia mercurella; assembly: GCA_963082485.1. Classification (NCBI taxonomy): domain Eukaryota; kingdom Metazoa; phylum Arthropoda; class Insecta; order Lepidoptera; family Crambidae; genus Eudonia; species Eudonia mercurella. Next base: position 576,061 of record OY720026.1, on the reverse strand, counting down.
ACATTAAAATGTTTCTATACTATAATATTATTTTAATTTAATCAACACTTTCACTACTATACATTTTGGATGAACCTCTTTATGTGACTATGTGAGGCTATCTATAATAAATTATTATTAATAATATGCATAATTATAATTTCTCACTAACAATACTAGGAAAACAACAATGTATGTATAAACATTGTGATTATGGTGAAAACTTTTGATAATTTTTTTTTTATATATAAGGTACACTTACAGAATACACATTATTACATTGATTCCTTAATTTTTTAGATTTATAGATTCTAATATGCATTCCAATTAATAGTGCACACAACATTAATTATTATTATTAACATTACAAACTACAAATATTATTAACAAATTAAAAGATTACAAAACAATGTCATAAAAAATAATAATAATGATAAAATAAAAACAATGACAAAATAATAATTACCTAATTTAAACAAAATTAAATAAAATTTCACATAGGTACCACAATCTATATTAATACAATAAAAATTACGTAAAATCTATTATCAGAATCGTAATTTAAATAAAAACCCTGAAAAAGCTGGAATATTGGTAGCTAGTTGCAGCCAGTGGTCAAGGGTATTTATGAAGAGCTCTACTAACAACCAAACCGAGTACAATTAAGAACTTTTTGCTTTAAATTTAACCCAGGACCTCGAGATCTGAGAGACCACTGGGTCTAACCACTAGACTACAGAGGTGGTTACTTCCGGTAAGATACTATTCTGTAATCATCATCATTTTTATGTTTCAGATCTTGAAGGGAGCCTACAGCTACTACACTTTACTGAGGAAGTAAAACGGCATTCATTTTGTAGTGTTATAAATTACCTTAGAGGCACAATTATTTAGAGGTTAGAGTTAGAGGCTTAGAGGTTTAATTAAACTTATGAGAAAAACATTTTAATTTTAATTTGTAGTTGATCATACATTTAGTAAGAAATAAGCTTCTAATAAATGGTTTTATTAAAATTAATTTATATTTGTTTTATTTTACTGAAAACTCTGGAAAGTGACTGCCTGCTCTAGTCAAATATGATGCTAAAAACTTAATTTGTTAATCACTATAAAACAACGGCTTCATTGAACTATATTTATATTTAATTACGTATAATGATGAATATTTATTTATACTAAAAACGAAAAAAATATCAGAGCAATCCTTGTAATATTTTTGCTATGGCAATAGACTGAGACAAGACTTCGGTGGCTAATTGGCTAGTCTGACTGATTCAGATTAGTACTACCAAGCAAACCGAGTACCTACTTACCTACATTACATAAATAATGTACTCGGCTAGTCACCTTTTTATCGTAGTCTCTTAACGCGAAAACGAACCTGGGCTTTCTGGATCTTTTATCGGTGGTCTAACCACTAGATGGCAGAAGAGGTAATGCTAATCTGTAAACACATTTCAAACCCCGAAAAGCGGAAATGCAGTGGTATTAAGATCAAAGCGGATTTTCTTAAGTTGAAAATTGATTCTTCCCTTGTATTCTAGGTATAAAGAGGTAGAGTTCAACGTTTAATTAAACTCGAGTTCAAATTCGGACTTTTTCGGAATCGCTCTTCTATAAGAATAAGTTGTAAGTGTGTGTATTAAGATTTGCTAAGAGGAATAATCAAGGCCTCTAGAGAATCTAGTAACTTTTGGATATCCCTTAAAGCACTAGCATTTGAAATGAAACCTTTTTTACGGATTTACACATTAATTTAATTGAATAATTATCCCGACGTAAAAGTTTAACTAAAAACCGGTTATATCGGTAAATACAATTTACGTCACATCTCTAGTAAATATGTTACCAGCTTTAAAATTTTAATTTCTTCTATAAAATACCAATATTCTAATAGATAAAGAAAATACCAACGGGATTTACAAAAAAGCTTTTAAAATCTTGATAAATTACGGCAACTGAATCAAAGTCACAGCATTTAATTTACTCAATAACTGCGAGGTAGGCCTAGCTCTAACTAAAAATACCATAAACGAGATCCTCCTTATAACATAGCAACACCTACCAAAATTTAAAAAAAAATGCCTTTTCATTTTTTTTATTACTCTGTGTTTCTCAGAAGTTGTGTGCAAGATTTATATCTTTTTTTAATCCTAAATAATACTGTATTTTATTATTTAAACAGTTCTTTAATTGAGGTTTTAAGTTATAAAGACGGAGCAATAGATAACGTTACTTAGAAACGAATCGAGCCGAGCAGCAGGGAAGAGTTCAATAAACTTTAGACGTCAAGGCTTACTTGCTTGCGAGAGAAATGTCATTAGTGGTTTTTAGTGAATATTTTGTGTGATATCCGTGGAAAAGACTGTGAATCATTCTGTGGACACAATATTTTACTATGGAAAATCCAAATCTTCAAGAAAGAGCGGGTCCAATTCAGTATGTCAGAGGATCCCGAGCATTTCGTCAGTTCAAAAACCCACCACAACCTCACATGTGTATTCAGGACACAATAAAGGGTACGACGGAGAAATTGTTTATCAACGTATTGGGGTGGCAAAAAATTGCTAATCCTAAACAGTATAATGACCCTATTCCATTATATGGTGGAATGCAGGTAAAGAATTTTATAAGTATTCATATTCAAATGTTGCTTTTCCTTTAAATCATTTATAAATTATTCCGAATTATTAAATGAAACCATATATTTTACGACAAATTTTTCTTCAGCCTAAACAATTACTAAACAATGTTCTATTAATGATATTGTTATTTGTATTTGGCCTTTGTGTCCAAAGACACTGCACAGGGGACTATCGGTAATATAAAATAGTTTATTAAAATAATGTAAGTTAAAATACACTTCTATATGTTTATCATCAATTATTGTTCATCAAAGTGTTCTAAAATGCTATGCAGGTACCCCAAGGTTGTGGACCCAACAGCAACAGGACACCACTACTTGTTTTTGCTGTAATGGTCAATCCCGACATTTTGAAAGCAAATGGAAAAAATGCTGCTAATCCAACTGTAATTATAATTTTATATTCTTCTTATTTTATATATTTTACTAATGTTCAGTTTATTAAAACTTAAATGATTGTGTATATTTCCAGGATAGGGAAGCCTTAGTGAGTTTGTTATGTGATTTTGTTGAGGCCATGAACCCAGGCCTCCAACTGTCAAGGATCCCAGTCATTCTGAAAGACAGAGACCTTGCTGGAGAACTCAAAGATGTGTGGCTCGCTGTGCAAAACAAGAGGGAACGAGAGAAAGGCTTAAATCAAGATGTGATGTATAAGGTAATATTTATTTATAAAATACTAATGTTTCTTTTGCATGTGTTGTACTGTAAATCTTTCTGTCTGATATGAATTATAACTTTACTGTTAAAAAACAGTTATTAAGTAGATGCCTACATATTACATTTCCATGTATTGGAAAATTTCTTATCTGAACTACTTATTACTAACATGTAAACATACTTTGCTTATATATATAAGTGCTTTACTTTTTCTTTGTTTTTAGGTTTATGATATAGATGGAATTGGTGGTGAGGAGCTAAATGAAGATGACAAAATGAATTCAAGGAATTATAAGCAGGATGACAACAGTTCACCTAGCAGATCCCAAAGCAGCGACAAAAAGAATGTTGTCAAATCTTCCAAGCAAATACTTATGAATGCTGGACAAAAGTCTGAGTTTGACTCTGGTATGAATAACTGTCAAATTACTCAAAGCCATTTAAACAGAGACAATAGAAGCAATAACACTGATGCAGACACAACATATTGTACTCCAGTGTATGGTCAAATAGTATCTAGTAGAGAGAATCACAACCAAATAAATGACATCCAGCAAAAGTTTTCAACAAGTGAAAATACAAAGCCATCAAGTTCATTTAGAAAAGACTGGAATCCTGTGCACGGCAAAACAACCGAAGGCTGGGATGAATTTTCCAAACGCAACATATCTTCTATAAGCAACGAAAATGACATAAAGAAACAAAGATATATAAAAAACGACAAATCAAATAAACAAGTCAGCAATGGTAAATCACATTATGACTTCTTTCCTGTATTTGACAATAAATCTGTTGAAGAAGACTCTGAAACAAGTAAAGATACTCCAGCTAAAAGCAAAGACCAAGAACTAAGTAATGAAGACAATTCTAAAATAATACTAGATGCAGTGCAGAAACTAGTTCTGCATACGACTGATAATACAATATGTGATAATAAGACAAGTGCTCTCAGCTCAATAAGCTCATAACTTTAAAGCTTTTATAAACATTTTTGTATGGCGTTGAAAGATGAAACATGTATTTGCTTATTTATGCTGCTAATTAATATGCTGTCTATAGAATGTTATATTATTAGGATGTGAATTGGCAATATTGCATTAATGCAATACTAGTCATTGTTTTTGTAAATGCAAACTGATCATTTTGAACAACTTTTATACAGTTGAAATAGCATTTTTATAAATCATGATAAACTTTTATCGTAACGAAAAATATTGCTAGTTTGGTCCTTTTACTTTTAAAAGTGTTGTATGAGACCTAAATCCAGATATTCCTAGTGAATTATATAATATAAATATTTGTTGACTTTTGTAAAATAGTGTAATACAATATGTTTTACAAGTGAATGCTTGATCTGGATTTAGAATGATTTACATGGAGTGTGAGAGTCTTCTTTTATTGAAATGGTTGTTATTTCCTTACGGTGTTTGTGATGAACTTGAACAAATTATTGGTGCAGCTGATGCCTGATATTGATGACGCTCAGTGAATGTTGTATATTGCTGTGTTTCATGGTTGCCAATATGTAAAATTTAAATTAAATATTTTAAAGTTGAAACATGCACATAGTAATAAATGATAATTTTTAAATTAATTGCTCATAAAAAAAATGTGTCTTCAAGTTTTGGCTAGCTTAAATAGCAATGTCATCTCGAAATGTTACTTTGTGAGTTTGATGTTTTTAGATCGATGTTGAACACTGCCAAATATTTGAATACCTACTTTTTCACCTATATACTCACAAATTGTTTTCGACCTTTATCTCTGTGAATAGATACTTGAAATCTCAGATTATAATTAGTAGTATTAACCAAATATTGATAGGATAATTTTTATAAATGGTTGTTTAGTCAATCTTTTACAATAGTCTTACTATAATAGGTATACTATAAGTTCATTTCTCATGTGCAATTACTTTGGTTCTCAGAGTTGTTTATTTTTTTATTAATGTTTTATTTAGTTTATTGTTACTTGTAGATGATTTTAATTATTGTAATTATCGTAATTTACCTACAAAGATTTAAAAGAACATCTGATATGTGGATTACAAATAGTACATTTACAATGCGATATGTAAACGAAATATTTGTAAATATATTTATTTATGAAAAGCATGTACCTACTATGTTTATGTAGTAATTATTAAAAAAACTTTTTTAGCGCACACCCGGAGTTATAATTGTCTTTTAAATTATCAAATGCATTTATTAACATTATACTATCCAAGACCACGCTGAAACTGTAAAATTTCTTTAATTAATATTCAACCATATGCCAGAGAAAAAGTTCAAAGTTTATTGAGGAAATTTGACAGTTTGGGGTAGTCTGTGTAGAGGCGTGTATACAATGGTTGCATTTGTATTTTCTGTCGTTTTATAGTAAAAAGTGTTTTCTGATTTCTCATAATAATGTACTAATATAATTTTAGATATAAATTAATTTTAGCATTTACATTTGTGACAGTTAACTGTGGTAGATAGAGTATTCAAATATGTTCCTTTGCTATTATAATTTTTATCATAAGTATTTTATTAGATACAAAATATTTGATTTTAGAGCAAATTTATTTATGCATGAACAAATTTTCATTTTTAGTAGGTAGAATGAGAACTTTATATTATTATAAAATGCAGCTTTTATGTTGTCATTACAACTTCTAATCTCAAATACTTTTAATTTTCAGATCTGCTTCTCATTTGTAGCACTGAGATGTAACTTGTGTATGTTTCTATTGTAAGAGAATTAAATTATCAGATCTCTTCTTTACAGTATTTAAAATTATATTGTCATTTACAAGACTGGGCTTTGTTGTTTTTTTAAACCAAAACTATCATACATTGTATACCCGTTAGTTATCTCTTACTCATTACTTCCCTATGAATAGACAGGGAGAACGGGCCATAAACCACCACACGGGCCCGGTGCGGATTGGTGGTTGTTAACCACTGCTAATGCAGCCGGAACCTACGACTTTACATGTCTTCCGAAGCACGGAGGAGCTCGAGACTAGGTTTTATATGTCACTAAGTGGGCTTTGGCTTCTGATACAAGACAGTGCTACTTGCCCTTGCTCCACACTGCCCTTTGCTAGTCTTAAAAGTACTGGATGATGATGATGATCTGGCGTTATGACCTGTAGTAGATGGTCCCTTGTGCTTGTGCACAAGGATGTCTGATGTCGCATATTAATCTGTGGCATGACTCTATGGTGAGCGGCCTCTTCCGGTTCGTCCTCCTAGCCATCGGAACGCATTGTCTGTTGTAAGTTGTAATGCATATTAACAATAAACCTCCGTACAGGGGGAGTCAACTTTGTATGGGGGTGGATTCGCGTTTTGGATTTTTTCTGATTTATTTTGAAGCCTTTTTGTAAATTAATCTGAAATGCGTGCAAAGTTTCAAAAATCGAAAGAAGTACTATTAAGTAAGATCTGCTTAACAAAGGCACTCTTTTTTAATCAAGAATTTAGATAATATTTGATCTCAAAAAATAATAAGAGAAATGGTAATGACGTTAGGCTAATGGCAATGATTTTTTGAGGATGGTAATGATTAGGAATGCTTGGTAATGACGAGCTTTTACGGCAAAAATAATAATTAAGTACCTGATACCTATTTTAGAAGACATACCTATGTATTTTTTTCATATATAAGTAGTTGCTAACTTGTAAATAAAACACTTACTTATAAATTTGTAAAGTTTAATAACACAAAAATTAAAATTCAACAAATCTCGTAACAAACACAATCTCGGTCTTTAATTTAACTATGCTATCATGGCTCAATCCAACTCGCCGAAATTAATCTACTCTTATGGCACGTATTAAGTTGTTAAGTAGGTAACTAAATTTTAACTTAACTTTAAGTGATTAATTGCATGTAAACACAGAATTTAGTAGCAAGTTGCAAGTTAAAATTTAGCTAACAACTAAACAAGATATTTAGAATTTTGTCTATTTTTCGGTTAAGTTGGTGGGCGGGGCTTGTCACTTGACACGTTTGGACTGGCACAATATTAGTTAAATGCAGAAGTGTAGTGAGCGACGCGCTCGGGTTCAATTTTATTGTTCGTATTAAATTATTGATTATTGTATTAAACATATTTACTCGATTTAGAAACTCTACAAAAATGAGATAGACTGCGAAAACTATTGCCAGTATTGAGAAAATATATTGTAATATGTAATTTTAATTTTGCATCTAATGCACATCGCATTACAGTATCTTTTTTCTGTATTTCGTTTTCCACTTTATATAACAAGTAAATAAATGAGTCTTCTGCCATGCGTGACGCATTAAATATACTTGTTATTAAATCTTCATTCGCTAGCTCCTCGAACAAAGTGGCACTTGATCCTTGGCCATACTGATCTCTTCTATTTATTCAATTTCTCACCCAGTTTTTTGGGTATGGTTATTTCCCTAATTATTTCATCTTTGACTTCATAACAAATTTAGCACAGAATTTACGACTTCATTACGTGGTTGATCGTCCATCTTGAGTGAACTAAGCAAACTAATTACTTAAATACGTATGGACATATACTTAAATATAAGCCACATAAAATTAAGTTTAAATTTAGTTACCTACTTAACAACTTAAAACGTGTAAATCAGCCATTACTCTGTAAGCCCTATTCAATGTCGACAACTACGTCATCAACATCCGATCTAAATATTTTTACAAATATTGAAAGATCAGTTAAGAATTAGGCAAGCTGTATTTATGATTACATATACATATAATTTTACGCAAATAGTGTGGTAGTGCACCTGACCCGGCATGTCATGGGGTGCGAATTCCCTTCGTGGAAATTTTTTCAGCACTGTCTTTTTCACATATCTAATAGTTTCAATAGTAAGTAGGTGGAGCTCGATGGCGCAGTGGTTAACGCGCCCGGTCTGCGAGTGCTGAGGTTAAGCAACATTCGCAAAGGCCGGTCATCGGATGGGTGACCAAAAATTATTATCTCGAGCTCCTCCGTGCTTCGTAAGGCACGTTAAGCCGATGGTCCCGGCTGCATTAGCAGTCGTTAACAACCACCAATCCGCACTGGGCCCGCGTGGTGGCTTATGGCCCGTTCTCCCTATCCATCCATAGGGAAGGCTCGTGCCCCAGCAGTGGGGACGTAAATGAGCTGATGATGAATAGTTTCAATATGTAGTACTATGTAATATTGAAGTTTCATTTTTGAAAACGGCAACTACCTGAAATAAAATATTATTTTGTATGATGTATTTTTAAAGTTAAAATATGTTTAGAGTATGTATGCATAAACCCACGACCATTATTCCCCAAAAGGTGGTTAGAGATCATCATATCCTATCCAAGCCATGGTTTGGATCAATGTCCACTTTTAGCAAATAGAGCGACCTTGTTGTTAATTATGCAAAGGAAGTGTCAGGATGCTGGCCAATCGCCTTTTTTGATGCACTGGCGCATAATCTCGATTCACCACTTACGAATGCTGACAAGAAAAGCTGGCTATTTTAATACTATAATCCAGACAAGCACGGATAATTTAATATTTTTAGCAAATTAAAATAAAGATAACGCACAAAAAAACCCATTCAACTTCCAGCTGGTATTTCGGTTATTTTAAAGCATGAAAGCAAACAACGTTTTAAGTAAAATAGAACAAATTGCTACTAATAAGAAATTTTGAAACTTTGAATTCATCATTCCCATTAACATAACGTCATTACCATCAACACAAATCAAACGGTAATGATGATGATGGTAATAATGACAAATGTAGTGTTTTTTTTGAACAAATCGTGAATTCTTAGCGCTACTATTTTGTGACCGCCTTTTTGAGAATTTGTCCTGGGAGTCACAATAAGTTCTAATGCTAACAATTATACTTAATTTATAATTACCTAGAAAACGTATTTACCGGTAATGATGGAAATACGTGACAACCATTTCCTAGACATATGATTTGTAACAAAAAAAGTATTTAAAGAGCACTCACCGTGACGTGAGCTGTGGTACATTTCGTGCAAGCGACTGAGGAGAGTGGTGTGCACGGGGACAGTAAGATACATCACGTAGATCTTTCAAGAAAGTAAATTTGACGTTAGCGCGATGGTAATGACGAATTTCTGTTACAAACTTTTGAAATTTCGTTTTGACTATTATGCTGTTCTAAATTATAAACGCTATTTGTTATGTTGTTTACGGCAAAATACAGATTACTAAACGTTTGAAAAAATCGGGTTTGGCGATCATAATTATTGAAATATATATTTTGAAAGTTTTGTGCACATATATTTTCTTTAGATGGTAATGATGTTTTACTCAGTTTTAATTAAATTAGAAAATGAGTTTTTAGAACACAAGGTTCGTAACTGTGTCACCTTACGTTAAATTATGTTTAAAACCTCGCTTAAACAAAAAAAGTAACTGAAAAATGAGATAGAATTTCTAATCAACTAGAAATAGTTTTTTTCCATGTTTCGCGAAATGACCCATGGGCGTTTGGCGACATACCTATTGGGGATTGTTCTGTGTTGCTATATACAATGGATTTTTTGAATAGCAGTTTTATATTTATTTTTTTACACTAAAATCAATTAAATAATTCAAATTCAGCTTAGAAAAGGTACGTGGCAGATGGAAATTCTTAGTTGTTGGTTGTAATATTTATATTTTCAATAATAAATACATATTTGCTCCAGTGTAGTAGGATCTTTTTTTAGTATAGTAGCAACACTTTGATTTCTTTATAATTTGTTTTGCGTTCGGTGTGGTCGCGCGCGGTATTCTCGTTCGTTTAAAACAATCAACACACTTTTTGCTGCTGCAGTTTCCGATTTATCCATTAGTTTTTACATTATTTGCGTTGAGTTGAGCCTTTGCTCCTCCGCCATAGTGTCGAGCTGTGGTTGCTAGCGGTCGTTGAAGTCGTGCATGCTAGTGGTAAAATATTGTGAGACATTGACTCTTGGTTTTGTTATTTTCGTCAATATTGTAATTATGGCAGACAACATTAGACGAAAATGTTTGAAATGTGGACGATCACCGAAAGAAGACTCTAGCATTAAATTGTATAGATTCCCAAACCCTGGACTAAATAACATGTTACGGTAAGGTGAACGCACAACTATACATAGAAGTTACTTAGATTTCTTTTACATAATTTCAATAATAAATAAATTAAAACACCTAACTAAACTAAACTAAACACCAGTCGGACACCAACTATAACCCCTACATGCCATACTTCTTATATGAAAATGATGTTGTTTTTAGTAATGTAAACTAATCGCCAACTTCTACAACAACGACTTGAAGCGATCATGCCCTTGTTACTGCAACATTTTACACTAAGACTATAAACCACAACTGCATTTATTGTATAGTGGCCAATTTAAGATAACACTGAAGCAAATAGAAAATCTTTTTATTTTGAGCGGTAGTTTTAAGGACAAGGTCAATATTTAATTTCCTTTTTGGATCTGATTGATATGTTTGCCCCAACCAGATTCAAGAGGGCTAGTAGTTCATTTTCCCCAGAGACAGATAAAAATTCTTTGCGATAAGGCCTGCCCATAGGCCAATATGATTAGGTCGGAAGCTAGTTATCAGTACTATAGACAACTTTGTTATTTCTATAATATGGTGTTGACTGAGGATGGAAAAAATTCCTTTAAAAAATTTGTTAATAATAAAATAACAAAACAAACATGAGTCATAAACCGTAAACCTCTGTACCTAACTTGTTACCTTATGTATTTTGTATTTATATTAAATAGAAAAATAAATGATTTTACTATTACTATTATTAACATCTTATAATTTTTATTGTTTTAGTTGTGTATCATGGGCCAAGTTTTGTTTTCCTGACAATGAGTGCCATTCAGTGGATTTTCACAAAAAATTATATGCTGAACACAGAATGTTATGCTGTGAACATTTTAAGGAATCTTCCTTTACTGATTATGCCAAGAAGAAGCTAAATCGACATGCTGTTCCTGATGTTGAATGTGTAGAGGTAATTAAGTATTAATCATTTTTATTGAGTAAGTTTGTATCACTTCACATGAGCAATCTATTATACAATACTGAGATATTATGGAAAAAAAGTAAACTTGAAAAAAGAAAATATTTCATGCAACATTTCTTGTTTCTATGCATCTATGAAACAAATCAAGATCGAGACAAAAATTAAAAAAATTGCCCTGATGTGCTAGGCAAAAACAGCATTTAGTCAACACCCATGGGAAGAGATGGAGTGGTGCTATTCTTTATCCCAGGCACCACACGGGAAATTTAATGTCTTTTTAAATTTAATGTTTGATAAAATAATATTGTTTTTCAGGAAGTACTAGGTCCAATACAGCATCCCATAGAACCCATGTCAGGTCCATCATCATTAAAGCATGACGTCATAGATGCTCAACCAGGGCCGTCACGCATACTCATGGACATCACAAATGTTGTACCAGTTGCCAAGGTATCTATTTACACATTATAATTTATAACAATGGAATTCTTTTATGCTGACCTTTTCTCTGTGAACTAGCCAAATCGGTAGCAGTATATCTTTCATTTAATAACGTCCTGTCAAACAAATATATCCATATAAGTTGTGGGTGCTCTAAGTGGACAAAAATGTAAAACTAAATTTGTATACACGAAGAGCACCTGCCAAAAATATTGATGGGTGCTCTAAGTGGACTAGGCCAGGTGCTATTCGCGCAGGTGCTATTCGGATGGGTGCCCTAACTAGACTACCTCGTCTTTAACCCCTAACAATGAACTGCAGTTAATGTTTGATAAAAAATATTGTTTTTCAGGAAGTACCCAATCCATCACAGAACCCCATAGAACCTGTTCCATCAACATCAAAGCATGAAGTGATAGAAGCTCAACCAGTTGCCAAGGTACCTTTACATATTATAATAGGTTACAACCTATTGTCATGCGCCTGACCGGGAGGCGCGCCGGCCGAACGTACCTAAACTGCGGTGTGACACCCCCCTGCGGCCAGTAGCAGTAAAACCGTAATATGTGATCGCCTTTACCCGCCATACTTTAAGATCCCCTCTCTAAACTTTCTCTTGTGTGCATGTGATGTGAGCATTAAAAAGTATATCTATCTATTTTTGTTTCAGCCTATCAGTGCCAGTAATCCAGCAAAATCAAAGAGAGAAGCAGAGTTATTGAAAAGGTGTAGACTGTATATGAAAAGAATTTGGAAGTTGCGGCACACTATCAAAAAAAGAAATAAACTTGATAGTTTTAACATCCTTTATGAAAACGATTCTTTCCAAAAACTGGTGAAAAGGTTAACTCCGTCATTTGCAATACTTTTGCAATCGCAGTTGAAAAACGTTAAAAAGCAAAGAAAAGGGCGAAGATGGACTTTAGATGAAAAGTTAATTGCATTACGGCTTTACAAAAGGTCTCCTATGTGTTATAGACTTTTAAGGAGAATGTGGTGTTTACCAACCCCAGCAACTCTAAAATCGTTGCTAAGTCAGTTTGACTTGTCTGTTGGTATAAACCAAAAACTTCTCAGTGCATTAGAAGAACATGTTAAAAGTTTACAGTCTTCTGATAATGAATTTATTATGATGTTTGATGAGATGTCGTTAAAAAAACACTTGGAATACAAACCAAAATTAGACCTAATAGAAGGATACCAGGACCATGGGCCTCAGCATGGACGGACTCAACAAGAAGCAACTCATGCACTAGTATTCATGGTGGCTGGTATACGAAAAAAAGAAAAACAGCCTATTGCTTTTTATTTGTCTAGTTCCTATGTTACTGCAGACAGATTGGCAGTCCTTATAAAAGAGGTAACTAAATACTATTACTTGCTCAAATTTAAACATACATAATTATGTTAGTATGTTAATAAGCAGGACCGAACCACACAGTCTGTTAAACATCTGATTCTGCAAGTGATTATGCCTTTTCCATTCACCAAAACACCTTAAATATTTAGCATGTAATATATCATACTGCATCAAGAGTACATTGGCGCAAGCCAGGTATCTACCAAAACAGAGCCAAGCGGTGCGTTATAAACACATCGCCTCTGCGATTGAAAATACTATGATAGATACCGGGCTGTAAGCTGCTTATTGGTGGAGCACGAAGATTCTCTACAAACTCGGAGGCACATGCAGTGTGCATTACATACTTACATACATTACATACAAGATCAGATACACACTTACAGCTTTAGAAAGATTTGATTTTCTGTTTCTGTTTCATTTATTAAAAGTGTGTGTTAACAAAATCTAAAAAAATTTATTTGCAGGTTCTACATGCTTGTTTCAAAATTGGCCTATGTATATCAGCTACAGTATGTGATATGGCTGCAGTCAACAGAAGGGCCTTAGCAATTCTGGGTGCAAGTAAAGAGAAGCCATATTTTTTAATAGTAAATAATGAAGTAGTTACTATGTTTGACCCACCACACTTACTCAAGAGTTTTAGAAATCTTTTTATAAAATACAATGTTAAGTGCTGGGGGCCGACCGCCTAACACTCTCGCTTTCGATCGCTTTGAAGGCGAGGCGAGGAGGAGGCGTCATCTTGTCATTTCGAAAGCAATATGAAAGCAATATCGAAAGCTATAGGCTACAGCTTTCGATATTATTCGATATTATATTTCGATATTATATAAGAAAGCGAGGCGAGGGCTTCGCCTACATAGCGATCGAAAGCGAGAGTGTTACGCGGTTGGGGGGGCAGTTCTGATATAATGTCAAACACCCAAACAGGACAAGGTTATTTATCAATACTTATGCAAACATACATATTGAATTGATTAAGAAAGCAATAATCATTTCAAAATTCCTCTTTTACAGGTTTGGCAAAATGGAGTCACATAAAAGACTTTTATGATTTAGATAATCAAAACAAAAATTTCGTTTTTGCACCTGCTCTTCGCAAAGAACATTTAAACCCTAACACCAAAGAAAAGATGAAAGTAAAGTTGGCTGCACAAGTTTTAAGCCACTCTGTTGCATCGGGGATGTTCGCCAAAATAGCGGCAGGTAAATAATACCAAAATACTTTTTTATTTACATATCTTACGGTAAGCACTTGGCCTTCATCTCACTGATGTTAATTGATAATAAGGCCGACAGACGGACGGTTGAAGCGCTTCCCCCGGAATCCTCACCTACTGAGGATTTCTGCACTTACTATGCCATGTTAAGGCAACTTTCCACAACCTTAATTTACCGACTGCATTTTTTTACATTTCCCACTCTCATTACTGGTTAATTTCAGGGGAATTGCCATCAGACGCTACAACCACAGCAAACCTTGTATCCAACATGGATAAGTTGTTCGATTGCATGAACAGCGAGAGTCCAGACTTACGAAGAGGAAAACCTTATGCTACAAATTTGTCAAAAAAATCACCCCATTTAAAGTTTTTTATTTCCATGAGAATGTTCTTTTCTGATATGGAATTTGTGGGCTGTTCCCAAACCCCACCATCACAGCAAGGTTGGATATGGTCATTGAATGCAGTAGAGCGGTTGTGGAGAAATTTATGTCGTAAACATAGTAACATAAAAACTTTGTCGACACGTCGCCTGCAGCAAGATCCCCTTGAAAATTTGTTTGGAACAATAAGAGGAAATTGCGGAGCAAACACCAATCCAACTGTTGGACAATTTATAGCTGCTCTAAAAACAGCGATCATGTCCAACCTTGCCCATTTGTCCAGTGGTAATTGTGAGCATGACGAAAATGACAACATGATTAAAAATTTAAAAAAAATATTTACACCCACACTCATTCGCACTGCCGATGATGCCAAACAAACAGAACAAAAAGATTTAGAAGCATCCCTTTGCTTGATAACAGATTCAGTAGATGTAAGTTTCGCGGAACCTTCATCTACTGAATCTGCAGAATTGCAGGCTTGTGCGTATGTGTGTGGGTATTTATTAAAGAGAAAAAAAGATAATTGTCAAAAATGTGATACCTACATTTTTAAAAAAGCAGGATATTGATTGTGAATTATTTAATTTTAATCCAAGGTCACGTCGTGTTGTAAGCAGCTCCGCAATTTTTGTTTATAATGACGATTTGTGCCCTCAGACCAAATAAAAAGTTAAGACAGAACTCTGCGAACAGCGAAGTGAAGCCGGGTCAAACTACGCCTCGCCGTGTACATACACAATTACACGCACACACGTACAACGAAACTACGCCTTAACTTGTCAGTGTAGGTCCGCGGCTCGTGGGAGCAAGTCGTTTTGAAAAATCATAAATTTATCTGTGAAAATGCCGAATTGTGTTGTGAAAGAGTTTAAGAATCAATCTTCAAAAGATAAAAAGCGAGATGGAATCATATTTCACACGTAAGTAACTTGGAAACCAATATTTTTCAATAAATCAAAATAAAATTTAGACGTCATTGCTTGAAACACAAGTGTTGCCATTATGAAGTGTTTTTGTTTACCCTATTATTGGGTATTGTGACGTCTATGACACGCAACGTAACGTTACTTGTTTCTTGTAATGCTTATCAGCAGTGATCGGAATAGGTAGAGCTATTTTGGTTCATTGACCGCAAACGTATATGTTAATATGGATATAGCTCGGGATTTCGACTACAATCCCGGGATTTTAAAAATAAAAAATAAATGAATTAAGGTAACAGAAAAATGTAATAGATCATGTAACGAATTCCACTGGTGATTGTTTCGGAAATGTTGCGTACTTCACTGTGTTTTCACCCTTATACCTCATTGTAAACATCGCGCGATGTGTGGCTTCGTAAGAATTGTCAAGCTTTTAGTTACGTAACTTCTAACTCAAATGAAATCCCGGGAATCATTTTTAAACTGCGGGACGTAGGGCATGTCCATATTATTACATCGTATTATATTTCGTATAAAAGTACCAAAAATAGCTCTACCTATTCCGATCTCTGCTTATCAGTAATTTTTTACCGACTTTAGAAAACGAGGAGGTAAGTGTGTATATTCGACTGTATTTTTTTAATGTTTATGAATACGCGACGCGATATCTTCGCTGTTAGTGAACTGATTAACTATATGTTTTTTTTTTCGTTAAATAAAGGCCGGCAGCGCGTCAGCGATTCCTCTGGTTTTGCGGGTGTCCATGGGCGGCAGTGATTACTCTCCATCAGGTGACCCGCCTGCTCGTTTGCCTCCTTCTTTTATAAAATAAATTAATTAATAAATATCTTACCCATCCTTCTCCCTCATCCCTTAATTAAGTTATCAAAATTGGTTCGGTATAATAGCAAATTGAAAAAATGGACCTGACATGTAGTCAAAGATGCAAAGCGATTAAAGAAAGTAAAAGGAAGCATACAAGAAATTAATTAAACATAAAGGTTTTTAATTAAATAATTTGAATAAATAATGACAAGTTTTATTCCTGAAAAACTTTTTCCATTTCTTTTCTCCTACCGCCACCACTTTTTACCAACAGCTTACGTCGGAATGGATCACTTTTATTTATATCATATGATAACGTTATTTTTGTACTTTGGTGTAATTGAATTATCATGGCAACACCCGTTTAAACACACACATTTAAAAAACCGGCTTCACTTTGCTGTTCACAGAGTTCCGTCTTAACTTTTTATTTGGTCTGAGTTTGTGCCATCAAAGGATGCTTTCACAAGTCAGAATCTAGCTAAAAGGATGCTAAGATTACATTTCACCTGTAAGAACAGCTAATCAAAGTCTATTTTTTCGTAAAACACGATATTAATGTTCGTAAATTTGTAATATGTCATTCCATGTATGTTTTGCTAGATGTAGGAAAACTTTTACCCCATTTCGTGTTCCGAGTTATTTTTATTTGGAGTTGTTTTTATCAAAGTCTAGAGTCCAAGAAAGACAATTTATCACGATTGCTGTTATCAAAGCGCCAGTTATTTAGAAAATAGTTACAGCTACAAGGATTTTAAACTGACATGCTGAAAAAATGTTATAACAGTATTTTTTTCTGATAAGACTGATTTTGGTGCAATAAAGTAAATGAATAAATATTGGCATTCTTATTTATCACCAAACATTGTTACATTTACATAACATTACATGTACATGTTTTCGTGTTATATGTAAGTATCTTTAGAATTGTGGTAGTCGTAGCTTCAATGCCATCTAACTAAAGGCTCAAAATAATATTCAATGCATAATGAGATAAAATTATGCTTCCAAATAGTTTAAGAGAGAAGTGGCGGTCCATTGTCTCTGCCTACCCCTCCTGAGGGATTGAGGCGTGAGTTATTTATGTATGTATGTACCTTACAATTTTTACTTTTTTAAATAATAATAACAAAATTAAATGAAAAAATCTTAATGTATATAACAGTTAATATTATTAATGTATGCCGTTAATATAATAAAATAAAATTATGTAATAATTATAGAAGACAATTTTCTCTTTGTGACTATTGACTTTGTGGCTATTTTCACATAAAAAAATTAAAGTATTTAAAATAACATATGTAACAACAATACAATTTTTAAACTATGAAACAAGATAAGAGTTTAGTAACTTACCCATTTACCTCGAGTTTGGGGAAATTAACATTTTACTTGCAACATTTATTCGTACGGTTGTGTGTGTAATGACAAGCTGCGGACGCACACGACGGAGTATTTTGTGCCTCTATATTTTGACGAACTTTGTTTGACACTATCGTTCTAGGCGTTATTATTCTAAGCTACCAACCTAATAAATAAAATCGTACTACCAACATAAGCAGGAAATGTCAAAAGAATAGTGAAGTAGGTACTTTGCAAACTGAGCATAATATCGATATCGATAAAAAAAAACTTCGTAGTGTTTATACCCATTAACCTCAAATATTTCATACGTTGGAATAAAATCAGGCGATAAATCCCATCACAACATGCCAGCAAAATACATATTTATCTAAAAACAATCTAAAACTTTTCTCCTGATGACATGCAATGAAAGAATTACCGCTTGTTTTTTTTTAAATAAAAAAGTCAGTTAAAGTCAAATATTTTTTATTTAAATAAACTTTAGAAAAGTGCTTTTGAATCGTCCAAACATTTTTACCTACTATCCACATCATCTGTAAAAAAGTAATGAAAATATCAAATTCATAGAACGAAACTTGGCAAAGTACTTGGTAAACTTGGGAAACTAAAATCACCTCCTGGCATGTTTTCATAATGAGTACTCGCTTTAGAAGTCGATGCTGGACAATTCATTGAAATATCTGCAAGAAATGAATAGCAATATTAAGACCAAATATTAGTGTCATTGGAAAGTCACTTACTAAAGTAAGAAAGTTTGAATCAATTGTTATTTAGGTACCTATTTTATGCTTTTTAAACGTGTGCAGTCTTTCCTCAAATTGTGTCACATTTTCATGAGGCGTACTTGATTTAGAAATAGATGGCAGACAATCGAGTGATATATCTACAAATAAAATATAATAAATATCAGATGTTAAGACTGTCAGCGTCATCGAAAAACCAACTTTAAATAGCTTAAAGTGTTCAAAATGTTCCTATTTTGCGCTTTTTTAAATTATGTGCTGTGGCGTGCCACTCTGAGCTTCTGCTATAGAACTAGATGCCGGAAAATTAAGCAAAATACCTGCTAGAAAGTATAACAATTTCATTTTATGTACGGCAAATGACCACACAGTACACCTGATGGTGTACTGCGAATTTCGTGCAGGTATATAAAACGCAAAATTACCTTTTTCTTCTCCAGCTTACATATAGGGAAATTTGCAAGAATTTCATCAGAAAGCTGTGTTTACCTTTAATGTAGGATAGGCATTTCTTTTTAATCTATTACCCTTTTTGTTAAACATTTTACGAGGAAAGTGATCGCCATATATAAACTTATTAACATTTAACTTCTTTATGGGTATATAGACCAAATCCTCATTACCTGTATATTTTTGTATATACCCACAGTCGACATCTAAAATAAATAAAAATATCGATAACATAAGCACAGCACTAGGACAATGTAAAGTTTATAAATAAGGAACTAAAAAATAACCCGAATTTTCTTCTAATTGTTACTTAGACACATATATTTACCGATATTACAATTTATTAATAACACTGTTTTTACTCAAATTGACTTAAAACTTGGAATACACTACAAAACTTACCTGTTTGGGTCAAGCGGGAATCTAGCCAATAATATATCCTTACTCAACTTTCTCAATCTTTGAATACCACAAATTTCACACTTACGCAAAGATTTGCCACCCATAATGTAATTTTAATACGTTTTTTACAGTTTTTAAACTTCCGAGCTGTACAAAACACACAAATATTTAAACAGAACTACAATAGCACCATAAAGAAACTTTGAATGGCGCGTTACATGCTGGCCAACATGGCCATACCGTATAATGCGACTAAATTAGCGTGTTGTGGCTGGTACAATAAGACAGAACGTTTTATTAACTTTGTTCATTGGTAGGATTATTTCGTAATTTAATGTTGGCACAAAGTACGTTCATAATTCCATACAATATATTTTTTATATGAAGTGTCGACCCCCTGCTCCGTAATGTGTTCTGTGCAATAAACCAATATATTAAACGTCGGTTGTCTGATTTGCTCTTCTCCTATTAATATGCAACATTGGCGACGAGTAAATTAAAAGGAGATAGCGGAAAAAGTCACAACGACAAAGACTTGTTTGCAGAAAGGTGCGACAACGTGCTAGGTATCGAAATGGCAGAAGGCAAAGACATTTAACTACTTACTATAGACAGGACATAGAGATCGACACTGTAATCCACTACTTATTACCAAGTGGTAACAAGTCGCTCAGTTTGATGTGATACGACCTCTAATGCAGTCGTGTTTGTGCGCGAATAGATTTGACAAAATCTACAGAAAATATGCCAAATTGCGTGTTGCGATATTGCAAATCTCGATATGGTAAAACGGCTGAACGTGATTACAGTTTATTTTCGTAAGTATTTTGTATATTTACCCAATAATCAGCCTAAATAATAATTTCCAATAAAGTATTCTAGAACATTTGCCTATACTCTATACCGCCCTCTGGTGGTAAGAAGCAAAAGCACTACTTTTAGATGATTTAGTGATGTTCAAGCGATGTCGTTTTTTCATCGACTAATGTTATATATATTATTTTTATATCGTAAGTTTAATATAAGTAGTAATATTCTGATACAATGATCATTGCGTTGGAGGACTGTTATGCACTGGAACAGTAAAACTAAGTGATACCTCAGCGGTCCCCCGACGCGATGATCATTGAATCAGAATATTATTACTTATATTAAACTTAATGTCTGACACCCCGCAGGTTCACATGTGAACCTATAACAATTGGTTTTCAATTGTGTCTGATTAAAGGGCCAATACGGATTTTAAATTTTCGTTTTTCATTTTTTTTCACCGGAATTTTCATTTTCTACCTTGATTGCCACTTGCTTATTGTTATATATATTAGGTCCTTACTTATGAAATTGACGTTTTGTATGAGTTTTGTTTTAATTATATTTTTTATACTTAAGTTTTTAAATTTTCTTAGCATTTATTGATGTTAACTTTCTAAAAATTAAAGGCCAGCATGTTTGTTTCACTAGCTAAATATAGCAGACTATAAGTAGAAAAAACAAGTACCTTCAAAGGTACAATGAAACAAAAGGTCAATTCCGCTAACTACAACAAAAAAAAAATTAGGCCATAAAGATACAAGATTAAAAATAATTGTTATTACTAAAGCCTTAATAATAAGTCTTAATTAAATGTATATACAAATATTTACAAATGGTGTTAAGTTTTGGAAGTAATGTACTTGTTAATGTGTGAGAAAAAATCGTCAATTTCATAGGTAAAGACCCAATATTTTTTATACCGATTTTGGTTAACCTTTATATAAGTTATACGTCGAAATCATAACGGAACATCCCTACTGGTGTACTAGCGACACCTACCGTGTGGTAGAAACTTATTCTAATTGATTTTAATACGCTGTTTTGCTTCTCAACGTTAGATGGCGTTACTAGCGCCCCAGCTCAAAGTTTTTGTATGAAAAAGTCTCTAATAGCCGCTCTATTACCTATTGAATCTCTTTGGCAGAAGGGCAAGGTGTCGAAGGCGCTCTTGCGGAAGGGCGGGTGTACCAATTTATAACGCCAACGAGCCACCTGGATATGCCGGCGTTCGACAGAAACAAGTGTTCGTGGAAAGTTTACAATCAGGTGTTCGTAAATAGGATGAAAATCCACGATATCGAAGCGTCAAAATGGCCGATGTATTTTTTGTTTCGTAGGTTTTGAAATTATCACGCTGCTGTCTGAATTATCTTATCCAGACAGTATCGAAAATAAGTCATATGAAGACATAGTCAAATTAGTGCAAGAACAATTAGAACCGGAACCCTCCGAGTTGGCGGAAACTTACAGGTTCATGCAAAGAAATCAAAATGAAAATGAAACCATCGCAGACTATTCGGCAGCGTTAAAGAGGTTAGCCAAAACGTGCAACTTTGGAACATATTTAGAACGTGCACTGCGCGATAAGTTCGCACATGGATTGCTTAGTAAGGGGTTAGTAAAGAAATTGTTTACCATTCAGAATTTATCATTCAGCCAAGCCGTTAAATTGGCAATGTTGGACGAGTTAGCTGACAAAGAAGCAACCATGATAACGGGAAAAACTGAAATAGAAGAAAAAAAAATAAATATGGCCAAATTAAATACAAGAAATTTAATTTTAATGTGCCGCTGTTGTGGACAGAAGGGTCACACGAAACAAGATTGTTTCTACAAAGAATTAGAGTGTCATAACTGTAATATAAAAGGACATTTATCAGCAATATGCAATAAGAAGAAGCAAGTACAATACAATAAGAATAATAACAATAAAGGCAAAAATCAAAGAAGTAATACACAGAAGAACAAAGGCAAGAGGAACATTAATGATATAGAAGCAGAGACAAGTAGTGATGAGGGCAATAATTTCAGTATTTTAAAAATAAACCAAGATTTGGTACAAGAGCCAGAAGAAGAAACAGCAAGTCTTAATTTATCTGATCTTTTTCAGGAATCTTCTTTTCAGCATACAAACCCTCTAGATGTCAGCAGGGTCATAAAGTTAAAGGACAATAAGCCGGAGCCTTGGGGAAGCCAAACTAGAAATTGATGGAGTCAACATAACATTTGAAATTGATTGTGGTGCAGACGTTACTCTCCTACCAGATAGGTATGCTAAAGAATATTTACCTAATTTACAAATAGTTGAATCTGATGTAAAATTAAAAGCTTTTGGGAACAAGCCTATTAATGTAATTGGTAAAGCTCAAGTTTATGTAAAATCAAAAGGCAAGTCATATTTAGCTCTGTTGATCATTGTTCAGGAAGGTAAAAGACCATTGTTAGGTAGAGATTGGTTAAATATAATCCAAATTGACTGGCCATTGTGTAGCAAAGTAAATTTCAAAGGTAGATCGGTGCAAATGATAGAAAGTAAGAATGACAGAGAAATTAAATTGCAACAGTTGTTAAATAAATATCCAAACTTGTGTTCTGAAACTGCAGGAGAAATAAAAGGTCCTCCAGGAAAGCTAAAGTTAAAAGCTAATGTAAAGCCTATTCTATGTAAACCGCGACGTATTGCGTATGCTATTGAACCCTTAGTAAAGAAGGAGTTAGATAAATTAGTTGACACTGGTAAAATGATTAAAGTTTCTAAGGAAAATGTAACATGGGCTACTCCCATTGTTCCTATTGTAAAAGGACCTAATAATGTAAGAATTTGTGGAGATTATAAAGTCACGATTAACCCACATTTAGAGGTGCCACATCATCCAATACCTGTTATTGAGGATATATTCGCAAAACTTAATAGTAACAATAGTAGTCCAGTGTCATTGTTTTCAAAAATTGATGGCAGAAAAGCGTATATGAATAGAAAAATGGATAATGAGGCACAGGATTTAATGACTCTCACTACCCCCTGGGGATACTATAAACCAACTTTTATGATGTTTGGTATGGCTCCAGCGCCGCTGGATTGGCAAGAGTTTATTGATTCCCACTTTGGGAACATACCTAATGTATATACATATTTAGACGATATTTTGATAGCTAATTGTGATGAAATAGCACATTTACAAACATTGGAAACAGTGTTGTCAAAATTAAATCAATTAAATATAAAAATAAATAAAGATAAAACTATTCTAATTTCAAATAAGTTGGAATATTGTGGTCACATTATTAATAAGGAAGG
This sequence comes from Eudonia mercurella, assembly GCA_963082485.1. Taxonomy (NCBI): domain Eukaryota; kingdom Metazoa; phylum Arthropoda; class Insecta; order Lepidoptera; family Crambidae; genus Eudonia; species Eudonia mercurella. Next base: position 552,537 of record OY720026.1, on the reverse strand, counting down.
TATCCATAAAACACCAGAACATATCAAAGCAATTGTGGAAGCTCCACCACCTAAAAATGTAAAGCAATTAAAAAGTTTTTTAGGAACGATAAATTTTTATAATAAATTCATGCCGAATGCTGCAGAAAAACTTCATCTTCTTTATAATTTATTAAGAAAAAATGTATCATTTAATTAGACAGGGGAGCATGAAAAAGCTTTTAAATGGGCTAAAGACTGTATTGCATCAGAGCAAGTACTTATGCATTATAACCCAAAATTGCAATTACTTTTGAGTTGTGATGCATCTAAATATGGCTTAGGAGCTTGTTTATCTCATAAATGGTACGATCAGGATCTGAATAAAGATGTAGAAAGACCCATAGCATTTGCAAGTCGTACGTTGACTAATACTGAAATCAAATACTCGCAAATAGACAAAGAGGCATTGTCAATAATTTGGGCAGTTAAAAAGTTTGACTTATATTTAAAAGGAAATAATTTTATTTTAGTAACAGATCACAAGCCACTTGTATCTTTATTTCATCCAAATAAATCGATTGGTAACATTTATGCAGATAGAATGACGAGATGGGCATTGATATTATGTAGTTATATGTATAAAATAGAGTATAGGAAATCCTGCCATAATGCTAGTGCAGATTTTCCTTCCAGATTGCCAATTCAACTGTCACAGTCTGATATTATAGATTCTGATCTAAATCAGCCCACTATAAATAATGTATTCATGGATGTACCACCTGTGACTCATGATGTGATAGCTAAAGCTACTTCTAGTGATCCACAGTTAAGTAAAATTTATAGTTATATAGAAAGTGGTTGGCCTAAAACAATTGACTCTCAGCTATTGTCATTTAAAGGAAAGGAACAAGAATTGTATTTGGTTAAAGGAGTAATTACTTGGAGAGGAAGGACAGTTATACCACAAAAGTTAAGGAAACAGTTGTTGAATGAGTTACATGTGGGACATTTGGGTACTTTAAAAATGAAAGCTTTGGCTAAAGGTTTATTTTGGTGGCCCAACATTAATTTGGAAATTGAAGAAATAACACAAAATTGTGAAGGTTGTTTATTAGTTCGTAACAAACCTGAGTTGAAACCTCTACATAGCTGGGAATGGCCTAATAAACCCTGGCAAAGAATTCATGCAGATTTTGCAGGTTTATTTTTAGGTCATATGTGGTTGATAGTAGTAGATGCACATTCTAAGTGGCCTGAAGTTGTTAAAATGAATAAAACAACTGCTGAATTAACTATTAATTGTTTAAGAAGTATATTTGCAAGGTATGGACTGCCAGAGCAGCTAGTGACTGATAATGGTCCTCAGTTCATCGCGGAGGAATTTCAGCAATTTTGTAATAGTAATAACATAAGACATATTTGTACTGCTCCTTATCATCCAGCCAGTAATGGTCAAGCTGAACGAACGGTCCAGACTTTCAAAAGAGCATTATTAGCAAGTAAGTTTGATAAAGATAATCATCATAAGAAATTGTTGTCATGGTTATTAAGTTATCGCACAGCTCCACATGCATCAACAGGCAAAGCACCTTGTGAATTAATGTTTGGAAGATCTTTGTGCACAAGGTTATCACTTGTCAAGAACTCTGTTACCATACCTCAAAAACAACTGTTACCAAGTAAACAAATAAAATGTTTTTTGCCTGGTGATAATGTGCAAGTTTCAATGTATAACAATAGTAATAAATGGTTGCAAGGAAAAGTTGTAGAGCCAATAGGGAATGTAATGTATAAAGTAGCAACAGATAAAGGAAATTTAACTAGAAATGTTACACAAATGTTACCTATTCGGAAATCTGTAGATAAAAGTGAAAATGTTTCTAATAATTATGTTCATGAACCAAGTAATATTGTACCTAGCTCGCTTAGTGTTGAACCAGATATTAGTATACCTAGCCCTGCTGCAACCCCAACACCACCTGTAAATCCAATAACCATAAGACGTAGTTCGAGAGTGCCCAAACCGAGACAAATACTAGATTTGTAAGATTACTGTATGTTGTCCAAGTTTATATTATAAGCTTAGGTAACAGTAGTTGGAGATTAATATTGTCAAAAAGATCATTCTGCATCCTTTACAAAAAGTAGTAGTAGATTAGAATTGTTTTGCGTTTCAAGATGTTAACTTCTTTAGCCCAACTAGACATTTGTGTGTTGTCAATAAACTAAAAAATAAAGCTAGGTTGATTCCAGTTTAGATTCTTAACCCACTTGGCGTGTTATAAAGCTCCTAAAAGTTTTATATAAGGTCACTTTTTATCAACTGCAAATATTTTGACAAAATTTAAAAAAAATTCAGCCAAATTTTTTTTTAGGAAAACCTGACAAAAATTGTAATATTTTTAAGAGCGGCCTCTGTCGGTTTTTTTTAATGAAACTCGGGGCACGTGTAAGCGGTGAAGGCATTGCGGCCTCTGTTTCGGCTCCTTTGAATTGAAACCACCGAAAGTGCTTTTTTTATCTTTTTAATCGAAATGTCTTGGCGTTTTGTTTAAAACTAGCATATAAAAATTTAAGGTTTTTTCATAAAAATAGTTTATAAGTATTATGTTATTAAATTTATCCTCAAAATATTTGCAGTTGATAAAATGTGACCTTATATGATGAACCTCATTAATTTCATCTATATTATACTTTTATGAGCTTTATTATAACACTCGCCAAGTGGGTTAAGAATCTCTTAAACTGGAATCAACCTAGCTTAATTTATTATAAAATTAACTTAAAAAAATATATTTCTTAGATCTTTTAACTGTTCCCGATATTAGTTTAGCAAGTGTAACGCTCAAAGGGATATTAAATAAAAATCTTCTTGTCCAAAACAGGGTTCACACAATTTACGTTTATTTGACCTTCTTTATTCTTAATAAGTTACATGACCGGTAAGGTAACAGCGCAGGTACAATTGTAATAGTGCTCTCTCGAACAACCGACCGCCATGACAAGTTATTTTTTCAAAACCCAGTGATACCAGGTATATAAAAATCCAAAGACACAAAGTGAGTGAAGTATCGTGTCAGTGTTGCTAGGTATTGAGTGGGATTATTGTAGTTCATTACAGTCGGCCATCCGTCACATAAACGAGTCCCATCGTTTAACTTACTTCTAGTTTAGTAATCTATATCGATACATACACTTTTTTTTTTTTTTTTTTTACTTAATTAGCCTTACTCTATAGCTAGACAACCGGGGTTACTTCCTTCACCGCCGCATTGTTAGGCTGCATGACTCATAACATCCATGGGCGGCCATATCATTGCCAATCAAGCCACTGTCATGAGTACATCCTCACTTTATTCTTAGCTATAGCTAGACCATGTGGCTACTTCCTTCACCTCCATAGTACTAAGCTGCGTGTTTCATAACAATCGTGACGGCGGGCGATTTCATTGCCACTCATGTCCTGTTATGACAACACCCTCACTTTCGAAAGTATCTCTATACCTTTTACTCCGTTTCATAATCATTAAAATATCACTAATCATTATTTAATAATAGTACATTAATAATCATTGTTTCATCACCATGATCATTATTTCAACATCACAAAAGCATTATAATCGTTCAATTTTGTTGATTAAGATGTCACAAATCATAATTTTTCATATATCACCCGTTCGTCTTTACACAAATATGTACTTATTAGTCTTTATTGTCTTCTCTAGGGTGTGTCAATCAATTTACGATTTTTGTATACAATCAACTCACGAAATTTAGTTTTATTAAAACTTTTATTAGAGTACTATATTAGGTATATACGAGTACATCTAATTAACAACAACTTAATTAAGTATAAACATAGTGCTTTAGTCTAATATAGTAGTACAATGTAAATATAACTCATTCATTTGTGTGATGAGGGAGTTACATCCTCACTATCAGTTTCATCACTCGAGGAGCAAGCAGGCGCATCAAAACTCATCCACGGGAATATTTTATCAATGGAAACTATATTTTCGTATTTTTTTCCTTTTCGTGTGAGTGGTGTATCGACTATAACAAACCGATCATTAGTCAAAATATTCTTAATCCGATACGGACCCTGGCATTTAGACTCTAATTTCTTTGATTTGCCGGACCCTACCGCAATCGCTCTAACCACCCTAACAAGGTCGCCTACTTTGTACTTCGTCGCTTCTTTTCTACCTTTGTCAAAACGCTGTTTATTTTTTTCCTGATTTCTTTCTATCAGAACTTTAGCCTCCTTGCGAATATCCTCTAAGTTTCCATATTGTTTATTATTACCTACCTCGTCACTTATGCCGTTCAAAATACCTTGAGATGGGTTACCTACCTTATGGCCAAACAACAGCTCTGTGGGTGTCCTTTTCGTTACTTCATGTACGGCTGTATTTATCCCTAACTGAACATGTGGCAAGTATGTATCCCAGGTGTCATCACTATGGCCATGGGTCATTGATCCCAAAGAGGCCAGGATTGTGCGATTGTATCGCTCAACCTGACCGTTTGCGCGTGGTGTAGCGACAGCATTTAGTATGTGTTTCACCCCTACCGAGTGCACATAGGTTTTGAACTTCTTACTCGTAAAGCTAGTGCCCCTATCCGTTACAAGTCTCGATGGTGAGCCAAATAAGCTGAAGAACGTTTTGAAAACCTTGATGCTTGCTTTAGATCTAGTGCTGCGAACTGGTGCTAAGTATACGTACTTTGAGAAAGAGTCTACGAGAACTAGTATATACATATTACCGCGTTTGCTCCTTGGGAATGGACCAAGGTGGTCAGCATGTAAGGTATGAAAGGGGACATCCACCTTTGGGATTGGATGTAGAGTCCCTTCCTTAGCCCCCGATGGTAACTTGTGGTGGGCACATTCCAAGCATGCTGACACGTATTTTTTTATAAATTTGCGCATTTTTGGAAACCAAAATAAAGTTTTTACTCGTTCTAAAGTTTTGTTAAAACCAAAATGACCCACCTCATCATGATTCTTCCTTAATAACTGGAATCGTACACTTTTAGGCACCAACCATTTGAGTTCACCATCGTTAATAATACGATAAATACCACCATTTTTGAGTTGGTATTCTTTGTGTATTGCAGCTATCCTTGGTGTTTCTGGATCTTCCAGAATCTCTTTTATGCGTTTAATATCATTATCAGCAGACTGTACCGTCGAAATCCAGTCACTTGCGTTAACTGTGAGGACATCGATTACGTGCAGAGGTTCTTGCGCTTGTAAAGTGGTTCCTCTACTCAAAGCGTCTACATGTGCCATTCTCTCTCCAGGTCGGTATTCGACATTGCAGTCGTATTCAAGGAATTGAATCCACCACCGTGATATGCGAGGGACTAAGTCTCGTTTAGTGAATGTTGATCTTAATGCGTTACAGTCGGACACTATTGTGAACTTTATGCCTAGGAGATAAGGTCGAAACTTGCTCAATGAACATATTACCGCTAAAGTTTCCAACTCGAAAGAATGGAGTCTTTGCTCGTCTGGACTAGTCTGACGACTGTAATATGCCACTGGCATCCATGGGTTTGTCCCGGTGCGCTGCAACAGAATACCTCCTAGGCCAGACTTGCTGGCATCCGTATGTACTTGTGTCTCTGCCGTGTTGTCGTAAAGTGCTAACACAGGTCTTTCAATAAGAGAGCTCTTCAGTTTTTCAAACGCTGACTGTTGGGAGCTCTCCCATCGCCAAGGTGTGTCTTTCTTTAGGAGGCTCGTCAAAGGTTTGGCAATCACTGCAAAACCCTTGACAAACCTGCGAAAAAATCCTGCCAGCCCTAAGAATCTCCTCACCTCATGTTGGTTACGTGGTACTGGAAATTGAGATACCGCCTTTGTCTTTTGTTCTCCGGGGCGTATGCCATATTTGTCGATTTCAAAACCAAGAAACAAAATATTCTTTTGGAAGAAATTACATTTCTCCATCTTGAGGGTCAAGCCTGCCTCCCTAAGTAGTTGTAATACCTCTTCAAGTCGCTGTAACCCCTCGTCAAACGTCTTAGAAGGAATAAGAATGTCATCCATGTATATTATGACATAAGGCACTTTTGATTTGCTAAGGATTTTGTGTATAGCGCGTTGGAATACAGCAGGTGCATTCGCCAACCCGAAGGGCATACGATTATACTCGTATTGCCCGTCAGGTGTTACGAACGCCGTCTTTTCTTTAGATTCTTCTGAAATAGCTATCTGGTGGTATCCAGAAGCTAGGTCCAGTGTAGTAAATAAAAATTGTCCAGTTAGTTCATCCAAAAGATCCTCTATACGTGGTAGAGGATAATGATCTCTTTTGGTACGGCTATTTAAGGCTCTGTAGTCCACGCAGAGTCGTTTTTCGCCGGATTTCTTTTGGACGAGTACGATCGGACTTGCATATGGTGAGTTTGATTCACGCACTATGCCATTTTTGATCATTTGTCCGACCATGTCTTGAACATTTTTACGTTCCGAATGTGACAGTCTGTATGGCCTATAGACAACTGGCGTAGTATCCATTAGATGTATTTCCATCTCCGCCACCGCAGTAAACCCTAGGTCATGGAGTCCTTTCGAAAAACAGTCCTTATATTTCGAGAGTAAATCACGACACTTTTGTTTTTCCGTCATGGTAAGCTGAGTACCACAATTGATGTTATTAGTGTCGAAGCCAGTGTTCGAATCTATTTCCACACTGAGGACGTCCAACACGTTCCTTTTAGAAGTAGTTCGAGCTCTAGACAGCAAGACGCCCTTTTTAAAGGTAACTATTTGTTCACCTACATTCTGTACTAATAGATTACAAGCGCCATCTTTTAATTGGTATTCTCCAGGTAAGAGGTAATACTCCATTCCAGGGTAACCTCGAATTGACCCGCCTACGTATATGCTACCATTATAAGCTACTTCCGATAAAACAGGGATAGCTTGTAATTGGCCTAGCTCTAGGTTTGAATCGACGGTGACAATAAGAGCCAATTTCATTTCTTTATTTGAATCAGTCCGTTCAAATTGTAGATCAGTAGCCGTTTTCACAATTTTGAGATTAGGTCGTTCAGTGAACGTGTGCCCTAATAGTATCGGAATATTTATAAGACTGTCGTTTACTACAAAGACTTCGACACATTCTTCGATTATTCCTTGTACCTCTACTAGCACTGATGCCTTGCCTAGAGGCAGGTACGGAACGTTACCTAATCCTCTCAATAGTGGACCCTCTACAGGCTGCCAACTAAGACCCAGACTCTGGGCATTAGATTCTTTGATTAATGTCACCTGGCTGCCTAGATCAACTTGACAAAGAATATCCCTGTCATTCACTTTTATTAGAATTTTATACTTATCATTACTGTCATCGTTAATAGACACCTCAAGAACGCTTTTATTTTTAGATTGGTTATTATTACTAGTATCATTGCTAGCTCTATTAATTGTATTTTTCCGAGGACAATCATCATCCTTATGACCGATGAAATTACATAAACCACACTTATTAATTGGTTTGGGGCATTTAAAACTTGGATGTCCGGATCCGTTACAGTTAAAACAAACAATAGGTGCCTTTAATTGGTTTTTAGAGGTGCCTGGTAGAGTGCGTTGATTAGTTGGCCACGCCGTAGTGTTAATATGCCTATCTCTATAATGGTTATCCTTCCTGAGCTCAGTGAATTCTTTTGGCTGATTTTTAACCGTTTTGAGGAATTCTAGAGTTTCTTCTGGCCTATTGAACTTCCCTGCTTGCACACTAAGACGAACCCCTTTATCCTCAACCCCAAAAATGATACAATCGACTGCTTGCTTCCCGAAGATCTTACATCTATTCAGGAGGTTTATCTTAGAATAATAATACAATTCCAGAGGTTCCCCTGGACGTGTCCGTCTATTAAGCATATCGGTTAATAACTGGCCATAATTTTCAGTTGACGGGAATGATTCACAAAGCAACTGCTTCCATTCATCCCAGGTATGCTTGATAGACGGAAGGCCCTGGTACCAGGTCTTAGCGTGACCAATCAATTTAGGTAAGGCGTAATGTACGGTCTGTATATCATTCCAATTATAAATGTCTCTGCACTCATCTACTTTATTCAACCAACAAACAATAGTTTGCTCCTTACTCAAAGGATCGAACTCTGGGATAACATTGTTCATCGACGGAAGGGATTCACGTTCCCGACTTTTAAAAATTTTTACAAATTCATGAAAATAATCTACAGAGTCATTGTACCTAGGTTTTTTTTTTATTGGATTGCTAGTGTCGCGAGGCGAGGGACTACGCTCCATATTTGATTGACGTCTGTGATGTGAAAGTCCGCGAGATTCTGTATAGCTTACAGGGTGAGTAGGAGAGGCTAACGTTCTTTTATTATGTGAACTATCGATAGAATCACGCGTCCTCATCTCTCGCTCTACTAGTAGTTGATTTTCTAGTAACGATAGTCTTTCATACAGTTCATGATAATCACGATTGTTACTACGACTACGACGACGACGGTCTGACGCCTGTCGACTATGACTGCGTCGACATGTTCGTGAAGTACAGCTGTCTCCACGTACCTGATGCTGTGATACTTCCTTGCCATTGCTACGGCTCCGTGGACGTCGACGACTGCCATGTCTCGTGTGGCTGCGACTACGTCGATCACTGTCATGTTGACTGGGGCTCCGATCCGCCGGCTGCTTACTCCGCGCCGGAGTCTCTCGTCTATGCCGGTCATCATGATGGTCTTCGCCTCCCATATTCTGGAACTCACAACAGTTCGTATATGTAGTTGCTCAAAAAGAAAAATAAACGACTGTCGAGGAAATAGGCAATTTGCGTAAGATAGTAATAAAGTTACTCAAATGACCTTGAAAGAAAAAAAAGAAAAAAAAATTGTTCCATAAAACTATAATACAAATACTGTCGTTAATTAATGTTCAAATTTCACTACAATCGTTTAACAAAATAGGTAACATACGGCAAGAGACTTATGAAACGTTTTATTTTTCAATTAAGTGTTGAATCTATATTAAATCTGCAATTATTTTATCAATCGTATAATGAAATCATTGATAAATCGTCTAATTTAATGCAGTTGTGTACAAATTATCCGATTTTTGCTGTAATTTAATCAAGATCATTGTAAATTTATAGGGTAGGCATACAATGTAACGACGAAAATATTCAATCGTACGCCATTTTGTCAACGAGGAAATTACTTAATAAAAATCTTAAAATATCTATTCAATCTTGTAATAAAATAGCATGCATGTTGTTAGGTTCAGTACTAACTTATCGGATCTATATGATATTCATCTTATTATATGTATTTATCAGTCTGTTGAAATAGCCGCCATGCGCCTATTGCGTCATTGTTCGTCATTGTTCGCTTTATAACGAGTAAAAAAAGAAAGAAACATAAACTTTGAAAGTAAGTTAATATTGTTTTAACTTATTGTCGTGCTCAGTCAGGTCGTCGTAAAATTATTATGAATATCATTTGTAACTTACCAAAATCTGTCGGTGGGCGTTGCAAAATAAGAAATTTGCGGTAATCCCACTTCTGAGCTGTAACGCTCAAAGGGATATTAAATAAAAATCTTCTTGTCCAAAACAGGGTTCACACAATTTACGTTTATTTGACCTTCTTTATTCTTAATAAGTTACATGACCGGTAAGGTAACAGCGCAGGTACAATTGTAATAGTGCTCTCTCGAACAACCGACCGCCATGACAAGTTATTTTTTCAAAACCCAGTGATACCAGGTATATAAAAATCCAAAGACACAAAGTGAGTGAAGTATCGTGTCAGTGTTGCTAGGTATTGAGTGGGATTATTGTAGTTCATTACACAAGAAATCAAAAATAAAATCATACTTGAACACCAAAGCTTTATTAGCAACATAGAAAACTTAAAGCTAACATCAATAACATGTTTTAAGAAGTTTTTGTAACATAATAAAGTGTAAAGGTAAAGGTAAAGGTAACTTAATTTTGAAATAATCTTAATAAATTTTTAACTGGTCCCGCTTTATAAATTTTGCATAAATTAAAAGTAAAATAATTTAATATTCCTGTGATGAACTGTTGGTTGCATGACTCTTAATAGTAGTTTTCTTAGGTAACAGTTGAGCTTGGATGTGAGGAATGACGCCTCCTTGAGAAATTATAACTCCTTCCAGCATGCGGTTCAATTCTTCATCATTTCGGATTGCCAGAAGTATGTGTCGAGGTGATATCCTAATACAAGGAAAATATCCATTAACCCTTTCCACGCCAATGACAGATATATCGGACAAACCATTTCCGTGCCCACCACGCCAACGACTGATATATCAGACAAAAAAAATAGTGGAACTAAGTCTTTGATTTCTACTTGCCTGAAAGCCTTTATTCAAGTTTATGTCGGTATTTCCAAATATTTAATATCTGAAGAATAAAATAAAGCTACATTTGAAGAATAGTTTTACGTCGTTTCTCTTTAATTTTTGATAAACACAACCCCTTTTTTTGCCGAAATCAAAGCTATTTTTACCTTAGTGTCCAGCGCCAAAGACTGATATATGAGACAGTAGTGCTGTTACCAAACCTTTAATTTATCGTATTTTTATTTAAGTCGTATTTTTAGAAAAATCCTTTAATACTTAGGAGTAACCTTCTTCACTTAAAATCAAAATAAAGGTATCCGCTTTTCTTATGCAATACGATAAAATCATTATGTTATAATACATTAATTTCATGCAAAATTATTACATTTACTTTATACTTAGATGTTGTTTTTTGCTTAATAATCGTCGCATGACCCCAACACTATTTTCTTGAATAATATATTCAGTGCTAAACGCCAATGTCTGATATATCGGACAGGAAGTGACGTCAGAGACGATGGATCTTTCTAGAACAATTTATTTAGTGATGTGAATTGAAGGTATTAAAAAAATATATATTCGCAACCTACCCTACATAATATAATAATGACATATTCTTTGTTATTATTGAATTACATCAGTCAAGTGAGATTAGTGAGATACATGCAACAAAAATGACTACTACCGAGGAATTATATCGAATATTAGAGGGAGAAGATGAAGTTGAAATTGAAAGTGAGGAATTAAATTTAAACATTCCACAGGTATGTAATTATATCCTTAATTTTTAGTACTTACTTAAGGTCGTGGGTTGATCCCCACCCCGAACAAACTTTTATATTATGATGAATATTTGTGTTTCTTCAGGTGTCTGAGTGTAGTATGTACATTAAGTATTTAATTTAAAATATATATGTATGTATGAATATCAGTCTGTGGCCGCCATATGACAAGCTCTGCTTAGTTCGGGGCCATATGACCTTGTGTGGAAATCTACTGTTATATAATTTTTTTTTTTTTAAATCCCAGAAATTCCTGACTGTTAAATAAGAATCGTAAATTGACTCGCTCGGAAATCTTTCTCACTGTAACTATTTTCAATAAAGTATTTTCAATTGTATTTTAAGTGTTTTAATATATATTTAGTTGGAATGGGATTTAATCTAAATGGGCTAAATCTGCGCGAAAATTTCGAAGTTACCATCACCATTTAATATTTTCCCATAAAAATCATCACAAAAATATAATCATCATCATTCAGTTTGGTTTAATGCTCTAAGTTCAGTGGGGACCATAAAGATAATATACCGTGTTGGTATGGTATATTAACTTTATGGTAGGGATGACGAAAATTAAAAAAAAATATCGATATATTGATACATCAATATTTTTAAAAGTATCAATATCGATCTCGATATATCGCGAAAAAAATATCGATATATCGATGCATCGGTCAAATTTTTAAACGACTTTTAAAAAAAGGAAAACCTGCTTTTTTTAAAGTCGGTTAAAAATTGATTTAAGTCAGCCTAGCCCAGTAATAAAAAAGATTTTTTATTATAAATTAAAAATTCTATTTTGACGTGTTTCGCCGTCAGCCGGCTCCTGTTGTTGGAACCGCCAGAGCAGTAGCTACATTGTTAGCTGTAGCAGCTACAAAATTTTTATGACGTGACCATAACGAGTCTATTGTCGATGAATTTTCAGTTTCAGAAGTTGATGCTGTTCTGAGTTCCGGCGGAATCTGTCATTGGCGTCTGTTTTCTGCGCGTATCTTTTTTTATTTTTTTTTTATTTTTACGGGTAAGCACAGTGCCTTGATCTCACCTGATGTTAAGTGATGATAAGGCCAATGATGGAAGCGCACTTCACCCGGGATCCTCAACTAGTGAGACACTGGCTATCTTATCTCTAGCTGCCGGAACACAACAATGCTACAAACATTGATGTTATGGCGACATATTTAGATAAGATGGTGGTAGCTAGCCAGGCGGACAAACAAGTCTCATCATATAGCTCGGTTATTGCTCTAGAAATTGCAAGAGCGGAACTGAAATGCAGGCGCTTGAAACGCGGATCTAGAATGGTTGCTTTTGCTAAGAAGATATTAACGTCGACGGTTTTTCATGTTCCAGTCCTTGCATCAGCAAATTAGTGATTGGTATTGCTAGACTAGCACTCACATAACAATCACCGCTAATGTCTCCAGTAGCCTGCTTAAATGGAGAAAAGTGTTCAGCACAACAAAATAATAAGTTTTTTTTTCAATTTTTTACGGCTTTGAATTCTAGCGAATTTAGTTATTAGATCGTGATAAGATGATAATAAATAAAAAAATATCGATTTTGATACTTTTTTATTTAGTGGTTTTATTTAATGGTATTTAATGGTTATTTTGTATCGATGTATCGAAAAATTGGAAAATAAATATCGACTAAAAATATCAATATATCGAACAAAAATATCGATGTATCGATATTTTTTCAACAAGCCTACTTTATGGTGGGGACCGAGCCTGGCCTGTCCTATGGATGGATAGGAGAAGAGTACACAGAAGAGTATTATCAAGAAATATCGTAGGCCAAGACTCACTTTATGTCGCTACTTGCCTTAGACTGCCTTAGAGCATTAAACCAACTGCTCTAAGCTACTTGCCAACGTAGTAATTTTTTTATTTTTTTTTATTTTATGGCTTTGCACAAGCATTTACCTAATGAAAATTTTTACTTTTTCTTTTACAAGTAATACATAAATAATCGATAGGTATTTCTATGATGATGATGAACGATAATAGAAATGAGAAGTGAGAAAATGAAATGATATACCCCCCAACCCCTCGAGTATCTCAGTAAAGATGTGGGGCTTTACTAAGTCCTCGGGCGGACTTCTTGAGATAATTTAAAAAGTGACGTTGCACTGTTTTGTTTCATTTGCCAACACTCATGCCAGTGGCGTAGCGTGGGTGTTGGCCGCCCGGGGCGGAAGACAAATTTTGCCACCCTCTTATTAAGGTATTTCTATTTTATGTATACTATACATTACATACATTAATTCTAGAGAACTTTTCGGCAGGAACAGTCATCATTATTTTTCACTATACAATACAGGTTAGATTTTAAATAAAAACGTTTATCTAAGTTTTACAATCGTTATCGTAATTTAAAACGCAAATTTTTTGTACCGAAATTGCTCAAATTACCCCTAAATCAAGCTAATATTATAATTTTGACCACACTTTCCATCAATGGCGGCGTCGCAAAGTTCCTACAACCTACCGAAGTGCCGACAAAAGTATTGCCATGTAAGTTTTGTCATTTAACAAAATTTTTATCGGGGTAAATTTTTTTGACTTATTTTTTTAAAATGATAACGTAAATAGAACTGAATCTCGATACCTAATAACACCTTAACGGATCGGACAGGGTTTTTTTTACATATTGTTATATTAGAAGACATTTCTCGCTGATTATTAGTCATAAACAATCCAAGCACAAAATAAAGGGTCCATATTGGGTTGCATAAATTAAAGAGGCATTTTTAAGGCTGCATAACGTTTTTGACATTCTCTTCGTTTCGCATAACGTTCATTCAGAATAATAATGATGATGATGATATAATATTAGCATCAAATGTTCATGCATAAACGTTTTTACAATAACGATTACTAATCATAACATACATAAATATAAAGCCATGTCATATCATAAGTGATTGTGAAACGAGTACATCATCATCTATTTTATCGCATCTGCCCACCAGTATGGAGCTAGATTTCTGTTGCCTAATAAAAAAAACCTCGAAATTCAAGACAATCGCGATTATGATAAAGACAATTTTAGTAAGTTAAAATTAACATTGCTTAACATAATTTATGCGAGAAAACATTATACTGAAACTGTTATGCCAAACTACATTATGACGAAAGAGATTATGTGACCGAAAGGGCTCCCCAAAATAAAATACGGGGAATCCCCGCAAATCAGTGTAGATGGTGTTGCCAGCAGTCACTACAAAATATAATTCAAAGAAAGAGGATTCCCCGAATTCGTCACAGAATAAGTAATGAAAAATTCCGTGCTCTTTTTAATCGGTCCGAATTTTTAGTTGTGATAAAGATATGAAATGGTTCAAATATTTTTATTATTTATTGTGAAATTTTGCCGCCCCCTAAAAAGTGCCGCCCCCTAGTGGGTAGTAGCGTAGTCGCTACGCCACTGACTCATGCACACTCATGTCACGAACACTTAACGGTTAATAATCCACCATTATTTCACATTAAGGGGGTGCCGCGCGGAATTTCGAAAATTTACGTATTTTTAAATCACTGGTGCTAGGCGCTGAATAGGTCATATACATTAAAAGGACTAGTGTAGGTTAGCTTGATCCTTCCACAAGGCCATGGTTGTCTTAGAATTTGAAACAAATACCCGGCATACAAAACAGGCAAAACTGCATAAACAATACGTAAAAGTAATGATATCTAAAAACTTATTTCTTCAGAAACTTTGTAAATATAGCACAAATGAAACAATGATCCGATATCAAAATGTTTGTATTGATATTCCGCAGGCCACTGTTGTCTTATTTTTCAATAAAAAAATATGAATATGAAAATATTAAGACTTTTATTATTTTTTACCCAAACGCATGATTTTACGAAAGTAAACATTGCTCTAATTAAATCACCAGCCTACTCTGTACAGATATTATTGTGCGTGCGTATTCGTAGTCGTACGCCGTTGTCACACCACTGCCACGCACCGCTCGCTCGCTATCATAAAGAAACTTGAAACTCGCAGTTTTGCGTCCGCGCTGCACCCCCTTAATATTCGACATCATAACACAAATTTCAGAAAATAAAACAAAACGGGTTATTCCCGTTCGTCCCACCAGCCTTTGTCCCACCAGTAGGACGAACAGGAATTCTATAAATTAATTAATTTTTATTCCCGTTCGTCCCACCATCAAAATCCGTTCAATTGAACATGGATCAGAATTTCTTGATGTGTAATTTCTTACTATACCTTTCCAAAATTGTTTTCCATTTCATTGAGTGGGACGAACGGGAATGTAATTAAATATTTAATTTCTATTCCTGTTCGTCCCACGGATTTTGATGGTGGGACGAACGGGAATAAAAATTAATTAATTTATAGAATTCCTGTTCGTCCTACTGGTGGGACAAAGGCTGGTGGGACGAACGGGAATAACCCAACAAAACCGCAGACATGACTCTTCACTTTCCCGCCAAGAAGTCCCAACGTAGTTTAAATAAGGTTAAAAACTCGTGTCCGTTAAGGAGCCCTACCTCGACTGTGATTTTTGCGTAAAATAGACAATTTTGGCGTTCTTGATCTCAGAAACAAAAATACACTAACAATTTTGATTCATTGAATAGTGTAGAATAGCTATTGGCATAGTTCGTAGCGGCCTCGCTATTTGTAATTTTTGCTTAACTTTTTAATTAAACCCAAAATTACAGAGAACTATTTTCATAAAATGCGCGAAGCCACTTTTTTGAGCTCCTAGATTGAACTACTGTTCTAAACAAATGAAATAAAAAAAATTGAATGGTATCTCTTATAGTTCGTAGCGGCCTCGGAATTTTTAGATATCATTGATTTTATATAGAAAAAAATCTTATTCTAAACCAAAAAAGTTCGAAAATAGCTTTAAGTTAACTGTGAATTTCTCCTATCTACGATAATATTATTGATAATATTATTTATTATTATTATTAAGATTTTATAATTTTTAAGCATGAATTTATTCTCCTACTTTGATAAAAACGATAAATACAACTGCAAAATTACTACAAAAAGCGATGCACCGGCCGTCCGAACTCAGTACAGCGCGAGCGCTGCTCAGTGTTAGACCTGTGTCGAATTTCTTCGCGCCAATATCGATCGAGCGTCATAGTCAGTGTATGTATAGTGCGACTACCAAGTTTTGATTAAGTAAGTATAATTCTTTTACAAGCTTTTATTTAGTTTCACCTGTCCCGGTGTCTGTAATCAAATCTTGCATATTAAATTTGATCCACTTCCCGGTTACCGATTGAGCTGAAATTTTGCATGCCAATGCAAAATTATTGACATAGAGCTGGTCTGATGATGGAACTGGAAAGTGGCCACAGGAACTCGGTAGTTAAACGACTTACTACTTTACTGCTAGATGGTAACCAGGGTCTAATGATGGAGCTGGAAGATGGCCATGGGAACTACACAACCCCATCGAGTTTAGGCTCGTATGATTCGCCTTGACGAGTACTTTGGTGCTAAATGGTAACCAGGATCTGATGGTGGAGCTGGAAGATGGCCATAGGAACTTGGTAATAAAACGACACAACACCATCGAGTTTGGGCTCGTATGATTCGTCTTGACGAGTACTTTGGTGCTAGATGGTAACCAGGATGATGATGGAGCTGGAAGATGGCCATAGGAACTCGGTAATTAAACGACACAATCCCATCGAGTTGGGCTCGTATTATTCGTCTTGATAACTACCTTGGTGCTAGATGGTAACCAGGGTCTGATGATGGAGTTGGAAGATGGACATAGGAACTTGGTAGTTAAACGACACAACCCCATCGAGTTTGGGCTCGTATAAATCGTCTTGACGAGTACTTTGGTGCTAGATGGTAACCAGGATCTGATGATGGAGCTGGAAGATGGCCATAGGAACTCGGTAATTAAACGACACAACCCCATCGAGTTTGGGCTCGTATTATTCGTCTTGAAGGACTACCTTGGTGCTAGATGGTAACCGGGGTCTGTGATGAAACCGGAAGGTGGCCATAGGAACTCGGTAGATAAATGACACAACCCCATCGAGTTTGAACTCGTTTGATCCGTCTTGACGAGTACTTTGGTGCTAGATGATAACCAGGATCTGATGATGGAGCTGGAAGATGTTCATAGGAACTCGGGAAAATAAGTTCGTTCGTTCCGTTTGTTATGAATGTAGATTTTGTATTTGATGAGATGGATTAGATGGATGACCCAATGCCAAGGTGAGCACGTGCCGAGGGCTGAATGGTATGAGGGTGTATAAACATGCCATATCGTTAACTTTGCGCCTCAGGGTACTAGGGTAACCTAACCCTGTTGTACTAAAGCCCTTATCCCCCTACAAAAATACTAAAAAGTTAAAAATTAAATTAGAAGAAAAAAACTTTTTAAAAACAAACTTTTTTTACTAATTAATAAAAAAAAGAACTAAAAAATAAAAATAATTTAAAACCTGATAATAAGAAAAAAAATCTTTTAAATAAAAGCGTGTTACATTGTGATTGCAAAAAATCTATGTTTCAGAGAGCACGCGGTATCTGTGACACCCAACACCTGGCTACTGAGCTTCAGCATGTCAAGCACGTACTACAGAAAAATAAACTGAAAGTACCACGGCTTCGGTACAGAAAACGCAATAAACCAACCACAGTCGATCGCCAACCTGCTTGAAAGGTGTCACTGACAAGATTGGACATATCTAAAAGTGAGCTTCAATCAACACTTACTTCATTCAAGCCGTCGAAGATCAGACAATTTTTATGACCAGTCAAGTGCAACATACCCCTTCAAGATGCAGGCGTGTACAAACTGGACTGCGACTGTGGGCTCTCTTACATCGGGCAAACACAGAGATGTGTAGGAACCCGCGTTAAAGAACATATAGCTGACGTCAAGCATAGGCGCGATAATAAGTCTGCAGTATGCGAACATTCCCTAGAGGGGCCGAACCATTACATCAATTTGATAAACCACAAATTTTCGCTAGAGAACAACGATTCATCCCTAGGATAATACGCGAGGCTATTGAATTTAAAAAACATCCTGACTTCAAAAGAGAAGATGGTTGGAATTTACCACTGATCTGGGATCCCATCATACAAGTAGATCTGACGCAGCAGCTACAAGACCTCCAAACCAGCATTAAAGAAACCTCCAAAACTGTTACGAGCCCTTCCTTTTCTGACATGGTAAAAAGAGGACCGAATAACTTCTTTAAGCCCATAAATATAAGTTCCGTGGCCATTTACCCGAATGATAAGGCAAAATCTAGCGAGGAGACAAAAACCCTTGTCCAAAAAATAATTTGTCCCGAAGAGATGAATCTCCATGTAAGAGGCCTACGTAAGACAAGAAATGGTGGGGTTATAATAAGCACAGAAACCAAAGAAGACATCGAGAAGTTGAAAAAATCGACCCAGATAACTAAATCAGGCCTATCAATCGACGAACCGCTAAAGAGGAAGCCAAGAATTGTAGTGATCGGAGTGCCCTCTAATATGCAGGAAAAAGAAGTTTTCACCTGTCTGTACCGTCAGAATTTAGCCGACCAACTAGCTTATATTAACTTGGAGACTTTTCTAGCCTCGACCAAATTAAGTCACAAGTCAGGAAAGAAGGACAGTGAAACCTGCAATTATATAATAGAAGTAACCGCAGAACTTCGAAAAGCCCTAATTTCAAAAGACAGAGTGTTCGTGAACTGGTCTTCATGCCCTGTCAAAGACTTTACGTTAGTTACGAGATGTTTTAAATGCCAGCAGTACGGTCATGCAGCCAAGTCCTGTCGGGAGCTTGTTTTTACCTGCGGATATTGTGGCGATCAGGGGCACTCCATAAAAGAGTGCGCAAAGAAAGCTGACTCCCCAAAATGTGCCACATGTTCCAGATTCAAAAAGCCTAGTGAACATAACACAGGTGCCGCTGATTGTCCTGCGAAGTTAAATGCGGAAAGGAGGTATTTAAACTCAATTGACTATGGAGGCGCCTAAGAGCGCCGCCTTTTAAGTGTTTTTTCAGCCCTTTTCCAATTTTATATTTTTATATTTATAAATACTTTAGTCTTAGTTTAGTTTTCATTTTAAATCTATTTTATTAAATTACCATTATTTGTATATTACATAAATGATAAGTAATTTAATTGAAGACTTAGACAACCTCTCTGTATCTGAGGCTAAGTTGTGTGATGTAGAGAATTGCAAACAATATCTTTCCGTTTATAATAATCCACTAACTATACTTACACAAAATATTCGCAGTATATTTAAAAATTTTGATGATTTTTCTATATTTCAAAAGAGATTAGAAGTTAATTTAGATATAATAATTCTGACCGAATGTTGGCTTAACAAACAATATAATATACCTCAATTACCAGGTTACAATATGTTTAAGAGTAGCAAAACTTATAACCAAAACGATGGCATTGTAATTTATAGTAAGGACTATCTAAATGTTACTGCGGAGGAACTTAAAATAATAGATTGCAATAGTTTACTAATAAAAATTGGTTCTGACTTTGCAATTTTAGGATTATATAGGCCACCCTCCTTCAATCACCCAAAAAACTTCATAGACTCTTTAAGCAGTTTACTTCAAAATTTATCCTCTTATAGAAATTTAATTATGATTGGAGACATAAATATTAATATTAGACCTGAAAAAATCGATTCAAATGCCCAAGACTACCTCAATGTATGCTCCTTTCATGGCTTGCTTCCTGCGCACACTCTGCCTACTCACCAAAGTGGTTCATGTTTGGATCATGTCATGCTCAAATCTAACTTTTCATCATCTGCGCTTGTTACTAACTCAACAATAACCGACCATTCTGCTGCCCTACTAGCCTTAAATTGCGAATTACCTAAAGTAAATAATACTCGCACAATCGCTAAACTAAACTTAAACAAACTTGAAGTTGACTTACGTCATATCGATCTTGACCCAGTTTTTAATTCCGCTGATCCGCATTTTTGCATGTCATACTTAGTAGAAAATATACAACAAGCTATTCATAAAAATACATCAAATATTAATTTAAGTAAGAAATTGCATAATTTGAAACCTTGGATTACTCCAGGTCTCATTCGTTGTATGAAACATAGAGACAAATTGCATATGTCCGCTAAACGAAATCCTCAGTGTCCAATATTGCAATTATCATATAAAAGATACAGAAATTTCTGTAATAATCTATTGAAAAAAATAAAAATCAATTACGAAAAATCATCATTAGAAGCAGCTGGAACTAATAATAAAAAGATATGGAAACATATTAAAAACATCACTTATATTTCGAAACAAAAACATGATTCATTAAGTTTACTTCAAGCGCACCCAACTCATCAAATAACTGCAAATAACGCAAATAATTATTTTATTAACACTGGTAAAGATCTGGCGGATAAAAAACAGACACTTTTACAGACCCCGGTGTACACCTCTGCTGATTGTAGCACTAAATCACTGCTTAAATCATTTGTTATGCTAGATACTGATGAAGGCGAAGTTGAAAAAATCATTATGAGTTTAAAAGATAATTGTGCTGTTGGGTGGGACAATATATCTAATAAAATAATTAAGCAGTTCAGGCATATTTTGATACCTCCCTTTACATATATCTTTCAATTAAGTCTGTCTATCGGCATTTTTCCAAAATATTTAAAAAAAGCCATTGTTATACCTATTTATAAAAATGGCGATAAAAGACAAATATCAAATTACAGACCTATATCATTATTACCATCGTTGTCAAAAATTTTAGAAAAAATTATAAATTCGAGATTAGTACATTTTTTGGAAAACAATTCTATTTTGTCTAATTTTCAGTTTGGTTTTAGGCCAAAAATGTCTACTGCGGATGCGGTACACCACCTGACTGAATATATTGTACAAAATCTTAATATAAGTAAGCATACTGTTGGTATCTTCCTCGACCTTGCAAAAGCATTCGATGCAGTTTCCATCCCTATCCTTTTACGCAAGCTTGAAGCATTGGGTATAAGAGGCACCCAGTTAGACCTTTTTACGAGTTATCTAAAAGAACGAACGCAATGTGTGAGGATTGACAGTGTCCTTAGTGATGAGCAGGATAACACATCCTTCGGAATTCCTCAAGGAAGTATTTTAGGACCCACCCTGTTCTCAATTTACATTAATGACCTGTGTAATACACAGCTAGATCATGGAAAAATCATATCCTACGCTGATGACACCGCCCTTGTTTTTGCGGCTAACTCGGAAGAAGAAGTTTATATGTATGCGCAAAGCGGTTTCAATGTTGTAAATAACTGGCTTCATAAAAATATACTAACACTAAATGCCGAAAAAACTAAATATATTAAGTTCTGTTTAAGTAAAAAATCGGTGTCGATGACAGACTCAACACTTCGTGCTCATTACTGTAAAGGGCCAACACTAAACCCTTGTGAGTGCCCCGAAATTAAGCAAACGGAAACTATAAAATATCTGGGCATTTTAATAGATGAAACACTTTCTTTCAAACCACATATTATGGCTTTAAATAACAGGTTGCGTAAGTTAATATTTGTATTCAAAAAGATACGACATATTGCAGATACAGCTTTAATAAAGCAAGTTTATTTTGCTCTTTGTGAATCACTATTAACCTACTGCATTACTACTTGGGGTGGTGTAAATAAAACCTTACTACTAACCACAGAAAGAGCTCAGCGAGCGATCCTCAAGGTGTCGACTTGCCGTCCCTATCTCTTTCCTACTAACCTCTTATATAAGTCATGCAACGTATTATCAGTTCGACAATTATTTATAATGCACATTGTTCTAAAACAGCACGCAGCCCTTCCATTTAGCACTGAATTAACAATGAAAAGACGGAAAGATATCGTATGTACTCAAAAAATATGCATTAAATTCTCTTTCACAGAAAGGTTCTATTTTTTCCTAGGTCCTTTTCTCTACAACCGATTAAATAAAATCGGTGACATATTTCCCCTTACTTATACCAACTGTAAGAACAAAGTAAAAAATATTTTGCAACCCATGTCCTATGAAGATACAGAGAAGTTACTTGTAGTATCAAAATAAGGTGTCTAATTTATAATTATTTTTTATAATATGTTGGGCTAGAATTAGGTACTATTATAGTTTTGTTTCTCTTGTAAATCCTTTTAAATTGTTAAAACTTTAATTATACATATACTTTGTGGATTTAATTGTAAGTGATGAATTGTGTTTTTATTTAATTTAATTTTTCTTTTTTTCTTTTTCTATCAATATACTAGCACTATGGTCGCCTGAATCACAGGATTTTCCTAGTTCAGGCAAAAATTCAATATGTTTATCTATAAGAATTTATCTGTTTCTGTTTATATGTGTGATTTTATATGAAAAATAAATTATTACTATTACTATTACTATACACAATATTAATTCCCAGCCCCAACACCATACTGCCAGACCAAAAGATACTGTAAGCTCTTTCTGCGTAAAACGGAACGCACCTGAGTAAATTTAAATGAGGGTATACAACAGTGTTGCCGTTTGTACGGCAATTGCCGTTTCGTACGGCACTCAGGCTCTTTAAAGACGAATTGTACGGTATACGGCAGAGTGGTCATTGCCGTACGCTAAAATACGGCAATCAGGCAATCATAGCATAAGGAAGTAGGTATTGGGTAGGTATATACAGTAAAATTGTAGATGAAAAAAGAAACATAATCAGCGTTTGCTTAAAAATGAATGCTAAGTTTTGGAGCAAGATTCTACATTTATCGGAACCGCAATTTCAGAATTTGGCGAAGTTTGTTTTTGAAGTTCTTTCCTTGCCACATGCAAATGCCGATTCAGAAAGAATCTTCAGTGCTGTCAACTTAATTAAAACAAAACAAAAAACCGCCTCTTAACATCTACTATAAATGCAACATTATTAGCCAAACAGTGCATTTCCAGAAATCATTCAAATTGTACGAGGTTCAAGCCAACTCCCGAAATGATAGCGAAAATAAAAAAAACCGTCTGATTATGAAAAGAATGCCACTGAAGATGTCCTATTATGTGATGTTGTGGATTTGATGGGAGGAGAGGAGTGATCTGTGGTGCCCTTTTCTATTAAATCTGGTTCAGTGGCATCTTTTTCATAAACAGAAGGTTTTTATTTTTTTTGACTTGTGTTTCTTGTCTGATGAAAAAAAAATCCTTTTTCATGTAAATAAAAAAATGTACGGCAATTTTTGTTTCAATACGGTAATTTCATCTTTTGCGTACGGTAACCCTACAAATGACCAGCGGCAACACTGGTATACAAGCTACTAACTAATTACAATGAGACGACCGACACCTCAATCTCCCTGTGACCACGGACCCTGCAAAGGGTTCGAAACGTCAGGATAAACATTATCTATAGTAATGTGTGAAATGAACGCGAGTAGATCCGTAAAAGTAGTTTCATTTCATTTAAATTAAGTATAATTGTTAGCATTAGAACTTATTGTGACTCCCAGGACAAATTCTCAAAAAGGCGGTTACAAAATAGTAGCGCTAAGAATTCACGATTTGTTCAAAAAAAACACTACGTTTGTCATTACCATCATCATCATTACCGTTTGATTTGTGTTGATGGTAATGACGTTATGTTAATGGGAATGATGAATTGAAAGTTTCAAAATTTCTTATTAGTAGCAATTTGTTCTATTTTACTTAAAACGTTGTTTGCTTTCATGCTTTAAAATAACCGAAATACCAGCTGGAAGTTGAATGGGTTTTTTTGTGCGTTATCTTTATTTTAATTTGTTAAAAATATTAAATTATCCGTGCTTATCTGGATTATAGTATTATAATAGCCAGCTTTTCTTGTCAGCATTCGTAAGTGGTGAATCGAGATTATGCGCCAGTGCATCAAAAAAGGCGATTGGCCAGCATCTTGACACTTCCTTTGCATAATTAACAACAAGGTCGCTCTATTTGCTAAAAGTGGACATTGATCCAAACCATGGCTTGGATAGGATATGATGATCTCTAACCACCTTTTGGGGAATAATGGTCGTGGGTTTATGCATACATACTCTAAACATATTTTAACTTTAAAAATACATCATACAAAATAATATTTTATATCAGGTAGTTGCCGTTTTCAAAAATGAAACTTCAATATTACATAGTACTACATATTGAAACTATTCAACATCAGCTCATTTACGTCCCCACTGTTGGGGCACGAGCCTTCCCTATGGATGGATAGGGAGAACGGGCCATAAACCACCACGCGGGCCCAGTGCGGATTGGTGGTTGTTAACGACTGCTAATGCAGCCGGGACCAACGGCTTAACGTGCCTTACGAAGCACGGAGGAGCTCGAGATAATAATTTTTGGTCACCCATCCGATGACCGGCCTTTGCGAATGTTGCTTAACCTCAGCACTCGCAGACCGGGCGCGTTAACCATTGCGCCATCGAGCTCCACCTACTTAATATTGAAACTATTAGATATGTGAAAAAAGACAGTGCTGAAAAAATTTCCACGAAGGGAATTCGCACCCCATGACATGCCGGGTCAGGTGCACTACCACACTATTTGCGTAAAATTATATGTATATGTAATCATAAATATAGCTTGCCTAATTCTTAACTGATCTTTCAATATTTGTAAAAAATTTAAGATCGGATGTTGATGACGTAGTTGTCGACATTGAATAGGGCTTACAGAGTAATGGCTGATTTACACGTTTTAAGTTGTTAAGTAGGTAACTAAATTTAAACTTAATTTTGTGTGGCTTATATTTAAGTATATGTCCATACGTATTTAAGTAATTAGTTTGCTTAGTTCACTCAAGATGGACAATCAACCACGTAATGAAGTCGTAAATTCTGTGCTAAATTTGTTATGAAGTCAAAGATGAAATAATTAGGGAAATAACCATACCCAAAAAACTGGGTGAGAAATTGAATAAATAGAAGAGATCAGTATGGCCAAGGATCAAGTGCCACTTTGTTCGAGGAGCTAGCGAATGAAGATTTAATAACAAGTATATTTTAATGCGTCACGCATGGCAGGAGACTCTTTTATTTACTTGTTATCTAAAGTGGAAAACGAAATACAGAAAAAAGATACTGTAATGCGATGTGCATTGGATGCAAAATTAAAATTACATAATATTATAATATATTTTCTCAATACTGGCAATAGTTTTCGCAGTCTATCTCATTTTTGTAGAGTTTCTAAATCGAGTAAATATGTTTAATACAATAATCAATAATTTAATACGAACAATAAAATTGAACCCGAGCGCGTCGCTCACTACACTACTGCATTTAACTAATATTGTGCCAGTCCAAACGTGTCAAGTGACAAGCCCCGCCCACCAACTTAACCGAAAAATAAACAAAATTCTAAATATCTTGTTTAGTTGTAACCTAAATTTTAACTTGCAACTTGCTACTAAATTCTGTGTTTACATGCAATTAATCACTTAAAGTTAAGTTAAAATTTAGTTACCTACTTCACAACTTAATACGTGCCATAAGAGTAGATTAATTTCGGCGAGTTGGATTGAGCCATGATAGCATAGTTAAATTAAAGACCGAGATTGTGTTTGTTACGAGATTTGTTGAATTTTAATTTTTATGTTATTAAACTTTACAAATTTATAAGTAAGTGTTTTATTAACAAGTTAGCAACTACTTATATATGAAAAAAATACATAGGTATGTCTTCTAAAATAGGTATCAGGTACTTAATTATTATTTTTGCCGTAAAAGCTCGTCATTACCAAGCATTCCTAATCATTACCATCCTCAAAAAATCATTGCCATTAGCCTAACGTCATTACCATTTCTCTTATTATTTTTTGAGATCAAATATTATCTAAATTATTGATTAAAAAAGAGTGTCTTTGTTAAGCAGATCTTACTTAATAGTACTTCTTTCGATTTTTGAAACTTTGCACGCATTTCAGATTAATTTACAAAAAGGCTTCAAAATAAATCAGAAAAAATCCAAAACGCGAATCCACCCAGTTACGTTTGTAATCTTTGAGTTTGACTTTTTGTATTTGTTTGTTGATTGATATTGCGTCATTCATTTGTTTATGTATGCCTTGATAGGCTGACTGTCGCAATAAACAAACTGTGATTTGCGAATTAAATACTTATTTTCATGTAGGTAGTGTTTGTTACGGAAAAAAACAATTTTTTGTAATTGCAACTTGGGGGGTATATCATTTCTCACTTCTCATTTCTATTATTATCATTCATCATCATCATACAGGAAAGAAATATTGTATTTATGTATTAGGTACTTGTAAAAAAAAATACTTTTCCACTGGCTAAATGTGCTAGTCGCACAAAGCCATCAACTAAAAAGAAAAAAAACTATGTGATGTCTTCCCCCGTGTCCCCGTATATAGCAGCGGTGCCAGATTAGGCGAATTATCGCCATTTAGGCTACCTTGAGGGGTCAAATGGCGACCAAAAAATCCAATCGGCTACCAGTAGCCATTTAGGCTACCTAGAAAAAAAGAGCGGGCTATTTAGGCTACTTCAGGATGACCCCAAATTTATTAAATAATTTCTTGTTGATAATTGTATGCTTGTAAAGGAACGTATTATGCACGTCCACCGTTCTTTCCATGCATGCTGCTTGCTTTCATATTGCATTTACTATTTGTAGGAGTGAGACAGAGATAGACAAACGCGCATGACAACGAGAAAAAAATCTTTCCATTATTCTGCTTAAATGATATAGTATCTCTGAGTAGTCTGTGTATGTATACTACTACCCGCTACCCGGACAAATTAAGTGGCATTTCGCTGTGATGCAATTGCCTAGAGCACCGCAATGAGACGTAACGAATCCAGGTGTCAATTTAATTCATCCGGGTAGTAACAATAAAATTGAATGAACTGGCGGGCGGCGGCGCGCGGATTTATATAGTGTTTGTTTCATATATGTAAAAAAAATAGTTTCCCACACTCACACCAATTATCTAGTCCCAAGAAAAGCTTCCTTAAGAAATTCAATAAATGGTTAACTAGACGACGGATAAAAAAAAAAAGATAAAAAATTTGTTTTTGTTTATTGTGTGAAGGTTTTGTGTTGTTTGATCTGATCAAAGGTTCTAATGGGTAAACACGGTAAAAATGCGAAACACTATCGCAATGAATAGAAGAGAATCCCTTTACTTGTCAAAACAAAAAAATATTAGGCGATTTAGGCTACTCGGTACGCAAAATTAGGCGAATTGAATTAGCTCATATCTGGCAACCCTGGTCTATAGTATTATCTATGATGATGTGATGGCTTGCGTCAAATCAACAACATGAGCTAGTAAGACGTTTACGGTTGAGATTTTCTTGGAGTGGCTTACAGTACATTTTTTAAAGTTATTAGTTTAATTTCAACTATCCAAACAATTTCATAGAAAGTACGTTAGACACTTAAGTTAAGTTTTATTACTGCAGTCACTACTCTGTCTGCATGCAGTAGTTAAGTTTTAAAAAGTTAGGTTATTTGTTCATAGTATTGTCGGCTAGAGTTTTAACATGAGTTTCAATATGTCTTCCAACTGGAATCAAAATAATTGGGATCGAAGAGGTCGTGGTGGGAGGGGTCGAGGAGGTAGGGGCTTCAATCGCGGTAACAGAGGGTCATGGGGACGCAATAATTTTAGGGCACCACAGCCATATGGCAATCAAGGGGGGTTTTGGAATGGAAACTGGAATCAGGATAACTTCCAAGGAAACAGAAATATAAATCAACAGTGGAAGAACAGGCCTGTGCGTGATACGCCGGGAAAAAGATTATCAGAAGCTGAAATTGGTGTTGTTGAATATGTCAATGACCACAAGGGTTTTAGCGGCATCATAAAGTCAAGGTGAGCTTAACCATTTTTTAAATAACTGTTAAATAAACAAATTAATTATTAGACAGAATCATGTAACACCCTATTTGGCAGAGCCACCTACTACAGGTTATAATAATGAATTTGAATTGTATTTTTTAAACAAGCAACGTAATAAGCGTATAATCATTAATTTGATATTTTACTACAACAGTTTAATATTTTTTAAAGTCTTTAAACCTATAGCTATATTCAGTTGACATGTACACACTTCGTCCGACAGGGTGTTATAACATCTCTAAGAGTATTACATAGATGTACTCTAATATGATACTTTAAAAGTTTTTTTACAAAAATACACAAATGCCTGGTCGGTCTAAATGGGTTATATTAACTATAGGAATTGACACATCCAGTGACACAATCTCCTATGCAATAAGAATATGGTTTATTAAAAAACTGCCAAATTACAGCTTTCCCAGTAGTCCTAATAACTTCAAAATTCACTTATAAATAACAATGGAACAAAATTTAAAACATTCTTTACTTTTTATTTTTAGGTACTCTGATTTTCAAGTGTCTGAAATAAATGAGAAAGGTGAAGTGGCAAAGTTGACAGACATGACTCCTCCAACACCCATTGATGACACAGTTGATGAGGATGAAGACCTGCTCCTCTCAAAGTACAACCTCGAGATCCTGCCCATGGATACTTGGGACAGTATCAATAAATTGGTTGTGACACAAGATGATTCCATGGAGAAAGTAGAGGTATGTGTTTTTTAAAATCTCTCTGTTGCCAGAAATTTGTTTGAGTAAGCTTTTATACTTTTTTAATTTATTGCTATTATTAAAATTATTGAAAGCTATGATTTTCGTCATTTTGCGAAAAAAAAATTGAGAGTGTATTTTTGGTGCACCCCTTTGCGACACCCGTACCGAAGTAGCCTATATACAGTCCCAATAATCAGCTTAGGAAGCTCGAGTGGGAATCTACCTACCGAAACCCGATATCTTGTGTTGTCCCAAAATTAAACAATGTTTTCCATCATTGACATCATGTCATTGCATCAATTGATGGGTATTAGCTCAATGGTGATTGATGTGGTGACACTTGCTAAATATGGGTCACAAACTTGGGCTGTACAATGAAATATCTGAAATAGACTTTATACAATGTGGGAATTGATCGCAGGACCTCTAGATATCAGACCCAGCTTTTGCAACTGCCATCAAGGCGAAAAATACTATGAAAGAAGAATTCAAGACTGATCTCTAGCGCCATATTATGTTCCAACTGCTGGATGTGAAATTGCAATTATTATAATGTACTGTACCTATTTCTTTGTGGTTTTATTTTAGGTAGATGTGACAGGGATGTCAAAGGAACAGCGAACGAAAATACATGATGCTGTTAAAAAAGCTTTTGGTGATAGTGTCGTTGGCAGTACTGTCACCATAGATGAAAAGAAACTAGTTCGCTTTGAGAAATACAGGAAAGGAGGTAAATAATGAATCATATTATTATGCTTTTTACTGTTTACAATATTCATTCTACATTGATATTGTGAAGGCGTAATTGTGTGTTTGATTTGTATGTATAGGTATAATCCCTGAGACTACATAACTGATTCTAAAAAAAATTCACTATTAGAAAGTTACTCTATCTGTGAGTATTGTTTTAAAGTAAAGGATTTAAAGAAGATAGTAACTTGATGTGTGGAGCTGGCTATTCAATTAAGTACTCCTAATTATAATTTGTAACAGCTTGTCATTATTTATCTCAAAACTTTACATTTGTCTATAAAATTAGTTGGGAATACACATTTCAACCATATAAATGCAAGTAAAATCGTAAAATATAATATCATAGTTACAGTTTTCAGTTACTTACTTTTTTTTGTGGTATAGAAGTGGAATAATCAACTGCCTCCTCTTAGTTTATAGTATCTGCTAAGATAAAAAGAAAAATAATGAAATGCTTACAGCTCAACTGTAGTTGCACACATATTCTCTCACTTATCAGGTTTTTTTTGTCATTACATTAATAAAATATGTTGAGAAAAATTCAATTCCTAATTCTCAGTGCGCATAGACAACAGAGTCAAGTGGATGTGGCCAGGTGAATATGTGTACTTCATTGTACACAAAGAGAATTGTGACACTATGGATGCGGCTGTGCGCATCACCGAAAGGTTGAGAATAAAGTAAGTTTTTGTTTTTGTTAACGATACCTCTTTACTGAGAATTCTTAACAAAGGAAGAAAGACATTTGTTGTGTTAGAGCAAAACCATAGCAAAAAATATTTGTGCTATGATAGCAGTTGCATAATTTTACTAAATTAGTACTGACTATGTTCTCTCTAACAGGCAGAAAAAGGCGATGCTACCGACTTTGTTGCTAAGCTAAGTTAGTTAGCTAGCTCCAGGTATATGATCACGGACGTACCAACATCTAATGTTACATTAGAAATCTATCAAACATAAGTATTGTATTAATACTATTAATTTAGATTGTGATATTATTTAAGCCATGCTTTTAAATTATTTCTAAATAAAGGCTGTATTTACCTCTCTTCTTAAACCTATTTTAATACTAGCATTGTATTAATATGTGAAAATTATTTTATATTATAATAATAACTCTTTATTATGTTAATTCATAATATTAACCTACCGACGACATGCATCGAGTAAGCGTGGTGCTATTGTTCATCTGCGGAGGTCTGAGCCCAGCAATAGTTTGTTTATAGGATGATGATATAATATAGGCCAGTGGCGCCTCCTGATGGCAGGAACTGCAAGAGCTGGGCTAAACTGTACATTAGCGTAACCAAAGTTGAATGTTCGTAATTTTTTTATTGAAAAGATCTGTATTAAAGAAGTAATTTGTGCAAAGTTTTACGCCAGTAACATTCGTAGTTTCTTTGAAAAAAATTATGAAAATCGATATTTTCGCCTTGATGGGGAGTTCTCCCCTAGACCCTTGACCTTGCTAGGGGAGTCCCCCCCCCTAGACCCCTAGACCCCCCCCCATTTTGGTTACGCTAGTGTACAGTTTTACCGAGAGCTGCGACCCCCTGCACTTGAAGTCCCGCTTCTTAATATTCGAAGATCGCGGCGATTATAATAATCGTTTAAAAAGAAATGCGTTTTGCAGCATGAGGAGCTTTAACGCGCTATAGTTACGCGCCGGATGAGTGCCACAAATCTCCTTGAGAACTCCTTTTTCGGAAGGCACGTAAAGTTCCGGTTGCATTAGCATTCACTAACAACCATCAGACCGCACTGGGCTCGCGCAGTGGCTTATGGCCCTCCCTGTGTGTGGTATTTTCATCCCTAAGGAAGGTTCATACCCCAGCAGTGGGTACATAAAATGAGTTGGTGATGATGTTGCAGCATGAAGGTCTCGATGTTGGGTTACGCGGGCACCAAAGACCGGCGCGCGAAGACCTCGCAGTGGTTCAGCGTGCGGCGCGTGGACCCGCGCCGGCTGGCCGCGGCCACCGCCGGCCTCAAGAACGTCCGCCTTGGCAACTATAGCTTCGCATCGCGACCACTCAAGTTGGGCATGCTGCAGGGGAACAAGTACGTAATACAATGGTGAATTCAGTTATGTTAAATGAATGCTAGGTATTTGAAAAGTGGTTGAGAGGTTAGCCTGTGTGGTGGTGGGGTTCTGCCCAGAACAGACAGACCACCCTATAAGATACGTGTAGGTAATACACTTGGTGTAGTAAGCATCCATGAACTGTGGTGGTCGCTTTCCATCGTGCAGGCCGTGTCAGCTCGTTTGCCTCCTCAGTATCATAAAAGAAGGTTCTTTACAATCGTCCTTGGATTTCTTTGCAAAAATTAATTTGAAATAGTTGGCCGTTTGTATATACATACTGATAACGCTGCTAGCCAATTGTAAAAACATAAAATAGTACCTATGTGAGTGAGAGAAAGTTTAATATAAGACAAATCTTAGTTTATTATTATTTGGAAATTTTGATAGTGATTAACTTCAATAAGTAGCTGTGTATTGTGTAAGCTTATATTAAATGTTCGCGAGCATATCACTAAAGCGTGTGTTAGTGACCACTAACTTCACGAATATAGAGAAAGCAGAAACTGCTTTTATTCAATCACACTGTTACTTGTGACAACATTCTCACAACATTGAATAAACGATTAGAGCGTGCCTCCGTAGATTCCGCATCGCGCTCCGCAACGTGACGGCGGACGACGAGTGCGTGGAGGCGGCGTGCGTGGCGCTGCGCGACCGCGGCTTCCTCAACTACTACGGGCTGCAGCGGTTCGGCACGCGCGCCGACAAGCCCACCCACTCCATCGGGCTCAAGCTGCTGCAGGGCAAGTTCCAAGAGGTACGAACCTTGTATGCACTTTTAACACCATTGGATAGTTGATTATGTGTGTTTTGAATGGTCGCGATAACTTTGATGGTGGAAATTCGCCGAGGATTGAGAAAAGTCAGGGTTCAAAATTATCAAGATAATTACGCTTCTTGATAATTATCCGATAGTTATCAGATAATTATCACCAGTGTAACAAATTCATTTGTTACATTATATTGTTTCATAGGAAATTCATTAAAATATATTTAACTTAACAAAACAATGAAACTCGAGTTTTCTCAGCTTTGCTTAATCCAAAATGATTTTTTCTTGATAATGTTAATTACCACGGTGCGGCACGTTGGCATTGACATTTGACACTTCTTACGTTCGGTTACACGCAAGTGCGGAAACACGTTCAAATACTTCGAATACAGTTCACTTTCACGAGCGCATTTTTTGTTGTTATCAATCGATAATTATCCATCTGTTATTATCACGATAACTATCATGATAATTATCATTGATAATTATCCTTTCGAACCCTGAGAAAAGTAGAAGAGTTTTGAAAATATTTTATTAAAACGTCTGTTTCTGTATAGTAATGAATGTTAATAAAATCAATGTATTGCTATTTTCTTCATCAGTCGTTTGTCTGTTTGCATGTTGTCTCACCATTGAATAGAGCTGCTTGTCGTCCTACGTTTCTACGTGTATTGCTATATTAGTACATTACTGCGGTGGCCGATAAAACAAGCGGCCAATGCTTGTACAATGCTTTTCTCAAACAATGTGCGGAAATTAAACCTAAATAATACACAACTAATATGTACGAGTAAAACATCTATCAACTACACCAGTCGATGGAGTAGAAGAACATTTTGCACGCACCAATATTCATTTCATTCATTTGTTTTTTTTACTAAGAATAGCTCTTTATTCGCAGCCAGTTCGAAATTTAAATAAAATATTTGATTACCTACTTTTAATTTGTCATGCTTCGAAGTAAAAAAATTCGTTTAATTTTTAAATAATGCGCCAGCGACAGATATCTGGGGGCACGGCAGTGCCCCTGCCAAGTCGAGTAAAAAAGCGGCACACCGTACCATCCTTTTCTCGAAACAGTTCAGGACATTTTCGACTATACATACCCCCTATAACTTACCCCCTTACTCATAAAAACTATTTAAGCAATTTTAGTTAATCATTGTTTTGTCTCTTTTTCTCAAATTCAAAATGACGTTTGTGTGACGTTGATAAAACAATATTTGACTAAATAGTACTTAAATAGTTTTTATGAATAAGGGGGTTAGTTGTGGATAAAACTAGAAGCCTGAATTTTCAGTAACCAAGCAGGCATTGTATAAACACGGTAAATTTGAACCAGTAGTTTAAGAATTATAACTAGTCAAAGTTTCTTAATTTTGTCACTCACTGACTGACCGATCATCAAAACTCTAAAGCACTTCTAGCAGTCATAGAAGCTTCAAATTTAGAATACAATGAGTGTTTAGTGTATAAATCAAGGAAAAACTAAAATATTTTGCAACTTCGGTTCAGTTTTCTAGATACACCAACTGCATAAATAACTTTGTAATCCCGTATAAATGTACAGGATTATAAAGTTACATTTG